>CM077647.1:20685109-21285109 GCA_039707465.1 Rhabdophis nuchalis
CCTCCTGCCCCATACATCCCTTGGACCGATACGCTCCCACAGGGAGGGCCTCCTCAGGGTGCCGTCGGCCGGGCAATGCCGACTGGTGACACCCAGGGGGAGAGCCTTCTCTGTGGCAGGACCAGCCCTTTGGAACGACCTGCACCCTGAACTCCGTACCATTTCTGACCTCCGCCTCTTCCGCAAGTGTCTGAAGACACATCTTTTCCAACTAGCCGGCCTTGCGCAGCCTCCAACACCGCCAGTTTTAAAATGGGGATTTTAATTCGGTTTTAGCACAGGCCCTTAGTGGAATAAGTTGAAAAAAAAAGTTTTATATGTTTTGTATGTTTTTGATTTTCCTGTGCACCGCCCTGAGTCCATTTGGAGAAGGGCGGGGTATAAATTCAATAAATAAATAAATAAATAAATAAATAAATAAATATCGCTGTTCCTGGAGATGCCAGAGTCGAAGAAAAAGAACTAGAAAAAATCATGAAACATCGCGACCTTGCCATCGAAACCACATGGCTATGGATGAAGCATGTCACAGTGACACCCATTGTCATCGGGGCACTTGGCACCATGTCCAAGAATTTTAATAAATATCTCAGCAAATTGCAGCTTCCTGCAATAACACCAACAGAACTGCAAAAAACGGCGCTACTTGACACATGTTATATTCTACGTAGATACTTGGTTGATACCTAGGCTGCTGGCAGCAAACTGTATCAACAATTAGCACCAGTCAATATTATTTGTAATATGCATTTTTAAATATTCAGTTGGCTGAGTATCATGTTTTATGAATAAAGTTAATAATAATAATAATAAAATAATAATAATAAAATCAAATCAAATCAAATCAAATCAAATAATAATAATAATAATAATAATAATAATACTAATACTACTACTACTACTACTACTACTACTACTACTACTAATAATAATAATAATAATAATAATAATAATAATAATAATAATAATAATAATAATAATAATAATAATAATCCTGGTGCATAAGCAGTGCATATTTAGAAACACTATGTGTGAAAAGTAAAATTGAGCTGAGTATTTTAAAAAGTATGAATTAAACCTAACTACATTTAGTTCAGTTTATTTAAGAATTAGTTGACTTTAGTTAAATTTACATACACTTTTTGTACAGGACGTTGCAGTGGCAATAAGCATACTTAAGGAAATGTAAAGAAAAACATGTTCTCTAGGAATACTTATGTACATAGAGAAATGCACATAAAGCTTCACATATTTTAAGGCTCATACATCCAAAACCTATACAACTGTGGATATTTGATCCATCCATTGATCCATTCATTTATTCTGTGTGGTTGTGCACACATTAGGGGCTGTTAACTCAATTTTCTCTAGGATGACATTTTAAATCAATTAAAACATTCATTTTTCAAGTCATTTAATGAGTTGGCTTCATGTAATGCTCAATATAATGTTACTTGAGGAAGCTGCTTTGTGTTCTTTGGACAGCCAAAAGGTTTAGTATTCAGTATTAGAGTAAATGAAGCTTGAATGCTCATTAGAAGCCAGGATTATGAAACAAAAAATTATTGTATTTTGGACATGCCTCTATGAAAAATGAAGAATGTGAACAAGAAGAAAGAAGGAAAGGAGAAAGAAAAGAGAAGGAGAAAAAGAAAGGGAGTAGAGGAAAAATGGAAAGGGAAACAGAGGGAGGGATGGAAGGAGGGAGGGAGGGAGAAAAGAAATAAAGAAATGGAGGAAGGAAAAAAGAAAGAAAGAAAGAAAGAAAGGAAGGAAGGAAGGAAGGAAGGAAGGAAGGAAGGAAGGAAATCTTGTCAATGTACTGAAGATTGGAAACTATAGGAATATACCTTTAAGAATTGTGTAATGTGGCAGAGAGACAGGTCAACCAGAAGACCTTTTATGCATAAGATCATGAAAACTCATCCATGACTTAACATAACATAACACTGTACAAACCCTAATTTACTTCTAAGTCAGGTTTGGATGAACTTGGATGAACTATCATAGGACTGGAAACATAAGGTGAAGGGTGTATGGATCTTCATTTACTTCAAAGTTTCATTTGCCTTTCCTGTGCCTTTTATGCCAAAATCTGGCCCAACCTTAATTTAATCATCATGAGTCACAAACTAAAAATTCTACTTTTCAGTTGTAGAATGTTCTGTGTTACAGTGATCATAACCAAACAAGGCTTCCTTAACAATTTCCCAAATGTTTTTTCCCTTCTTTCTCCTCCCATGAATAAATCATTTAATTTCATGGGACACCCAATGTGTGGGAGGAATGCTGAATTCCATTCATACAATTGTGTTCCCAGATCTTCTCCCATGGGCGTCCTCCTTTTTAGCTGTTCTACTTTTCAAATATTTGTTGTCTCTGGGACTTCTTGCATTTCTCCCCTACACACAAGGCTGCCTGGGGAATTCAGTGAGTTGAAGTTCCTAAGGTTACCAAGGTTGAGAAATACTATATTCTGCCAAACATCTATGAACATTCTCAGTCATTCAGGTCATGGATTTTCCTTGAAGGCATTTTACTTTTCATCCAAGAAGCTTCTTCAGCTCTGACTGATTCTCTAGTCAGAACCGAAGAAGCTTCTTGGATGGGAAGTGAGACATATTCAAGAAAAACAAAGGAATTCAGTTGCCTTTTGCAAGAGCACCTTTAGGTCTGCATCAGAGTGTTTCCAATCCTTTAAAACCTTCATTAGGGATGGAAGAAGTAGTCTATTTCCCACCAATTTCATTTATGCATATATAAAACAAAAAATCTATTTCTTTTAATTTTAAAAAGAAACAATTTTAACAATTAACAATTGCTTTTTAATGATAAACTGTATGCATTATTATATTTATTTTCCCTAAACTGTGGCATGCATTTTTAAAATGTATTTAATGGCCCTGGTTATGATATCACAAAACAGGGAGAAATGCACAAAGTAACACATAACAATGTTCTGATTCTTCTATTAGTCTGGGAATACAAATTAGTTTGAGATTCTCCAATATCACAAGGCCTTTTATTCTGCCAGCCTCTTAGTATGGATGTACAAGATTTGTATGCCACTCTTTTTTGCTAAGGCAACTTAACCAATTATCATTAAAACATCAACTGAACAGCATGCACAATAAAGGAGGACACTATGCAAAAAAGAAGGCAAAAGCAGCAATTGAGTAATTCAGCAATCTTCACCTTCCTCCAGTTTAAGAATTGCTGAGAAGATTTGGAAGAGAAAGCAGGTATTCCAGTTAATGAATGAAATCACCAAGATAAATGATTGCACGTTGATACAACAAAGGTAGTATTAGATCTTCCATTTATAGAGAACACTCCTCTACCTGAAGATAATTCTATTACAATTCTTGAGAAAGCTTAAGTTCCATTCTATCAGCTTTCTCAGATGGATCAGATGGGAAAATCAATCAGAATAAACTACTTTATTGTAAGATTTCATTAACAATGGGTCTAATATATACATTCCTGTTGTTTCTTTGATAGGCTGAGAGTTTCTTTCCTTGCCTGTTATGCAGCTGTGGGCTCGACCCTCTTTTATCAGATCATTCCCTAGGCAGGTCTATTTCCCCATCTCCCCTCATTCCCATTATACATTCAGCACTCAGTTTAAGTATTATTTCCAATTTGGATGTTCCAAAGGCAATTGGGCTTTCTTGGGTTGTTGTTTTTCTTGAAAATGCTTTGCTTCTTATCCAAGAAGGTTCTTCAATTTGGAATGATTCTGGATTTCTTGGACAAGAAGTGAAACTTTTCAAGGGAAAAAATCAAGAAAGTCTAATTGCCTTTTGGAAAAGCACCTTTGGGGCAATCATGATCTGGGTGGAGAATCTCCATAGACATGCATCCAATTTGGGTGAGTTGCATTCCCTTCAGTCCTGCTTTAAAGTCTTGTGGGGATTTTTAAAAAGGGCAAATACTATGTCCCAAACGCACCATCTTGACCTTCAGAATAGAAATACTTTTTAAAAAATACAATACAATGAGAAGCCTTAAATTAGAGCATAAAAGATAATAAATAAATCAGTTGATGTCTACACTAAGAATAGATTAAAGAGAAGAGGAAGGTTGCAATGTAACTTGCTAAACAAATATTAATAAAGCACCAATGGGGGTTGTGATTTTTGGAAAGGGTTTAAAAGAAGAGTTGGCTTTCAAATCTTTTGCTAAGCCAAGATGGTGTCAGTCACTAAGCATAATGTAATTCAATCGCTGATTACAATGTTAATGATGCATAAGAAGGTAGGAAAGTAATAGATTTAAACCCTTTGATTTTTGTTCAATGAGGTAAACGTTGTTGCCTTTGGAATGTCATTATAATAACTAGATTGCCTAATTCTAACAGGAAGCCCCTCAAATGACTTTATCCCTTCTGACCATTTCCTGGATAATTTTTCAATGCCAGAAATAAATCAGGAAAGAGCATACCTGGATTGTGACCAAATGGAATAGCAATATGTATGTTTTAGAAAGATGCTATTGTGGATTGCATGTATTCAAAACATTTTGCCTTCACTCAGATCAGGGGAATTAAATCAATGTAACTGATCTATAGAGCCCTTTTAACAGCATTTACTTGCCATGGATTGAGGTGTCTTTGAGCTATGGTGCTGGAGAAGACTCCCGCGAGTCCCGTGGACAGCAAGGCCATCCAACCAGTCAGTCCTAGAGGAGATCAACCCTGACTGCTCCTTAGAAGGACTGATCCTGAAGATGAACCTCAAATACTTTGGTCACCTAATGAGAAAGAAGGACTCACTGGAGAAGAGCCTAATGCTGGGAAAGATTGAGGGCAAAAGAAGAACGGGACGGCAGAGAATGAGGTGGCTGGATGGAGTCATGGAAGCAGTAGGCATGAGTTTAAATGGACTCCAGAGGATGGTAGAAGACAGGAAGGTGTGGAGGAATGTTGTCCATGGGGTCATGATGGGGTCGGGCATGACTTTGCAACTAAGAACAATAACTTGCCAAGGTTCAAGTGCAAGAAGTGGTTGATATGAAGAAGTTCCCAGATCTGTAGCACCACTTTTAGAAAATTGTGGATATATTTGAAGTGCAGCTGTATTTGTTTCATCTATTGGCTCAGAAAGTATGTCTACAGTAAGATCATTGTAGCAGGTGAACTAAGCCAAGTGCCCCCCTATCCCATCAACCATAATATTATATGATATTTAAAAAAAGAAAAAAAGGATTTCAAACCTTGATGGGTAAGAATTCCAAACAGCAATTGGTGAAGATCAATGAAGGAGAATGATTGTTGCATTTATCTCTGGAGTTTACGGAATCCTTGGTGAACATGTTGGGGATAAAAAGATTTAGACTGATTTCTCAACCTTTAGTATTTTCTGTTCATGAGTTTATTAATATCATCAAATATGCCAAGAAAGGTTGATTGACCTCCTATCAATGAACTTGGACTTTCATGTACATTTGACAAGAAGGAATTGATTATTCTCTGAAATATTTGCAATAAGATGTTTAGTTCATGTTTTGTTTATTGCAGCTAACTGAAAATACAATGTTTAGCAATATACATGTGTCAGCCTGCTGTATAACTGCTTATTTTACACAGTTAGGGAATCACCGAAGCCTGCATAACTATTCATATCTTTGCTCAGCCCTAGCATTAACCAGTCCTGACCGTAATATAATTACTAACAGCAGGTATGACCAGGATTGCTCTACTTAATCTTTATTTCTTGATTTAAGTAAGTGTGCAGAAGCCAACCTTGTTGATCTTTACAGGAAGCATAAGAGACCATTGTAATAACCAGGAATCTACACAAACCTGTTAAACTTTATCAAAAATAAGCATCTGTTTCAATGAGATTATAACAGACTAACAAACATAGAAGGGATCTTAGAGATCTTCTAGTCCAACTCTCTGCTCAACTAAGAGACATTATGCCATTGCAGACCTGTGGCCATCTAGTCTTTTGTTAAAGACTTGAGAGTCTTTTGTGGTGTTGGGGCACCACAACTTCTGGAGGCATGTCACTCCATTGATTAATTTAACTGTCTGCAAATTTTTCCTTAGTTCTAGGTTGCTTCTCTTCTTGATTAATTTCCATCCATAACTTCTTGTCCTTCCTTCAGGCACTTTGGAGAATATGTTGATCCCCCTTTTCTTTGTGGCAGCTCCTCAAATATTTAAAGACTGCTATCATGCCACCCCTAATCCTTCTTTTCACTAGACTAGACATACTCAATTTCTGCAACCTTCAACTTATTGCCTCTTCATGCACTTACAGGTAATCCTTGATTTATGTTGACAATTGAGTCCCAAATTTTCACTGTTAACCAAGACAGTTGTAATATGAGTTTTGCCCCATTTTTCTACCTTTCTTGCCACACTTGTTAAGTGAATCACAGCAGTTATAAGTTGATACTATGCTTGTTAAGTGAATCTGGCTTCCCTGTTGATTTTGCTTGTGTTCAGCTTAGATTTTCCATTTTAAAGTCCCCCCCCCCCCCCTAACTGCTGGAAATGTTTCCTTTCCTTATTTTCAAACCTGCTAATCTAGGCAATCGGAAATGCTCATACTTGAATATGCTAAATTTACACTGCTCTCTATCCATCAGCTTTTTACATGAGTGTGAGAAAGCACAAGAAGCAAAATAAATGCACTGTAGGGGTGTTGCCCTGGAATCACAGGAAAACAAAACAAACCCAGTAGCATATGAAAAGGATTGGTTTCATATGTAGCCAATCACACAAAATCTAAATAAGAAAATTTTCAAAAGAGAACTGATAACGAAGTTCACATACTGTAATACAGCTTGGAGATATCACCCAGTTGGTCTAAACTGGTAAAACATTGCAGAAAGGATGGCTTTTTCTTCACTTATCCCAAGATAGACTTAACAGGCAGTTGTGGAAGTTAGATTAGAGTTGTGTAGATGACCACATTTCCTATGCGTTTGCCTGATTTTGATCTGCCCTGTGATTGATGACAGTCTTTGATCCTTGAAGCAGGTCCTTGAATACCATTTATGGAAGAATTAAAAGACCAACTTCTCACTTGTAGGTCATTTACAGATCTCTCATCCAATAAGTTAGTACTTAAAACCCTGCAACAATTTTGGCAGGTTCTCCTGATGGAGCAGCAATTAAAAAAAAAGACAGTAGAACTGAAAAATGTAAGATGTTCATTTCTGGAGAAGTTGATAATTAACTCAAACCCTAAGAAGCATCTAAATAAGTTCTCATTTGCAACTGATGAATAGAAGCAATGAAAAGCACAAAATATTAAGAAAAAGCCCACATTTAGAATATTTGTGAAGATTTTTGTCTTTCATTCTCCAGTCATCTTACCAGAATGGTCTCTCTAGCTTCTAAGCACTATTCATTCATGATCCCTATACAGTGGTACCTCGCTTCATGAACGCCTCTCTTCATGACCAATTCGCTGTACGACCAGAAATTTTCCAAAAAATGTGCTCCGCTGCACGAACTCCGCCTCGCTGCACGAACGGAAAAGTTCGTAAAAATACGCTCTGCTGCACGAACTCCGCCTCGCTGCACGAACTCCGCCTCGCTGCACGAACTCCGCCCTCGCTGCACGAACAGAAAAGTTCGTAAAAATGCTCGGATTCACGACCCCCGCCTCGCTGCACGAACCAGAGCCGCGGACATTTAAAAAACAAAGAACGGATTAACCGGATTTACATTGAACCCTATGGGAAACTGTGCCTCTCTTCACGACCAATTCTGTTCGCGAACAGAGTCCGTTCAAGATTTACGACCAAAAAACAAGGTCGGAACGGATTAACCGGATTTACATTGAACCCTATGGGAAATTGTGCGTCTCTTCACGACCAATTCTGTTCGCGAACAGAGTCCGTTCAAGATTCACGACCAAAAAACAAGGTCGGAATGGATTAACCGGATTTACATTGAACCCTATGGGAAACTGTGCCTCTCTTCACGACCAATTCTGTTCGCGAACAGAGTCCGTTCAAGATTTACGACCAAAAAACAAGGTCGGAACGGATTAACCGGATTTACATTGAACCCTATGGGAAACTGTGCCTCTCTTCACGACCAATTCTGTTCGCGAACAGAGTCCGTTCAAGATTCACGACCAAAAAACAAGGTCGGAACGGATTAACCGGATTTACATTGAACCCTATGGAAAACTGTGCCTCTCTTCACGACCAATTCGCAACGCGAACAGAGTCAGTTCACGAATTAAGTTCGTGAAGCGAGGTACCACTGTATATTATTATTATTTTCCTTTTCTAAGTCATTATTTTGATATTCAGAACAACATGCTTCTGTCGATCACTCCATTAGGTTACTTGAAAATTCATTAGTCAACATACATTTCTTGTAGAGCTGTATAATGCTCCAATTTTTATTTGGAAGAGATGTTTTTGGAACATGCAAATGCACAAATATAGCATCAATCTGGGACTCATTTAAGCTATCAAATCCACTCAAATATTTATAGCTAGATGTATATTAATATAGAAACAAAACAAGTTGGTCTGTGTCAAGAATGGGAAACCTGAACTTCATAATTGTGAGCTGAGCTAGATCTTTTACCACTGATTATGCTGGTTGCAATCATAAAGAGCAGCAATTTAGGATTACGAAGTAATTCCAGAAAAATGTTAATTCAGCAAACAGCTTCAAAAGCTAATACTCGGACAGAACAACTTGATTGAGATAACACACTAATGTTGGGATATTCAAATAAACCTGTCATGTTGCTGGCAATAGACCAATAATGGGGAAATGTAGGGGAGGGGGATTCCTTCCTTCCTTCCCTCCCTCCCCCCACCCTCCCTCCCCCCTCCCTTCCTTTTTCATCTTCCTTTGTTTATATTTCATCTTGTTCTCCTCAATCTCACCTCTAACTTCTTTCTCTGTCTCTCCCTTTTCCCATGGTCTCATCCTAGCTTCCCACCATTCCGCTCTTCTTCCCCCATTTCTCATTTCTCCTTGTTGACTTTTATCTTCCTCTTCTTGTCATCTGGCACCCATCTCTCTTTCTGTCAGCATTTCATACATTTTTTTCTGTTTTTCTCATCTCTTCAAGATATTTCTCATTTCCTCTAGTTATCCCTGTTTTCACTATCTTATATCTCCTTATTATCATTGGACTCATTTCTTTCTCCTCATTGTTTTGTCTGCTTCTCTTTTCTTATCCTCGTATGACTCACCTTTCCTTCTAGTCTGGCTTTATATTTTTCTTGTTTCCTATTTCTATAATCACTAACATCATTTTTATTTTATTTATTTATTTAAAACTGATAGTCACCCATCTTATAAACTACCCCAGGCAGGTGCCAACCACCACCACCATCATTATCATCTAATTTCTTCTCTCTGGCTGATCTTTTTATTAATTATATTTTCTCCCTTTTTCATGGTAAAAACATATTTCTTCCATATATTTTCTTCCAACCAAACTCTCTTTGCAACATCTCTAATGGAATTCATGTAAATCTATGAGTGCAATGGTCCAAATTTGACCCAGGATAAAGCTAAATTAGATGATCTAGTTCACACCTATCCAAAATCCAATGCTCATTCATTCATAATTAATGAGCATCCCTTGGAATGACCTACCCCCTGAACTACGTACCATCACAGACCTACCTTCGGGCCCTGAAGACACATTTATTTCGTGCTGCCGGCCTCTCATAGTTTTTAATTGGTTTTAGTACGGGGTTTTAACTGCAGGCCAATACATTTAATACATTTTAATATATCATTTTAGCTTTTGTACTACCTATTTTTACTATGGCTGTGCATTGCCCTGAGTCCCGGAAGGGAGAAGGGCAGTATATAAATTGAATAAATTGAATTAAATCGAATTGAATAATAGGCAGCAGACAAGGACTGCAGGAAATACTTGTAGAAAAACAGTGTGTGTGTGTGTGTGTTAGGTTTTTGAGCTGATCAATAAATAAATCAGGGAGAAAGGAAAGCAGTATGTTTCCTCCCTTAATTGGGGCTTAACCGGGTGTTGTGACACACACACACACACACACACACACACACACACACACACACACACACATATATATATATATATATATATATATATAGACAGAGAGAGAGAGAGAGAGAGAGAGAGAGAGAGAGAGAGAGAGAGAGAGAGAGAGAGAGAGAGAGAGAGAGAGAGAGAGAGAGAGAGAGAGAGTTTTATTCCACTTCCAAGATTGCAATCTTCTTTGTAATTTCATGGGGGTGGAGGGCTCTATGCAATATAATTGATATTACATAGAAGTGATCAATGCATGGAAAAAAACAGCAGCTCCCATCTACCTTCAGGGTGGCCAATGAAATAACATAATACACATAGCAAGTGGCCATGATAAAATTTCTATTTTCATCATTACACTTCTCACTAAGTTTCATTTGATCCTGAATACAGTTTTACTTATTTTTATTTCATTTATTAAATTTATTGGTCACTCATCTTCTACCCTAGGCAAATATGGCTGATTTACAAAGTTAAAAACCCCTAACCCTAACCTTAATCCAACCCTATACAAAACATGCACCCATATATCAAAATACAAATCTAAACTCTAATAAATGGGAGACAGAGAGAGTAGGATGACTCAGACGGAGAGGGGGATTTCTGTTATTAATCTCTCAACCACTTCCAATGTGAAGCTGGGAGGTCTCCATTGGACCTCCAAGCCAACTGTCAGAGTATTTAGGTTCTTACAGGAAAGTTGGAGCCAACCTGATGGGAATGGGGGGCGGGGGAGTCAAGATTTTCCAAAGGGCAGGAGCAATGCTAGAGAAGACTTTTCTTCTGGATCCTACCAGCTGATGGGATCCGCAGCATGTCTCCTCTGCCAGCATTTGAGGAGTAGGCCAATCCCATTGAAATGAGATTGTTTATTAAGTAGCTTCAAGTTTTGAACTGTAATTGTTCTTTTACACTTTGTCCAGAAAATATGTTAAATCTCTCTCTCCTATTCCTATCCCTTTCCTTCTCTTATCTTTTCTCTTGTTTGCTCTACTCTCTTTCTCCCTCTCTCTCCTCCTCTCTTTTTCCGTCTTTTTCTGTCTTTTCCTCTCTTCTCTCTCTCTTTCTGTCTCTCTTCCTGCCCTCTTGGCTCCCTTCTCCTTCTCTCCCTCTCCCTCTCCCTCTCCCTCTCCCTCTCCCTCTCCCTCTCCCTCTCCCTCTCCCTCTCCCTCTCCCTCTCTCTCTCTCTCTCTCTCTCTCTCTCTCTCACACACACACACACACACACACACACATCTTCTAACCTTTCTAATTCAATTGATTGTTGTTTCTTACAACCTCTGTCACCATTTTCAAGCTGCCTATATTTCAATCATTCCATTTTGTTCAAATGTCTCATTCTTCTTGTGCCTTACATAACTAGAATAGTCTTTTTATTTTTATCCTAATTGTTTGAGAAACAATGATCTTTTTCATTTTTCTAATTTCACTGTTTAAAATTTTATTTTCTTCAGCTCATTAGTTATTTTTTTGTAGTCCTCTTTGGCCATACCAAATGTTCCATTTCTCCACCTATCTGTCATTATTTATTTATTTATTTATTTATTTATTTATTTATTTATTTATTTATTTATTTATTTATTTATTTATTTATTTATTTATTTATTTATTTATTTATTTATTTATTTATTTATTTATTTATTTATTTATTTATTTATTTTATCGAATGTGTATACCGCCCTATCTCCCCGAGGGCACTCAGGACGGTGCACAGAAATATAAAAGCATATACAAAACAATACAATATATAACAGTTTAAAATGGAATTAAATTAGGGTCTGTGCTGAGAATTTAAATTAGAAAAGGTTAAAATCAATTAAAAACTTTACCCATTAAAATTAAGCCAGGCTGGCTTCTTGAAATAGATATGTCTTTAATGCCCGGCGGAAGAGGCGTAGGTCCGTGATGGTGCGAAGATCGGGGGGCAGGTCATTCCAGAGGGCAGGCCCCACCACAGAGAAAGCTCTCCCCCTGGGGGCCACCCGTCGGCATTGCCCAGTGGATGGCACCCTGAGGAGGCTCACTCTGTAGGAGCGGACAGGTCTAAGGGAGGTATGTGGTAGGAGGCAGTCCTGCAAGTAGCCAGGTCCCATGCCATGGAGCGCTTTAAAGATGGTCACTAGCACCTTGAAGCACACCTGGAAGGCCACCGGCAGCCTGTGCAGCTCGCACAGGAGAGGTGTTACGTGGGAGTATCGAGAAACTCCCAGAGTCCCCCGTGCGGCCGCATTCTGGACTAGGTGGAGTCTTCAGGTGCACCTCAAGGGGAGCCCCATGTAGAGAGCATTGCAGTAGTCCAAGCGGGAGGTGATGAGCGCTTGAGTGACTGTGCGTAAGGCGTCACGGACTAGATAGGGGCGCAACTGGCGAATCAGGTGAACCTGATAAAAGGACCCCCTGGTCACAGCTGTCACACGGTCATCCAATGACAGCCGAGAATCCAGGAGGATGCCGAGATTGTGAGCCTTATCCGTGGGGGTCAGTGACTCACCCCCGATAGCCAGAGATGGAGCCAGCTGACTATATCGTGACGCCGGAAACCACAGCCACTCGTTCTTGGATGGGTTGAGTTGGAGTTTGTTCCTCCCCATCCAGACTCGCACAGCCTCCAGACACTGGGACATCACTTCGACGGCATCATTGGGGTGGTTAGGGGTAGAGAAGTACAGCTGAGTATCATCAGCGTACTGATGGAACTCTACCCCAAAACCATGGATGATCTCACCCAGCGGCTTCATGTAGATGTTGAACAGGAGGGAAGGGAGGACCGACCCCTGAGGCACCCCACGATGTCGACCTCTGCCCTCCTGCCAACACAAATTGCAACCGGTCGGAGTGGTAGGAGAAGAACCACCGTAAAATGGTGCTTCTCACCCCCAACCTCTCCAGCCGGTGCAATAAGATACCATGGTCAATAGTATTGAAAGCCGCTGAGAGATCTAATAGGACCAGGATAGAGGAATGACCTCTATCCTGAGCCCTCCAGAGATCATCCACCAATGCGATCAATGCTGTCTCCGTGCTGTGCCCAGACCGGAAGCTGGACTGGCGCGGGTCTAGATAGACAGTTTCCTCCAGGTGCTGGGAGAACTGTCATGCCACCACACTCTCAACAACCTTCGCTAGAAAGTGAAGGTTGGAGACCGGACGATAATTAGCCAGCTCTGCTGGGTCCAGGGAAGGCCTCTTGAGGAGGGGTCTCACCACCGCCTCTTTCAAGGTGGCTGGCAAGAACCTCTCACTCAAGGAAGCATTCACTATTCCCAGGAGCCAGCCTCGTGTAACCTCCCGGG
Source organism: Rhabdophis nuchalis (assembly GCA_039707465.1). Classification (NCBI taxonomy): domain Eukaryota; kingdom Metazoa; phylum Chordata; class Lepidosauria; order Squamata; family Natricidae; genus Rhabdophis; species Rhabdophis nuchalis. Next base: position 20,698,413 of record CM077647.1, read on the forward strand.
AGGCCAGTACAAGCCAGGAGGGACATGGGTCCAATAAACATGTGGTGGTGTTCAGCCGCCCGAGCAACCTGTCCATGTCATCGGGAGAAACAAGATCAAACTCATCCCAGAAAACAGTTTCAAGACCTGCCTCCACCCGCCCACCTAGACTAATCTCATTGGAGGTCAACTCGTCACGGATCTGAGCGATTTTATCCTGCAGATAACATCCAAATTCCTCTGCCCGGCCCTGCAAAAGAGCTTCCTGCGGCTTCTGTTGAAGGAGGGAGGGGGTAACTCTAAACAGGGTGGCAGGGTGGTTATCTGCGGATGCGATAAGAGCGGAGAGATAATTACGTTTCGCCGCTCTTATCGCCACAAGGTAGGTTCGCAAATGCAACTCTGTGTTCGGTCAGATTCGGAACGAGTAGACCTCCAAATGCTCTCTAGGCATCTCTTCCGGCGCTTCATCACCCTCAGCTCCTCCGAAAACCAGGGAGCCAGGGTAGATCGACGCCAAAAGAGAGGCCGCAAGGGCACGACCCGGTCCAAGGCCCCCATGGCCGCACTATTCCAAGTGGCACTAGGTCCTCAGTTGAGTCATGGGACAGAACCGCAGGTCTTGGCCCAAGCTCCATCTGGAACCTCTCCAGGTCCATCAGGCGCCTGGGGCAGAACCATATTGGTGTTTCTGGTTCCGCCTCCCTGCGGTGGGTGTGGCGGTTTGGAAGTCAAGCCGCAGGAGTGAATGATGTGTCCATGGCAGGGGTATGATGTCTATTCCCCTCAATCCCAGATCATTTCTCCACTGGCCAGAGGCAAAAACTAGGTCTAGCATGTGCCCCCCGGTGTGAGTGGGGTCCTGAATTAATTGGGTCAGGTCCATGGCCGTCATGGAGGCCATGAACTCCCGAGCTATCTCTGATGTTTCACCTACCGACGGCAGGTTGAAATCCCCCATGACTAACAGCCTGGGGGTAACAACCGCCATCTCGGTTATTACATTATTTTGATAGTGAATCCTAACAGTTATAGAAAATAAATATATATTTTTAAAGATGGTAAAATTATATAGAATATTATATTATACAAAAAACACGCTATTTGAACCTATTTTGTAGGGATCACAGATGAACCAATGAGCTGTGTATCTCAATGATTGAAATAAACTCATTTGTTTTATTCCTTTGAAAAAGTTCACATGTAATTGCATTTTGAAAGATGGATATATAAGGACATCTTGTTCCTTAACAGAGAATAAAAAGTAGCTATGACTACAGCGGCTTCAGTAAGAAATCAGAGTTAGTATTCTCAAACTTCCAAGCCGTCCTTTGAAAAAAGAATCTATACAGCAGATTCATATTTTTGTGCAACTGTAAGTTAGGTCAAGGATGGGAAGCCCACAGCTCCTGCACTGCATGCTACCTCAGTTCCCCTTTGATCATTTCTCCACTGTACCTTATATAGACTCTGTTTAAGCCTATATAAACACCCAAAACTCTTTCCCTTCCCAGAGAATCTGATTCCTGTCAAATTGTATTGTTCTTTGGCAGCACAAGCCATGGGGGAGGGGGAGAGAGACTCCCAGCTGCTGAAATGTTGTGTGATTTACGGCTCAGAAAGTCAATGCCAGCATTTTAAGCTGGATTTAGAAAAGAATTGGAAGCCAAGATGCATAGCGTTATTTGTTCCCTAACACTGAGTCCTTCCAAGTCTTCTAGTTAAAATTAGACAACTTTCTAATCCCCATAATGTTAATTGCTGTTAAATTCAGTTGGAATTCAATGAGATCAATAAATTGTAAGCCATTGACTTCAATCCAGCAGTTGATTTTTCTTAAGTAGTGGGTTTTTAAAAAAAAATTATAAATGTTATGCAATCTTGAGCATTGCCGAGAAAATAAATGGCTGTTGAGCGATATCCAAAGGAATCCTTATTTTGTTATTCTGCTTTAATGGAAATGTATGTTCAAATCCAGGGGCTATTTATTTTCCTAATTTCTGATGGGTTTCAAGAGGAAATCATCCCAAAAGGAAAACCATAAAAAGAATAATTCATTGAAAAGAATGATATTCACATGGCAGGTTCTTCTTCTTCTCCTTCTTCTTCCTCTTCTCCTCCTTCTCCTTCTCCTTCTCCTTCTCCTTCTCCTTCTCCTCCTTCTCCTCCTTCTCCTCCTCCTCCTCCTCCTCCTCCTCCTCCTCCTCCTCCTCCTCCTCCTCCTCCTCCCTCTCCCTCTCCTTCTCCTTCTCCTTCTCCTTCTTCTTGTATGTGTTACCTTTTCCCATCCATCACTTTATTGTCAAAACAAAGTAAGGCAGAAAATTTGTATTTGCCTAGTCATCTTTCCCCCTCCCTTCTTCCTCCTTCAGTTTAAAAGATTGGGAGGTTTTCTTAAAAAGAATATGTTGAAAACATAGCTAAAATATTACTAGTATTTTCCATCAGCTTAGAGTTATTTTGCTTAGAGAATTGTTTAAGGGCCTAGGTGTACCCCTGGTAGTCACAACTCTGCCTGAAGATACATGGACCACTATTGCAAGAATATTCATGCACGTACAGTATATCAGGTTAAAAAGGCTACAGATGAACTCTGTAAAGCAAGTACAAGGCCAAAAATGACTTCAGAGGAATTCTGATAGAGATGAATAAACAAGCCACAATGCAATGATTTATTTATCCACATTTTTCAAGAATAGTTGAGGAACAGTAGGCAACCCCCCCCCTTTTTTTTTTGCAAATTAGTAAACACCATAAGGAAGAATGACATTTCATGACACATTTTCCCCCCACAGGTATAGTGGTTATTGTATTGATGACTAGCTGATAACCTGGTGTTGCCTGGGTATTTATTTATAGGGGGAAAATGTCTGAATGTTGGATTTCCCCTCTTATTATATGGAACCCCCTTGTAGAGTACTGTGAAGCTGTTACCATGCAATTCCACTATGCTATACAGTAGAAGCCATTTTATGGCAGTACAGTAGAAGCCATTTTACTGTACCTGTACGGTGCCTTAAAACCTACAGAATACACACATCCCAAGGGGATTAGGGGTATCTTATCTCACAGTATTTTTTTTCATGCTGGAACATTTTTATGCTGGAACACGCACACACACACACACACACACACACACACACACACACACACACACACATACACCCCAAAGCCATTGATAGATGATAGATAGATAGATAGATAGATAGATAGATAGATAGATAGATAGATAGATAGATGGTATGGGTATGGGTATGGGTATGGGTATGGGTATGGGTATGGGTATGGGTATGGGTATGGGTATGGGTATGGGTATGGGTATGGGTATGGGTATGGGTATGGGTATGGGTATGGGTATGGGTATGGGTATGGGTATGGATGCAGATATAGATATATAGATGATATAGATGATACATAGATACATAGATACACATACATACATACATACATACATACATACATACATACATACATACATACATACATCTGCATACATATGTTAAGATTTTTCTGCAAATGCGTCCCAGTCATTTCCAGTTCTAGGGGCAGTGCTCATCTCCATTTCAAAGCCAAAGAGCCAGCACTGTCTGAAGATGTCTCTGTGGTCATTACTAAACACCAAGGGCATATGGAGTACTGTTACCTTCCCACCAAAGGTGGTTCTGATTTTTCTACTTGCATTTTTATGTGCTTTCAAACTGCTAGAAGCCTGGACAAGTAATGGGAGCTTACTCTGTTACACAGTGCTAGGGATTCGAACTGCTGAACTGCCGACCTTCTGATTGGCAAGGTCAGTTTCTTAGCCGTTGATGCAATGGGTAGAGCCTGGTTAAGCTGTAGCTGATAGGCTTCTGCCTTGGATGCACTGCAGCCCCATTGCTTAGCTGATGCAATGGGTAGAGCCTGGTTAGGCTGTAGTGCTAGGCTTCTGCTTTGGAGGCATTGCAGCCCCGGTTCGAATCCCAGTGGGGTGTGGCCAACTGATGAGAGCTAATAAGCTCGAAATAGATCTATCTTGGTCTCTCAAATTTAAATTTATTGATCAGTTCATACAACTAACATACACACACACACACACACACACACACACACACACACACATACATACACATATATACATACACACAAACACACATATGTGTGTATATGTGTGTGTGTGTGTGTGTGTTAGTATTATGAGCTGATCAATAAATAAATCAGAGAGACTAGGATAGATCTATTTCGAGCTTATTAGCTCTCATCAGCTAGTCATACTCTTTCTGGGATTCGAACCGGGGCTGTATTGCATATCAGGCAGGAGCCTTTAAACCATTCAGCCAGCCTGGCTCTCCCAATTGCATCAGCTGAGACAGGAGGGTTAATATCTATAATTGTTCCACAACACCCTGTTAGGGCCCCAATTAAGGGAGGAGACATACTGTTTCCTTTTCTGCCTTTCGGCTCATCACCAGAGACCATCTAGACAGAAAGCCATGAGTTCCGTTGTGTGATTTTTTTTAATATGTTTGTTAGTTTTATGAGCTGATCAATAAATAAATCAGGGAGACTAGTATAGATCTATTTCAAGCTTTTTAGCTCTCATCAGCTAGCCATACCCTTTATCTGAATGGCTAAAGGTTCTTGCCTGATATGCAATACAGCCCCAGTTCAAATCTCAGTAAGGGTATGGCTAGCTGATGAGAGCTAAAAACTTGAAATAGATCTATACTAGTCTCGCTGATTTATATATTGATCAGCTCAAAAACCTAACACATATATTAAAAAAATTAACACAACAGAACTCATGGCTTTCTGTCTAGATGGTCTCTGGTGATGAGCCGAAAGACAGAAAAGGAAAGCAATATGCTTCCTTCCTTAATTGGGGCTTAACAGGGTGTTGTGACACACCCATATACTTATCCTCCTGTGTCAGCTGATCAGGAAGAGAACCTGGTGGCTCAAGTGGTAAGGCATTTGCCTAGCATGTAATACAGCCCCGGTTCAAATCCCAGTAAAGGTATGACTATCTGATGAGAGCTAAAAAGATCGAAATAGATCTATCCTAGTTTCCCTGGTTTATTTATTGATCAACTCAAAAACCTAACACACACACACACACACACATATACATATATACATATATACATACATACATACATACATACATGCATGTATTTTGTAACCAATCTTGGCCCACAAGTTCTCAATTGGGTTCAAATCTGGGCTCTGAGCTGACCAATCCAGGAGTCAAACAACATGCTTCTTCATCCACTGCTGGATGGGCTTGGCTCAATGACAAAAAGTGTTCTCATCCTAGAAGTAAAAGTCCTTCCCTACAAGTTGCTGAGCTGATGGTCTTTTCCAGGGCTTCAGCATACTGCTTGGAATTCATGATTCCCTGCACAATTTGCATCCAAGCAATACCAGAAGCAGCGATACAACCCCAGATCATCATGTGTAATGGATGCTTCACAGATATGATAGACAGACAGACAGACAGACAGACAGACAGACAGACAGACAGACAGATGTAGATGTAGATGTGTGGGTGAGGTGCACCCGGAGACTTCAGCTGGTCCAGAATGCAGCCGCGCGAGCAATAATGGGAGCCTCAAGGTTTTCCCATGTAATACCGCTCTTGCGCGAGCTGCACTGGCTGCCTGTCGTCTTTCGGGTGCGCTTCAAGGTGTTAGTTGTCATCTTTAAAGCGCTCCATGGCTCGGGACCTAGCTATTTGCGGGATCGGATCCTGCCCCATACATCCTCACGGCCGATCCGCTCCCATAGAGAGGGACTTCTCTGGGTGCCGTCCACTAGACTCTGTCAGCGGGCGACGCCCAGGGAAAGGGCCTTCTCTGTGGCGGGCCCAGCCCTCTGGAACGACCTTCCCCCCGACATTAGAACAACCACGGACCTCCGCTCCTTCCGCCTAAAATTAAAAACACATCTTTTTCGCTTAGCCGGCCTAGGGTAGTCTCTTTTATGGTTAGGGTGAATTTTTAGTAATTAATTGGGAGATTTTAGCGTAGGATTAACTGTTTAATTTGTTTTTATCTTATATTTATTGTTCTTATTTTTGTATTTTGTTGTTTTTATTGTTTTAATTTCCCTGTGCCCCGCCTCGAGTCCCTTCGGGGAGAGAGAGCAGGTTAGAAATAAAATTATTGTTATTATTATTATTATTATTATTATTATTATTATTATTATTATTATTATTATTATTATTATTATGTAGATGTAGATGTAGATGTAGATGTAGATGTAGATGTAGATGTAGGTAGTTAGATAGGTAGGTGATAGATAGATGGATGGATGGATGGATAGATAGATAGATAGATAGATAGATAGATAGATAGATAGATAGATAGATAGATAGATAGATAGATAGATAGATAGATAGAGCGAGCACAATGGCTCAATAGTTAAAGAAGCCTGAGCTTGTCAGCTAGAAATCTGACAGCTTGGATTCAAGACCCAAATGCTATGCAACAGGGTGAGCTCCCATTGCTTGCCAATCTAGCAGTTCAAAATCATGCAAATTTAGGTAGATAAATATGTTCCACTTTGGTGGGAAAATAACAGGGTTCCATGCATCTCAGCCTATGGTCATGCTGATCACATGGTTAGGGAATTGCCTTCCCACCAAGCAGGGAAACTTTACTTTTTTATCTTTATATGGACAGTCCAACCTATCAGATAAAATATTAAATTAAGGTGAATGTGGGGCTGATATGCTCTATAAAACCAAAACCACCTTCTTATGTGTGGTAGTTCTGGATTAGGTTTCTCATAAAATACCTACATACCGTAGGTTTAATTGCAGTTGCTCGAAGAAAACATTAGCAAATGCCAAATATTTCCTTCTAAATTGCTTCATAATCATGTGTTATTTTTTTTTTTTTTGGAAGAACACAGTGAAGTCTCTATTGGTATTTTCAGTTCTGTTATGAAAGTGCAACTTTATAAAGGGCAATTCTAGCCATACCGTTGTTCAGCGCCTGCCCTTTATAGCTGATACAGTGAATGAGAACTGGCACTCCTTTCCTTTTATTGCTGGGTGTTGCTTAGCAATATATTACCCTGACATTGAACAAATGTGGAATAGTAAATATTATGGTTTCATCTAACATTTCGACTGTGAAAATAAACTGCCTCCAAATTAAGTTCAGAGAACAGATCCCAGGGTCAAAGAGCATTAGAACAGGCTTTTCGCAACTGCCACACTACCTTTCACACAAAAGAGAAATTATTTATTGGAACATGTTTCCTTCCAACCCTGGTGATTCATCGCATGCCATTCTCTGGAAAATTCCACCCTCCGCTCTTAGCAGATGTGAACTGAACTGTATGTGCATTAAGTGTTGCATGGGCCCCTCTGGATGAGCCTTCAAAGTGACAGCATGTCCCACTTGAAAAATGACAGATCTTTAATACGCTTGTCATGTGGACATGATCGGGCAAAGCAACATCTTTCACTGTTCTTGGCCAGAATGATCAAATCTGGGTGAAAACTATTCAGATGGGTTCTTGGTACTTTTCATTCGAAGGAGTTTCAGCATTTTTCCTATGTGATTTATGTGAGTGTCCTGCCCACCCCTTTCCCCTTATTAAAATATATTTCTCTCAATCTGAATTAATATAAGGGGTTTGCTTTGCTTGTTAGATGTTTTAAAGCACATTTCCTCCCTCCCTGGCCCATCAAACCAACCTTTTTTGCATTTCAAATTCAGCTAAAAATATCTCCCCCATTAAAATAGCAATCATCATTAAAATTAACTCCCTGAATTTGTCGGTTATATTTTCTCCCCAGTAACAGGCATGCTGTAATTAAACATATTTTTAGCTTAAACCTGTAATGTAAAATATGAGCACAAAGATAGGCAGTGTGATGATACACCATTAAAACACAGAAACAGAAACATGTTTTTTTTTCAAATGTAATAAGTTATATTTTTATATTGATCACTTTATTGTAAATGTCATCACCCACAACCAGCACTAAATATTCTTGGGCAAGACTTAGTTAATCTGCTAGTCCTGTTTTAGGATGGACCGACTTTTATCTCAATACAACAGAGGTAACTGAGATTTCAATTTCAGCAATTCTTATTTTTTGCCTTCCCAGCTTTAAAGTTACGGTATTAGCTTTATAGTTAATTCAATGGTAGAAGATGTGGCATGCTCAGATAATCCAATAGACAACACAATTGAAAGTCACGAAATTATTACCAGGGCATCTATTGAATGATTTCTATTGACTATCTGCTCCCCTATCTGATTCAGAGGTGGTATTCAGCAGGTTCTGACAGGTTCTAGTGAACCGGTAGCAGAAACTTTGAGTAGTCTGGATAACTGTTAAATACCACCTCTGACTGGCTCCTCCCCCATCTATTCTCTGCCTCCCGAGTCCCATCTCATTAGGAGGGAATGGGGATTTTTCAGTACTCTTTCCCTGAAGTGGGGAGGGAATGGGGATTTTGCATTACCTTTCCCTTGCCACACCCACCAAGTTATACCCACCAAGCCATGCCACATCCACCAAGCCATGCACACCCACGACGCCACATCCACAAAACCAGTAGTAATTTTTTTTTGAATCCCTGACCTGATTCATATTTTAGTACAGAAGATTCTCAAAACACATATAAAATTCAAACCAGAGACTCTTTTTTTTAGGTTTTTTGAACAAGCAACATGGAAAAAAATATCTGGAATTTTGCTGTTGTATATTCTGACTACCTGCAAAAAATGGAAAGTGATGCTAATTCCCACCATGGAAGAATAGATGGAAAAACTGATGGAGTGGGAAAAGATAGACAAATTAATAATAATAATAACAACAACAACAACAACAACAACAACAACAAATAAGGCAGTTAGGCCTCATTTCTCTTTCCCCCATTCCTGAACCTTCCTTCCTACCATCAAACAGGAAGGGAGGCCTCTTTCCTGCTGTGGCTGGGCCTGAACAGCTACCTGGTGTGGTTATGATATTATCATCCTTGAATCAATAATGGCTCAGCACTGAGAACCAACCCAGGCACCTACCATCACTAATGATGAGGAGAAATGAACAAAAATCCACTTTGGATCTTTCATCGCCCGGGTCAACAAGGACCACGTCAGATGCTATGGCTCCTGGACATCTGTCAAAAAATGGGCTACAGGGCTCAGTTGTTACTGCCAGGGAACCAGGGTGTGCAACTGCAAACCGACTGGAACCAAAGCACAAAACTTGGACAACTGAAGAAAATAAACAAATCCTCAAAAATTACTACCAGGCAGAGCCAACAGCCAGGGGATTTCAAAAAAGAATGATGCAGCTGTGGAAGGAACAACATCCAGAAAGTGGTGTAAATGAGCAAAGACTAATGGATCAAAGGTGCTTCATCATCCGTAATAAAATTTTCACAGAAGTGGAAATGCAACATCTAGAAATATTGGCTAAAAAGAAAACAACAAGTGATGATGGACAAGCTGAAGAAATTGCTCCAACACCTAAACAAATTGAAAAGCCAATGGAAGAAGCAAACATACAGGATGAAGACCCTCCTATGCAACAACTTGAAAGTGTAGAGCTAAGTGATCTAGCAAAAATGCTGAAAGGAAAAATTGAAAACCACATCAAAGAAAACGTAGAAAGAAAAAGACTACCTATCATTCGTGAAGTGCATAGCAAACAAGTGAAAGATCTGTTAACTGCCGTGAACATTTTAACTTCCATCCCATCCAGCAAACTATATGAAACCAACCAATTAATGTATAGCACAGCCGCTGTTATAACTGCAGAACTAGGTTATAAAATGCCAAAAAAGAAACCCACTGGAACACCAAAGTGGAAAATTCGACTTGAAAATGAAATTAAAAAACTACGAAGGGATATCAGCAAACTGAAGTACTTTGGAATTAGCAAAAATATCTGTACATTTTTGAAAGCAAATATGCAAAAATGGAAAACAGTTCTAACAACAAATGGGGAGAACATTGGTGAAGTCAACATCAGACGAGGAATCTTCCAAGGAGATTCACTTCTAAAGAACAAAAAGCTGAAAAATAGTTTACACAAAAAATACAACCTGGAGAAAAAAACAATAACAGAAATTATGGAAGAACTAAAGCAACGTGCGATAGCAACAGTAAGGAAAATTGAAAGATACGAAGGACGAATAAAACAGTATCGTGAAAATGTCCAGTTCAGAAGAAACCAACACCTCTTCTACTGGTCCCTTGATGAAAGTCAAATCCAAACTTATATTCACCCATGTAAAGAAAAAACTTTGAACTTTTGGAAAGAACTGTGGGAAAACCCAGTAGAACACAACAACACTGCCTCCTGGATCAAAGATATTCAACAACAAACAATACAAAACAAGATGGAAAATATTGCAATAAAAACTGACATGGTGACAAAACAAGCAAAGAAGGTCAAGAACTGGAGTGCACCTGGCCTGGATGAACTGCATGGATACTGGCTAAAACATCTGGCCAGCCTACATCATCACATGGCCACTCAATTTGATCAAATGCTTCAAGATGCAACAAGTGAAGAATGGCTGGACGAACTTACTTGATAATGAAAGATCCAGATAAAGGCACAGAACCAAACAACTATCGCCCAATTACTTGTCTGCCAACAACGTTCAAACTTTTTACAAGGATACTGGCAAATTCAATATTCAATCGCCTGATAGAAAACAGTTTGCATCCAGTAGAACAAAAAGGAAATTATAAAAAATCAAGAGGAACAAAAGATCAGGTGCTCATAGACAAAATGGTACTAAAAAATGCAAAATGAAGGAAAACAAATTTAAATATGGCTTGGATTGATTACAAGAAGGCATTTGACTCATTACCCCACAGCTGGATTAACACCTGTCTGGAAAACTTTGGAATTAGCAAAAATATCTGTACATTTTTGAAAGCAAATATGCAAAAATGGAAAACAGTTCTAACAACAAATGGGGAGAACATTGGTGAAGTCAACATCAGACGAGGAATCTTCCAAGGAGATTCACTTTCACCACTACTGTTCAACATTGCATTAGTTCCCCTGACAATAATCCTACGGAACACAAAACTGGGGTACCAAATCTCAAGACAACATGGCAAGATAAACCATCTACTATACATGGATGACTTAAAAATGTATGCGAAAAGCCCCACTGAACTTAAATCAATACTCAACACAGTTCAACTGTTCAGCAGTGACATCAAAATGAACTTTGGACTTGAAAAATGTGCTATATTATCCATGCAGTGAGGAAAAATGGAAGAATAGAAAGAATAGAACTGGGAAATGGAAATATAGTGAAAGCAATAGCAAAGGATGATGGTTACAAGTACCTAGGCATATTGGAAGCAGATAAGATCTTGAATGAAAAAGTCAAAGAGTCAACACAAAAGGAATACATCAGGAGGGTCCGCAAAATATTAAAATCAAAGCTGAATGCTGGAAACATAATTAAAGCCATTAATACATGGGCAGTTCCAGTGATACGCTATCCAGCTGGAATCATCAACTGGACTCTGGCTGAACTGGAAAACCTGGACCGGAAATCACAAACTTTTGAATGTATACCATGCTTTACATCCACGAAGTGACATTGACAGGTTGTACCTGCCAAGAAAAATAGGGGGCAGGGGGCTATTGCAAATCCATCCAATTGTAGAAGAAGAAAAATGAAGAAAAATGAAGTTTGAATGATTATGTGAACCAAAGTACAGAAAAATTGCTGTAAAAATGGAGAACAGCATAAAAACAACAGAAACAAAGGCAGAATATAAGGAAAACCAGCTGGATGACAGATTAAATAGATGGAAGACCAAGGCTTTGCACTTGAAAAGCACTGAAGGAAAATGTGATTGACATTTTGTCAACAAAGCCCCCGTCATTAGTGACCTTGTGTCAGAGGGGGGGCCGGACCTGGTAGGAATTGCGGAAACCTGGTTGGGCCACAAGGGAGGACTTCCCCTCGTTGAAATGTGCCCACCAGGCTACCGCGCATTTCATCAGCCACGGGCCCTAGGCAGGGGAGGTGGGGTAGCGGTCATTTTCAAGGAAGGCCTTGAGCCGAGAGAGACCATTGTGCCTCAGACTACCGGCTGTGAGTCCCTCTGCGTGAAGTGGGGCCTAGGGAGGCAGTTGGGCTTGCTGGTTGTATACCTGGCTCCCCGCTATGTAGCAGCAGCCCTGCCCGAGCTCCTGGAGGTGATCGCTACGGTTGCAGTTGAGACCCCCAGACTTTTAGTCATGGGGGACTTTAATCTGCCATCATTGGGCGAATCATCCGAGGCAGCTCGGGAGTTCATGGCTTCCATGACGGCCATGGACCTGACCCAAGTAATTCAGGGCCCCACCCACGAGGGTGGACATATGCCGGATCTCATCTTTGTCTCAGGCCAATGGAAGAGTGATCTGGGTATAGGGGACATAGTCATCACACCCTTGTCATGGTCAGACCACTCACTTCTCCGGCTCGACTTTCCGACCTCTGCTCCCCTCCGCGGGGAGGCGGAACCAGAGTTACCAATCTGGTACCGCCCCAGGCGCTTGATGGACCCAGATGGGTTCCAGACAGCGCTTGGGCCATTTCCTGTTTCCCTGACCCGCGCCCCGATGGAGGATCTCACGGCCGCATGGAACATTGCGGCCGTGGGAGCCTTGGATCGGGTCGCGCCCTTGCGGCCTCTCTTGCGGCGGCGAACCACCCTGGCTCCTTGGTTTACTGAGGAGCTGCGGGTGATGAAACGCCGCAAGAGATGCCTAGAGGGAAGATGGAGGTCTAGCCGTTCTGAATCTGACCGGACACAGATAAGAGCCCATTTACGGACTTACATTGTGGCGCTGAGAGTGGCCAAATGTCACCATTGTGCCACTCTTATAGCATCCGCAGAAAACCGCCCTGCCGCCCTGTTTAGGGTGACCCACTCCCTCCTCCAACAGAGGGAGCGGGAAGCCCCGCTACAGGGTAGAGCAGAGGAATTTGTGACTTTTCTGCAGGAGAAAACCGCTCAGATACAGAGTGAGCTAGCCCCCATTCATGGCCCAGTGGGATGCCACGAGAGAGATCTTGTTTGTGAGGAGTTTGACCCCGTTACTTCCGAGGATATGGACAGGCTACGTGGGCGACTGCGAGCCACCACATGTTTATTGGACCCGTGCCCCTCCTGGCTTGTACTGGCATCCTGGGAGGTGACACGAGGCTGGCTCCAAGAGGTTGTCAACGCATCCTTAAGTGAGGGTTCCTTGCCTGCTTCCCTAAAAGAGGCCATGGTGAGGCCCCTCCTTAAGAAGCCCTCTTTGGACCCAGCTCTTTTAAACAACTATCGTCCAGTCTCCAACCTTCCCTTTTTGGCGAAGGTTGTCGAGAGTGTGGTGGCACAACAGTTTCCCCGTCACCTGGAGGAAATTGAGTATCTAGATCCGCGCCAGTCCGGCTTTCGGCCCGGGCATAGCACCGAGACGGCATTGGTCGCGTTGGTAGATGATCTCTGGAGGGCCAGAGATGGGGGATGTTCCTCCATCCTGGTCCTATTAGACCTCTCGGCGGCTTTCGATACCATCGACCATGGTATCCTATTGCATCGGCTGGGGGGGTTGGGGGTGGGAGGCACCGTTTTACGGTGGTTCTCCTCCTACCTCTCTGGCCGATCGCAATTTGTGCGGGCAGGAGAGCAGAGGTCGACCCCGAGACCCCTCACATGCGGGGTGCCTCAGGGGTCGGTCCTCTCGCCTCTCCTGTTTAATGCATATATGAAGCCGCTGGGTGAGATCATCCGTGGTTTTGGGGTAGAGTACCACCTGTACACTGATGACACCCAGCTGTACATATCTACCCCAAACCACCCCAACGATGCCGTAGCGGTGATGTGCCAGTGCCTGGAAGCCGTGCGGATCTGGATGGGAAGTAGGGGACTCAAGCTCAACCCGACCAAGACCGAGTGGCTGTGGTTTCCGGCTGCCCGATTCAACCAGCTCTCTCCAACGCTGGCCATAGGGGGCGAACATCTTGCCCCTGTGGATGGGGCGCGCAATTTGGGTGTCCTCCTGGATACCCGGCTGTCTATGGAAGAGCAAGTGACAGCCGTGGCCAGGAGGGCGTTTTACCAGGTTTGCCTGGTTCGCCAATTGCGCCCCCTATTGGATCGGGACGCCCTTCGCACAGTCACTCATGCCCTCGTGACATCCCGACTGGACTATTGTAACTCTCTCTACATGGGGCTTCCCTTGAGGTGCACCCGGAGGCTTCAGTTAGTTCAGAATGCAGCCGCGCGAGCAATTATGGGGACCACTAGGTTCACCCACGTTACACCGCTCTTGCGCGAGCTGCACTGGCTGCCTGTCGTCTTCCGGGTGCGCTTCAAGGTGCTAATTATCATCTTCAAGGCGCTCCATGGCTCGGGACCTAGCTATCTGCGGGATCGGATCCTGCCCCATACATCCTCACGGCCGATTCGCTCCCACAGAGAGGGACTTCTCCGGGTGCCGTCCACTAGACTTTGTCAGCGGGTGATGCCCAGGGGAAGGGCTCTCTCTGTGGCGGGCCCGGCCCTCTGGAACGACCTTCCCCCCGATATCAGAACGACCACTGACCTCCGCTCCTTCCGTACGAAATTGAAGACCCATTTCTTTCGACTGGCCGGCCTTGGATAGTCTCTCTGTCTATAGATTTCAAATGTATTTTAATGGGTTTTTAATTATTTTTAGCACGGGATAATAGTGTTTAATTGTGTTTTAAAGTATGTATTTTTGTATTTATTGTTTATATTGTTTTTAGTTCCTCCTGTGCACCGCCCCGGGTCCCTGTGGGGAGAGGGAGCGGTTAATAAATTCGAATTTATTATTATTATTATTATTATTATTATTATGGACATGGCTTAAAATGGGAACTATCAAGAAAGAAATGGAAGGTTTAATACTGGCCGCTCAAGAAGAAGCACTACAAACTAATGCCATGAAAGCGAAGATTCAAAAATCCACTGACAACCCAAACTGCTGACTTTGCAATAACAAAGTTGAAACTGTTTCACATTTAATACGTGAATGCAGCAAAATTGCACAAACTGATTACAAAGCTAGACACGACCGAGTTGCTAAATTAATCCACTTCTCATTATGTAAAAAATATGATTTACCTATATCCAGAAAGTCATGGGAACACAAAGTGGAAAAGGTTATCGAGAATGAGAGGGTGAAGATCTTGTGGGACTTTCGAATACAAACAGATTGTCATTTGGAGCATAACACACCAGATATCACGGCTATAGAGGGCCGAAGTGTACAGTTCATTGATATCGCTGTTCCTGGAGATGCCAGAGTCGAAGAAAAAGAACTAGAAAAAATAATGAAATATCGCGACCTGGCCCTTGAAACTACACGGCTATGGATGAAGCAGGTCACAGTGACACCCATTGTCATCGGGGCACTTGGCACCATGTCCAAAAGTTTTAATAAATATATCAGCAAATTGCAGCTTCTTGCAATAACACCAGCGGAACTGCAAGAAACGGTGTGCTACTTGGCACGTTATATTCTACGACGATACTTGTTTGATACCTAGGATGCTGGCAGCAAACTGTATCAACTATTAGCACCAGTCAATAGTATTTGCAATGCATTTTTAAATGTTCAGTTGGCTGAGTTTCGTGTTTTATGAATAAAGTAAATAACAACAACAACAACAGCAACAACAACTGGTTATTATTATAATAAGAACTGGTTAAGGTCAGGAGTACTAAGAAAGGGAAAAGAAGGCTTTATTTTGGCAGCTCAAGAACAAACCTTAGCCACAAACTGCACGAAGGCAAAAATTCAATATGTTACCACCAACAGCAAATGTCGCCTCTGTAATGAGAAAGATGGGACAGTCGACCACCTGATCAGTGGGTGCAGCAAAATTTCACAAACTGACTACCTATAATGCCATGACCGCGTTGCTAAGATCATTCACTGGAAATTGTGCCAGACGTTTGGATTTGAGTACAGCAAAAATCACTGGGAACATCAGGTTGAGAAAGTTTTAGGGAATTAGAAAGTCAAGATCTTGTGGGACTTCAGATTTCAGACTGAAAGGCACTTGGCCTACAACACACCTGATATAACAATAGTTGAAAAGAAAAAAGTGTGGTTCATTGACATTGCAATACCTGGTGATGCACAAATTGAAAATAAGCAGCAAGAAAAAAAATCACAAAATACCTGGACTACAAATTGAAGTTGAGCGACTGTGGAAAAAGAAATCATGTGTTGTCCCAATTGTAATTAGAGTCCTTGGAGCAATACCTAAAGGGCTACCTCGCTACAGTGGTACCTCGGTTCACGAACGCTTCTGTTCATGAACAACTCGGTTCACAAACAGAAAAGTTCATCAAAATATGCTCCGGTTCACGAACTCTGCTTCGGTTCACGAACAGGAGCCGCGGCCATTTTAATGCCATTTCCTGGCTGTCACATGGTTGTGACTTCCTGTAGGAAGATCGTGGAGAGAAGGAGACACAGAAAAAAGTACACTGTGAGTACTTTCAGTGACTTTTTAAAATTTTTGTTATTGTTTTAGCACATACAGTACTGTACTGTACAATACTTTACCGTACAGTACTTCTGTACAATACTGTAATTTACATTAAACCCTATGGGAAACTGTGCCTCGGTTCACGACCAATTCGGTTCGCAACCAGAGTCAGTTCACGAATTAAGTTCGTGAACCGAGGTACCACTGTATTTGGAAATTCTAAATTTATCGGATTTGAGCATTCTGACTCTACAAAGGGCCACCCTGCTTGGAACAGCTTATATCCTCCGACGTTACCTTAACAGTTCCTAGCTCCTTGTTTAGGACTCGAGCTGTTGAGCTACCAACACGCCCCAAAGGCTGTGAATCTCACCAAATAATAATAATAATAATAATAATAATAATAATAATAATAATAATAATAATAATAATAATAATAATAATAATAATAATAATAATAATAATAATAATAATAATAATAATAATAGAATACATCCAACTTTGATTCTACTTGGAAACCACTTCTAGATGGTTTCTAGACTCGAGACAGAAAAACATGAAATTCTGGTATTTGCTGATTAGATAAATTTATTGTCACAGAAATGTCTAGCATACATTAAGTATGCAAAAGGAAAAAGTTGAGGCTGCAATTTTATTGTCTTTATTCTACTGTACTGAAAAGATTTGAAAATTAACACTTTTCTTCTAGTTCCCACACTTCTCTTTTCCTCTTCTTTCCCTTCCAAATGTCCCTATTACCTTTATTTTACTCCTATTTTATATTTTGATATTTTCAATAGAAGTATACATAACAAAACTGCCTTCTCTACTGTCTGTGGAATGGAAATAGTGGAAACCTGTGACCCAGCAAAACCCAAATGGGGATTATATACAGCCTGGGACATTGAATTTCTACGGAGATTCTCAGTCATCCAGCTCACAGTTCTCCCAAATATTCTTTTTCAAGAGGCAACTGGACTTTCTGATTTTTCTTTGAAGATGTTTTACTCCTCATCCCAGAAGCTTCTTGAGCTCTGACTGGATGCTGGGGAATAGAAGATCAGAGCTGAAGAAGCTTCTTGGATGTGAAGTAAAACATCTTCAAAGAAAAACCAGGAAGTCCAATTGCCTCTTGAAAAAGAATATTTGGGTTGCATCCATATATACAAAAAAGGACATGTTCCTTTTTTGGCCTTGCTTTTTCTCCTTGTTGAAAAGAAGGAAAGGGAGAGGAAATGGTTCCAGCAGACGAATCCCTGGGACAACCTCCCCAATTTTTCCTGATTACCTGGGGAGACCCACAGGTGGTAAGTAAGTGGATTGGTGAGACCACTGCTGGAAAAAGGATGCATGGCCTTTTCTAACCCAGTATGCATCATTTTAGAAATGTGCTCAGTGCTGTGTGTCTCTGTATGTGTGTCAAAACAACAACAACAACCCTGCATATGTTGCCTATGTGACCAAAGTCACATAAATATTGCATTCTTTAGATATTGCCTAGTGCAATATTTCCCCAAACTTTTGGAAAAATGAAGGAGAGTGTACTTTAATAGATATTCTGGCTGTGGAATTCCAGAACTTGATGTCCATAAATCAAGAAGCTTCTTCAGCTCTTCAGAGCCTGTGGGACAACATGGGACATTGAGTTTTCCAATCCTCTAGCCCAGGGGTAGTCAACCTTTTTATACCTAACACCCACTTTTGTATCTCTGTTAGTAGTAAAATTTTCTAACCACCTACAGGTTCCACAGTAATGGTAATTTATAAAGTAGGGAAGTCAATTAAATTTAAAAAAGGAAAGTGCTTCAGTATGGGACAAAACCCCTACAGCCCATCATGAAAGCTGGAATGCCCGCTAGTGGGCAGTAGGGACCAGGTTGACTACCACTGCTCTAGCCTTTGTTACCATCATACCTTTTATTTTTTTACTGCTTATCATTATCTTGTATTCCCAGATTTATTCTGATCCACAGAGTCAAGCCAACCTCTCTGAAACAAGCCTATTGAAATTTCCTAGGAGGGGTCCCATTAAATTAATGCTCACATATTCACCAGCATGGCAAATCAATACTTGGGGTGAATGTTTCTACATAAACTCATCTCCCCCCGCCTCCAAAAAAAATATGAGGAGAGAAATCAATGGTTCAGTTTTCCTCCTGGGAAAGTTTCAAGAGCACTTCCCAAAGATCTGATCTCATCTGTCAAGTGGTGGAACACACACACACACACATACACACACACACACACACACACACACAAATTGGCAAGGAACAAGATATCCTCAAGTTGCTGGTGCAGGTGGTTTAAATGAGTATCCCAGCTTAGAGTAATATTTTTTCCAGATGCTTCCTAAGAAACAAGCGACTCTGACCGCAAACCTTTAGTTTCTGAAGTTTCACGCACAAAGTTCTAATGCAACCCTTTCTAATTTACATTTGTGATGAAAAATCTACTGTCCATTTTCCCTCCTGTCCCTGGAGCTGCTTCTATGGGCTCTTGCAGTCAATGTGTTTATTTAACATGGGATATTGTGCATGGACTAGCAATATATATATATATATATATTAACATTTCACATAAATTTGTTTAAAAAACTCTATCTTCAATTACCAAGGTCTAGGCCAGGGGTCTGCAAAGTCGGCTCTTTTAAGACTGGTGGACTTCAACTCCCAGAATTCCCCCCTTTGCAGACCCCTGGTCTAGGCCATCTAACACTATTACCCAAACAGCAGATCCCCTCTCTGCACATCACTAAACTAGTCCAGTGGAATGGCAGAGCTGATACGATTGGTTCCAGCTGCGTCGCAGGAGTTGTAGAAAGTCACAAGCTGCGTTTGGGACTCTGGCTCCGGATTTTGCCTCGAGGTTGACTCCTGAAGCCTTTTCCAGTAGTGGATATAGCCACAAGGCAGTGGAAGTTTGTAATCAGAGTTTCCCTTCTCCTAGAAGATGGTTCTGCTGCTTTATCTGCCATTGGTATATAAGGCCCTCTTCCACCTTCCAAACCGTTGACCGTCTTCCCCTGTAATCCTGGAAAGGGACCCTTACAAGGTGCTACCAGCCAGGCCAACTGGACCAAGGTTTTTAAAGGAGGTGTTCTTCCTCCATCACTCACCCTTTGTCCTATCTTGTGACAGGCAGAGCCTGGCTTTTCTAATGTTGGGCCCAGGATGGCAGGTTTCAGAGTGGCTTTAATACATCTGCTTATAGTGTTCATGATGGCATTTGTTTAGTCTGGCATGTATCTTACTAGTATGGCAGCTTCTAAGCTCATTGTTCTGCTGCAGAATAGATGCCCCCTAGTCCTCAGGACTTGAAGATGGCTTCTCATTTAGTTTGGGGCGTGAAGCTAGTTTTCCTTCTGGTGGCGCACTCTGGATAATGCAACAGCATGAACAAAACAAACTAGCAACTTGTGGCAGCCAGACCACTGTGTAGACTTTCCTGGCTCTCAAATACTTGACTCTTGTGAAATATGCCATCTTTCTTACCAATTATCTTTTCTGCAGTCAGCTCTGGAAGTAGTATTAAAGAAGGATATGAGCTTAAGTGTCTGTAATGCTTCAGCAGCCATTTTTTTTCACTCTGCCCTCCTGACTCAGGAGAACAAAGGCCTTTTAAGATCAGGTCCTTATTGGCAGTCAAAATACGACAGAAGTTGAATCAAAATGGTAATCATAGGTAGAAGTAACCTTGGGAGACAGGGGGAAGAGACTGCTGCTAAGGAAACAGTCAGATAAAAGGCAAGGTAACCCTGGATGGGGGAGGCAGCTCAGAAGCAACCCTCCCTAGTTTCTTGGGTTGTAAAGTGGTTGCCGGAATGGTGGGCAAGTAGGCTTTTGGGCTGGCAAGTTTCTATTAAAGTAGCCTTACTATAAAATACAGTAGCTCATCTGTTGTTATTTCCAGTAGGTCTACCTCACAAGGCTTGCATCAATCTTGCAAATTTGAAATTATATTTGTCCCCACCATTCCCTTTACACTCCATTAAAGTTGGAAGGGTCCCTTAGAGCCTCGCTGGTGCATTGGTTAGAGTGCAGTACTGTAGGCTACTTCTGTTGACTGCCAACTGCCTGCAATTTAGCAGTTCAAATCCCACCAGGCTTCACTCTTCCATCCTTCTGAAGTTGGTAAAATGAGGACCCAGATTGTTGGGGGCAATATTCTGACTCTTTCAACTGCTTAGAGAGGGCTGTAAAGCACTGTAAAGTGGTATATAAGTCTAAGTGCTATTGCTATTTCCCGTCACATTCTTGATGTGGGTTACATTGTCTTTTATATGATGTTCCCTTGGCTGCATCTTTCCCTGTTTCCCAAAGCCATTCTCACATACCATTACAACTTGGTCCTGTTTGTTGCAACAGTTTTGCAGAGGTAAAGAAGGGAAAAAAACATGCTATGAGGGAAGCATTACTTTGACCTTGTTATTTAAAAGATTATTGTGCAGAGTAAAATAAGGAATAGCAGCTACCCAATATTGTCACTTCTTCTCAATATATGCCTTGAATGATTTTTCTTTCTTTTTTTTTAAAGGAAGAAGCTCATAACATAAAAGAAAATGAGATTTCTTCTAAAATGAATGAGCTGCTTTATGGGGAAAAAATGGGAAGGAAAGTAGGTATCTGAAAGATTTCACTTCCTTTCCTTCTGCTATCATTTCAGCAATTGTAATACTGCTATTTCAAAGCCAAAATGCTGTAATTGAAAGTATTTTTAGCTCACCCCTGATGTGGGGTCAAATAGAAATCTAGAGGGCCATATGCTTCACATTCATATATTAGATTTTGTTTGTTTGTTTTTAAATCAAATTCAGATTTGGGAACCAGAGAACTGTAGTAGATCATTTAAGCCATTGAGTTCAATTGCTGTACAGTGCAAAAAATAAATGAATGAATGAGCCACATAAGTCTTCATATTGCTTGTTAATTTTTTTCCCTGCTATTTCTGCAATTTGGCTGATCACAGCTTAACATCAAGTTATTATTTATTTACTGTTGTAAAAGAACCATGTAAATTGTGTGATCCATCCAAGGCTGCAGCTGGCTCAGCAGCAGGCAGGAACATCTGGGCATGTCAAAAGAAATGATAGCATGGAGGCTGTGACCAAGTGATTGAATTCACACTCTTTTTTGATAGGCAGATGGCCTTGCATGCAACTGTCTGTGGCCCTCAAGAAAGAATCCCCTTAACCATCCAAATATTTAGCCCTTATTTTGCATTTTGGAGAATTGGGGAGGTGGATCAAGAGAAAACTGGACCATTCAACTCTTGCAACACTTAAGCTGCTGGTTTTGTTTTTCAAAACTCCCATGTTCTCATGCAGGGACCTTGGCTACATCCTCTTTGGGAAGGAGGCTTGTGTGTAGTAGTGGGATTCAATTTTTTTTACTACTGGTTCTGTGGGCATGGTTCAGTGGTGGGTTCTGGATCCCATTGCAATTGGTATGGTACAATGGGGCTGGGTGGACACTGTTAAGTCCTCAGGTCTACGACCGAGCCAGCAAGTCTGGTAAACTCTGAGTCACCGCATTCCGGAATGGAGCTGGCAGCTGCGTCTGATTGGCTAAGACGCAGCTGGCCGGATTCTGTCTAGAAAATAGATACAATGTTGCAGCTTGCTTGCTAAAAGGTTCCCCGCCTTAAAGCTGTATATAAGCAGCTGTCAGACAGGGAAACCTTGCCAGTAATGATCCTAGTGTATTGTAAATAGTTGTGAATAAACGTTCCGGTTGTTTGACCATGCCTGAGTCAGAATCCTTTGTCTAATCCAACAGACACCACAGGAACACATGGACTGCACATGTATACTTACTGCCCACAACGCTCTGTGACGCCTCCGTGATGATGCAGCTGCTTGGCAGGGTGTCACGGAGGCGCTGTACGCTCCATACACTGAAGCCCTGAACAGTTCAAATACCAGTAAGGAGCACAGGTGGGCGGGCAGGCCGTCCAGAGCACTGTACCGGAATGGTAACTGTGCTCCTGGAAGGCACTGATAAACCCGTAACGGGGATACTGGTCGTAACCCAATACTGGCATGGCTTGGTGGGCATGGCGTAGTTTGGTGGCAATGGCAGGGGAAGGTTACCATTCCCTCCCGATCATCTGAGACTTAGGAGACAGAGAATAGATGGGGTGGGGCCAGTCAGAGGTGGTATTTACCAGTTCTCTGAACTATTCAAAATTTCCACTATCGGTTCTCCAGAACTGGTCAGAACCTGCTGAATACCACCTCTGCCTCTGTGGCCCTTCAGAAGCTGAATAAAACCTTGCATGAAAGAAGCCCTGAAGCCTTAATTGCAAGCAGCTCAGGACTCACCAGTAGAAGGCAAGCTTTGTTGACTTTAATAGGCAAGTTAAACAGAAAGTTTACCTTCCTTGCACTGAAGCCAAATTACTTATTTCTGCTTGGATCATTATGCAAACCCTTGCCACACAGTTGTCTTACAAAATTGCAGTCGGCAAGGTTGACAAGATGTTGAACATTAGCTGAATTGTGCACATTGTCCCATTTTCTCCACATCGTACACACTGATTCATCAATCAGCAATCTTCAGAGATTGTCACTTGATAAATAAGCAAAGTAAAGGAATTTAACTGCATTTTAATTGTAAATGTCAATTGATCAACCAAACTGCTCACCAGGAAGCTAAAGGAGGGATGGGGGAATATAGTTTTGTTTCATTGATTTCAGTAGTGCATGTTCAGGGGGGGGGGGGGGGAGGAGACCCTGTTTCCAGGGCTTGTGGGAATCCCCGGTCATCACTAACAGAGTGTGGTAAAAAGATTAAGAGATTTCACAATCAGTGGATGAAGTGACACAGCTCAAATTATCTGTGCAGTGGTGGCTATAGCAGCAGGGTGATGTCACCATTTTGGTATGGGAGTTCTGGTAATAAACAAGCCAACTCTTCAAACATGCTCACTGTAGGGTTAGAGATATCCAAAAGCCTGTTTTGAGATCAACCCTGCCTTGACTCAAGAGCTCTCCCCAGAGGCAAGTCAAGCATCAGAAACCTGGCAGGGCATACTGGATATTTTCCCAGCTTCTCCTCTTTTTTGTAAAGTTAGAAATCTGTCTCATGAAAGAATGAAGATCAAAAATTATAAATATCTTTATGGTAAGAATGTTCTTGTTAGCAAAGAAAGATTGGAAGAATGTGGGACAGTTCTAGACTTAATTCTGGAAACAGAGCACTGGTTTTCAATTTGGGGGCATGCTTTCAGCTATGCTTATGAAGCACAGTGAATACCAAGCTTTCTAATCATAAACTAGTCTATTGTGTTATGTGTGTCTACTATGAATTGTACAAATCAGTTTAATTGAATTAACTTCACAACCATGATCATATGTGTTATAGGTTAACTATATCACACAAAGATAGCTGTTCAAATTTTGAGAAATGCATTGCTGGATTCTCTCTTCTTCCATGTCCTACAACCTTGGAGTGAATTTTCAAGAAGTTATTTTCATCATAAACACTTCTTCAGGTGCTCCAGATAGTAACTGAAACCTTATATCCAATTCTCATATAACAGCATGATCAAGGCATATCAAACCCAAGTAAGGATTAGTGGGTCTTAATTAATATACTACCATGTGGGCAAAAAAAGCTACAACCATTCATTTAGAGTGGTCACCAACTGATGGTCCATAGACACGTTGGTCCACAAGAAAATGTTGTTAGTTCGCAGAAAAAATATTTGCATTTTTTATGTTGCACTAAATCAGAGGCCCTCAAACTAGGGCCCTGGGCCAGATACTTGCAATGGACATTTGTGCTGCTGCAGGGAGTCTCCCCCTTTGGGGTTTTTTGTGTGGGTCAGAGGGGGAAAGAAATTCTGACTCGGGGTCTGCTTCAGCTTCCTGTTGTGGGGTTTTGAATGAAGGCTGGAGGGAAGTGCTGCTGATGGCAAAGAGCCGGAGGGCCATGTTCCAGTGGGACTGCATAATGGCCTGGAACTGGTTGACCATCTCAACCCACTGAGCCTCCAGGCGCTGGTGCCTGGCCTTGTGCTTCTGCAGGTATTCCCTCTGCTTGGAAAGCCTATGCTCAAGGTCCTAAGTGAGGTTCTTCTGCCGAGCCTCCTTCTCGGTCAGATCCAGTTTGAACTCATACAGCTCTTTTGCCAACTCTTTCTCATGGTGGCTGCTTAGCTCCAACAACTGCTTCCTGTTGGGGCCCTAAGGAGCCCTGGGAGGGGAGTGGCAAGTAGATGCCAGCGAGTTGCTCCTTGACATGAGTGGCATCAGGTTGGTCATGCCCACGCAGCCAGTCATTAGACGGATCATATTAGTGGTCTGTGGGATTTACAATTATGAATTTAGTGCTCCTTGAGGTCCAAAAGGTTGAGGACCTCTGATTTAGTTGTCATTCGAAGTCACAACAGCACTCAAAATAGTGACTTATTATTGTTATGACCATTCAGGCCCTATCATGTATCTATGATAGTTATGCGGTCCTGGGGGGGGGGGGTGTCATATGATCACCATTTGCAACCTTCCCATTTGCCTTCCAACAAGCAAAGTCAATGGGAGAAGTCAAATTCCCTTAATGACCACATGATTAACTTAACAAT
Source organism: Rhabdophis nuchalis (assembly GCA_039707465.1). Taxonomy (NCBI): domain Eukaryota; kingdom Metazoa; phylum Chordata; class Lepidosauria; order Squamata; family Natricidae; genus Rhabdophis; species Rhabdophis nuchalis. The sequence continues at coordinate 20,723,462 of CM077647.1, forward strand.
AGCAATGATTCATTTAACAACTGTAGCAAAAAAGGTCACTAAATGGGGCGAAACTCACTTAACAACTACCTTGGTTAGCACTAGAAATTTTGGGCTTAATTATGGTCAAGGAGTATCTATATCTACTCTGGTCAAGTTGATGATTTAACTAAAATCTTTGGTGAGTAGAATTACCCAAGGAAAAATTAATATAGATGGCGGGGAAAATCCTTATTTATCTAAGCAAGTTGTTTCTCCAGATTGAGCAAACATTTTGAACCAAGGACATATATGGAATATTGAAAGAATACAGTAGATTTGAGGAGCACCCGTTCCTAAAATGGCTGCATTGGGGATCACAACCAAACAGAAACAACTTCTTGATCACAAGTTATTTTTCTGCTTATCATCTAAGCAGGATCTTTAGAAGTCCAAAGGCAATGAATCAAATAATTATGAGCCTTGTGTTTTTCTCTGCAACCTATCAGCTTTCTATGATTTGTGCAAACACAACACAATTGCCTAGTTCTGCCTTAAGTTCCGTGTACTAAAATTTGGACCATTTAATTTGGGTAGGAGTCAAAACTCCTAAGGCTGCACAAAGCCCTAAAATCTATTATTTAGAGATTCTTCTTACTACTAACAAAATGGATGAAATAGATCTATTGCAGGAAAAACTGAAAATTAAAATAAAATAACAATATAAAATGAAACAATACAAGAAATGAAAATAATATATAAAAAGAAGTGGGGGGGGGGAAATCCTTTCCCCTAAAAAATAACTCCTCTTTTAATGACTCAGCAAAGTTTAACAAATTGTATACAAAAGGCTTAAGCTATGTTTAAAAAAATAAAAAATGGAACAGGGCCATTAAAATGAGAAAATTCCTGACTTAGCATAATCATTACACCCAGTGTGACACTTGGCCACAAGAAGAATATAAGCACAGGTGTCTGGCCAATAAAAGATTGCCAAATCCTGGTGAAGAAGAAGCAAATAAAATACAAAGTTGATATATTAGTTTGATATCTCCCTCCAAAATCCTATTTTGGCCATAGATAATAAGGTAATCAACCTTACATGGTACTTTAAAGGTATGGGCTGTTTTGAAGAAAGCTTTTAAATAGTTACATGCTTTTCCTGTATGTTCCTCTTAAATTTTAAGATTAAAAGGAATATCAGAAAATATTGTTTAAATAGAGCCACTGCTTCCCAAGAAGATGTAGTAAGCAATCTCTTCCTAGAGAACATGTCTGTGTCATCATCAGCTCATATTATTTCAGTTAGATGCTCTGGAACACTCTTCATAATTAAATAAGAGATGGAGTTCCTACAGATGTTTCATGAGATCCATATCTCTGCATAATCTGGAAATTAGAGAGGCAACCGACTGGAACATATTAGTTAATGGGAGAAAATGACAAAGGAAGACTGCTTAATGAACAAGGAGAAAAATGTATGTACATATTCAATATTTTCTTCGCTGTAATAATCTCAATTGTTTCAATATATTTCTGAAAAATATTGATCCATGGATTGATAAATTGCTTTTAAATTCTCTCTCTCTCTCTCTCTCTCTCTCTCTCTCTCTCTCTCTCTCTCTCTCTCTCTCTCTCTCTCTCTCTCTCTCTCTCTCTCTCTCTCTCTCTCTCTCTCACACACACACACACACACACACACACACACACACAATGCACACTTGATTGATAGGGATGAAAGGACATTTTGAGACGAAGAAGTATATAGAGATATGCTTATGTCTCACAAATATGTATTTACAGACATCAACATGGAGAACATTGCTAAATTTAATTTCTACTTCTATCTATGAAGTTGCTCAGCTACCAAAATACTTTTTGGTAAATTATTTTAAGGTTAATTTCCTTTGTTATGGAGTGGGAAAGTATCTGGGTAGTCTGTATTAGGATAAAAGCACAAGAGATTTAGGTTGATTTTTTCAACAACTTGTTTGATTATGAATAACGGTGGGAAAGCATACTTTTTGGTAAATTATTTTAAGGTTAATTTCCTTTGTTATGGAGTGGGAAAGTATCTGGGTAGTCTGTATTAGGATAAAAGCACGAGAGATTTAGGTTGATTTTTTCAACAACTTGTTTGATTATGAATAACGATGGGAAAGCATAGGTGGAATCAACAATTTAGCTCCTAATATCTGTTTTAAAGGGAGAGATATCTGCAAGCAATAGCAATAGTACTTAGACTTATGTGCTGCTTCACAATGTTTTACAACCCTCTCTAAGTAGTTTAAGAGTCAGCACTTGGGTCCTCATTTTATTGACAGAAGGATGGAAGGCTGCGTCAACCTTCAGCTGGTGAGAATCAAACTCCTTTGGCAGTTGGCAGAATTAGCCTGCAATACTGCATTCTAATCATTGTGCCAACTTTCACTCATGCTTCAACTGGAGAGTTAAAGAAAATACCATAAAATTGATTGGGAATGTCTGTGGATTAGCTTTCCTATTCACACTCGATTTGCAGTAGCCATCTTTGGTTAGTATTCAATATGGCTTCCCCTTAGAATTCATGGAGGAAGAAGATGGAGTGAAGGGATGCAGAACAGGCAGTGCATGCAATTAAATGCCTCATGCAAAGAGATAACATTATGTTCTCAAAAGTCATTATATTCAAGAATCCTGCCGATGACAAATGTTTCAGAGGGCAGAATAATTAACATATAGAAAAGAAAAGAAACCTTGGGCAATTTAAGGCCACAGCTCTATAGCATATGGAAAGTGTAGAGTGTCTACATGTTGCAAATAGAAGCAAGGATAAGATTTTGATGAATTAAACACAAAATTGTAAGGGGAAAATATCAGGCTAAAGTTCTGTCTTGATAATGTGCAAGATTCTGACTCATAGGGTTATTCTAACCACATGCTGCTTCTGTTTCATCAGCCCCAAATTCTTTGCTCTCTTCAAAGTGGAATAAGTCAAGAAAGGCATCCCTGACCACAGATTGTGGGCCACAAGCATAGAGACAAAAATTGTCCCTGATTTGACATGATGCTAGATAGGGATAAAACCGTTTTGCTTTCTCCTGGCATTTCTGTTTGTGGAGTAGGCAAAAAAATGCAAGATGGCAACCACAATCATACAACTGAAACTCCAATCATATTTTTATATGTGAGACATACAGAAAAGGCATTTATTATGCAGCTGCAGCTACCATCTGGATTTTATTTATTTTTTACTTGGGGGACAGTCCTAGGCCAGGCACTTCCATATTTTCTTGCCAATGAACTGAAAAAGATAGCCCAGTCTCAAAGGCAAACTGTCAAGTCTGCCTCTGACATTAACCATGAAAGAAACCACTCAACTCCATTTCAAAGAATTAAGAGTACTTTTACTGGCTATGAAAAGATAGCAGCTAGGTAAAGCAAGATCTGAGATACAAATGCACAAAATCATACCCAGCCCATATATGCCCAGCCCCCTCCCTCCAACAATCCCCACCCTACTGTCCAATCTGCAAATTCCTCAGGTGTCATGTGGGTTGCATCTCCAGGAGCATCATCAGGATGGTATGCAAGACAGTTGGCCTTGACCATCTCAAGGCACCAGCCATCCGTATGTGAAGCAGATTGTGAGAACATTCTCCCTTCTCCAAATCTCTCTCCTTCACCATATAGTCCCATTCCCAAATACCATAGCCCCTCCCTCCCTGTTTCAATGGCAGCCGAAGCAAGCAGCAAAGCAGAGGCTGACACAAACAGATATCAAAGACAAAACCATCCATTTCTCCTTCTTTTTTAGTAACATGGTATCCTTCTTTCATAATTTAGGTGGTTGAGATGACTGCACTTTGGTAGTATGATTCATGAGCTAGAAGCCCCAGAATAAGTCCAGAAACTCTCAACTATGGTAGGTTGATGGTGACCATCATGACTCTTATATCTTTCAGATTAAGCAGGATAGCTTCACGTGATGGGCTCCGAAGTAATTGCTACTTGTCTGACTCTGAGATCTAAAATGACATGGCCAATTGACCAATTGACTTACATTTGCTTAGCCTTGGGTAGCAGTTCTTTTAGGCTGTATTCTAGGGAAGATTCTTAGTCTTATTCTTAGTCTTTGTCTTCTGAGGGTCACAATGAAGCAGTGACAAGGTTTCTAGAAGGTTTATAATTTTAGATGTCCCAAAACTATTTAGCCTTTGGTTGTGGAAGGTTTCATTAGTCTGTAAACTATGAAAAATGTATCCAGTCCTGAACATAGAAATTGCAAACTCAAAGAAAAGACCAGTTTACTCCAAACTTTATAAACAGTTTAGTCAAAACACATTAATTTTATCTGTTTGAGCAGTATTTCCTGAAATCAGACAGCATATCCACCAGTTATTTAACATAATAACAGAGTTGGAAGAGACCTTGGAAGTCTTCTAGTCCAATCCCTTGTTCTGGCAAGAAACCCTACCATTTCGGACAAATAATTGTCCAATCTCTTCTTAAAAACCTCCACTGTTGGAGCATCTACATCTTCTGGAGGCGAGAAGGACAACTGATTATTCATTCTAACTATCTGGAAATGTCTCCCTAGTTCTAAGTTGGCTCTCAGCTTGATTGGTTCCGATCAATTGCTCCTTGTCCTGCTTTCAGGTGCTTTGAGAACAGGTTGGCCCCTCTTCTTTGTGGCAGTCCCTTAGATATTAGAACACTGCTATGTCAACCATAGTCCTTTTCTTCATTAAAACACTTGGCATATCCACTTTCTGCAACTATTCGTCATGTTGTAGTCTCCAGTCCCTAATCATCTTTGATGCGCTTCTCTGAACTCTTTCTAGAGCCTCCATATCTTTTTTTTATGTCACTGTGACCAAAACTGGATGCAGAATTCCGATTATAGTCACTCCAATTTTAAAAAAACTAATTCAATATAGAGGTTGTTTTTTTTAAGAAAGTAAGTGCCTTACAACAGAGACTCCTAAAGCTTTGATAATGGGAAGAAGAATGGGTGAAATGTTTCATTGTGGAAGACAATGTGCTATCAATAATCAGGGTCAGTCCAATAGTCATGAGGTAGCCATTTGTGGAAGCAGAGAGGTGTAGGAAGGAGGAGCAAAGAGGTAAATCATGTGAATTCCTTCCTGAAGAATTTCCAGTAAAAGAAGCTGCATTGCAAAAGAAAGAAATGGGGCTTGGTGGACATAAAACTTCAGGGGAGGAAACCATTTGCCATCTGGAAAACAAACAGCAGCACAAGGCCAACACACTAATCGAAAACATACACATTTTTTTGTTTTTTTCCTTTGGTGGCTGAGCTAAGTAATGAACAGCTGTGAGGAATTGCCACTGGTTTTTGTTTTGTTTTGCTTTGTTTTTTTAGGAAGTAGATTCTTATTTCGGGTGGAGAAGGGACGCCCACGGCTTTGAGTCACATGAAGATCTGAAGGAGTTCCCTTCTGAAGTTGTTCCATCTTACCATTTTCTTGGGACAATTCTTTCTTTTCAAACTGAGGTGGGTGAACTATAGTCCTTGGATCCCATGTGACTTTCCATGTCAAAATCTTTCTCTAAGACAACTGCTTCACACCTGTGTCCTATTCTGAAAACTCCTTTGTCCTTTTACCCTTTATTGAACCTGAAAGAAGAATGTCTTTCAAAGAAGAAAAGTCTCTTTTGGCAGGGAAAGAGAATCTATTGAGAAATCACAAAGCTGTTTTTAAGAAAAATGTTAGTTTAAGACTTCCCCCATGAATCTATGAAGTAGTATAGAATAAGGAAGGGATGAGGGTGTGTAAGCGTTTGTGTGAATATGTGTATGACAGAGGGAGGAAATGGTAGAAAGGCAAAAGAATGGAAGGGGGGTATCCCCCCCTTTTTTAGATTTGATTCACACACAACAATGATGTCTTTCCCACCCCCCTCAACAGACAAAAAAAACCCCCCATCTCAGCTGTGATCTTCAAGGTCAATAGTGATGGAAGGAAACTTTTTGCCTTAAAGCACCCTGTTGCTTTATTTTTCCAGGCATTTCCTGACCTTCCAAAGAAAAACATCTCCCAGAGACATTTCTACGCATGATATAGTTACCTAGCAGCCTTTGGGAAGATTTTGGATCATGTTTCTGTTATGACACAATACAAATTCCTTACTTTACTTTCCCACAGTCGGATAAAAGAACAGGGACTGAATATTGCCTCTCTCTGCACCCCCTCCCAATGTGAAGTAATTGTTTTGTAAAAGAGTCACCCACTACTCTAAAAATGTTCTTTGGCTAACACAAATGACACTTCTTCAGCATTGCTCACAAGGTGATGGAATGTCCGGGATGAGAGGGTGCTTAAAGAAGTCACTCACATTGATCAACCCTGTGGAAGGAGGAGGGTAACATTATTTGACTCCGCAAATCATTTTATGTGAAAGAGGTTCAGGATTCCAGGTTCAGAATCCCTGACCCTCTCCCAGATAGTCAGACACAGCCGACAAAAATTATTTTATTTTTATTTATTTATTTTGTCAAGCATGAATTAGATCAGTGTTTCTCAACCTTGTCCACTTGAAGATGTCTGGACTTCAACTCCCAGAATTCCCCAGCCAGCGAATGCCCTATACCATTTCAGACTAATGGCTATCCAACATCTTCTTGAAGACTTCCAGTGTTGGGGCATTCACAACTTCTGGAGGCAAGTTGTTCCACTGATTAATTGTTCTAACTGTCAGGAAATTTCTCCTCAGTTCTAAGTTGCTTCTCTCCTTGATTAGTTTCCACCCATTGCTTCTTGTTCAGGTGCCTTGGAGAATAGCTTGACTCCCTCTTCTTTGTGGCAACCCCTGAGATATTGGAAGGCTGCTATCCTGTCTCCCCTAGTCCCTCTTTTATTAAACTGTATTTCTCCCTGTCTCTCTATTCCCCTATCTACCTACCTACTGTAATACAATAATACAATAGCAGAGTTGGAAGGGACCTTGGAGGTCATCTAGTCCAACCCCGCTGCTCAAGCAGGAGACCCTATGCCGTTTCAGACAAATGGTTTTCCAGTCTCTTCTCTCTTCAGTATTGGGGCATCCATAACTTCTGGTGGCAAGATGTTCCACTGGTTAATAGTTCTCACTGCCAGGAAATTTCCCCTCAGTTCTAGGTTGCTTCTCTCCTTGATTAGTTTCCACCCATTGCTTCTTGTTCTGCCCTCAGGTGCCTTGGTGAATAGCTTGACTCCCTCTTCTTTGGGGCAACCCCTGAGATATTGGAAGGCTGCTATCATGTCTTCCCTAGTCCTTCTTTTCATTAAACTGTATTTGCTGTCAGATGGGTGATTCTTTGTTACAGTTTGGTTCAGTTCGTATTAAACAGTTTAAAGCAGCTGCCTGCTTCCGTTTTTTTACCTCAGGGAACAGTCCTGAGCAGAATTTCTCTCCCCCCCCTCTATGGGCCACCTGGGAGTTTGCTATCCTCTGTGCCTTTTTAGCCCCAAGAGGCCGCTGTATGAGGCTTCTTCCAACACTGACAGTTGAAAAGCAGTTTGATGGGCGTGGCTACAGGGATGTTAACACACATTTCAGTGGGTACTTTTTTGTGTGTAATTTGTACACAACACACGCGTGCTAGGCACAAAATGATTAGCTATTCTATTATCGGAAGTCCTTGGCTACGTTGTCTGAAAGTTTGGTGTAAATCGGCCCAGTAGTTTTTGAGATTAGTGGATTCATACAAACTATTTTACATTTTTATTTATATAGATTATGGTTAATGACATAGTCAGCCAGATATTTAAACTGGCTTGGCATTTTTATCCATCTATCAAGGAACTGGTATAGATATTGTTTGATGAAAGAATATAAGCTGTTCACAGTAAATCTGCCTTTGCAATTGATAGGTGGTGATTTTGTCAACGCCAATGGTGTCCAAATGCTGATCCACTTGTTTTGGGATAGGAAGGTGCCTATAACTGTTGGTGTTATATTTTCTTTCTTTTGCCCCAGTTGTTCTATCAGCAGAACTTTCTATCTTTTGATTTTTCTAGTTCCTCGTCTTCCTCCTCCTCCTCACTACTAAGCAGATTTTCCATCATCATGTCAAAGAGGAAGAGAAAAAACAGGAAATTACTAATCATTTTCCTGTATTTCAATTCCAAGTGGGGATTCCTAGTAGATAAAGAGAGGGGAGATGGAGAGGGGGGGGATTCCATGCTAACAGAAGTGGAGAGAGATGTAAGATTTAAGATTTATTCGATTTGTGTAACCGCTCCTTTTCCATCGAGATGGACCCAGAGCGGTGCACAGGAAATTAAAATCAATAAATAAACAATAAATACAGCAATAATTTCTAAAATGAATTAAACTCTAAACCTGTGCTAAAACATTCCCATTAAAATTCTAAAATACATTTACTCATTGGCTAAGATTGGCTTGTATCAGAGCTCTAAGCTCTAAGCTAGACCGGGCTGATGAAAAAGATACATCTTAAGTGAGTGGCGAAAGAGGGGAAGGTCTGTGATAGTCCGAAGTTCGGGGGGGTAGGTCATTCCAGAGGGATGGCCCTGCCACTGAGAAGGCCCTTCCCCTGGGCACCATCAGCCGGCATTGACCGGCGGATGGCAACCTGAGCCCTCCCTATGGGAGCGGATCAGATGGTGGAAGGTATGCGGCAGGAGACGGTTCCGCAAATAACTAGGTCCCCTGCCATGGAGCGATTTGAAGATGGTAACAAGCACCTTGAAGCACACCCGGAAGGCCACCGGTAGCCAGTGCAGCTCACGCAGGAGAGGTGTTACGTGGGAGCTTCGAGAGGCTCCCAAAATCCCCCGAGCGGCCGTATTCTGCACTAACTGGAGCCTCCGGATGCACCTCAAGGGGACCCCCATGTAGAGAGCATTGCAATAGTGACTGTGCGAAGGGCGTCCCAGTCAAGCAACTACCATCCTATCTCCAACCTTCCCTTTTTGGCGAAGGTTGTTGAGAGTGTGGTGGCGCAACAGTTCCCCCGGCACCTGGAGGAACCTGTCTATCTGGACTCACGCCAGTCTGGCTTCCGGCCCAGGTACAGCACAGAAACGGCATTGGTCACGTTGGTGGATGATCTCTGGAGGGCCCGGGATAGGGGTTGTTCCTCTATCCTGGTCCTGTTAGATCTCTCAGTGGCTTTCGATACCATTGACCATGGTATCCTATTGTGCCGGTTGGAGGGGTTGGGGTTGGCAGGCACCGTCCTGCGATGGTTCTCCTCCTACCTCTCCAACCAGTCACAATTTGTGTTGGCAGGGGGGCAGAGGTCGACATCAAGGCCTTTCACTTGTGGGGTGCCACGAGTCTGGATGGGGAGAAACAGGCTTTGACTCAACTTGACCCGTCCAAGACCAAGTGGCTGTGGCTTCCAGCGTCGTGATATAGCCAGCTGGTACCATCGCTGGCCATTGGGGGCAAATTATTAGCCCCCACAGAGAGGGCGCACAATTTGGGTGTCATCCTGGAATCCTGGCTGTCATTAGACGATCATTTGACAGCCGTGGCCAGGGGGGCTTTTTATCAGGTTCGCTTGATTCGCCAATTGCGCCCCTTTCTGGATCGTGACGCTCTACGCATGGTCACTCAAACCCTCGTCACTTTCCGCCTAGACTATTGCAATGCTCTCTACATGGGGCTCCCCTTGAGGTGCATCTGGAGGCTCCAGTTGGTGCAGAATGAGCTGTGCAGGGGATTCTGGGAACCTCAAGATGCTCCCATGTAACACCTCTCCTGCGCGAGCTGCACTGGCTGCCTCTGGCTTTCCGGGTGCGCTTCAAGATGTTGGTAACCACCTTTAAAGCACTCCATGGCATGGGGCCTGGTTACTTGCAGGACCGCATCCTGCTACCGAATACCTCCCACCGACCAGTCTGCTCCCACAGAGTGGGCCTCCTCAGGGTACCATCGGCCAAACAATGTCGGCTGGTGAGAGCCTTCTCTGTCGCAGCCCCTGCCCTCTGGAATGATCTGCCCCCCGACCTTTGTATGATCACTGACCTGCGCCTCTTCCGTCGGGCCCTGGAAACACACCTATTTCATGCAGCCGGCCTGTTGTAGTTTTCTTTTAATTGATTGTAATTTTTTAATTGATTTTAGTTGATTTTATTAACTGTTTTTATATGGTTATCTGGTTTTTAGAACAGGCCCTTAAATTTAATTAGTTTTAATGTATTTTAATGTATTTTTGTATTGGATGTTTTACTGTTTTATTATGCCTGTTCACCGCCCTGAGTCCCGCAAGGGAGAAGGGTGGTATACAAATTTAATAAAAGTAAAGTAAGTTTCCTAGTCATCTCAGAATCCTGCGACTCAAAGTCCACATGTTTTACAGTGGCCAAATTTGAAAAACACTGATTTAATCAGTTGGATTAGCGTTCAGGTTACTAGAATTACAATCCAGTTCTCTATAGAGCAGTAGATTCCACTAGGGTTGAGGAATTCTGAAACCCAGCCAATGATGTTCATTCCCCAGCTTGCTTCCATCTACAAGGATTCCTTTCAAAGTCCTCTGATTAACAAATATGCCAACACATTGTCCTGCTCTTCAAAAGGAAGCCAAGGTAGCCAGCCAATCTAAAAATGATTCTAGAACTCACCGTTCTTTTCTCATCAAGAATTGGGGACATTGTTTAACCAGATTATTTGGGGCCATGGTATTTTTTCTTGGAAGAACTATTCCAGCGGCTATTTCTTTCTCTTGTTGGTACTGTTACTAGAAATAGCATTCTAGGACAGTCCTTCCTCCTACACACCACATGTTTTACAGTAAAAGATGACTCTAATCTCATCAGCGCTGGCAATCAGGTAACCTAAACCGAAGGCTTCAGTCACAGAAGGTCACTGTATATTTTGAGCCCTGCAAGTCACTCTGACTTTATTTAAATAAGGTTACCTAGTCATTTATTGCTGGTAACTCATCAGCAGGTTTGAGAATTAGTATTATTCCGGTAATATGGTTCCTGCCTTATGCAGTGAGTACACCCCCTCACATTTTGTAAATATTTAAGTGTATCTTTTCATGTGACAACACTGAAGAAATGACACTTGGCTACAATGTAAAGTAGTGAGTATACAGCTTATATAACAGTGTAAATGTGCAACACGTTAATGTCTAAACGGCTACAATGCCCTATCTGTCAATGAGCTTCAACCGCAATAATACATGGGCAAACAATAGATCCAAACTCAAGGTAAACTGCTCCAAACTCAATTGCAGAAAATATGACTTCAGCAACAGAGTGATCAATGCCTAGAATGCACTACCTGACTCTGTTGTTGCATCCTCAAACCTCCAAAACTTTAACCTTAAACTGTCTAATGTGAGCCTCATCCCTTTCCTAAGGGGTCTGTAGGGGGTGTGCATAAGCACACCAGTGTGCCCACCATCCCTGCCCTACTGTCCCCATTTATTTGTATTCATTTCCTTTGTTTGTGTCGTGTCCCTGTTCATACTAATACCTGTTATTTCATACATGTTTGACAAGCTAAATAAATAAATACATTTTCTCAGTTACATAAAATGCCATTGAAGGGGTTATTGTATTTCAGAATATTCTCTTTTTTTTAAAAAAAAATGTGGCCTATATTTCCTCTTCCTTCAAATACAGTATCCCAAAACAAAGCCAGGTTTGTGGCATTTTGGAAGATGCAAATGGACAGTTTCTCCAAATGTTCAATTTCTCATGTCCTCCACTCGCAACATTCTTGGAGTGGGGGGGAAGAGGAATAAAACAATTTTATGTCCACTGATGATCATCAGCATCCTTAAGTAAGTTTTGTATAATTTCCATCTAAATAATTTGCAATTTGCATCCTGCAATTTTGATAGACAAGTTGAAGTTATTAAATTTATTAAATGATCATTTACAAGTAACTGAAAATTCATTTCAAAATTTCAAAAGGCATTTTTAAAAAGCCTTTTATCTTTATTGAGAAGATGGAGCAATGTGTTTAACATGGAGTAGATTTAATAATAGGTGCTAGAGGTTCCTTTGGAGAACAAAACAGTTATGTAGTGCAGGGGTCTCCAACCTTTGCAACTTTAAGTCTGAAGGACTTCAGCTCCCAGACTTCTCCAGCCAGCTTTGCTGGCTGGAGAATTCTGGGAGCTGAAGTCCTTCAGGCTTAAAGTTGCAAAGGTTGGAGACCCCTGACGTAGTGTGTCATTGATGCAATGAACATACATTTGGGCAAACTCTTGGAAACGAGGATGGATGGCCTAATGCGCTATGGTCTATGGAATTGTGAAGGGTTGGACACAACTTAGCAACTGAACAAGATTTAATAGCTGAATTAATTCTAACTTGTGTATTAAAATGGATCCTTTTATTCTAGTTCACTGTGATCATAATTACGTATTCATTTTTATTATGTAATCAATAATGTGTTTTTTTTCTATTTTGGTTCTTATATTTCACAAACATCCCCCAAAAGGTTACACAACCATATGTCTATTTCCTTGCTGCCAACCACTTACTTTGTACTCAAGTCCCTTCCTGTCTTTTGTGGCTGGACAGGAATTGTTACAGACACCCCCAGGAGCAACAGGTAAATTAGATTTTTAATTGGCCCATAGCTCTGTCACTTGTCAGCCACTTTGAGAATAATTTAAGTGAAAAGTTGCATAGACACGGTTGGAATAGTAATAGCGGATATCAGATTGAGAAATAATGTAGGATTACAAGAATAGAGGCCAACTAAGAATGAAGGCCTAATTAGAGGTTTGTATGAAAGCTGCCTAGCAACTAGATAGACCTAAAGAAGTTTGGTGAGGTTTCTCTGTGAACGATGTTGCAGCTTTCTAGTCTCTTTTGATCTAGTTTGCTGAAAGTTCTTTTGGGTACATGAGTGGGGTTTCTTTTAATTTATTTTCTTCTAAACTAGAAGAAACTAAACCTCTGGAATAGATTGATGTATTCTTTGCTCCTATTTTGCCTAAACTTCAGTTTATATTCTCCAACACATATTAATTTCTTTAAAATTAATTATAACTTTTATTTCAAACTCGTTTAATGTACAATTGTGGAGATAAATTCTGGAGTGGGATTTGGGCATGGTTGGGTGGGAGTGAATAATCTCTAATATAAATTATGCCTGGCAGAAATGTTCTTGTTTAATAGGAAATCTGATGCTGACTTTATTTTGTACAGGTAACATTTCCTTTGAAAAATCAGGATTGCAAACCTAGATTGTGTTCTGGATATTAATTTGCTCTGGATAGCTAGGAATATGCTTGCAAAATTTGGGTTGGTTTTAGAGAAGATCCATTTTGTTACGTACCATTATCATATTCATTTAGATTACCTTGATTTACTTTGATTGTTTTTAAAAAAATGTTCAAAACAGCAGTTAGCAGAAAGCTGCTAGCTAGTAGTAGAATGTTGATAGTCAGAATATTTTTAAAAAAATAAAATTTGCACCGGATTTGAGAGACCCATGTAGTGATAGTAGTCACCAGCAATCAGTGATAGTCATTTTGAGCACTGTTCTCAGATCCCTGGAGACTGGAGGACAACAATCAATTGGGTTTCTATCACCATCTTCATTGCTAGCAGAGTCATATAACAGAATCTTGAAATCCTGCCAAAGCAATTCTCCAGATCAGTTTACACCTAACGTAATTAATACAGAGTTCATTCTCTGATTCTTTCCCGTGCTCCCTTCTCACTTGCACTCACTTGCTCTTCTGTAATGATCCGCCTCCTTCCTCTAGGTTCCCAGAGTCTGCTGGGTAGTCCACCACAATTATATACTGCTAGCATCTCCAGAACTAAAGACAGTGTGTTTTACGTAAATATACGCTGATAGGAAAGAATGAAGAATAGAAGAAGACTTTTGCCCTTCTTCTCTCTTGTGAACTTCCTCCTTAAATTATTATTCTCTGACCCATTCTCTTTGGGTTCCAAAATTGAAATTCCCATTTTTTAAAATTGATTTACTAGCCGATAATCCAGTGTTGCCCGGGCATTTATTTAGAGAGGGAAAATGCCTGGACCAAATGTAATTTCTAATGTTGGATTTCCCCTCTTATCAGAGGGAAGCCGCTTGTGGAGTAGTGTGAAGCACTGTGAAGCCGTTACCATGGACACTCCACTGTATAGTAGAAGATATTTTACGGCAGTACAGTAGAAGACATTTGAAATTGAAATTGAAATTTATTAACCGCACCCTCTCCCCACAGGGACCCGGGGCGGTGCACAGGCAAAGCTAAAAACAATATACAATAAATACAACATACATACATTAAAATAGAATTAAATAATATTTACCCGTGCTAAAAATATAAGATTAAGAACCCACTAAAATTTAAAGATACAACAGACTACATTTTAACAGCCCCCCCCCCCCCGAAGAATGTTAGGGGTGTCTTACCACCACAGTATTTTTCTCCAGAGAATAACTCATCTATGTACCAACTTTGGCTGAAAGTGCTTGAGGAAATTCAGAGTTATGCGTGTGTGTGTGTGTGTGTGTGTGTGTGTGTAGGCATGCATGCACATTTTATTGTCCAGGATGAACCAAAGGCCAGAAGGCTGGAAGCAGATCTCACTTGCAAAGGCAAGATGTTCCAGAGGGCAGGTCCATGGCAGAAAAAGATATTTTCCTTGACCCTCCTTGGCTTTACAGTTGATAACTAATACCTGGATTTGGACCCCAAAGCAAACCAGCAAACAATTTAGATTGCATACACCATCCAAGATTGCATCTATGGAAACTATGGAATGTAGAGAATGTAGACAAAAGTAAAGTTTACACTTAGGCAAATAGAACATATAGTCTGGGTGAAACAAGGTCTAATAGCAGTAACTGTGAGAGGGATCTTGGAGTCTTAGTGGACAACCAATTAAATATGAGCTAACAGTGTGCAATGGCAGCCAAAAAAGCCAATGCAATCCTAAATTGCATTAACAGAGGAATAAAATCAAGATCAAATGAGGTACTAATACAACTCTATAAAGCCGTAGTAAGCCCATACCTAGGAAACTGTATCCTGTTTTGGGCACCACACTATAAAAAAGGTGTTGAGACTCTAGAAAGAGTGCAGAGAAGAGCAACCAAGATTGACTGGAGACTAAAAAATATGAAGAACAGTTGCAAGTACTTGGCATTGATAGTGAAGAGTGAAGAGAAGGACCAGGGGAGACATGACAGCAGTGTTACAATATTTGAGGGGCTGCCATAGAGAGGTGGGGGTCAAGCTACTTTTCAAAGCACTCAAAGGCCAGACAAGAAATAGTGGATAGAAACTGATCAAGAAGAGATTCAATAAGGAGAAATTTTCTGACAGTGAGAGAAATCAACCAATGGAACAGAAGTTGCCTTCAGAGGATGTGGGGGCTTCATCACTAGAAGTTTTCAAGAAGAGACTGGACTGCCATTTGTCAGGAATGGCATAGGGCCATGATGGTGAACCTATGGCTTGTGTGCCACAGGTGGCATGCGGAGCCATATCAGTGTATCTCCTTCTGGTCCTTCTCTTCATTATTCACTATCAATGCCAAGTACTTGCAACTGTTCTTCATATGTTTTAGCCTCCAGTCCCCTGTTTCATGACTTCCGGTGGACACAGTAGGCCCGTTTTTTGCCTTTCACAGGCTCCAGAAGATTTCCTGGGGCCTGGGGAAGGTGAAAATGGCCTCCCCCACCCCCGAAAGCCCTACTGAGGCTGGAAACGCCCTGCCAGAGCCTCTGCGCGAGATATGTACTTACCTGGCATCGTGCGGAGACCCCTAGAAAGGGAAGGGCAATGCACATGCACTGCCTTCCCTTCCTAGGAGTCTTCGCATGATGCCAGGTAAGTCCATGCCCTGCATGGAGGTTCTGGGAGGACATTTTCAGCCTCTAGAGGGCCTCTGGGAGGATGGGGGAGGCTGTTGTTGCCCTCCCCAGCCTTGGGAGAGTGAAAACAGGCCCAGTGGAAGGTGGAAAATGGGCCATTTCCTGAGGATCTCGGGGGGAGGCCATTTTTGCTGTCTCCAAGCTCAAAAAAAGCTGTGCATGCACGGGGCATGGGGGGGGGGGTCAAGCATGCGTGCACAGGGAGCATGGTGCAGGGGGACATTAAATTATGGGTGTGGGTATGCATGTGTAATCGGGCATGCGATTGCACATGCGTGTATCCTTTTGGCACCCACGGGAAGAAAGGTTTGCCATCATTGGTGTAGGGTCTCCTGATTGGGCTGGGATTTGGACTAGAAGACCTACAAGGTCCTTTCCAACTCTGTTAATCTGTTAAATCTGAAAGACAATCAAGATTAGTGTTAGATGTTAAAACAGACCCTAATAATTTTATAGTCTTTTTATAAATCTCCTTTTCTGAAGCTCTTCAAAAGCAGTAAATATTGGAAAGCAGACCTGTCTCTAAGAATACATCCATCTATTCCAGAGGTTACAAATAAAGAAGCAATGTTGCAGATGGTAAATCTTCAAATCAGTTGAACCATAATCATCAGCAGCTAGCATTTCCAGTTTACGATCAGCAGGCAGAATGTTTCAAAACTGACTTCTAAAGTCATGCTGCTAAGAAGAGGGCTCTTTAGAAAAACACTGCGCAGTTTGGATTGAGATCAGTAGAAGAATGTGCAGACAACAGCCTCCCACCGAGAGCTTTAGATTCATGGGGAATTGTTGAGACTTTGATAGCTTGATGTTTTATTGCCAACCTAATCATATGCCCTGGCTTGAAAATGGCAGGTTTCCTAAAGCCTTTCTCTCATTTATTTCAAGTTCCATTTAACAAAACCTAGAAAGGGATTTTATTCATGGAATATTAACGATGCAATCTAGGACAGGAAAAAAAAAAAGACAAATATTTACCTCTAGAAAACCTGATATAAGATTGAAATGGAAACCTATATTTACTTGAAACTAATGTGGCATTGCTTGCCTTCCAATTTCTAAAAAGTCTACCCCATTCTCATAGAAGAAAAAAATACGTCCTAGGTGTTGCAGAATTGTTTTCCAATTTATTATCATTATTGTTTTGCATTTAATTTATTGATGGATGTAGCAATATGTTCTACTTCCATGTTACTTGTCTCTTCCCAACTTTCTGAACCAGTTTATACTTCCCAGTGATTTTTTTTTTATGGAACTTATCTGAAATAAGGAAAGTTAATGAGGTTTCTGGACAGTGAAGTGAAAATTGCAGAGTTAAAGAAGAACCTTTACACTTACAGTATATCTTTGTTATAAGACAGTAATGGCGAATCTTTTAGACATCAAGTGCACAAACTGCACACTCATGCATGCCCAAACTGAAAGATGTGTACATGAATGCATGAATGCACAAATGTGCAGACATGCATGCTTGCGTGGACATACGCACGGACTTGCATGTGCAACAGAGATCCGAAGACTAGCTGGACAGCAGGGCATTCCAATACCAGCAGCGCAGCTAGAAGTAAGATTTTTTTTCTTTCGTGAGCTTCTGTTTAGTCATTTGCAGGAAAACAGAAGCTCACTAAAGAAACACCAGGGAGATCTGACCTGGGGCGATGGCATGTGTGCCAGTAGAGAGGGCTCTGCATGCCACCTCTGGCATGCATGCCATAGGTTTGCCATCATGGTTACAAGCCCTGAATCAGAGACTGACTCTGACTTAGAATGAGATACCGTTTCAGAATTATCCATTTAGAAATTAGTATGCCAGGACTCAGTTTAGGCCGATCAGTCTTAGGCATCTGCTATGATGTCAGATGATGGGGAACAACTCCCAAGTCTAGATGCAGATAGAAGCAAACCAAGAACCATTCCTCAGTGAAGCCTCTGGCGAAACAGAGGGCAAAGCATGAATAATTGCAGCCAACTGGCTGCAGACAAATTTAGTTTGCTCAGGTGCTTGCAGTCCTTGTTGGAGACAATCATTCAGCTGTCCAGCTCTTAAATCATATTCTTGCTCCTTGTTTGTGTTTCTTGACCCTTGGAACAACTGATTTCCCAATTTGGTATCTCACGACTCTTGGAAATGTTTTGGGCTATGCTATTTCTTATTGGGCTGTATTGGTTTCCTTTCAGGCAAGCACTCTTATTTGCCGAAATGGCCTGAATTTGCCAAAGCAATATTCCTGCTTCTAAAGCACAGTGTACATGTGGGTCAGCAACCATGAAACACAGCATTCTTTGTTAACTCAGATAATGCCAAAATACTCTTCTAATCATTATGGTGTCATAAAAAAATTTTCTCCCAGGAGAGGTAGGTTCAGTGTAAAGAGTAAAGGTTCCCCTCGCATATATGTGCTAATCATTCCTGACTCTAGGGGGTGGTGCTCATCTTCGTTTCAAAGCTGAAGAGCCAGCACTGTCTGAAGACATCTCCGTGGTCATGTGGCTGGCATGACTCAATGACAAAGGCACACAGAATGCTGTTACCTTCCCACCAAAGGTGGTTCCTATTTTTCTACTTGCATTTTTACACTGCGTCCCTATAGGTTCAGTGTAGAGGAGTACAGAAAGAGTCTTGAAGAAGATATGTCACATTATTAAAGGATGAAAAATAATGACAGAAAATGATGCTTCTTAAACCCATTAAGGGCAGTGAGATGACTAGATGGTGGGAAGTTAGTGTTAGTGTTCATTTCTTGAAAAGAAGAAGAAAAACTTGGATCAATTGTAATACATTTGATCAACTCTTCTTTTGAGCCATTTATTTATTTTTATTTATGGTTACTAGCACCTTGAAGTGCACCCGGAAGGCCACAGGGAGCCAGTGCAGCTCACGCAGGAGAGGTGTTACATGGGAGTGTCTTGAAACTCCCATAATCCCCTGCACAGCCGCATTCTATACTAGCTGGAGCCTCCGGGTGCACCTCAAGGGGAGCCCCATGTAGAGAGTGTTACAGTAGTCCAGGCGGGAGATGATGAGGGCTTGAGTGACCGTGCGTAGGGCGTCACGATCTAGAAAGGGACACAACTGGCGTATTAGGAAGCCATGCATACATGTGTTCATTATCAAATAAAGACCTATCACTCTCTACCTGCTTCTGAACTTCTTGATTTGGTCCCATGTTTGTTGTGGTGTTCGAAACTGTAGTTCAGGACATCTGCGCAATAACAGCTTCCCCATGCTTTTTTTTCCCTGATGGAAAGTTAAGTTCACACTAAAAGAGAAGTTCGGACTATCACAGACCTTCCCCTCTTTTGACGCTCACTTAAGACATATCTTTTCCATCAAGCCGGTCTATCTTGAGAGCTCTGATTTAATTCAATTTTAGCTAATGAGTAAATGTATTTTAGAATTTTAATGGGATGTTTTAGCACAGGTCCTTAGTTTAATTTATTTTAGACATTACTCTGTATTTACTGTTATTTATTGATTTTAACTCCATGTGCACCGCCCTGGGTCCATTTCGATGGAGAAGGGCAGTTATATAAATTGAAATTTAAAAAAAAAGTGGAGCTACAATTATTTACAGCTCTCCATCACATGATCAATTTTTCTCCTACTTATCCCATTTTGTTTAAAAGTCATCTAATTTCTGAAAATACCTATTAATATCCTATCTTTCCAGGTCATGAAGTATGATTAGCAATTCTAACCCATTATGGAGCTCATCAGAAGCTCAAAGGACAGCAGTCAATGCATTGGATGACACACACAATATATATACTACTCAGTGTACACACACACACACACACACACACACACACACACTGTATAATTTAAAGTTGACCACCTAAGGGACTGAACAAAAGTAGTCAACATATGGAGGTGATCAACAGAGAGAGCTGTACTGATATGAAAGATCAATATAACTTTTATTCTCATTTCTTTTCCCATGGACACTCTGGCACCCATTAAAAATGAAATTCTGTTGCCCACTCTCAAAAGTGTACACATACATAACATAACACAATATATACACGTGTATATACCTACCGTGTTTCCCCGAAAATAAGACAGGGTCTTATTTTCTTTTGACCCCTGAAATAAGCGCTTGGCCTTATTTTCAGGGAGGTTTTATTTTTGAGGTGCAGGAAGTGGCGAGTGTGGTCATCTCATGGCTGCTGCTGTGTTGCAATATTTTCAGGGAGGGCTTATTTTTTGGGGAGGACTTATTTTAGCGCATGTGCTCAAAAGCCCAATTGGGTTTATTATCCAGGGATAATTTTCAGGGAAGCAGAGTACACTCTAACATATAACTATGTACACAATTTATTTGTACAGTTTTTATTCAAGAATGATATAGAGGAACACATTGTTGACCTGGAAGATGACTTATGTGTAGCCATATTTTATTTTAGCCTTTGTCTATTTCTTCTTAGTTTTTTTAGGTTTGCAAGTAAAGAAACTTAATGGTATTTCAGGCTCATCTCTCTCTAACTGTTGAAAGCAGGTTACTTAGTTAGAGAGGGAATGTTATATCTAGGTGGCATTCCTTTCTCATGGATACCTTGGGCTTTATTTCATGGGACATGTTACTTGGAAGTTTGACACCCACATAGTGTAAACACAAAAAATACTGCATTGTGTGTGTGTGAAAGTTTTTTTTGTAAACAGATTTTATTAGTTTATAATATAGCATACCAAAAAATGCAAACATAAATAGTAGGGAAAAGGCTTAGGACCAGGGTACCTACAAGACCACCTTCTGCCACCGAGAACCTCCCACCAGCCAGTACGCTCCTCATGGTGCCGTCGGCTAAGCAATGTCGACTGGCGACACCCAGGGGAGAGCCTTCTCCATGGGAGCACCTGTCCCCTGGAATGAATTTCCCCCGGAGTTACGAATTATCCCTGACCTACACACCTTCCACCGTGCTCTCAAAACCTTTCTGTTTCAACAAGCCGGGATAGCGTAAATACAAATTTTATTCATTTTTATTGGGGTTTGTTGGTTTTTAATCTTATTAGGGGCCAAATTATTTAATATTTAAAATTGTTTTTAACTTTTGTATATCTATTTTATTTTGGCTGTACACCGCCCTGAGTCCTTTGGAAGTAGGGCGGTATAAAAAAATTAATAAATAAAAATAAAAAAATAATAAAGAAAAGAAAAGGGAAAAGTGAGGGGAAAAAGGGGGGAAAAGAAAAAAAAGACATTGGCATCCAACTTCCTCTGGTGCAGTAGAATAAGGCATTAACATCAAACCTCCACTTTTTACTTTTACATAACAGTATAAAGTAGCTATTTCTATATCAGCAAATCTATCTAATCGTTAAAACCCAAAATCAAAGTTTCATTTTTTTCCCACCCCAAGCACAAAGTCCAGAAGAGGTTTCTAAGTAGTGTGTGTTTCTCTGTGTTAAGTTGTCTGCCTTAGTGAAGTCAGGCATTTATGATCTTATTACCTGAATTATTTAATTAAACCATTCATTCATTATTTATTTATTTATTTAAATTTATATCCCGCCCTTCTCCACAGAGGACCCAGGGCGGCGCACAGGAAATTTAAAAACATACAAAATACAATAAATATAATTTAAAAGACTATTAAATAAACCTATCCTGCGCTAAAACCAAATTTTAAAAACCCAATTTAAAACTATCTAAAAGTCCCCATGGGAGGTTAGGCTAGGCCGGCTTGTTGAAACAAATATGTCTTAAGACATTGGCAGAAAAGGCGGAGGTCGGTGATGGTACGTAATTCAGGGGGTAGGTCATTCCAGAGGGCTGGCCCCGCCACAGAGAAGGCTCTCCCCCTGGGTGTCGCCAGTCGGCATTGTCCGGCTGACGGCACCCTGAGGACTGTCTGCAATCACTTCCAGGTATATGAAGTGTCTGTATGGCAAAAAAAAACAAAAAACCATGCTGGTCAATAGCTGAACTAAGCAAAAATTGAAATGGCATTGCAGCACCTGAGACAGAAAGAAGATTACTTCTAGATAGGAAAAAAAAATTCACCACTCCATCAACACTGTTGTCAGAATCTCTCCCCCTGTTGGACCTATCCGTGCTCGTTTTCCCTTCTGACTGCATCACTGTCACTGAACTTTTGTCGACACACCATTGATTGCCCTTTAGTTATGATTCTGGAGGCCTCTCTAGAGAACTCTATTAGAAATAGTGATAGTGAAAAAACAGCTGGAATGGCAACCTTCTGATATATCATCCCTAAACCCTCTTCAGAGATTAATCTTGGTCTATGTCCACCACTTATCCCATTCTGCTTCTTGAAGCCATTGTTTTTAGCAACTTTTGGTCTGTTATTTTTATTGTTGAGGCTAAATATAACCATGCAAGATGATATATACTTGCAAGTGAACAATGAGCATAGCACAAGAAAACTGAAGGATGAGGAACACACACACACACACACACACACACACACACAGAGAGAGAGAGAGAGAGAGAGAGAGACAGAGAGAGAGAGAGAGAGAGAGACAGAGAGAGAGAGAGAGAGAGAGAGAGAGAGAGAGAGAGAGAGAGAGAGAGAGAGAGAGAGAGAGAGAGAGAGAGAGAGAGAGAACCAAATCTTTGTCTAGAATGATACCTATGTCTTTGACTGCTTCATAAGTCAGTGAGTTTGGTACTTGACACAATGTTGTCCCTGAACTCGTAGTTTCTTTGGTACTTGGCATGCTTTAAAAGAAAGATGGTGACAGCTGCAGCAAATGGACAGAGAGCCATGCTGGATAGGTCATCAACATAGGAAGAAGTGTAAACAGAGAGTTTTCTCCAACCAAAACAAAAGGTCACATGGTAGTTCACCTGGGCTTTTTTTTTTGGCACTCATAGGTTTTGATACCATCATGCCTCCTAGAACCAATTAACCTTGACAACCATTGTATTCGAGGTTCCTTAGATTAGTTGCATTGTACCTGCTCTCCTCCCAATCAATATGGTTTCCTTACATTTCTATTGCCTTTATTTACATTCTCTGTCTCGTGCCTTCATTATTCATTCCTTACCATCCCTGGCATGAATAATGAAGTCATGAGACAGAGAATGTAAATTGCTTGATGACATTCAATGTGAATGCATGTTCTGGCCTGATCATCCCTTTTTGCTCATCCTTCTTAGCTTTGTGGGCAAAATCCTTTTTTAGAGTCCTTGGATCCCTTATGTTAAAATCTTGTGAGCTGAACATCCAACCAGAAGGAAATATAATGATTTAAAATCATCTCCAAAAGGAAAAAAATATTGGAAAGAAAACCAAGCATAGGCGATTACTCATTTCAGCCTCCAATTATCTACATCTACAAACTTCACTGGAAACTTCTACTGGACTTCCACTGAACTCACTGTAGAAGATCCTAATGCTCTGAAAGACTGAGGAAAAAAGAAGAGGACGGCACAGAATGAGGTCGCTGGATGGAAGTAGGTGTGAGCTTAAATGGACTCTGGGGGATGGTAGAGGACAGGAAGGTCTAGAGGAACATTGTCCATGGAGTCACGATGGGTCGTATATGACTTCACAATTAACAACAACAAATGTCATAAATAACACACCAACAAATCAACTGAGAGAAAAATGCAGGATGGTTATAGACAATCAGGGATATATTTATCACCTTAATACATGGGAAATTTTCTGGGACTTATTCTGGGGTTCCATAAAGTGAGCTTCAGATTGACAAGCAGCAAATCTGGGCTGTGTGGTAAAAGTTATGTTCATGCTGGTCATGTCTGGAACCACCGCTTTTTCCCCTTGAAGAATCCATCAAAATAACTGATGCAGAAGAAACGCAATTATCATGAACGATAAGATGTTTGACGAATGGACTGAGGTGAGCAAAGGCAATGAGAATGCAGACTTGGTCACCAACATATCTGCTTTCATTTCCTGTTTTTTGAGACCTGTGTAACTGCTGAACCATTTGATATACTATGGGTGTTATAAGACACCGGGGGGGGGGGGCGTTGAGGGATCTGATTTCAGCTAGACATGAGCAGACATTGTGATATATTATAAAGTGCAAGAACTCATAATGAGGATACTGTTAAGAAAAGTAAAACTAACAATATGAGAATCACTCTATTTATATATGCTGTGATCCTATTGGGATGGAGGGAGGGAGGGAGGGAGGGAGGGAGGGAAGGAGGGAATGAATGAATGAATGAATGAATGAATGAAGGAAGGAAGGAAGGAAGGAAGGAAGGAAGGAAGGAAGGAAGGCACTGTTTATATAGTCCTTTTGTATTTAATTATTATTTTACAATAAAGCAATAAATTTACATCATATTATAATATGTAGGCTTCCATTTTAATGTTGTGACTGTAAATAGATTGCTTTAATTGAATTTTATAGATTATTTTTGGGAATATGTTTGAATGGGCTTTGTGCCAAAAGATGAGATGTCAGTTCTGGAAATCCAATAAATATTAATAAACAACTCAGCATTCCTAAAATAAAATATCCAAGGAAAAGGAAATAGAAGTGGGTTAAAAAAAAAACCCAGAGAAAACACCTCCCTTCCTTCCCTTCTCTCTATTCAAAATGCTTTCTGTTGTGTCCTCGACCTGCGACCGGTCTCGACTTACGACCGGCCGCAGGTCTTCCAGGCTGCCTCTTGGAGCCTTGGCAACAGGCTGTAGCAAGGCGGCCAACCGACAGACGTGCCTGATTGGCTGAGGCGCGCCTGGCCCTTGCTGCAGCCTGATTGGCTCCCCCTTTGACAGCTCCAAATATAAAGAGCTGTCAAAGCGCGGGAGCCCCTGTCTACCGCACCTTTTCTTTTACCACACTAACTTCTCTGTAAGCCTTGCCTAGCTAATAAAAGCTATGTTTTGAGCAAACCTGATTCCGGACCCTGTCTTTCCTTGAAGATACAACACTGGCGACGAGGATGGGATCAGGCAGCGCTCATCGAGAAACAGCGAAAAGATTTTTTACCCTCCCTGTTTTGTTGCGGTACGATCAACCGGATCGTTTCCTCCGCTCGGCCCATCGACGCGGCCACGGAAACCAGGGCCTCCCCACGGGCCACCTCGAGCTCTCCCTGCCGGTCAACGACGACCAGGCCAGGACGCTCGACGACCTTTCCTCCGCTCGGCCCATCGACGCGGCCACGGAAATCAGGGCCTCACCACGGGCCACCTCGAGCTCTTCCTGCCGGCCAACGACGACCGGGCCAGGACGCTCGACGACCTCTCAAGCTGCGGCGGCCGAGCCGCGGGACACCGCAACCTGGGCCTCCCCACGGGCCAGGACGCTCGACTACCTGCCGCTGGGCCTCACCACGGGCCACCTCAAGCACCTTCCTGCCGGCCCACGACGACCAGGCCAGGAAGCTCGATCAGGGCCTGCGAGACGGCCGAGACCTCGACCCCCTACCATGGGGAAAGCCTTTCCCCGGGGTGATTACCCGTTCAGGGCCCCATCGGTCGCCGCTGCGGCCAGAGGGGCCACCGGCACCAGCGCCAGCCACCCCATTGGCCACCGGCACCAGCGCCGGCCACCCCATGGTCTCCGCGGCGGATTCCGGACAACCGGCAGTCCCAGCCGCCGCCACCAACGAAACGAAGAACCCCGAGACGCCAGACCACCGCCGCGCCAGCAGCACCAGCAGCAGAGCAGCGGCAGCCGACCAGCAGCAACAGCGGCAACCATCCGGCTGCCTCGCTGGGGGCCAACAACCCCGCCCGGCCGGGCCTGGGTTTCCCCGGCTTCCGGCAACCATCTTCGGCCTGGCCCGGCTGAAGCCGACCAGGCCCTCCCATCGAAGACCACGCCTTCTCCTCTTCGCCTGACAACCACCAAGGCCTGGCTCAAGCCGACCAGGCCCTCCCATTGAAGACCGCGCCCCCTCGCCCGACTCACCACTCCTGATGACCCCGCCTCTTCGGGAAGGCCCTCCGACGCCGACGCCCGGAGCTACACCCCGAAGGGAGGAGCTTCAACGGGCACGTCCTTCTCCTTCTGCTGCCGTAGTGACTCTGGAGCGATTAGAACAGACTGCGCATGCTCCACTTCTTGATGGACAGTTTTCGCGCATGCGCAGAGGGAGGGGGGAAAGGGGTGTTGTGTCCTCGACCTGCGACCGGTCTCGACTTACGACCGGCCGCAGGTCTTCCAGGCTGCCTCTTGGAGCCTTGGCAACAGGCTGTAGCAAGGCGGCCAACCGACAGACGCGCCTGATTGGCTGAGGCGCGCCTGGCCCTTGCTGCAGCCTGATTGGCTCCCCCTTTGACAGCTCCAAATATAAAGAGCTGTCAAAGCGCGGGAGCCCCTGTCTACCGCACCTTTTCTTTTACCACACTAACTTCTCTGTAAGCCTTGCCTAGCTAATAAAAGCTATGTTTTGAGCAAACCTGATTCCGGACCCTGTCTTTCCTTGAAGATACAACACTTTCCTTTGAAACTGCATTCCTGGCTTTTTGGGGGGGGAAATAATCTTGTGTTTTTGCACACCTCTGCATGAGAAGCACAGCTAGATCTTCAGTTCCTGTGGTTAAATGTACTAATAATGAGGCATCATTGTAAGATTCTTTATAATGGGATTATCCTAAGAATCATGGAAAGAATGAGAAAGACAAGAAACACATGGGGAAAGGATGAACTGGTTGACAGTAGAAGAACATAGAAAATGCAGAACAAATAGAATATTGCTTCCTTATGTGCTCTTTTGAAGGCTCTTCCCCCCACCAGAGATTCCTTTGTTATAGAGCCACTTTTCAAGAGCTTCTGACTCATTCAGAAAACCACAAAATACTGTGTGGGTAAGGCATACCTAACACCCTTCAAGATGTGTGTTCTGGTAAGATGCAGCCTATTGTACCTTAAAATAGTTTCTACTGTACTGCCATAAAATGGCTTCTACTGTACAGTGCAGTGGAGTTGCCATGGTAACAGCTTCACAGTACTCCACAAGGGGGCTCCCTCTGGTAATGAAGAATATCCAACATTAGAAATTACATTTGGTCGGGACATTTCCCTCCTATAAATAAATAAATACCTGGGCCACACCAGGTTATCGGCTAGTCTATTATAATAATATCAAAAAGATCCTGCTCTAGTGGTCTCTTCTAAAATATAGTCTGTTAGCAGAGAACTGAATTCAATTACAAGAGGCCAGATCTCCTTCAGGTAGGTAGGTCTGTCTGTCTGTCTGTCCGTCTCTCTCTCTCTCTTTCTCTCTACATACATACATACATACATACATACATACATACATACATACATACATACATATTCAGTCAGCATCATTTTTGCTTCCACCATCTGTGAAAGAGGCAGGGTGACTTTAATCTAATACAGAACTTCAGGTATTATGAAATAGACTTTGGATGAATAGTCAGCAGTGTTTGAGAGAAATAAAAACAGAAGGAAGCTTTACCACTTGATACAAAGCAAATATCAACAAAGGCCCTTAATCATTCCTGTGAAGAAGTTTCTTAAAAATCTGTTTCTCCTCAGTGAGCATCCGGATCCCCCAATGAAATTCTGACTCATTCTCATATGATTTCATTCCAGTAATAACAGACTTGAACAGTACTTTCTCATCAGTTCTTTAGAGCCACAACAATGCCCTTAAGAAAAAGTGAGCAAATTACACTGCTAAGTGGAACCTCCAAAGAAGAGTTAAACCTTTGTGGAATGTAGTTCATAGAGAGCAAAAATGATGACACAGTGCAAAGAAAGCATGGAGATAAGTAAATAAAAGTGGTCATAAGGAATCACTGCAGATGTCACTGGATTAAATGGCTTTCTGGAGGTCCTCAAGAAAAGATTGGACAGCTATTTGTCCAGGATGCAATCAAGTCGCCTTTCTTCATGGGGAGATGAACTTCCAAGTTCCCTTCCAGCTCTGTGATTCTATGATTCTTTTCTATAGCCTGGACAGGTAATTCCTTTCCATTGGAAAGCTCCCCAGGAAACAAAATTCTAACAACTGCACCACCATGGCTCATTATAGATGGTATATGGTAGATTAGATAGATGATAGAGATAGATAGGTAGGTAGGTAGGTAGGTAGGTAGGTAGGTAGGTAGGTAGGTAGGTAGGTAGGTAGGTAGATAGATAGATAGATAGATAGAAGGATGGATTCCAGTTTCTGCTACTGCTCGTTTGCTCAGGGCTGTGATTTGGGCACAAGTGTTCTTTGCATGTGCACATGCTTGTTGCATGCTATGCATGCATGTGCAGTAGTAAAAAAATGCAAAACACAAGTTAGAACCGGTTCGGGTGCTTGGCAGGCTGAGTTACTACCTACTTGGCCAAACCAGTAGGAACCCATTCAGGGATTATTTCTTTCCCACATAAACAGAACAGGTGATGCTAAACTCAATGATTCGTTGAAAGAAAATGAACTATTGAATTGAGTGATTTATTGATGATCTAATCGGATTTCATCAAATATGTGAAATCTATCTCAGTTCATCCCACTTCCATAATTTTCATTTTTTCCCCCATTTCTATATGAAAGTTCTTGCTTGTCAGTTCAGTAACTGCTTGAAGCTACAATGGTACTAGAAAAAAAATAACTTTATGATCAATGTCTACTTTTAACAACTTTACAGTCTCCCTCAGTGATGTAATTGCTATTATGGCCATAAAGCACAGTGTTGTTTTGGGTTTTTCTGGCCCCCTGAAGAGACAGAGAAGGAAGAGAAAGGGATCACAAGAAACTAAACAAGTACACAATGAAGAATACACATAAAAAGAAATGCAATGTATTTGGCAGGTTTGAGTGTGCCTATGCAAATAACCCAGTAAATTCTCCATTTATGTTCCTGCTTACCCTTTTTGTAACATTTTCCTTTGCATTTTCTCCTTTGCTGTAACTCTATATGTGGAGTTTTCTTCAGGAAGCGTTTGAAGGGGGGGAAAAGCAATTTCTGTAGAAAATTGTTTTGTGCCTCACCTATTCCACCCTGCTCTCAGAGCGAAGCAATTGGAGCTAAAAGGATTACAAAAGAGTAAGCAGGCACATAATGGGGAATACATCCAGTTACTTGTATAGCATGCTCATAACTGCCAGTGCCTGGGCATTATTTTTGATATGCATTCCCCATTGTTTTGCAGGGAATCATAAGCAGGTGAAGACATCTGCTTGGGAAGACCCTGAAGCAAATGGTGAGCCACTATGCGAGACAGAATGCTGGACCAGATGGGCTGTGGCCTGTTCCAGCAAGGCTATTCTTATGTTCTTATGTTCTTATGTTTCCATCTTACTCTCTTGTAATCCCTTTATCTCCAATAGCTTCTCTCAGAGAACAGGATGGAACAGGTGAGGCACAAAATGATTGGCTATAGTAATTGCTTGCATTTTTTTCCCTCAACCCCCCCTCCTGGTCACAGAGTGGATAAATTAGAGAGGAAGGGATTACAAAAGGGTAAGCAAGAACATAATAGGGAAATCACTGGGCTATTTGTATAGGCATACTCAGTTCTGCCAATGGCATTGCATTGCTTTTGATGCATATTCTTCATTGTGTGCTTGTTTACTCTCCTGTCATCCCCTTTCCTCCATTCTTTCTGTTGTTCAAGGGGCTAAAAAAAACATAGAGGACAATATATTGTGAACAGAGGTGAGTTGCTCCTGGTTTGGCCCGGATCAAGCGAACCAGTAGAGGTGGCGGCAGGAGGCTCTGTCCATCCGCCTGGATGCTTTGGCACATGAGCACAGGTGAACCAGTATTGCCAGGATTTGCAACCCACCTCTGATTGTGAGGCATAGGACAACACATTATGACCATAATGGCAATCACATGACAGAGGGGCACATGATTTTAAAACAAGATTAAAAGGAGTCATTAATGTACATTGTCACAAGACTTTTCTCCCACTATATTTTTCAGATTATACATTTGAGCTAGCCAGAGTTCCATCACAATATAAAAAAGTGTGGATAAATTCAGGCAGGTTCACAATTTGTTATGTTGTAAAATAATTTATAAAGCTGCATCCTTCAAATAGCAATGAAATGCAGTTAAAATCAAGCCAATTGGTTTTTGGTCCACAGAAGTATGCTTTGGTTTTTTTGCTTTTGTTTTGGTTGGGGGGGGGGGGGGACACCTTCATAAGTATTTTTTCTGAAAATGAAGACTCTCTTTCACAATTTCTTCAAATATTATATCCAGCTTAAGAAACTGACTTTATTTGTTGTGAAAATATTAAAAACCCCTATAGCTTAAGATCTGTAGCAATTATGAATTTTAACCTATATCTTTCAAACACACAAATGGACACAAAATGCACATCCTTAAGAAGCATGCATCCAATTACAAGGAATAATTTACCAAAATATTTTTTTTTATAAAACGCAAAAGTTGTGAAAGTAATGGAAGCAGAGAAATGAACATAAGCTATTTGTTTGTTTATTTTTTAAAAGATGACAAACCAATTCAGAAAGAGACTGCAGTAAATTTAAGGCTGGAAAAGGCTAGACATAATTTGAGATTCACCACAGAAGAATAAAGTTCTACATTTAAAATAAGTAAACTGATACCTTTATAGAAGTTATGAACTATACTTTCCACGGTCTCTGATCATTGATGTTGCTACCTGAGGTTTGTGAAGGACAACAGAAACATTTTCTGTTATCCTCCAGAACAGCTAAAAGAGATTTTATAGCAATAGAGTGACAGCTGAGATCCATAAGGAATATCTTGTCAGTTTCTTCTTTATAGAAAAACAGGGGGAAAAAGAATCCCAACAAAGAACACTCAAACTCAAGTGAAAATGAATAGAGGATAAATAGCAAAGGCATTGTGAAGGGAAAATGACATTGCTGGGAGTAATGATATATGGAAGATGGAAAATGAGTTGCAAATTTTTTAAAACATCTGGAATGCATTTTCTGAGATGTCTCTGAATAATAACACAAACCACAAGAGGAAAGTCAGACTAAGAATTACTCAGTTATTTTCTTCTCTCTCTCTCTTGCTATAAGAGGATGGGAACCTCATCTCAGAATTCCATTCCCCGTTGAAGGGGATGCCATGTTGGGTTATTTCTGAGAGGTGAATCTTAATCCTTTCCTCTTTTGATTTGTCTGGAAAATTGTGGAGTTGGAAAGTTCCATTTATCCTATCAAGTCCAAACTCGGGGGGAAAAATTCATAATGAAACTTCCCAGAATGACAGATATCAAGTCACTGCTTGAATATATCCAGAAAAAGAATCTACCATATGTTTGAACAATTGCTTCCAGTTACCAAGTGTTATATTTTTTTCCTGCTGTCCCATGGCCATTTTTGTGCTTTGTTTTTTAGTGTTATAACTTTTTAAGATTTTAAACAGAAGGCAGGGACTTTCTTGTGCTTGTTACTCTGTGAAAGAACCTAGGAAGCCTTCTGACAGTAGACACATGCTTTAAATAAGAGTATGAAACAAACTAGTATTGCTTTATTCATATGGGGTTGTTTTATGTAGAAACTACAGTAAACAATGTATTGTCCCAATGTATTGTGCTTTTCCAGGATGCAACTAATCTTTCTTGTTTTTTTTTCTTCTGAAGATGTTTCACTTCTCATCCAAGAAGCTTCTTCAGCTCTGACAGGAGAGTGGGAAATGGAAAGCACCTGGATGACTTGAAAATCTCTACAGACTTGTACAATGTATTGATTTGGAAAGAACATTTTAAAAAATCTTAGGCCTTTAGTCATTTGAACTTTTTTATGTGATAAAATAGGATTCTGGAGGAAGAGAAACTTGTGGAATTAAATCTTAGTGGCAGAATTTTTATTACTGTTTCATTGTTCGCTCTTTTTAAACGTAGCTACCATGTTACAGGTAGTCCTCCACTTACAACTATTTGTCTAGTGACCATTTTAAGTTGCAATGCCACTTTAAAAATGGACTTACGGCCATTTTTCACACTTATGAATATTGCTGCATCTCCATGGTCACGTGATCCAAATTAGGACATTTGGCCAACTAGCAAGTATTTATGACACTTGCAGTGCCCCAGGGTTATGTAATCACTATTTGCAACTTTCCCAGGCAGCTTCCAACGAGCAAAATCAATGGGAAAATCAGTTTCAATTAACCACCATGTTACCAACTTAACAACTGCAGTGATTTGCTTAACAACTATAGCAAAAAAAGGACCTAAAATGTGGCAAAACTCAATCGCTGTCTTGCTTAGCGATAGAAATTTTTGGGCTTGTAAGTCGTGGACCATCTGTAATGCTTTTGCAAAGCCCTAAGAGTGCTCATTAATTACAAAATGATGCAGCCTGTTTAGTGCAGTGATTAAAGCAACAGGTTAGAAACCAAGAGACTGAATTCTAGTCCTGCAGAATTCCCTAACTCAGTGATGGCTAACCTTTTTTGGCTCATGTGCCAAAAGCGGGTGGAGCGCAGGGGGGGTGGTGCATGGGCGTGCCACCCCCATAATGCTATGTGCGCGACCCCCTGATTTTGGCACGCTTTTTTCGCCCTGCCCAGGCTCCAGAGGCTTTCTAGGAGCCTGGGGAGGGTGAAAACAGCCTCCTCCCCCACCTCCAGAGGCTTCAGGAGCTTCCCTGAAGCCTCCAGAGGGTGAAAAACAGCCTCAAAAGAAGGCCTAAATCAGCTGGCCGGCGCACACATGCACGCTGGAGCTGAGCAGGCAATGCCTCGCGTGCCCTAAGAAATGGTTCCACGTGCCACCTGTGGCACCCGTGCCATAGGTTCGCCATCACTGCCCTAACTCATGAAGCCTGTTAGGTAATCTTGAGTCAGTCACTCTTGCTCAGCCCTGTGAAGAAAGAAACAGCTAAGCAACAAGGGTCGACTTGGGAGTAAGGCCACAGGTGGATGGTGAATGGCTCTTCCCATAGGGAATAAAAGAGGAGCAAAGGGGGGGGGGGGTGTTTGCAGGAGACAATTAGTTCATTCCTGCATTCTTACCAAGTATTGCAGCATCTGAAAGATATCGGCCTGGCCACTCTCCAAGCCTGATAAAGGTCGGTAATTGTGAACTATCTTGAAAGACTGTGGGCCTGGACTTTGCTGGAGAGGAATTCACTGCAAATTAAATAAAAGGGGTTTATCGGGACGAGGACTCAGCTTTGTGCTGCTGGGGACACCTAGGTCAGAACAGGTTCTGACTTTCCAGAAAGTCTATTTGCCTCTTGAAAAAGCACCTTTGGGACTTCCCTTCTAATTAAACAAGACTTTCATCCTCACCAATTTTCCTAATTTTGCTAATTTTACTGTTGCTGTCCAAATTAACTTGTATCTTTCAAATACCTGCACAAAAAAAATAAGCCATTTGGCTTACAGGCATTTAACCTGTACTCTACCTGCTGGCTCCGCATCTTCTATTTTCTGTTTAAAATGTGTTTCCTTGCAAGCACATTGTAACACTTTTTGAAACAAGATCTGTAACCCATGCAAAATGACAAAACAATGGGGACATTCCACTGTTGTCCATTAACCTCTGAGTGAAAGAAGCAAACTTGCTTTGTTCTCCAAAGATTGGTATGTTCATCTCCCAGTGCCAATAACTGGACAGCTTATGAGGAATAAGAGATATGGAGGAAGTTCCTTGTTGTATAACACTGTAATGCAGAACTAAGTAAATGGGCATTAAAATGGAGAATGGGGGGGGGGGCGACTAAATGGTAACAGGAAGATCTCTGAATTAAGCTTGCATCCTGTGGGTATTTTCCAGCTGTTGATATTTGGTTGAAAAGAAACCGGGAGAGTGTCTTCTATGTGATTCTCATCTGATTCCACCAGCTATATGATGCAAGCATGCAAGGAACATTTCAGAGTTTCAATGGAACAATAGCACAACCCTTGCCAAAATTACATCACACACATTGGGTAGAAGGAGGTGGAGAGAGACAGGAATTGCAAGCACGCCAAAAGTTTTGTTTTGATTCCCAAAGAGGCTGAGAACACTCTTTTCTAAAGAATGGAACTTACACATACCAGAAAAACTACTTGTACTCTTAAAAGCCTCTACGTTTGCTGACTACAGTGTTTTGAAATGCCAAATTGCATACCCTTCTTCCTGTCACTCCTCTTAATGCTGTTTTGAAGCTTAGTGTATCCAAAAGAAAACATTAACTTTTGTGTTCTGTTACTAGAAGAACTGTCTTCGCATTTATTCCCCAAACATCTTAGGGTGAATTAAGGAAAAGGAAGCTGCAAAGAAGTTATTATACTTTTCAAGAAGTACCAGCACAAAATATTAACACTGTAACTCAAGTTGGGCTTTTAAAATGCCTTTGGTCCTAGGATGATCCCAAATACGTGTATTAAAAGTTGGAAGCACAAGATATGTTTTCCATTCTATGTGAAGAGAAGTAGTGTATCCTTCCTGCTGCAATCAGAAAACATTCTTTCCTATGTTTATGTTAGACTAGAATCCTGTCTTTGACTTAGAGGTATAATATGCATCAATACATTTATTTATTTATTTATTTATTTATTTATTTATTTATTTATTTATTTATTTATTTATTTATTGTTTGATTGATTTTAATACCCTTACTGAGAATAGAACTTGTGCTATTTTACATGTTAGGCAGTTATAATAACATCTGAGCCATGAGCTCTCCTCCGTTATCAGTATGGGAGGAAGCATAATACTTCACATATACATACATATACATACATACACAGAGAGACATACATACATACAAACAAAAAGATAGATGCACTCATACACACACGCACACGCATACATTTGTATCAACCATATGTGTCAACTACACATCTATCAGTCCAATTCTACTATCCAGGAAAATGTCCATTTTGAATCAATTGAGAGGCCATCCAGTTTGGTTCTGCCATTGAAATCTGAATCATAATTTGAACTTGCGAGTTTCCATACTTTTCCTGTTATTGCAATGCTACCTAATTTCAAGAGTTCATTGGAGCTAAATAAAGAAATAAATACAATTATAATAATTTTGGCCAATCACTATTTTATCTCACATTAATCTACGTCACATGGTTGTTAATGAGGGAAGACCTCTATTGATCTTTGATCTAATCTAAATTACTCTAGATTAATTAATTAATGGCATAGGGGTTAGAATGCAGTACTGCAGGCTACTTCTGCTGATTACCAGCTGCCGGCAGTTTGGCAGACCAAGTCTTACCAGGCTCAAGGTTTGACTCAGCCTTCCATTCTTCCAAGGTAGGTATTTATTTTATTTATTTTATTAAATTTATACCCCGCCCTTCTCCTTGTTAGGACCCAGGGCGGCGCACAGGCATTATATAAAACCATAAATACAATATACATCAATTAAAATATATTAAATTACTTCACCCGTGCTAAAACCCGTTATTAAAACCGTAACCAAATTATAATTTATATTTAAAAAGTCAGAAGCAGGGGGCTATCCTAGGCCGGCTTGTTGGAATAAGTGCATCTTAAGACGTTGGCGGAAGAGGCGGAGGTCCGAGGTAGTGCGAAGGTCGGGGGGGGTAGGTCGTTCCAGAGGGCCGGGCCCGCCACAGAGCAGGCTCTTCCCCTGGGTGTCGCCAGACGGCATTGCCCAGCCAACGGCACCCGGAGAAGGCCCGCTCTGTGGGACCGGACCGGACGAAGGGATGTATGGGGCAGGAGGCGGTCTCGTATATAGCTAGGCCCCGAGCCATGGAGGTAAAATGAGGGCCCAGATTATTCGGAGCAATAGGCTGACTCTGTAAACCATTTAGAGAGAACTGTAAAGCACTGTGAAGTAGTATATAAGTCTAACTGCTATTGCTATTAAGGGATTCTTGAAATAATGCTTGATTAAAAAAAATATTAATTGATTCGTATTATAACTCTCCTTGAATCAGCCAATCCCTAGAGAGCATTTTAGTAATGCCAAATTCTATTTCACTCTGGACATTGAACGGGTCATGATTGTAACCTAGGAAGTTCAACAATAAATTAGTGCATTGAAGAAGAATAAAGTTGCCGGCATAGGCCAGATCATGGCAGAATTTTTGAAAGCTGGTAGAAATAATCTGATAATGGAACTAACCAGGTTATTAAACAAGTGTCGTCACACATAATACAGAAGGAAGTCATTGTTAAAGTTCCCAAGAAAGGGAATACCAGCAACTGTAATAACTGGCAAGTTATCACTGGCAAAGTGTTGTTGGTCATTCTTCTTAGGCACCTTCAAGAAGCAGATGATAAAATTCTATGTGAGTAACAGGCTAGGTTTGTCATGGCCACACATGCCTTGAACAAATTTGCATGCTATGCAACATTGTTGAGCAGTTCCCATGACCACTTGTCATGAATTTTACAGCTTTCAGGAAGGCTTTTGATAGCATACACCAGGACTCAAGATGGAGCATCCACAGAAAATATGGAATCCCTGATCAATTTATTAACATCTTTTAAAATATCTATGATAACAGCATAGATGTGTAAAAATTGATAGTGGAGCCACTAATCTTTTCAACATTGTTGCTGGTGTTAGAGAGGGCTGTTTCTCCTTTGTTATGTGGAAACTAATGAGTGGGCCAAATGCTCGAATTCCTTGGAAAAAAATCACACAAGGTTCACAGGTCTTGAATTTGCTGATGATATTGCATTGTTGTCAGAAACTAGTGCCTCCTTATAAGACATGGCTAACATGACTAGACACTGAAGCTAGAAAGTAGGACTATGTATTTGGATAAGACCAAAATCATGATTGATTGGGACTTATCTTCCCAAAATATTAATCACAACTGACCAACAGCCATTAGAACATGTCCAACGATGTATATACCTCAGTAGCATATTATCATAATATGACAACGTAGATGAAATTGTCAAACACAGAACTGGTAAAGTCTCAGCAGGATTCTCATGCTTACAACCTATTTGGTCATCTCCGGCAGTAGATAAGAAGACCAAGTTACAGCTTTGTAAGGCAATTGTTGTATCAACAACAATCTATACTAGTGAAACATGGACATTAACAGCACACATAGCACAAAAGCTTAATATGTTACATCAACATTGCCTAGGATTCTAGGCAAATTTTGGATGTCACTTGATGTTTAACATGTCATCAATGAGGAAATTGAAGGAAACTTTCCTTCCTTCAAAGAAAGTTGCAGGTTATTGTGATGGATTGTTCGTAGCTAACCATATTCATCACTTGCCAAAAAACTGATATTTGAAAAATG
The DNA here is from genome assembly GCA_039707465.1 of Rhabdophis nuchalis. Classification (NCBI taxonomy): domain Eukaryota; kingdom Metazoa; phylum Chordata; class Lepidosauria; order Squamata; family Natricidae; genus Rhabdophis; species Rhabdophis nuchalis. The sequence continues at coordinate 20,760,353 of CM077647.1, forward strand.
GTACATGATGGGAGCTGCCAAAGGGAAAGTGGAGGTGGGGCAGACCATCCAAAACTTGGTGTCACACATTAAAAGATGATTAATGGACATCAAAGGGGGAAATGCTGAAGATACTGCAGTGTATCCATTGAATTCATAGGAAGAAACTTGCTGCCCTATAACTTTCCTTTCTTCCAGGTCATCTTGTACCATGAAAATACCCTTCACCACATTCCTGCACAACAACCCTATTAGATGTCTATGGAGATTCTCAATCAACCAGATGATTGTCCCAAAAGTACTTTTTCAAGAGGCAACAGCACTTTCTGGTTTTTCTTTGAAGACATTTTATTCCTCATCCAAGATGTGTTTTTGGATGAGAAGTGAAACATCTTCAAGGAAAAAAAAAACACCAGAAGAGTTCAGTTGCCTCTTGAAAAAGCACCATTGAGACAATCCTATGAGTTGAATTGTACTGAACTGTTTGTCTCAGTCACCTCTTGAGTTCACTGAAAGGTGGGTTTGAATCCTTTATTTTGTCATCTAACTCTTAGGTTTTGAAAGCCTCTGATCTTCCTCTCCAACCATCATAAGGACACAACAAACATTTTAGATTCTGGCTGCCCTTCTATTTATTATTCTGCTTCCCTGTCTCAAGAATTACTGTGCAATATAATTTAGACTGAAAAACAGTAATTGTTCAGGCTTTTCTAGGAAATGTATTGACTGAGGAGATTTGAACTTGGAGCTCTAGAGCAGAGTAGAAGCACAGCAACTGGAAGAGAATTGACTAATCTGTATACAGTAATCCCTGGTTTTTCGCGGTTAATGGGGACCGGAACCTTCCGCGGAAACTGAAAAACCGCGAATTAGCATTCTGTATATCTATACCGGAAACTTGAGTTGGTGGACATCGTTTAAAGCAAGCACTAGGGGGCGCTTGCCTCCTACCAATGCATTTTTTTTCTATTCTGTATTTTTGAAAAACCCGCGACGCACTGAAGCCGTGGAACATGAAGCCGTGAAAAACAAGGGATTACTGTATGTCAGAAAAGATCCATGTTCTGAACTTATTTTTCTACAAGATATAAAGTCACATTAATAAATTCTTAGGAAAGCAGCATCTTTAACAATCTTTAATAATGTCTCACCCTCGGAACTGATGCATAGATCAACCTTTTAAAATTCCTGCTGCTGTACATTATGAAATGTGTTAGCAATTTTACATAACTAATGGGTAAAAAGATGCACTGTTTCCATCTGGAAATTAAGGGGAAAAACTTTGGGCTCAATTTCCTTGTAGTACTATAAACAATTTTTCCTGAATATTTTAGTTCCCCCTCCCTCCCTCCCTCCCTCCCTCCCTCCCCCCCCTCTCCACATACTTCAGCACTTTATGCCACAAACTACAAGGTTTTGTAGGGGATAAATAATTTATCCTTTTGAGCAAGCAAAACAACATGCAAATCATTCAAATACTGTATGTCAACAAACCCGCCAAAGAAAAGGAAGAACAAAGACGAAAGTCACAATTCCTATGCCTTATCTGTTCAAATAGTCTCTTTACTGCTTATAAACAACCTTGACTGTCATTGTATCTGCTCCTCCTTGTAAGGATTAATGATGCCAAAAGGGAGACAGGAAAAAAGTCTAGAAGTAGACAGTAGATTTAATATGTAAGAAGAAAAAATGCTTGCAATGGCCAAGAGTCTGTCTGAAGTTATCATTAAAATTGATGGGAAAATCGAACAGCTGACTTCAGAGGTGGAACTTAAAGCAAAGGAAACGGATTTGAAATTGGTGGAAATGGAGGGGAATATGCACAAATTGGACAAAGAGGTTATTATGTTACAATTTTTGTTAATGGAAAACGCCATTAGACTGAGGGGATTATCAGAAAATCCTAGAGAAGACTTAAGAAAAGTTTCTGCCGATGCTTTGGCTATATTAGTAAAAATGAATCCTGGTGAAATTTATGCTAAGATTGATAAAATTTACAGAGCAAACTCACGTATAGCATTACAAAGGCAACTACCGAGAGATGTTGTGATATATTTTACTGAGAGAAACCTCAGAAATGATATTCTGCAGAAGTCTTTTCACTCCTCTCTCCACATAGCTGGAAAACGGATTGGTGTCTTTAAGGAACTTCCATCAACTATCCTGAAGCTCAGAAGGGATTTTGGTTTTTTGGTGGCAGAGCTGAAGAAAAGAGGGATACAGTACAGGTGGGATGCTCCAATGGGTGTTATATTCAGATATGAAGGGGCGCGGTATTGTTTGAATACTATAGACAAGGCAAGAGATTTTTATTATGAAATACTGAAGAAAAGTGCAACGCCCCCACGTATATCTATACCAACACTAGTAGATCTGGATGGTTCAGAGCAAGATATTGAGATGGAGCAGAAACAATTTGGAAAAGAGATGGAAGAACATACTCAGTTGGATTCCCCTGGGCTTTTTTTAAGCCCTACTCTGGAGGAAATGTCGAAGACTGCTATAGGGGGATCTGTTGGAATGCCAATATGTAAATCAGATGAGCAATGTGAAGCCAGGTCTAGTACCAGACAAATCCAGAAACCGCAGAAGCAGAGGAGGTCTCAATCTCGGCGAGTTAAGAAAGACAAAAGGATTAAAGGACGAAGCAATTAATCAATCTAGATAAAATATACAGATCTCTGCAATGCTGGTTCTCTTGGATGTGGAAACTTTTTCAGGGTTGAAAACTGGAACCGGAGCATTTGCAGTGGATCTGGTTGTTACCCTATCACGATCTTGGAACTTTATAATCCTGATGAAAAGTCACTCGGGGGTTACCTATGTAAAGGGTTTTTTTTTTGTTATTTATGGGGGCAGCTGCTTAAACTGGTATTACAAACAGCTATGGATGGAATGGAAGGAGACCTGAAGAGTTGGACTTATGAACATTGACGCGGAAAGGATTAATATTATGTTAGTGTTCTGGGAAAAAACTTGGGCCGAACTTTGAAATTTTCTTGCAATTTGCTGTATCCTTCTTGTGATAGGATCTGAAATTTTCCTATACCATTTCTGTTTCCTTTGTGAAGAGAGAAGTAACTTTGCTTTTTTCAAATATTAGAGTAATCTTTACATTTTTTTTGTGTTGTTAAGTGGGCAATTAAGCAAATGGAGAGGGGAAAAATAGTAAACCTTTTGAATCAGGAAGGATGTAAACTTGAGCTAGGATATATGGTTTAAGTTTTATAAGTGTTAGGTTATATGACATGGTATTTAGATCTTAAGAATTATTTTCTATGTATTTTAATGTTCAACTAAAAGGGGGTGTTTATGTTGAGTTTGTTATAAGGTTTCTAATGGATTGGTTATATACAGAATAAATATCAGATTAGGAAGTACTATGTAGTTTTTAGGTAAGAATGCTTTGATTGATAGGTGAATAGAGTAAATAATATTTGGGATGCTTGGAATTATTAGAGTGGTGTATAGCGGAAGTCAGGGGGGTGGGTTTGAATGGGAGGTGGGGGAGGGTTAGGGTGGAGGGCGGGGTAATATATATGTATGATTAATCTAGAGAGGGGAATAATGGGATATGCTTTTTTTTTTTTAAAGAGAAATTTATATTATTATTTTTATATCTTTAATTAACTTAGAAGATGGTGTTAATGGGATATTAATATACTAAGAGAAACTTATATTGTGTCTGCTGGGAGGCGAGGGGGTATAATATCTGAATGAGAAACTTATTTTAAGACGGGGTGAGGGGGGTATAGTATTTGTATGTGATTTATATTACATGTCGGGGGGGGGGTAAAAAGGGGGAAAATCTGTGTGAATAAAACTTTTTCAATAAAAAAAAAAAAAGAATGGTGGGAACAATAAAATGCCTTTAATGCCCAAAAAAAATAAAAAAATAAAAAATAAATTCTTAGGAAAGCAGCATCTTTAACAATCTTTAATAATGTCTCACCCTCGGAACTGATGCATAGATCAACCTTTTAAAATTCCTGCTGCTGTACATTATGAAATGTGTTAGCAATTTTACATAACCAATGGGTAAAAAGATGCACTGTTTCCATCTGGAAATTAAGGGGAAAAACTTTGGGCTCAATTTCCTTGTAGTACTATAAACAATTTTTCCTGAATATTTTAGTTCCCCCTCCCTCCCTCCCTCCCTCCCTCCCTCCCTCCCCCCCCTCTCCACATACTTCAGCACTTTATGCCACAAACTACAAGGTTTTGTAGGGGATAAGGTGTTAGTCCTCATAAGGTGTTAGTCCTCATCTTTAATAAGGTGTTAGTCCTCATCTTTAAAGCGCTCCATGGCTCGGGACCTAGCTATCTGCGGGATCGGATTCTGCCTCATACATCTTCCCGGCCCATTCGCTCCCACAGAGAGGGACTTCTCCGGGTGCCGTCCACTAGACTTTGTCAGCGGGCGACGCCCAGGGGAAGGGCCTTCTCTGTGGCGGGCCCAGCCCTCTGGAACGACCTTCCCCCCGACATTAGAACAACTACGGACCTCCGCTCCTTCCGTCAGAAATTAAAAACTCACTTTTTCTGCTTGGCCGGCCTAGGTTAGTCTCTACCTCAGGGGTTAGGGAATGTTAATTTTAAAATGGGGATTTTAGTACAGGGACAGTTGATTTAATTTGTTTTTATTGTATTTATTTATGTATATATTTTATGCTGTTTTAATTTTCCCTGTGCACCGCTCCGAGTCCCCCTGGGGAGAGGACGCGGTATAGAAAAATAAAATCTATTCTATTCTATAAATAATTTATCCTTTTGAGCAAGCAAAACAACATGCAAATCATTCAAATACTGTATGTCAACAAACCCGCCAAAGAAAAGGAAGAACAAAGACGAAAGTCACAATTCCTATGCCTTATCTGTTCAAATAGTCTCTTTACTGCTTATAAACACCCTTGACTGTCATTGTATCTGCTCCTCCTTGTAAGGATTAATGATGCCAAAAGGGAGACAGGAAAAAAGTCTAGAAGTAGACAGTAGATTTAATATGTAAGAAGAATCTTCTTCCGTCTGATCGCCCAAAGGAAAAAGGAAAAAACAACAACAACACTATCACAGGTCAAGTGAGGGTTTTTCTTTTTATCAAAACCAGCAATGAAATGTTGTTGACAAATCTTCTTTCAGACTGAATTTGGCTCAAGAATGGCATGCTTTATTTTTATTTTTTTTCACTCTTTCCAATTTGTACAAAAGGCGAATGGTCTGCCACTCCTGATGCATAAATAGCCATTGGAGGTTAAAGAGGGTGCTCTCTGCCAAAACAGTTGTTCCTACTTGCATGATTTCTGGTATTCCACCCAGCAGAGTACAAAATGTCTTGGACTACATGCATTATTGAACATGCTTTGCATATTTCTGTTTGAAAAGCCAGGCACGTTAAAATAAGAAAGGGAAAACTCCATCCTTTTAGGCCCCAGTGGGGAAATAAGCTACAAATTACACACAGGTTCATAAAAACAACTTCACAACATGAGGAGCTTGCCTGGATCAGGCTAAAAACTTGTCTTCACCTGCACTTGTTATTTCGCAACCATCAACCAGATGAACTGAAGGATAGCATTTTTTTTCCACCATAGGACTAACGTATCTGGGCTGCAAAAATCCAAATGGCCACTAAGTTGAGAAAACAGATACTATTTGTGGCTGTAAAATTGTGAGAGCAAGTTCTCTGTAATGAGCAGAAAGAAAAACCTTGAGGAACGGGAGGAAAAATATTTTGTATTGGTGTTTATTAGTTTGTCAAACACGTATAAGATAGCAGGTATAAATATAAACATGGACATGAACCAAAGAAATGAATACAAATAGATGGAGACAATAGGACAGGGATGATAGGCCCTCGGATGCACTTATGCACACACACACCCTTTACGGACCTCTTAGGAATGGGGTAAGGTTTACAGTGGACAGTTTAAGGTTGAAGCTGTGAGGGTTAGAAGATATAACAATGGAGTTAGTGTATTCCAGCCATTGACCACTCTGTAATAGCTTCCAAGACAACAGTAAGGTAAAAGAAATCTGAGTTCTGCTCAAAAAGAATAATCTGAGAAGCATCTCAGAGCTGTACTGAAAATACAGATTTTCAATAATCCAAATCCACCCATCCACAGTCCAGTGGCTTCTATGACATGGGAAGAGGGGGCAGCTTGAACAAGATAATATCAGGCCTGCAGCCATCTTTTATTTTGGATCTTTGGCCTGCCACACTTTCTACTATTCTACTATGCATTTTTTATTGTGGGAAAATGGGAGGGAGATTGTACGGAGTTAGATGCTATGTAGCCATAACAAAATTCTTTTTAGAAAGCCAAGGTCATCTTTTTGTTTTTTTCACCTCTGCACCTGATTGGAACTGAATGGGTGGAAGCTGCCAGCGTGGCAGTGGAAGATCTTGGACCATGTTATGGACTTATGGGTATGGAGGCAAGATTTTGAACTTTCATCTGGGTGGGGAAAACTGGGAAGCTTTCAGATTTCCCAGATGTGCCAACATGGCTCTCTTAATAAATTGGAACTTTGAGCAATACTTTGCCTTGGACTCTGATTTACGTTTGGATGCTATTTGGAACCCTGACAGATAATCCTTCAGCACAAGCACATTGAAATTCATGCAAGGTCCTCAGAAGTTCAGAAAAGTCAAGGCATAAAAAGGCAATGAAGACACTAGAGAAGAAACAAGAAGTCCAGATGAAGGTAATGGAGCCAAGGCACAAAAAGTCAAAAGCATGCTTGGATAATGGGTTGAGAATGGTTGTCTCTGACAACCTTAGGCTTCAAAAGCCTAAGGAGGGATGAGACTGCCTTTCCATGAGTAGCCTCATCTACCTCCCTTGCACTTCCTTCACTTCACTCTTTACACCTAGGATCCAGTGAAGGGAGGCAACTTCTCTTCGCCAGTGACTGGCTGCAGTTGCACCTGCAAAGCCAGCTGATCATCTATGCTTACTAGTTACTCCTTCTGCCTGGATATCCAGCCATTCATCTGGTTGCTCAATCATGGGTTCTCCTGATATGCCTCACCTGAAATATCCACTCCTGTTATAGAGCCTTCCAGATGCTCCTGGTGCTCCTCAGTGCCCCCTCTGATGTCCCTGGAGCCAGTACTTCCTCCTCATCTGAACTGGCATTCAGGAAAGCCATTACAATGACCAAAACAAGAAGCAAGTGAAAACCATTCCTCCTGCAAAAAAATAATAATAACCGGATGTTCAATAGTTTCTTGAATATTGTCAGAGTGAGACTCTTTCAAAGAATATTCTCTCTTTCAATTAAGTTCAGTCCTTTGCCATCAAATAATAATAAAAATAAGAGAATCTCTTACAAATTCCCATTCTTTTTCTACTCTGCATCAGGAGAAAACCTATCATTTTTATGGAGAAGAGATTCTAACATTAAATTATTCTTACTATCAAGAGATTTCTCGCAATGTTTAATAAAAATCTATTTTCTTTTAATTTAGTCCATTATTGTAAAATGTTTTCCAGGGCAGTAACAAAAAAAAAACAAAAAAGAACCCACCTCTCTTTGTCTTCTTCTCTGTGTGACTTTTTTGAAATATGAGCTGTTCGATTTTTTTTGTCTTCCAGATTAATCAGTTTCTTCAACATTTTCTTACAGACCTTCATGCAACTGTCGTATAACAATCATTCTGATATGTTCTCTTCCTCGCATCATTCAACCATTGCCATCTCAAAATGATGAAACAGCAAAATGTCATGATGCAAGCTTTGCCTTTTCATTTTTGCATAACAATGTCACATGAAAGTAAACGAAGAACAGAATTTGTATCATGATGTTGTGATAGAGATGTAATCATTAGTGCTTCCTTGTCTTTCTTCTGGATGATATGCATTTCAATCAATCCAGAAACTCAATGTTATGTTAGATTGTAAGAATGAAACTCGTTGACTTGATAATTGCAACATCTAAGGGTCTGCATTTTTTGAGAAAGAGTCTGGAGCAGTGGTGGGATCCTGTTGGTTTAACAACATGTTTGGTGATTGCATGCTACATGCAAGCTCTGTGTGTGTTAGCAGTTTTTAAACTTACCTTCCATGTTACTTCTGTGGAGTAACACAACTGAGGCACGGCAATCCACTCTGCCATGCAAATCAGTTGAGAGCATATAGATAAGTAAAATGCAGGGTGGAGGGTGCTAACCTGATTGTTGGAACAAACTGATCCACTCCCCAGCTGATCGTCAGACCTATCAGTTCATCCAAACCTGTTCGAACCGGCTAAATCCCATCCCTGGTCTGGAGACTAAATTGTATGATGATTTGGGTATGTTTAGCCTAATAAAGAAAATGCTTGGAGGAGACCTGATAGCAATCTTTCAATACTTGAAGAGCTGTCATAAGGAAAAGCAGGTTGATTTATTCTCCCAAACTCCTGAGGGTTGGACAAGAAATAATGGATGGAAGTTCACCAGAGGGAGATTCAACTTGGAAATAAGAAAGAATTTCTGATAGTGAGAAGGTTTGATCAATGGAACAATTTTCCTTCTGGGTTGTGGATGCTCCATAACTGGATATTTTCAAGAAAAGATTGGACAACTATTTATTATAAGGAATAGTGCCTTGGGCAAAGGGTTGAACTAGAACATCTCCAAATTCCTTTCACCCATATGAATCTATGAAAGCAATGCCAAATTGGCTGTCCTATCTATACAATCATTAGTGAAGAAGCAGGAAAAATAGTAATAATAAGAAGTATAAGTATAATCTTTATTGTCATTGTACTTATATACAACGAAATTAGTTTTAATCTCACTGGTGCAAAATTATAGCAGAAACGAAAAAAGAAAGAAAAAGTAAAAGAAACTAGTGTGTGAATGGATTGATTGTGGTTGTATTTAAAAGTCTGACAGCCCAAGAATAGAAACTATCTTTAAGCCTATTTGTTTGGCTGGCTATGCTTCAGTGTCTTCTTCCCAATGGTAGAAGTGCAAAGAAACACTGACCAGGGTGTGAATCATCTCTGAGTATCTTCCTGACTCTGCTAAAGCAGTGAGATCTGCTGATGTCATCCAGTGGTGTCAAAGGCCAATATCAATAGAAGAGAATATTTGTACTTAGGCATTCATACTTAGGGTCCTTAGTGCTTTCTAAGTTGCTTTCTTGTAGGTGTTTCAGTATCTAACTAGGTAACATCTCTGAAGATGCTACCTTGTTGGTAATGAAACATATGTAAGAATACAACCAAACTCAAAGAACACCAAGGACCCCACCTAACAGGATATGTGGGTCACAGAATAACAATTATGAAAGAACTTAGAAATATGTACAAAATAACATGCCAATTTAGAGTGGTTGAAATAAGAATTACAATATCTTAAGAACATAAGAACATAAGAATAGCCTTGCTGGAACAGGCCACAGCCCATCCAGTCCAGCATTCTGTCTCACACAATGGCTCACCATTTGCTTCAGGGTATTCCCAAGCAGATGTCTTCATCTGCTTGTGATTCCCTGCAAATGGCATTGAGAGATATCCTGCCTATCTCTCCAACCCAGAGGGTGTCCTTAGGCATCCATAATGATAGCCATTGATACCCTTGTTCTCCATGAACTCATCTAATCTTTTCTTAAAGGTGTGGAGGCTGACAGCTGTCACCGCTTCTTCTGGCAGGGAGTTCCATAGACCAGTGATCCTCTGGGTGAAAAAGTACTTCCTCTTATTTGTTTGAGGTCTAGCTTCCAAAAGTTTCATGGAGTGCTCCCTAGTTCTAGTGTTGTGCGATAGGGAAAACAGTTTTTCCTTTTCTACTTTGTCCTCACCGTGCATGATTTTATAGACTTCAATCAGGTCACCTCTCAGGCGCCCTTGTTCAAGAGTGAAGAGGCCCAGCCGTTGCAGCCTCAGATGGTAAGGAAAGGTGTTCCAGCCCCCTAATCATTCTGGTTGCCCTCCTCTGCACCTTTTCCATTTCCATAATATCCTTCTGAAGGTATGGTGACCAGAACTGTACACAATACTCCAGATGGGGCCTCACCATAGATTTATAAAGAGGCAAAATGACACTGGCTGACTTATTTTCTATACCCTTCCTAATGATCCCTAGCAATGAGTTTGCTTTTTTCACTGCTGCGGCACACTGGGTTGACACCTTCACTGAGCTGTCCACCAGGACACCAAGGTCCCTTTCCTGGTTAGTTGCAAGGAGTTCAGATCCCATCAGTTTATAGATATAGTTGGGTTTTTTTTGCCCCAACGTGCATCACTCTGCACTTACTAATGTTTATTTATTTTTATTTTATTTATTTTATTAAATTTATACCCCGCCCTTCTCCTTATTAGGACCCAGGGCGGCGCACAGGCATTATATAAAACCATAAATACAATATACATCAATTAAAAATATATTAAATTAATTCACCCGTGCTAAAACCCGTTATTAAAACTGTAACCAAATTATAATTTATATTTAAAAGTCAGACGCGGGGGGCTATCCTAGGCCGGCTTGTTGGAATAAGTACGTCTTAAGACGTTGGCGGAAGAGGCGGAGGTCCGAGGTAGTGCGAAGATCGGGGGGTAGGTCATTCCAGAGGGCCGGGCCCGCCACAGAGAAGGCTCTTCCCCTGGGTGTCGCCAGCCGGCATTGCCCGGCCGACGGCACCCGGAGTAGGCCCGCTCTGTGGGAGCGGACCGGACGAAGGGATGTATGGGGCAGGAAGCTAAATATCTTGCATTGGTTTTGCTTATATGAAATTAATACCTAGATTCAGGCCATAAATAAAAAAAAATATATTTCATTCAATGTCTGTCACCTCAGTCACCCAGGTCATAATTGTCCAAAGGATAACTTTCCCAAAGCTGAAGAAGCTTCTTGAATGAGAAGCAAAATGTCTTCAAAGAAAAACCAGAATGATTTTTCCACAAGACCCTGAGGAAATGTAGTCTCTTTTATTCCAACAGGAGTTCAACTGCTTATCCATTTCTTTGCCAGCATAAAACAAACAGTAGTCCTCAACTTATGAACACAATTGGGACCAGAATTTCTGCTATGAAGCATGATAATTATTAAATAAGCCATACCTCATTTTACAACATTTCTTTGCCCTGGTTGTTAAGCAAATCATTGCTGTGCTTAAGTGAATCATGCAGTTGTTTAAGCAAAGCTGGCTTCCCCAATTAATCTTCCTTGTCAGAAGCCAACTGGGAAGGTTGCAAATGGTGATCTCACGGCTGTCAGGCCTGCTTCTTCGTTGACTCAGGAAAGACCACACTTAGACATTTTTTTGAAATGTTAAAGGCTTCTTTTACTAAGTTACGATAGCGTACAGACCAAGTAAAGCTGAGAATGATTAGTTTAGGCGCGAACAGAAAGTATTAAGCTTAAGCCCAACCCAATCCCCAAACCCCCCCTATGCATTGTCCAATATGCTTCCATCTCCAACATCAGGTGGGCAGGTCTTCACCATCCTGGAATGCAGGTCCGTTACACAGGAGATAACACGAACATCAACATTGTCCACCAGCAGAACACACTCATCCCAAACCCCCACCCTCCCCGTTTCCATGACAGCGAAGCAGGAACTCGCGAGACTGACATCCGGACCTCCTCCAGGAACAGCGGGAAATATAGGGCAGCAATAGGCACACGAGAGGCTATACCTGAAAAACAAGAAAGGAGAGACAAAACAACAGAGAGGAGAAGGAAAAAAGAGTCAGGGTTTGTGTGGATATTTGGCATAAAACTGGCGTACCAGTTTAGGAGCTTTGAGATGCTCTTTATCCACCCATTCGTTATGAGAAGGGGGAAAATCTTTCCACATGACCAGGAACTGTGTTTTATTTCTGCGGATTCTGGAGTCCAAAATGTCCCGGACCTCATAATGCTGATGACCATCAACCATGGTAGGTGTAGGAGTAGCAGGTAATCTTTTGCGAAGATGGGAGGTACGAGCAGGCTTCAGTAAATGAACATGGAATACAGGGTACAGTCGTCGGTAGGTCTTGGGGAGATCCAAACGGACCGACACAGAGCTAATAATTTTTGTGATCGTGAAAGGACCAACAAATTTGGGACCCAGCTTCTTGCATTTTTGGGGACTATCCAAATTTTTGGTAGACACATAAACCTGATCACCAACTTTGTAGGATGGAGGTACTGCCCGTTTCCTGTCAGCGTACAACTTGTGCGAATCATGGGCATCATTCAAAGTTTGATGGTCTCAGTATGGCCCGTGCCTATAGAGACATGAATTGGTTCGGTGATAAAAGATGCCGGGGTACCCCCAGCTACAGAACCATCCATTTGGCAAAAGGCTATGGGAGTTTTTAAGGGTTTAAGGTGGAAACCCATTTTATCCACTATGTCTTGGCTTATGAGAGTTTTCGAACACCCAGAATCAATGAGAGCCTGCACATTGCATGTACGCCCAGTAGATGGAGCTAAAAGCACTAAATTAATATAAAGGGGCCCGGAGTGATGACTCACCAAGTTGTCGTCAGAAGAGTCTGAAGACGCTTCCCAATCATCGGGTTCCGGGGAGGGCTGGTCAACAGGAAGATTGATGGGCTCCATTCCACTCATAGCCGGTCTGGCGCGCACAGTTGGTGTCTTGGGCTGTTTCCGGTCCGAAGAAGAAGGTGGGCGTGGAATTGGTTTTGACCGGCATTTGTCTGCCCAGTGCCCCTCCTTGCCACAGCGATAACAGTTGCCTGAACGAGGTTGGGTTGGTCTCCCCTCCCCCTTTTGAATGCTTTTCTCCCTCGCAGGTGGGTGAGATTTGGGGCTATCTTCCTGTGTTTTTCTCTCTAAGCGGCCTGGATCTTGTAAATGTGCTTGATCCAATTCAACATCCGAAGCTAAATCTATCCAGTCATTCAAAGTCTCTGGACGAAATCTGTTCACACATGTTTGATAAATATCCTTATTCAGCCCATCAACATAAATATCCATCAGGGCTTGTTCAGAATAACCAGTCATAAACACTGATAGCTGTTGAAAAATCTGAGTGTAAGCCTGAATAGACATGTCCCCCTGTTGCAAACATTTTAGTTTCATTTTTGCTTTCCTCTGCACACGGGGGTCTTCAAAACGCCTTCTAAGAGCATTCATAAAGCGATCAAAGTCACGCAATGCTGGTGAATGGCAATTATGCAAAGAAACCAACCAATCAGAAGCTTGATCTTCTAAGGTCATAGATACAATTCTGATTTTGATTTCATCATCCATATCAGCTGCGTAAAACTGCATGAAATTATCGACGTGAATTAGAAAAAACGCCAGTTTGTCGGCACTTCCATTATATTTCACACCCAAAGGAGGCAGTTTAGCAAGTCGGCGGGGGTTAATGGGGTTGGCTTCCCTTCCAGCCTGAGGGGGGGGGGAGGGCGTTGCTCTCCTGCTTTGCCTGGCAGAAGCTGTCTCTCTCCGTAATTCCCTGCCGGCTTGAGGAGGGGGGGAGGGTGTTGAAACCCTGCTTCGCCCCCCCGGAGCTGCCTGTGAACCTCTTGCCTGTTGGCGTTCCGCCTCCCTCCCCCAGATTTTTTCCAGGGCTAATTTCTTCTCATCTGCCTGACGGAGTAAGTCCTGAGCCATCTCCCTTAGTTCATTCTCCTCTCTTTGGAGCTCCGGAATGACTTTCTTTGGGGAAAGTCGTCGTCTGGAGACGTTTACCCCACTCATTCCTACCCCTTCAGACCAACGTTTAGGTTTGACTGATTCTTCGGCTGCCAGATTTAGATCTAGGCCAGCCAAACCTTCCATCACTGACCTGATCCCTTCAGTTTGAACAGGAGGATGCGATGCTTCAGCTCCCAAAATGTTTTCAGGCAGGACCTCTACCAACGGAGGCTCCTCTTGTGAAGGGTCCGACATCAGGGCAGGTTTTTGGTTTTTTGTGATTCTCAGCTTAATGTCAGGCCTGCTTCTTCGTTGACTCAGGAAAGACCACACTTAGACATTTTTTTGAAATGTTAAAGGCTTCTTTTACTAAGTTACGATAGCGTACAGACCAAGTAAAGCTGAGAATGATTAGTTTAGGCGCGAACAGAAAGTATTAAGCTTAAGCCCAACCCAATCCCCAAACCCCCCCTATGCATTGTCCAATATGCTTCCATCTCCAACATCAGGTGGGCAGGTCTTCACCATCCTGGAATGCAGGTCCGTTACACAGGAGATAACACGAACATCAACATTGTCCACCAGCAGAACACACTCATCCCAAACCCCCACCCTCCCCGTTTCCATGACAGCGAAGCAGGAACTCGCGAGACTGACAACGGCTCAGCGCTGCAACCATCAAAAATACATGCCAATGTATTACCAAGCACCTAATTGTGATCAAATGACTACGGAGATGCCACAATGGTCAAAAATATTACAAATATTTTTTTCCAATGCTTCTGTAACTTTGAAGATTTTCTAAATGAATGGTTGTAAGTCAAGTACTGTAGACAAAGATTTGTTTTTCTCTCTCTCTCTCTCTTTCTTTCTCTCTCTCTCTCTCTCTCTCTCTCTCTCTCTCTCTCTCTCTCTCTCTCTCTGTTTTTCCTCTGTTTATCTCTCTGTTTATCTCTCTGTCTATCTCTCTGTCTCTCTATGTTTTTCTCTGTTTATCTCTCTCTGTCTCTCTCTGTGTTTATTCTCTCTCTCTCTCTCTCTTTCTCTGTCTCTCTCTGTCCCTCTGCCTCTGTCTCTGTCTGTCAGTCAGTCTCTCTCTTTCTCTGTCTGTAAGTCTCTCTCTTTCTGTGTGTCCCTCTGCCCCTTCTTCTCATACTTCATGGGGTCCAAAGAAGCAAAAGCAGTAGGAATGGAGAATGAAATAAATGGCAGTGCTAAAAGGGAGAATTTGAAACTCCTCTCCTTTCAAATTAAAGAGACACAAACAAGAAAATGAGTGTTCCAAAACCTATTACAAATATATTTTCCTCAATGCTGCTGTAACTTTGAAGATTTTCTAAATGAATGGTTGTAAGTCAAGGACTGTAGAAATATTTTCTGGTAATTGCAACTGAGTTTTCCATATATCTACAACTTTCTATCTCTCTAGATACCGAGCTGTACCCATGTTGTTTGATGCAACTCTGCCAGGATGAATGTAAATTCCTCATTTTGAGACAAACTTTGCTTCGTGTAATCAATTGAATCAGTTGTAACAAAGGGTAACTCCCCAGTCCTCCAAGAGAGTATTTCTTCAGCCATACTATTTAAAAGCCAAAAGTACAATTACACTAAATGTACAGTGTTTAACTCAAATGTTTTTCTGTGAAAATTGTTGCAAAGGGCTATGTTCTTGAAGGGAACACAGCTTGTGGGAGACTTGTTTCTTTACCTCTCCAGACACAATTAGAATGCAAATTACCACCAGAGGCAAAAAATAGACTTAATGAACGTGTTGGTCCTGCCAATGGATTTATGATAATAATTTCTGTATTTCTCATGAGTCAGAATGTACATTAATTGAGAATATTTGCTAGTGCTTCCAACTCCACTGACTCCTTTCAAACGACCACATAATTACCACTCAGAAAGAAAGAAATCTTTCTTATCTTTTAGTGTAAGTGAAAGGCAGTGATAGTTTAATGTTACTTCTCTCCATCATTAACAAAACCTATTTACATAGACTACAGATAAAACAGAAACATATTATTGACATTGAAGATACTGACGGGAAAGAGTGTATAAAATAAAATGCATGATACATACACTTTCCCAATTCAGTGAAGGTGTTTGAAACTCTCAAAACTAAAATTATACTTTTAAAACTATAAATGTCCTAACAAAATATAAATGCTAGCAATGTTGTTGTGAATATTAAGGAATAGTAATAGATCCAATTCCATTTTTTTTTTAGAAATGCTTTCAGTAATCAAAATTGAATTCTACATTTACTCTGTGCCCAAGGAAAGAGTGCTACTCTATGATTGCACATTTAATGTCAGAGACTCTGTGAATCAGTCAGGGGAGATGGAGAGGGAGGAGTGGTTGTTATGCAGAAAGTGGGAAAGAGACAGCATAGCCCAGAGGAGGGAGCTGGGTGAAGGAAACATTTCAAAGAGACTCTGCGTTAATTGGATTCCTATAAGGCTGCTGGAACTTACCTTTTCAGTTCTCAAGATGATGCTTTTACCCTATCATTACAGATATCTTTTTGAAATTTGTGTGGTTGACTATATAATGGCTGAGAGGTTCTGAAAAATCATTCAGTGCTTTCAGCTAATATTTCTTCCTTATCCTCCTTTCCTTCTTCTCCTCTTCCTCCTCTTCTTTTCCTTCCTTCCTTCCTTCCCCCTCCCTCTCTCCCTTCTTTCCTTCCTTGTAAAATATCCCTACCTGCGTAAAGAGTGCCTATATACAACTTAAGGATCTGGTGAAATCCCTTTGAAGCTTTTAGACTCCCAGTGTATGTGGACAAGTAGAGTCCTTGGAGCTGTGTGAACTTGGATGTTTTACGTGCAGACATTTCATTACCAAACTAGGTAACATCTTCAGTGCATTGAACAGGTAACCTAATCTGGGAATGAAACTCCTGCAACGAAACAGCCAGGCTCAGAGCACACCAATAATTCCCTAGTTCAACCCCGAGCTACAAATTTTCCTTGAGAAGAGGGATGTTTTGAGATGTCACAGTCCAACAAAGTTTGGAGTTATACACTCCCTTGGGCTGCCAGGCCAAAACCAAATAAACCCCAACAAATAGATTAAGGCAGTATTTATCGCAGCTATAATTCACACTCTAATTCACTATTGGGGCGGAAAGATTCCATTCTGAGATAAAAATTTTCATTGATGAATGTTGACTCTGAAACTGGGTATTTGAGCTAGGCACGCTGTGGATAGAAAACTGTGCAAATGCTGACCTCATTCCCACAAAGTTCATTTTGCTCCAAATATCTCCATACTATTCAAGGAGAAATAAAAACCCTACATAAGCACTGTTCTTGGAGGCACTCTGCTCCACCACCACCCCAAATTAAACTTTATGTATTTACTCTCACTGGGTATCAGCAAAATACAATTTTTCAGAACACCAGTCTTTTTGTGAGATTCCAGTCATGGTACATGCTGTATTTTACAATCTGATTTCTTCTTATTCTTCTTTAGGGTTCACTTGTGGGGCCATTTATGTAGCGCACCAATCCATGCCATAAGTAAAGTGTGTTTTTTAAATATGGGCTGAATTGTAATTCTGAGATCAATCAGAAATAAGGTTAGAGGGTTAAAGTGAAAGTTTAATGAAATGCACAAATATTCCCCACTGAAAATAGGATAAAATTCTGTATGTATGTATGTGCGTGTATGTATGTATGTATGTATGTATGTATGTATGTATGTATGTACGTACATACAATACTTTCCATCTGTTTATAAAGTTTAAGGCAACAAAAGAAGTGCCATGGGCAAATATTTTCTCCTCTATTATTATTATTATTATTTAAATATCATATTCCTGTTTTAAGTGTTGTTGCTAAGCTTGTTACAGATATCTTCTTTTTTTAAAAAAACTGACTTACTTTTTTCATAAATTACCTAATTTGGTGATTGGAATGGGATTGGAAAATTGATAATGAATTAAGACCTAACAGTTTCATTCAGCAAGGACTCTCAAAGTTACAGAATCTGTCAAGTACCTTATTTCAGTCAGCAAATAGTTGAAGATCCCATTTGGATTATGGGCTTTGTAAAATAATTAACTAAGCAGATACCTAAAATGAAGCATATCTTGGAAGCGGGGAAAGACTAATAGCACCTTCAGATGTCATCTTGTCCAGAATATAAATCTATATTACTTTATTGAGTGTGTAACAAAAGTGACCTCCTTATGAGATTTATTTTTAATGCAGTTCTTTTATTTTGTCTGAAAAGCACATTTTGCACATAATAACTTATTGAATAAGAGTCAGAAGAGATTAGCATTCATTTTAATTCTGTCACTGTAATTCAAAGGATGTATTGCTATAAAAACTGATGGCAGAATCAAACACATGGATGTCATTATAAATTGTCATAGTGACACCTTGACAATACAAAATATATACAGTACACTAATTCTAGTTATTTTCCACAACATGTTTTACAGCTTCTTTCTTATAGTTTCTCATGTTCAGTTAATTTAAAGGTAAAGTCTCCTTCAGGTAAAATGTCAACTGTTTTATGTGTGTTTTCAAATCAGCGTTGACTTCTGGCAACTATTTGGACAAATCCCTGCAGTTTTTGGGGCAAGGTTTTGTGAAATGGTGGTATACTCAACTAGATTATATGATTTAAATTTGGTTCAAGTGCATTTCTGATTGATTGATTGACTAATTGATCATGTAGTATCAAATCAGTGACTGCATAGATAAATTTTCTTAGCAGAATCTGTCCCCAACTTAGATATTTCAATTTTTCAATAACAGAATAATAGAATAACAGAATTGGAAAAGCTTCTAGTCTACCCTCCTTCTCAGGCAGGAAACTCTATACCAATTCAGACAAAAGTCTGTCCAATCTCTTCTTTAAAAAAACTTCCAGTAATGGAGCAACCCACAACTTCTAGAGGCACAATGTTCAATTGATTAATTGTTCGATCTGTCAGAAAATTCCTCCTTAATTCAAGATTTTCTCCTTGATTAGTTTTCATCCATTGCTTCTTGTCCTATCTTCAGGTACTTTTCAATAAAGGTTAACTCCCCTCTTCTTTGTGATGCACTCATTGCTGCTAGTTGTCCCCTTCCGCTTATTTTGCATAGTATCTCTGAGATAAGACAATTCTTTCAAGTTGCTATCAGTATTGGAATGTATTTGGATGATTTAAAGTCTGGATGATGATGATGATGATGATGATGATGATGATGATATCTTCAAGCCAATATTGACTATTGCCATTTGCCTGAATTAATTTTTGTATTATTTTTTTTAGCCAGATGCTTTGGAAATAATTTGCTCTTGCTGTCTAACTAAGGCTAAGAAAAAAAATGACTAGCCCAAAGTCACCTAACTAGTCAATGCTAATGCAGGTGTCAACTCTCTGGGTTGACATTCCATACACATAGTTTCCTGGTTTCTAGCCTCGTGCTTTAAATGCTATAACAATGTGGCTCTTTCAATATCTTTATGAAAAGATTTAAACTTGGTAGGGAGATTTAAAATTGAGCATGAATGTAAGCTGGAAAATTTCAGAACAGATTTGAGAATCGGGCTTCAAGGGTCTAGCTCCAATAAGCCAGTCTTATAAGCAAGTGGTAGTATGTAGTCATGTGGTTTAATTTTATCATTGTATGGCCAAGTCTCACTATTATTGCAAATGTCTAGCAAGAGGACTGGGGAACTATGGCTAACAAACAATTGGGTTGGTTGGCTTGTCAAATATCCAAATTTCTTCTACCCTTAATATGGGACAACTGATATTGTTGTGATTTATTTTCATGCTAGATTGATCCTAATATTCCCTCATTGTTTTCTTTTTTACGTGAAAGCTAGCTCAATAGCAGTAATGTAAAAGAGATATTGGAGTCCTGTGGACAATCACTTAAGTAAGAGCCAGCAGTCTATAGCAGTAGCCAAAAAACCCAATGAAGTCCTAGGTTGCATAAATAGAGGGATAGAACCAAGGTCACACAAAGTATTAGTATCATTATATAAGACCTTAGAAAGACCACACCTAAAATGCTGCATCCGTTTTTTGTCACTATCTATATAAATAAAAATGTAAAATAGTTTGTACGAATCCACTAATCTCAAAAACTACTGGGCCGATTTACACCAAACTTTCAGACAATGTAGACAAGGACTTCCGATAATAGAATAGCTAATCATTTTGTGCCTAGCACATGTGTGTTGTGTACAAATTACACACAAAAAAGTACCCACTGAAATGTGTGTTAACATCCCTGTAGCCACGCCCATCAAACTGCTTTTCAACTGTCAGTGTTGGAAAAGGCCTCATACAGCGGCCTCTTGGGGCCAAAAAGGCACAGAGGATAGCAAACTCCCATAGAGGGGGGGAGGAGAAATTCTGCTCAGGACTGTTCTCTGAGGTAAAAAAAAGGATGCAGGCAGCTGATTTAAACTGTTTAATACGAACTGAACCAAACTGTAACAAAGAATCACCCATCTGACAGCAAATACAGTTTAATAAAAGAGGGACTAGGGAAGACATGATAGCAGCCTTCCAATATCTCAGGGGTTGCCCCAAAGAAGAGGGAGTCAAGCTATTCACCAAGGCACCTGAGGGCAGAACAAGAAGCAATGGGTGGAAACTAATCAAGGAGAGAAGCAACCTAGAACTGAGGGGAAATTTCCTGGCAGTGAGAATTATTAACCAGTGGAACATCTTGCCACCAGAAGTTATGGATGCCCCAACACTGGATGTGTTTTTAAGAAGAGACTGGAAAACCATTTGTCTGAAATGGCATAGGGTCTCCTGCTTGAGCAGTGGGATTGGACTAGATGACCTCCAAGGTCCCTTCCAACTCTGCTATTGTATTATTGTATTACAGTAGGTAGGTAGATAGGGGAATAGAGAGACAGGGAGAAATACAGTTTAATAAAAGAGGGACTAGGGGAGACAGGATAGCAGCCTTCCAATATCTCAGGGATTGCCACAAAGAAGAGGGAGTCAAGCTATTCTCCAAAGCACCTGAGGGCAGAACAAGAAGCAATGGGTGGAAACTAATCAAGGAGAGAAGCAACTTAGAACTGAGGAGAAATTTCCTGACAGTTAGAACAATTAATCAGTGGAACAACTTGCCTCCAGAAGTTGTGAATGCCCCAACACTGGAAGTCTTCAAGAAGATGTTGGATAGCAATTAGTCTGAAATGGTATAGGGCAGTGATGGCTAACCTTTTTTGGCTCACATGCCAATAGCAGGGGGAGTGCAGGGGCGATGTGCACAGGTGTGCCACATCCATAATGCTATGTGCATGTCCCCCTGCATTTGGCATGCTTTTAACGTCCTCCCCAGGCTCCAGAGGCTTTATAGGAAGGCTGTTTTCACCCTTCCCCCACCTCCAGAGGGCAAAAAATGGCCTCAAAAGAAGGCCTAAATCAGTTGGCCAGGGCACACATACAAACTGGCAATGCCTCGAGTGGCCTAAGAAATGGTTCTGTGTGCCACCTGTGGCACCCGTGCCATAGGTTCGCCATCATGGGTATAGGGCTTCCTGCCTAGCAGGGAGTTGGACTAGATGACCCCCAA
This sequence comes from Rhabdophis nuchalis, assembly GCA_039707465.1. NCBI lineage: Eukaryota > Metazoa > Chordata > Lepidosauria > Squamata > Natricidae > Rhabdophis > Rhabdophis nuchalis. The sequence goes on from CM077647.1 coordinate 20,781,479, forward strand.
GGGATAGATAGAGAGGCAGAAATAAGGTAGGTATGTAGGTAGGTAGGTGGGTGGGTGGATGGATGGATAGATAGATAGATAGATAGATAGATAGATAGATAGATAGATAGATAGATAGATAGATAGATAGATACAAAGAAAGAAAGAAAGAAAGAGAAAGAAAGAAAGAAAGAAAGAAAGAAAGAAAGAAAGAAAGAAAGAAAGAAAGAGACAGTAGGTAGGTAGGTAGGTAGGTAGGTAGGTAGGTAGGTAGGTAGGTAGGTAGGTAGATAGGTAGGTAGAGGGAGAAAGGAAGAAATATAGTAGGTAGGTAGGTAGGTACATAGGTAGGGGGATGGATAGATAGATAGGGAGAAATACAGCAGATAGGTAGGTAGAGGGATAGACAGAGAGGGAGAAATACAGTAGGTAGGCAGGTAGGTAGGTGGAGGGAGAAAGCAAGAAATACAATAGGTAGGTAAGTAGAGGGATAGACAGAGAGGGAGAAATACCGTAGGTAGGTAGGTGTATAGATAGCGAGAAATACGGTAGGTAGGTAGGTAGAGAGATAGATGGGGGGAAATACAGTAGGTAGGTAGATAGAGGGGGGAAAGAAAGAAATACAGTAGGTAGGTAGGTAGAGGGATAGACAGACAGGGAGAAATATAGTAGGTAGGTAGGTAGAGGGATAGAGGGGGGGAAATAGGTAGGTAGGTAGGTTGATAGAGGGAAAAAGAAAGAAATACAGTAGGTAGGTAGGTAGAGGGATAGACAGAGAGGGAGAAATACAGTAGGTAGGCAGGTAGATAGATAGGGGGATAGATAGAGAGGGAGAAATATAGTAGGTAGGTAGGTAGGTAGGTAGAGGGATAGAGAGGGGGAAATACAATAGGTAGGTAGGTAGGTAGGTAGGTAGAGGGGGAAAGAAATAAATACAGTAGGTAGGTAGGTAGAGGGATAGATAGATAGATAGAGAGATAGAGAGAGAGAGAAAAATACAGTAGGTAGGTAGGTTGGGGCTTATATGGTGGTTGGGTGTATGTGTGCAGGTGTAGATCTACACACAGATTGGTTGGCCATTTAACCAGACTGGGCCACAGCAACGCGTGGCCGGGTATAGCTAGTATTATATAAAAAAAGATGTAGATACTCTGGTAAGAATGCAGAAAAGAGCAACAAAGATGATAAGGGGCCTGGAGGCTAAAGCATATGAACAATGGTTGCTGGAATTGGATATGTCTAGTCTGGTGAAAAGGAGCGGGGTTGACATAATACCGGTGTTCCAATATTTGAGGGTTGTCACAAAGGAGATAGGATTAACCTTTTCGTCAAACACCAGAAGGCAAGACAAGAAACAATGGATGGAAACTTATCAAGAGAGCCAATCTAGAACTAAGAAGAAATTTCCAAAAAGTGAGAACAATTAGCCAGTTAAATATCTTCTCTTCAGAAGTTATGGATGTTTCATCACTGGAAGCATTTAAGAAAAGACTAGACAGGCAATTGTCTGGAGTGGTATAGGGTCTCCTACTTGAGCAGGGGGTTGAACTAGAAGATCTCCAAGATCCCTTCCAACTGTGTTATTCTGTTATTGTATTCTTTAATTGACATATTAGATTTTTAAAAAGTTACACTTCAAAGATACACTTTTCTTGATCTTGACTACCTAAATGTGTCTAAGTTGTTTTCTTGACAAATTTCCATCTGCTCTAAAGAACTGAGATCTCTTAGCAGACTGGCATCAAAGTAGTAACCCTGTACTACTTTGTACTTTTCAGCCAGAGTTGACTAAATGATTTTTGCAGATATATCTGTACTTCCAAATGAAGGTCTTTGCCCAGTATTTGCATGTAATTAAATAGTTTCATGGACCTCTTTAACTCATTTGCGGCCCTTACTGGACCGGGCTGCCCTTCGCACAGTCACTCAGGCCCTCGTGACCTCTCGACTCGACTACTGTAATGCTCTCTACATGGGGCTCCCCTTGAGGTGCACTCGAAAGCTGCAGTTAGTCCAGAATGCAGCCGCGCGGGTGATTACGGGAGCGCCTAGACACTCCCACATAACACCTATCCTGCGCGAGCTGCACTGGCTTCCTGTGGTCTTTCGGGTGCGCTTCAAGGTTCTGACGACCATCTTTAAAGCGCTCCATGGCTCGGGGCCTAGTTATATGCGAGACCGCCTCCTGCCCCATACATCCCTCAGACCAATACGCTCCCACAGAGAGGGCCTCCTCAGGGTGCCGTCGGCCGGACAATGCCGACTGGCGACACCCAGGGGGAGAGCCTTCTCTGTGGCAGGTCCAGCCCTTTGGAACGACTTACCCCCTGAACTTCGCACCATCTCTGACCTCCGCCTCTTCCGCAAGTGTCTTAAGACACATTTATTCCATCTAGCCGGCCTAGCGTAGTCTCCTATACTGACTTTTAGATAGTTTTTAAATTTGGGGATTTTAATCTGGTTTTAGCACAGGTTCTATTGAATTAGTTTTTTAAATTTTATATGATGTTTTGTATGTATTTTAATTTTCCTGTGCGCCGCCCTGGGTCCGTTTGGAGAAGGGCGGGGTATAAATTGAATAAATATAAAATATAAATATAAATATTCTGCTTTTTGCAAGAAAGCAATCAAATCTTTAAAAGCTTCAGTATCATTTTGTAATGATATGGTGAATGAACAAAGGGAGTGCACACACAGTGTCCAAAACAACTCAGTCTGTTGCCCATTTAATTAATACAGCAAAGTTTCTCCTATTAAAGCAAGATATTATCTGAGATCCATGCAGGTGTTCTCCTAAACCTGCTGGGTAGTAGGTATAGCAACAGCACTTACATACCACTTCATAGTGTTTTCCAGCCCTTTCTAAGTAGTTTACAGAGTCAGCATATTGCCCCCAACGATCTGGCTCCTTATTTTACCAACCTCAGAAGGATGGAAGGCTGAGTCAACCTTGAGGCAGTCAGGATCAAACTCCTGGCAGTGGGAACGCAGAGTTAGCTTGTTTGTATTGCATTCTAACCACTGCACCATCACAATTCTTTATGGGTATGCTATTTCTGGAAACCTGTAAGCCACTGACCTATTCCTTTCACCTAAATCAGGATGAATCCTGCGTTATGTGGGAGAAATCCTGGGGGGAGAGGAGATTAGCCCAAATATAGGCACAGTCTCAGAGAAGGGCATTGGCCTGTGATTTTTTCCCAAAAGCCTATTTTAGTCCTGTTCACGGTGAGATAGCAAGAAAGGCAGTGGAGTTGTGAATAATTGATGGAGGATTCTGTCCTTGGGGAACTGATTCTTTGCTTTCATAAGGACTTCGTTTGGTGTTTTTGTGTGATTATAATTTTACTCTTTTTGTAAAGTAATAACATGGAGTTGTACTTCCTTTTTTCTCAGATACAGTTTTCAGTGTTTCACATCAATAAACCAGCACTTGGCTGTGTTTCTAAATTAGCTCAGGGGTATTAATGTTTCTCAAACTTGGCAACCTTAAGATATGTGCACATCAACTCCCAGAATTCCCCAGTCAGGGAATAGAAGGATTGTTCCTCCCTTGGAAAGATGAAGCATAGGTGTTTGTGTGTTAAGTAGGAGAGTGGGGGAAAAAATCACCTTTCAATTTTCTGTGTCTAGGACCGAAATAGAACCATTGAAAAATGTAGTTACTTAATCACAAATGTTAAACATAATCTCTATTATAATGAGTTTTATCACTAAAAGGCCAAGAAATCTTCCTTGTTAAATTACTTTCTTTTCTTCCTTCTGATAGCAATAAATAACCTGGTATCAGACAGGTTTTCCTCACAACCAAAACTGTAGCCTGCTTTCAAACAACAGATACCCTTGTTGAAGTACAAACATCCCCCTCAGTTAGATATTCAACTTGGTAGTAATATGAACTTGGTAATAATAGAATAGAATAGAATAGAATAGAATAGAATAGAATAGAATTACAGAGTTGGAAGCAACTTTGGAAGTCTTCTAGTCCAACATCCTGCCTAGGCAGACAACCCTACACCATTTCAAATGTTTATCCAACATCTTTTTAAAAATTCTAGTGTTGGAGCATTCACAACTTCTGGAGGCAAGTTGTTCCAATGATTAATTGTTCTATCTATCAATAAATTTCTCCTCAGTTTTAAGTTGCTTCTGACCTTGATTTGTTTCCATCCATTGCTTCTTCTCCTATCTTCAAGTACTTTGGAGAATAGTTTGACTCCTTCTTCTTTGTGGCAACCCCTGAGATATTGGAAGACTGCTATCATATTGGAAGACTGCTATCAACCCCTGAGATATTGGAAGACTGCTAGTCCTTCTTTTCATTGAACTAGACATACCCAGTTGCTGCAACTCTTCTTCATGTGTTTTAGCCTCCAGTCCCCTAATCATCTTTGTTGCTCTTCTCTGCACTCTTTCTAGAGTCTCCACATATGTTTTACCTCATAGCGACCAAAACTGAATTCATTATAAATGAATTTATTTATTAAGAAACTCCAACCAAGGGTCAATCACTTATCCCTACAGGACTAAAGATACAAGGTGTTTTGGCTGGTTTATACTTTTAAAGTGTATTAGTGATGCATTAATGGACAATAGGTAATCGCTTCCTAACAAATGTTAATCGTTCTTAATTGCATAAGTATTTGTGAGATTCATAGCCCTTTGAAATAGTCCAGATCAGAAGACAAGTACCACAACAATCACTGGAATATATACATATTTAGATTAGCAGAATTAATAATTTGTCCCCCATAATTAAGGAGGGGCTATTTTGAATTTATTTCTTACCCTTTCTTCTATTCTAGAGCTAAGGAAAAGCATAACTCTAATTAATTATAGGGGAAATGAATCTGATGATTCGCTGAACAACTGCTGTAAAAAAGGTTCATAAAATCAGGTCTGTCACATGACTGATTCATTTTACAACTGTCATGACCATGATGGATACGCTCCATTATTAGGATCATAAGTCAAGTACTACCTGTATTTACTAGATGGCAGTAAAGATTCCAATTTTCTCTATGCTGCCATCTAGTGGTTGTGCAGTTCAGATCGAGTAGCCTAGATTTTGGCAGTGAAGAAAGGAAGCTATTCATGTCATGAAATTCAAATTAATTAAAGGCCCAAATCAACACAGTATTGACCTTTTGAGATAAGCAAGATTAAAAAGCAGACATAGAGGGATAGTCTTGTTATTGGGTGGTAAAATCTTGAAAACCTATAAAACTTTCTGTCTGCTCCATCTTATACTAAATACAATCAAGATAACTTTATTTTGTTTTCCTCCTCATGCTTTCTTCTTCTTTGTTCAAGTCTAAGTATTTTTTTCAGAAACTCCTACCTTCATAATTCAATCATTACAGTTTGACATCCATCCATCCACCTGGTTGGATGGATGCAAAACTGACTACATCTGGTGGAATTCAACCATTGTTCTTTGATTAAATTTTGTCCTACAAATAAATAAATAAACTGCTAGATAACTGAGCCAAGTCAGATATATTTCAGGACTAACCTGGAGCTATGAGGAATTGCAAGCTATAGAGAGTAAAAGTGTGAACAATGAAAGACAAGTTACACATTTTTAAAATAAATACGCTTTATAAACAATATTCAATAATATTCTACTGATCCAACAAACAACTGGTTATCAGCAAGACATATTTTTTTTTTATATTGAAAAAGTTTTATTGGTTTTACATTTTTTAACAGGATAAGGTAATGGTTACAAAGAAATTTTGAGAGCATTCACGTCAGAGTCATCGGACCTTCCGAGACCTCAAAATACACATTAAAAAAGTTAACATAGAAAACATTTTCCATACCACTACAAGTTGAAAGCAAGTACATTTACCTAAATTCTCCCTTCCATGCTGTCAGACATTTACAAAAAGTCCGGATAGAAATATTATGCAAAATTGTTCAGGAAAAAATCAAGGCAAAGTTATTTTTTTGATCTAAGTCTTTTGGCTATTGTATCTTCTTTCTCTCCTCCCTGGCCCCCCGCAGGCGGAGCCGTGGCCCCCTCCGTCCCCCCTGGATCTTCCCCCAGGGCAGAGGAATGTTTTTTAAGAAAGGCTTCCGCCTCAGCAACTGTTTTAATCCTCACTCTTCCTCCTTCCCAGAACACCAGCATCCCTTCAGGTGTCACCCACTTGAACCAAATCCCGTGATCAAACAAGGTTTTAGACAAGAAGGAAAATTTCCTTCTTGAATCTCTAATTTTTCTAGGGATCTGCTTCAAGATAGTGACCGTTTCTCGATGATAAGTTAAAGGTTTCTCTCTCTGCGCTTTCAGGATTTCCTCTCTGGTTGACCTTCTAACAAATTTCACATGTATCTCTCTAGGCACTTCATTCATCCTGGCATATGCAGAGTTAATTCTATAGGCTAGGTCAATGTCCCCCCTGATCTCGTCCTTAGGTTTTTGTAAATAGTCTGCTAAAATTGTACTCATAAGATCAGGCAGGCATTCACCAGAATCCTCAAGAACATTCTGAAATCTCAAAAAATATGTCATTCTTTCCATATCTATCCTAGACACACGCCCATTTATTTCCCCCACCTCATTAGAAACATTTTTAATCTCTCCCTTAGCCCCCTCCAACCCTCCTTCCAATTCTTCATTCTTCTGTGTATTCTCCAACACTTGCTTCCGGGTATCCAATAGTTCCTTTTTGAAAGTACTATTTTCAGCCCTCTGGGCCTTTATTTCTGATATCAAAGTCTGCATAGAGGTTTCAAGAGAAGCCATCCTTTGTTCCAAATTTACAAGTGCTGCTTCTTGTGCCATGGTTAAAAGTTAGAATCACTGCCACCAAGATGGCGTTTTCCGGGTGGGGCTGGTGGGGCAGATCAGGAGCTCAGTTCAGTTCAGGGCCGTGAAGTTGCAAACAATTCAGAAACCAAAAGAGACACAATTTCCCAAGTCAGCAAATAGTAATAACGAAGGTATTCCAAAGAAGAAATCACAAATCCATCAAGAAAATTTTTTTTTCCAAAAATCCAGAGAGAGTCCTGCTTTCAAAGAGACGCTGGAAATTTTCCTTAGTTGAAATAATCAGGCAGGGACAAAGAGAAGCCACTTCCACCGCCCATCTCAGCCAGAGGGAGAGAGTAGCAAAAAAAGAATTTTTTTAAACTCAGCCAGACCTAGAAACAATGTTGCAAAAAGTCACATTCCACTTTCCCTTGTTAGAGACCGTCCGGAGTGAAAGTTTCCGCTTTCCCTTTGCAGAGAAGCCATTTTAACGTGCCGCTTAAATCCGAGGGGTTTTTTTTAAAAAAATAAACACCCCCCTCCCAGTCCGTTCAGTCTGGCTGGCAGCAGGAAAAAAAAGTTTTTTAAAGACTCACTCTCTCCTCGCAGCTGAAGCCTCGGGAGTCCTTCTGACTGAGCCGATCAGCCCTCCTCATAATTGTAAATGGCGCCGTCTTCCCTGGGCGAAGGGAAAACCCCCCGCTAGCATGTTCTCCCTCACCTGAGCCGCGCCGGGAGCCGCTTCCTCCACCGCCGTGGGGGGCACGCCCCCCGACGAGCCGGCCCTACGGGAGACCCTCAAACAAGAGGAGTCTCGCCCCCGTTGGGGGGCAGAAGAAGAAACAAAGCGGCGAGCGAGCGCTAGGCTCGCCCGTCGCCGCAGGAGCCGGAACCGGAAGCCCGCAAGACATATTTTTGATCTTTTTTTTTGTATTGCAATTCAATATTTTTTGAAGGCTTTAATCTAAACTTCAATTGTATAATAGCTTATTTTACATTTGTTCTATCTGTTGTATTGTTCTATCAGTTGCATGAAACTTGGAAGATCCTTGTTGTCTGATGCAAATTAACCCTGCCATCCATACCTTCCATTTCTTGAGGGACCCAAGTAATTGGTTTTATTATCACAGCAATTCTGAAGCATATCGGAGCATCTCAAATGTAAGCAATTATAAGAAAATACTCCATTTGCTTTCAACAGAATATTCTGTCTGACAGGCAATTCTCTTGATGCATCTTTATAAATACAGCAAATAAAAGCAGATTGTGTAAGTCTTCCTCAAAGGATCAGAACTATCTGCCCTAATGTGCACATTTGCAATTGTAAATTTTGCTAGAATGTTATGCATTGCAACCTTCTTACAGCCCTTGCCAGGTTAATTCTTATGTTAAGTATTTTACCATGGAATATCCAGATCTAGCAGATTCCATGAAGTTCTTGATTCCTCAGGTCAGGAACCGAGCATATATGATGTAGTCCTGTTCCTCTATAATTGTTAAGTGAATCACAGCAGTTTTTAAATTAGTAATATGGTGAATCTGGCTTTGTATACCCTGGCTTTGTATACCCTGTTTTCCCCAAAATAAGACCTCTCTCCTGACTTATTTTTGGGGAAGCACGGTACACACACACACACACACACACACACACACACACACATTATATGTTATAACCTTGGATGCTTGATTAAAACGGTTAGCCTCTCGATTTAATCTGAAGCACATTAGAGTGAAGCTTCAGCAAATGCTCCAATTTAGAAATTGTTCTTTCTTGCATATGAATTAATTATACTCAATAACATTTCCATGCTCATTTAATATTGAAAATGTCTGATTTCTTTTCTCATTTACAGAAGTATTAGGCTTCATCGGGAACAAAAATTGTCAGCATCAAGTCCCATTCTATTTTTTTTTTGTATGACCTGGGATTTTTACATTTGTTGTGTTCATTTCTATCAAAAAAAAAAAAAAAAACCAGTCAGAACCCAAGAAACATTCTTTGGAATTTCAATTCCTCTAATTTATTTATGTTGTCTAAAGGAAGGCAATGAATGTACTTCTTCAAAGGTTCAAGGAAGCATAAATAACTCTCCTTCCTATAATTTCTCCAACAGCCCTGCAACATTTGGGTGAGAAGTAACTAGCCTTAAGCCCTATTTTGCCAGGTGCAAAGAAGCCAGGCTATTTGTGCGCTTTCAGGATAGAAGATTTATTCAAGATTGCACACAAGAATCTGGTCAATGAATGTTCAACACATTCTAAATTGGTGCCAGATAAAGTTCAACAGCATTCAGGAGTGTTTTGACTTGGAGTGCTTGTGGGAGCACCAGTGGCGTAGCGTGGGGGGTGCAGGGGCTGCGGGCCGCACCGGGCGCAACATCTGGGGGGGCGCGCTCGCACTCGCAGCTCCCCGTCGCTTCGGGAAAGGGGATCGAGTAAGGCAGGAACAGCGGCAGCCGGGGAATGTGGCCACCGCCGCGGGGACCGGAGAAGCGTCGCCCGAAGCAAGAGCGGCTGCAAGAGGAGGCGTTTTCTCCCCGTCGCCCCGTCTTCTTCCTTGGGGAAAGGATCTTAGGGGATTTTTCATATTTTTATTAGTATTATTTCTCGGGCGGGGGAGGGGGGATCCGGAATCCAGGAAACCGGGAGGGGGCGGGAAATCGCAGGGAAAAGGAAGAGAGCTCGGTGGGCGGAAGGTGGGGAGAGCTCGCGCGTTCCAGCTGATTCAGCAGCGGTCTTGTGAATGCGCTGAGATGTAGCTGACAGGGCGGGAGAGGCGTCCCGCTCTCCGGATCGAAGGGAGGCCAGCTCTTTCGGGTACCTGCCGGCTGCGGCTGCCTCCCCTACCCCGCTGCCGTCGGATCTTCCTGCACCCCTCCTCTCCCCCCTTCCCGTTTCTCGCTTTCCCGCCACTCCGCATGCTGCGCCCTCCCCGTCCTCGATGCCGCTGCTTCCCCCGGGGGGGGGGCTAGAAAGGCACCGAGAAGGATGAGCGAAGGGGTTGCCTCGCCGCCGGGTGCCACAGCCGCTGCCGAGGAGGGGGCGGCGGCGGGCGGGGGCCCTGCGGTGGGCAATGGAGTGGAAGAGACTCGAGTGCTAAAATCCAGGGGTTAGGGGGCGCAAATTACTTGCCTTGCCCCGGGTGCTGACAACCCACGCTACGCCACTGGGGAGCACAACTCTAAGCTAATGGGATGCTTAACTCTGCACCCCCAGATTGGCTTACTTATCTACATAGTTTGAGTTTACAAAATTGAGGGCCGAATTTTTGAATCCCATTTCTAGTGCAACACATTGACCATGATACTGGTAGTTTTAATGCCACAACTGAATTTGCCATTATTTGTGTGCCAGCCATGTTTAAAAGGCAGAACCAGTAATTTGAAGATTTGAGGCTTGCAGAAATAAATATTTGGGACACAGAACTTAAGCATTAGGAAGAACCTAAACATCATAAAGAAGAGTGACAAAAAAAGTTGATTTAAAAACATATTTTTTTTTAAAAAAAAGAACCTGTAGAGATTGTAAAATGGAAGAATATATTCCTGCACTCAACAGCAAGATTCTTATGTTAACTTCCTCTTGTGATATATTGATATGTAAGACACACACAAAGATATAGATACATACATACATACATACATACATACATACGTACGTACATACATACATACATACATACATACATACATACATACATAGGTGTGTGTGTGTGTGTGTGTGTACATATTTATAGTGATATATAGGTAAGATATGTGCAAGATATATATTGATATGTAACAGTTACAAACACACATACAAGAGTTGCACAAAGCAGGAGAACCATTTGGCTTAAAAATAAACCTGAAAAAGAGACAAGTTATGTTTAATAAATTCACCAAAGGAGAGAGCGAGCGACAAAGAGAGAGAGAGAGAGAGAGAGAGAGAGAGAGAGAGAGAGAGAGAGCGACAGAGAGAGAGAGAGAGAGAGCGACAGAGAGAGAGAGAGAGAGAGAGAGAGAGCGACAGAGAGAGAGAGAGAGAGAGAGAGAGCGACAGAGAGAGAGAGAGAGAGAGAGAGAGAGAGAGAGAGAGAGAGAGAGAGAGAGAGAGAGAGAGAGAGAGAGAACACACACACACACACCAGAGTTGGTATTCTGCCGGTTCTCCCTGATTCCAGCAAACCGGTAGTAGTGGTGGCAGGAGGATCATCACGGATGCTCTGTGCATGCGCCAAAGTGCTGCAGGTAAGCAAAGAGAGGCGTGCATACTCCCTGTTCCAAACTGGTAGAAAAGGTAAGAGGATTTCATGCCTGAATTAGATTTAGTAGACCACTACATATAGCCAACAACTCTCAATGGAAGATGATACAATAAATGGAATTGAACAGCATGTTAAATGTTGTTGCCAGGCATTTGGCAAGCTAAGCATAATTTTCAAAAACGATCTGAAGAGAAAAGTTTTTGATCATTGTGTGCTACCTGTTCTAACATATGCTGGTGAAACATGAACACTAACCTCACAATCAATACAAAAGCTACAAGTGGTGCAAAGAGCCATGGAAATATACATGCTTTGCATTACAAGGCTAGAAAGAGTCACAAATTAAGCAGAGAACAAATGAAAGTATATAATATCGTGAACAGAGTAAAAGAATGGAAATGGAAATGGGTGGCCATGGAGCAAGAAGAACAGATGGCAGATGGACCATGGCAGTCCTAGAATGGATCCCACTTGGCAAAGAGTGTCCATGGCAGAAACCTAAAACAAGATGGATAGGCAACATCAGCAAATATCATGAGCCCAATTGGTGTAAGGAAGATCTTTTCATCCTGCAGTGGATAGACAATGGCTAGAATAATATTGATATGTGGGAAAAGATACCTATCTTGCTCTTGTTATTGCAATCAATATTGCAGGAAGGAGGTCAATAAATAAAGCAGGAAAAATTATGCTACTAAATTATGCTACTAAAACTTTGTGTCTTTGCCACCAGAATTCAACAGCACAATATTCAGGTGTTCAAGTGGTGTAGTCAGTCTGTTGCCCATTTTATGAGACTAAGAATTTCAAACGAAGGCAAGGAAACTCAGCTCATAATAAATAAATAAAAAAGCCGTCACAACTTGTATTACAAGCTTGTTATTGACAAATGCTCTGAATCTCACTCTTAACTGTTACAGCCATTTTGTGCAGAATGTATGACAGGTGGCTTAAGATATAAGGATTTGATTGAATACAGAGCTATTTTCTCACTCAGGAGTATATCTTCTTCTTTTTATTAAGTTCCCTTCTTGCTGACTGTTTCCATGGTAATCATCACACTCCCGAACTCTTTTGAGAAAAGTGATTCATCCCAAAGATATCTTTTAGGTTTTTTAAGGATCTGCTCAGTCCTTTGCCGCTTAGGTGGTACTAACCCATGAGCAGGCCGCTGGCTGGAACTTAGCTCTGAGTCAATTCTTTCTAAAACCATTCTGTTTCTGAATGCTATAATTATGCCATATTATTTTGGTCCATGTTCTGAATCATCCACTGGTTTTAGCAGGGTGGAAAAAGAAGAAACCAACAACAATTCCATACTGTTGCTACAACAGAAAAACTCAAGAAATCCATCTGCAACTGACTTGCATTTCTCTATTCAAAATACCTGTTTCAGTTATAGCTGTATATTTAAATAGAGCGTTTCAAAATAAATGCATCCATTCCTTTATTTATTATACAGAAGGGCAGAAAGAGCTGTATTTGGAGACTATGGGATGTAATTGCTTTTTTTAATCCACAGGTTGGTGAGTGGGCTTTGCATCTACGTTTGCACCAGCTTTCTCACTCTTATAATGCATTTATCAGTTTATTTTCTTCTTCTTCTTCTTCTTCTTCTTCTTCTTCTTCTTCTTCTTCTTCTTCTTCTTCTTCTTCTTCTTCTTCTTCTTCTTCTTCTTCTTCTTCTTCTTCTTCTTCTTCTTCTTCTTCTTCTTCTTCTTGTTAGATTCTCTGCACGGTGGAGAATGGAGGGAGTCCGAGCCAGGTTTACTCAAAACAACAGCCTTTATTAGCTAGGCAAGCTTACAATGAAAGATAAGTTCGGTGAAAGAAATAGGCGGTAGACAGGGGCTCCCGCGCTTTGACAGCTCTTTATATTTGGAGCTGTCAAAGGGGAAGCCAATCAGGCTGCAGCAAGGGCCAGGCGCGCCTCAGCCAATCAGGCGCGTCTGTCAGTTGGCTGCCTTGCTACAGCCTGTTACCAAGGCTCCAAGAGGCAGCCTGGAAGACCTGCGGCCGGTCGTAAGTCGAGACCGGTCGCAGGTCGAGGACACAACACCCCTTTCCCCCCTCGGTCTGCGCATGCGCGAAAAAGCTGTCCATCAGGAGAGCGGAGCATGCGCAGTCCGCTGGATTGTCCCAGAGTCTCGTCAGGAGCCGGAGGAAGAGGACGTGTCCCTGGAAGCTCCTCCTTGCCGGGGTGTAGCTTCAGGCGACGTCATCGGAGAGGCCTACCGGATAGGCGGAGTCCTCTGGAACGGTGAGTCGGGCGAGGGGGCGCGGTCTTCAATGGGAGGGCCTGGTCGACTTGAGCCAGGCCTTGGTGGTTGTCAGGCGAAGAAGAGAAGGCGTGGTCTTCGATGGGAGGGCCTGGTCGGCTTCAGCCGGGCCAGGCCGATGATGGTAGCCGGAGCGCGGGAGCATTACAGGCCTGACAGGGAGGTGGCAGGGAGGCCTGGCTGGTGGAGGCCCTTTGCGGATCTCACGGCATGGTGGCTGAAGCTGCTACTGCGGTTGCAGGCGGTGGCCTGGCGTCTCGGGGTTCTTCGTTTCGTTGGCGGCGGCTGGGACTGCCGGTTGTCCGGAATCCGCCGCGGAGTCCCTGGGGTGGCCGGCGCTGGTGCCGGTGGCCCCTATGGCCGCAGCGGCGACCGATGGGCCCTGAACGGGTAATCGCCCCGGGGAAAGGCTTTCCTCACAGTAGGGGGTCGAGGTCTCGGCCGTCTCGCAGGCCCTGATCGAGCTTCCTGGCCTGGTCGTCGTGGGCCGGCAGGAAGGTGCTTGAGGTTTCTTTTTGGTGCGAAGGCTTGTCGGTTTCTTTGGGTGCGAAGGCTTGTCGGTTTCTTTGGGTGCGAAGGCTTGTCGGTTTCTTTGGGTGCGAAGGCTTGTCGTAGCGGCGGTAGGTGGGCCTTGCACGGCGACTCAGGAGTCCCGTAGGCCTTGGCTGCTTCTGTCGGCTCGATCCGAGGAAGAAGCGGTGCGTTTCTTAGTTCCTGGCTGTTTCTGTTGGCTTTGTCCGAGGGCGAAGCGGTGTCCCGCGGCAGGTCGTCGACCGCTGCCGGGGTAGCCACGGCTTGCGCGGTTTCGAGGTCTCGGCCGCCGCAGCTCGAGGAGTCTTCGAGCGTCCTGGCCCGGTCGTACTAGCCGGCAGGGAAGCGCTCGAGGCGGGCCGTAGGAGACCCAGGTTTCCGTGGCCGCTTCGATGGGTCGAGCGGGATCGTACCGCAACAAAACAGGGAGGATAAAAATTGTTTTAGCTATTTCTCGATGAGCGCTGCCTGATCCCACCCTTGTCGCCAGTGTTAGATTCTCTGCACGGTGGAGAATGGAGGGAGTCCGAGCCAGGTTTACTCAAAACAACAGCCTTTATTAGCTAGGCAAGCTTACAATGAAAGATAAGTTCGGTGAAAGAAATAGGCGGTAGACAGGGGCTCCCGCGCTTTGACAGCTCTTTATATTTGGAGCTGTCAAAGGGGAAGCCAATCAGGCTGCAGCAAGGGCCAGGCGCGCCTCAGCCAATCAGGCGCGTCTGTCAGTTGGCTGCCTTGCTACAGCCTGTTACCAAGGCTCCAAGAGGCAGCCTGGAAGACCTGCGGCCGGTCGTAAGTCGAGACCGGTCGCAGGTCGAGGACACAACACTTCTTCTTCTTCTTCTTCTTCTTCTTCTTCTTCTTCTTCTTCTTCTCCTCCTCCTCCTCCTCCTCCTCCTCCTCCTCCTCCTCCTCCTCCTCCTCCTCCTCCTCCTCCTCCTCCTCCTCCTCCTCCTCCTCCTCCTGTGCTGGTTAGTGATGATAGGAATGAAATGCCACTATCTGGAGGATCATTTCAGAGAATTATCTTTGGTCATGTTAGGATGGTCTTTTCCATTATGGTGTTTTTTTAAAAAAACATTTCTAAAATGGTTTTGTAAAAGTTACACTTGCACATATGTGCTAATCATTCCCAACTGTAGAGGGTGGTGCTCATCTCGGTTTCAAAGCCAAAGAGCCAGCCCTTTCCTGAGACATCTCCATTGTCATGTGGCCAGCATGACTAAATGGCGAAACTGCGTGGAACACTGTTACCTTCCCACCAAAAGTGGTTCCTATTTTTCTACTTGCATTTTTACATGCTATTGAACTGCTAATTTGGCAGAGGCTGGGACAAGTAATGGGAGCTCACTCTGTTACATGGCACTAGAGACAAACCACCAAACTGCCTATCTTTCTGATCAACAAACTCAGCCTCTTAGCCACTGAGCCACCGTGTCCCTCTAATATTGGGACTACTTACATGTAAATAAAATCTTTGACTTCCGATCACAATTGGGACCAGAATTTCTGTTTCTAAACAAGACAGTTGTTAAGTGAGTCACACCTAATTTTATAAGCTTTTTTTTTGCCATGGTTATCAAGTGAATCACTTGTTAAGAGAAGCCAGCTTCCAACTTTGCTTGTCAGAACCCAACTGGGGCAGTTGCAAATGGTGATCACATGATCCTGAGATGATTCAACCAACCATTGTAAATAAATACCGGCTGCAAAGTACCTGAATTTTAATTATGTAAGCATAGGGATAGCTAAAACAATCATGAGTGAGAGATACTGGTTGTAAATTGTTTTTCTTCCGTTGTGCTGTTGTAACTTTGAATGGTCACTAAATGAATGTTTGTAAGTCAAGGACTACATATACACAGCACCTTGTACCAGCAAGATATCAAATCAGGAAAAGCTGTGTTACAAAGTGAAGACTTTGTTTTAGGTGCCATATAGCAATAGCACATAGACTTATATACCACTTCACAGTGCTTTACAGCCCTCTCTAAGCGGTTTACAGAGTCAGCCTATTGCCCCCAACAACCTGAGTCCTCATTTTACCCACCTCAGAAGGATGGTAGGCTGAGTCAACCATGAGCCTGTTGAGATTTGAACTTCCAAATTGAAGGCAGCCAGCAGGCAGCAGAAGTATTCTGAAGTACTGCTTCTAACCACTGTGCTACTGTGGCTCATAAAACTGAGAAGGTTTCTGAACTTTTATTCTTGGAAAAATCAAAATAGTGGCATGGGGATCTTATAGATTAAACTGGGATCAAACTTTGAAATCACTAAAAGTCTAAATTGAATTACAGTGATCCCTCGTTTTTCGCGGCTTCATGTTTCGCGGCTTCAGTGCTTCGCAGGTTTTTCAAAAATACAGAATAGAACAAAAATGCATCGGTAGGAGGCAAGCGCCCCCTAGTGCTTGCTTTAAACGATGTCCACCAACTCAAGTTTCCGGTGCGAATCCTACTTCGCGGTTTTTCAGTTTTCGGGGAAGGTTCCGGTCCCCATTAACCGCGAAAAATGAGGGATCGCTGTATACCATTAAAGGGAACTGAAGGTGGGACTGTGAGAGAAAAACCTTGTAGATAGAGAGGTAATCACTTGACTAGTACCAAAAGCCATCACTAGACTCTACAAAAGTGTAGAGTAACTTGCCTACCCATTTCCTTTTTTGCATTATGGGGAAAATGAATTTGATTTTTTTTTCTGCATTTTATTTACTCTGGTGAAGTAACTCCTCCAAAATAAGTATTGGAATATTTAAGAAGATAAATTCCCCAGGATCTTTTTTTCCCAACAGTTATCTTTCAACTGATGAAATGTAAATGTTTCTCTAATGGAGGATTTGAGAGAAATTGTCATGGTAGCAAGGGTGATGATCTTGTGTTTATTGATCTTGCAACCTAAGTGGGAGGGAGGGGAGCGAGGGAGATTAGAATACCCTGCATTTGATCGTAGTTTTGTCTCAAGATGTCTATACATTCCCTGGCTTTCTATGCTTTCATGAAAGTCCAAAGGGGATTTATCCATCAAATTTTCAGAGAGAGAGCAATTGAGTGGATGATTTTATCACATTTCTCCACTGCGGATGGAGTGGAAAATCTATTAAAGAAATAAAAAACTCCCCACAATGGTCTTTCTGATTTCTGCATGGTATTCCTGTACAAAGGGAAAGGTAATTAAAGCAGGATAGCATCAAGTTGCAGATGAAGCATCTGAATGTCAGATCATTGTGTTGAGTTAAATCTGAGCTTTGGGCATCTACTGTAGGTAAGAATGTGCCAAAATCCATTCCTTACATCTGAAGGGAGATATTTCAGAAAAGATTTGCCCTAGTTAAGCAGGCAGTCCACAGAGAGTCGGATTTGGGAAATGAAGACCTAGATTTGGCAGGACTCTATATCCAGAAAGTGATAATTTACAACAGCTTGACAATATAACTGGCTCCTCTGAAAAGCAGCAAAGTTCTGCCTTCACAATGTGCACAAATCACTGCAATACAAGTTTCTTTTATTCCCTCATCGGCAAGCTTCTTAATAAACACGGATGGGAGGTGGCACATTCATTCCTTTTTTTGGAAAAGAATGAGAGGCACTTGTGCATTGTTTTATCCTGACCTTCAAAAGGTTCCTGCCGCTAAATTCTTACCCCACAGATGTAAGATTCAAACTCTTGCTTCCAAAGTTCCAGGAGGGGAAGAGGGAAACCCAAGGTCACAATACAGTTAATAACACAGCAGAGATCTCTCCTCTGTTTTCTTCCATCCCCAAACGGAGCAGACATCTCTTGATCACACTACGTTGTTCAGTCCCTGTCTGGAGGAAAGCTGCTTTTGCAAATGAGCTGGTTTCTACTTTGTATTGTGAGTGTGTGTTTGCGTTGGGGGGGAGACATCATTTTTTTTCCTGCCATGGATACACAGGGGAGGGAAGCATAGCCACTCCTGATGTGCTGGTACATTTGCATTGCAAACAGGTGCCTGAAAATATGGGCATTGAAAAAGATTTTCTTTTTTTCTCTCTCTTTTTTAAAATGGGCATTTTAGCTATGGTACAGCAGCTTTACATGGATTAGGCCTATTGATTTTAATAGGCTTAATCATACTCGGCACAATATTGCATTAAGATCCTTCTCTGATACTGACAATAGAATTAGATATCACTGTTAAAAGCATAATCAAAAAATGGACGTTTGCCAATGCCTCCCTTGCCCGAGGCATAATAAATGCTAATCTCCGGTAATGTGATAACTTCCAGATTCCCAACCAGCTATCTAGAAAGTGACAGATTGAAACATTTATCCCTTAAGGTTCTAAAGGAAGCATTTATTTATTCAATAGAATTTTTTAAACCCTGCCTTTATTATTTCGTAAATAACACAGTTGCATGTTTGTTTCCCAAATTCATGGGTCTGATTAATTATTCACTCATTAGATTGCCCCCAATATCTCCTCTGAAAAGTGAGAGGCAGAGATAGCACATCTTCACTCATTTTATTTTTCTTGCAAATCCCACAGGAGGAGTGAGGAAGAGAGACTAGTTAGCTTCTATATCTGAAGTTATGTCTCTCTCATTACAGTCATGTTTGTCTTAATTTTATAACATTCCTATCAGCCAAGATTGATATTATTCTTAAAGACCAAGTTTTTTACAGACTGATATATAGAATTAATTTTATATCATTCTTATATAATATATACTAGGGGTGATGTGATAGCAGTATTCCAATACCTTAGGGATTGCAACAGAGAAGATAGAATCAAGCTATTCTTCAAAGCACCTGAGGGTAGGACAAGAAGCAATGGTTGAACACTAATCAATACAATACAATACAATACAATACAATACAATACAATACAATACAATACAATACAATACCAGAGTTGGAAGGGACCTAGAGGTCTTCTAGTCCAACCCCCTGCCAAGGCAGGAAACCCTATACCATTTCAGACAAATGGCTATCCAACATCTTCTTAAAGACTTTCAGTGTTGGGGCATTCACAACTTCTGGAGGCAAGCTGTTCCACTGATTAATTGTTCTGACTGTTAGGAAATTTCTCCTCAGTTCTAAGTTGCTTCTCTCCTTGATTGGTTTCCACCCATTGCTTCTTGTTCTACCCTCAGGTGCTTTGGAGAATAGCTTGACTCCCTCTTCTTTGTGGCAGCCTCTGAGATATTGGAAGGCTGCTATCATGTCTCCCCTGGTCCTTCTTTTCATCAAACTAGACATACCCAGTTCCTGCAAACGTTCCTCATATGTTTTAGCCTCCAGTCCCCTAATCATCCTTGTTGCTCTTCTCTGCACTCTTTCTAGAGTCTCCCCATCTTTTCTACATCGTGGCGACCAAAACTGGATGCCATATTCCAAATGTGGCCTTACCAAGACATTATAAAGTGGTATTAACACTTCACGTGATCTTGATTCTATCAAGGAGAGAAGAAACCTAGGACTAAGGAGAACTTTCCTAATAGTTAGAACAATTAATCAGTGGAACAGCTTGCCTCCAGAAGTTGTGAATTCCTCAACACTGGAAGTTTTTAAGAAGAGATTGGACAACCATTTGTCTGAAATGGTATAGGGTTTCCTGCCTGAGCAAGGGGTTGGACTAGAAGACCTCCAAGGTGCCTTCCAACTCTGTTGTTCTATTCTATTCTATTCTATTCTATTCTATTCTATTCTATTATCTTTTCTGTCTGATTCCGTTGGTCTTAACAGCTATTTAAGCTTATATCTTGAGTTACATTATGTTTTTAATTTTTCACCTTTAAAAGATATGAATTTTCTGACTATTTGGTGATCATGACTAAAATTTTAATCTGCCTTTTAATATTTGTGATTGGGTTTTTTTTTAAAAAATCACTACTTTTGACTTTGCTTGTGTCCTATGACAAGCACAAAGAGCTGATCAGCAGAGGCTGACACAACATATGTTGGGGGCGGGGGTGTCATTCAAATTGTTGCAAATCAAACTTTCAGCAGTAGATTTGCTATCATGTCTGCCCTGGTCCTTCTCTTCATCAAACTAGACATACCCAGCTCCTGCAATCGTTCTTCATATGTCTTAGTCTCCAGTCCCCTAATCATCTTAGTTGCTCTTCTCTGCACTCTTTCCAGAGTCTCCACGTCTTTTCTACATCGTGGCGACCAAAACCGTATGCAGTATTCCAAGTGTGACCTTACCAAGGCACTATACAGTGGCATTAACACTTCACGTGATCTAGATTCTATCCCTCTGTTTATGCAGTTCTTTAAAGCCCTGAGATTGCTATCATTTTATTACCAAGTTAAGAACTAGGGGACATTAGAAACCAAAGTTTCTGAGCCAATGTAGAAATGGTTAATTAACTGCTTCTTTTCCTGCTATCGTAATTACATACAGGTAATCCTCGTCTTAAGACCACAATTGAGCCCAACATTTATATTGCTAAGTGATACATTTATTAATGTATTAATGTATTTATTAGTTTTACCCTATTTTACAGTGGGGTAAATAGTACATGTTACAATAATACAATAGCAGAGTTGGATGGGATCTTGGAGGCCTTCTAGTCCAGCCCCCTGCATTCTGCAGTGAATCACTGCAGTTGTTAAATTAGTAGCATGGTTGTTAAATGTATCTGATTTCCCCATTGACTTTGCTTGTCAGAAGGTCAGAAAAGTTGATCACATGACCCCAGGACACTGCAAGCATCATAAATATGAGTCAGTTGCCAAGTGTGTGAATTCTGACCACTTGACCATGGGGATGTTGCAATGGTCCTCTGTGTGAAAGATGATCATAAATCACTTTCTTCAATGCTGTTGTAAACTTTGAACAGTCCCTAAATGAAGTGCTGTAAGCCTAGGACTATCTGATGTTGATTCTGGTATGCATTTGATTTATATCCCACCTTCCTTTTAAGAGAAGAAGTGGCCTCCATAACACCACCATAAAACCCTTGTGAGATACAATAGGTCAAGGAAGAATGACCCAAAGTTAGCCAAGAATGGTTGAGTATAGAGTAGGACTTGAGTCTTCCTACTACAATACTTTTACCATTACACCACATTTTTGAAAAGTTTATATGAAAGCACAGAATGAGTATCCACACTATAAATCAAGGCTGATATGGTTTCTGACTTCAGAGGAGACGCATATATCAGGGACCTTTGCATCCTAATTCAGAGCTAGTCATTATAGCTTAGAAACTATTTTTCACATCTTCCTTCACTCCCCTTGCACACAGTTTCTGATTAACATAGAGCAAATCCAGAGTATGATGGATACATATGGTAGGCAGATGTTGGCTTTAACTTCTAGGAGTTGCACTTTCAAAATATTTATTTTAAACTTCTGAGAGTTGTAGGAGTTACAACTGATAATGTCACACTGGTATGGAAGATAATTTGGAGGATTTGGGGTTAATGAAGGGACAATAGCAATAGCGCTTAGATTTACATACCACTTCACAGTGCTTTGCAGCCCTCTCTAAGTAGTTTACATGCAGCTCCTGCGCAAGCTGCACTGGCTGCCTGTGGCCTTCTGGGTGCACTTCAAGGTGCTAGTAACCATCTTTAAAGCGCTCCATGGCACGGGACCTGGCTACTTGCGGAACCGTCTCCTACCACATACCTCCCTTAGACCTGTCCGCTCCCACAGAGTGGGCCTCCTCAGAGTGCCATCCGCCGGACAATGCTGACGGGTGGCCCCCAGGGGGAGAGCCTTCTCTGTGGCGGGGCATGGCCTCTGGAACGACCTACCCCCCGACCTTCGTACCATCACAAACCTACGCCTCTTCCGCCGGGCATTAAAGACACATCTATTTCAAGAGGCCGGCCTGGCTTAGTTTTAATGGGTAAAGTTTACATTGATTTTAACCTTTTCTAATCCAAATTTTTAGCACAGACCCTAATTTAATTCATTTTAAACTGTTTTATATTGTACTAGCTATACCCGGCCATGCGTTGCTGTGGCCCAGTCTGGTTAAATGGCCAACCAATCTGTGTGTAGATCTACACCTGCACACATACACACAACCACCATATAACCCCCAACCTACCTACCTATCGTATTTAACCCTCTCTATCTATCCCTCTACCTACCTACCTACCTACCGTATTTCTTCCTTTCTCGCTCCATCTACCTACCTACCTACTGTATTTCCCCCTCTATTCCTCTACCTACCTACCTATTGTATTTCTTCCTTTCTCCCTCTATCTACCTACCTACCTACTGTATTTCCCTCTCTACCTACCTACTGTATTTCTCCCTCTCTCTCTATTCCTCTACCTACCTACCAACCTACCTACCTACCTACCTACTGTATTTCTCCCTATCTATCTATACACCTACCTACCTACCTACCTACCTACCTACCTACAGTATTTCTCTCTCTCTGTCTATCCCTCTACTTACCTACCTACCTACTGCATTTCTTCCTTTCTCCCTCTACCTACCTACCTACCTACCTACTTACTGTATTTATCTCTATCTATCTATACACCTACCTATCTACCTACTGTATTTCTCCCTATCTATCTATACACCTACCTACCTACTCACCTACCTACCCACTATATTTCTTCCTTTCTCCACCTACCTACCTACCTACCTACCTACCTACCTACCTACCTACCTACTGTATTTCTCCCTCTCTATCTATCCCTCTATCTACCTACCTACTGTAATACAATAATACAATAGCAGAGTTGGAAGAGACCTTGGAGGTCATCTAGTCAAATTGCCTGCCTAGGCAGGAAGCCCTATACCCATGATGGTGAACCTATGGCACGGGTGCCACAGGTGGCACACAGAACCATTTCTTAGGGCATGCGAGGCATTGCCCTGTCAGTTTCAGTGTGTATCTGTGCCCTGGCCAGCTGATTTAGGCCTTCTTTTGAGGCCATTTTTTGCCCTCTGGAGGTGGGAGGAGGGTGAAAACAGCCTTCCTATAAAGCCTCTGGAGCCTGGGGAGGACGTTAAAAGCATGCCAAATGCAGGGGTCATGCACATAGCATTATGGATGTGGCACACCTGTGCACATCGCCCCTGCACTCCCTCTGCTTTTGGCACGCAAGCCAAAAAAGGTTTAGCCATCACTCCCTATACCATTGCGGACAAATGGCTATCCAACATCTTCTTGAAGACTTGCAATGTTGGGGCATTCACAACTTCTGGAGGCAACTTCTGTTCCGCTGATTAATTGTTTTAACTGCCAGGAAATTCCTCCTCAGTTCTAAGTTGCTTCTCTCCTGGATTAGTTTCCACCCATTGCTTCTTGTTCTGCCCTCTAGTCCAACCCTCTGCTCAAACAGGAGACCCTAAGCCATTCCAGACAAATGCCTGTCCAGGCTCTGCTTTAAAAACTCCAGTGATGGAGCCCCCACAACTTCTGGTGGCAAGCTGTTCCACTGGTTAATTGTCCTCAAAGTCAGGAAATTAGGTTGCTTCTCTCCTGGATTAGTTTCCACCCATTGCTTCTTGTCCTGCCCTCAGGTGCCTTGGAGAATAGCTGGACTCCCTCTTCTTTGGAGCAACCCCTGAGATATTGGAAGACTGCTATCCTGTCTCCCTTAGTCCTTCTTTTATTAAACTGTATTTGCTGTCAGATGGGTGGTTCTTTGTTACTTTGGTTCAGTTCGTATTAAACAGTTTAAAGCAGCTGCCTGCCTCCGTGTTTTTACCTCGAGAGAACAGTCTTGAGCAGTATTTCTCTCCCCCCCTCTCTCTATGGGCCACCTGGGAGTTTGCTATCCCAGTGCCTTTTTGGCCCTAAGAGGCTTCCATATGAGGCCTCTTTCAACACTGACAGTTGAAAAGCAGTCTGATGGGCGTGGCTACAGGGAAGTGAAAACACATTTCAGTGGGTACATTTTACATGTGTGTATCTTGCACATGACACGCGTGTGCTAGGCACAAAATGAGTAGCTATTCTATTATCAGAAGTCCTTGTGAACATTGTGTGAAAAATTGAGGTAAATCGGTCCAGTAGTTTTTGAGATTAGTGGATTTGTACAAACTATTTTACATTTTTATTTATATAGTTTGTATTGTATTTGTTTTTTATATTTCTGTGCACCGCCCTGAGTCCCTTCGGGGAGATAGGGCGGTATATAAATTTGATAAAATAAAATAAATAAATAAAGAGTCAGCAACAATTGTCCCCAACTATCTGAACCCCCATTTTACCCACCTCGGAAGGATGGAAGTCTGAGTCTATCTAGAGCCGGGTGAGATTTGAAGTGACAAATTGCAGTCAGACAGCAGACAGTAGAAATGGCCCGTAGTAGTGCACTCTAACCACTGTGCCACCATGGCTCAGTGTGGGAGCTCTAACTTTTCAAAAGCTTAAGATACCCATTTTGTTGAAATACTGCCAACATTAAAACACACATTCTTTCTAAGTTCTTTTGAGATATCAGAACTTTGAAGGGATGGAATGGTTCTTCAAGATACCAATTTTGACTCCTAACATGCACACCTTTCCAAATCCAGATGAAAATATTGACAACCTAACTCCCAAGGTGTTCCGATGCTCATTTAACCATATTTAAAATTGGTTGAAATATTTTCCTCCTTATATACACAGATATTAATAGTATGATGAAACATCCCATTGGTGCCTTCAATTTGTTAAAGAAATAATCAGGTATCCAAGGCCAATTTTAATTCCTGATCCCTGAACTGAAGATAATTCATCCTCCCAGCAATGCCTTCTTTCCTCCTTCCCTTTTTCCCTTCCTTCTTTCTTTCTTTCCTTCTTTCCTTTCCTACCTCTCTACTTCTTCCTTCCTTCCTTCTTTCTCTCCCTCTTTCTCTCTCTCTCTCTTTCTTTCTTTCTTTCTTTCTTTTTTCTTCTTCTTCCTTCCTTCTATCAGTCTGCCTTGTATAACCTGAAGAAGCTCCAGATGGTTCCTTAGGTTATCCAAATTGTTTTGCCACATGTCTTGTCTGCAGCATGACTTGGCAGATCTAAATTTCCGTTCCATACCCTCCATTCATAGCCAAATGAGATCATGAGTCAGTTGATGCTCCTTTATTCCCAAATTGAGCTTATGTTTCGACAGCTTTGTGGCCAGCAATTCGACTTGAACATTCTGAGGCCAATTTAGAAAGGGGATTTCCTTTCTGCAGCCTTCTTATTTATGAAAAGCATGACATATGTGTGTATTTTTTTTAAAAAAAATTAAAAAAGAGATCATAGCATAATTGATTTTTAGAGTATTTGCTAAGGTAGTCACAATCTTGCCATATGGATCTGTTAAAATACTTAACATGCTTTACTTTCTCTATTTTGAGAAGGAAGGAATAAAGATGGGATAAAGGTAGAGAGGTGAGAAGAGTGGATTTCTACTTGTATTTATTTATGCATTAAATCATTTGCCACTTTCATCATCTTGAAGCAATTCTGGGCAGCTTACAGCACAAAAAAACATTAAAATTGTCCAAAGTAAATATTTCTATCCCAACAAAATGACAATACAGGTAGTAATCAACTTACAACAGTTCATTTACTGACTATTCAGAGTTACAATGGCATTGAAAAATGTGACCTATCACTGTTTTTCACAGTTACGATCTTTGTAACATCTCCATGATCATGTACCATAATTAAAATTCAGAGGTTTGGCAACTGATTCATATTTATGACTTTTGTTGAGGTCAGGTGATCCACCTTTTGTGAACTTCTGATAAGCAATGTCAGCCAGATTCATCTAACAACCAGGTTACCAACTTAAGCATTGCAGTAATTCACTTAATAACGTGGGCAGGAAAGGTTGTAAAATGGGGCAAAACTCATGTAACAATTGTCTCACTTAACAAGAGAAAATTTGGGATCAATTGTGGTGGTAAGTCGAGGACTACCTATACCAGTGATGGCTAACCTTTTTCAGATTGCGTGCCAAACGCAGGTGGGCTGCAGGGGGGTCATGTGTGGACATGCCCACACCCATAAATAATAATAATAATAATAATCTTTATTGTCATTGTAAAAATTATAATGAAATTGGTTAAAGCTATGTGCACAAACCCCCACCCACCCCCACACGCATGTGAATACATTCCCCGCCCTCTTCTCCCCTGCTTTTGGCCTGCAATGGACCCATTTTTCTTCCTTCCCAGATTCCGGAGGGCAAAAACACCCCCCCCCCTTTCAGGCTTCCCTGAAGGCTCAGGAGGGCAAAAAAATTCCCCTACGGACAAATTGGAAGTTACCGTTCCCAAACCTCCGGGTTGCACATTGGGTGATTTATCGCCCTCCGGGGGCTTCAGGGAAGCTCCTCATGCCACCTGTGGCACGCTTGCCATAGGTTCGCCATCACGAACCTATACAATTAAAATAAAATCATAATCTTAGGGAGTTACAGGCATGCTCTGTGGTCTTTTTCCTACAGGTTCCATTTTTTTTAATTGTACAAATACAATATGTGTCATGGGAGCTATGGAATAACCAAAAAATACAATAAATATTGTGTGTGTGTGTGTGTGTGTGTGTGTGTTAGTTTTATGAGCTGATCAATAAATAAAACTAACACACCAAAAAACCCTAACACATATATTAAAAAAATCACACAATGGACCTCATGGCTTTTTGTCTAGATGGTCTCTGGTGATGAGCCGAAAGGCAGAAAAGGCAGTGTGCAGCAGCTGCCAAAAAAGCCAACCCATTTCTAGGCTGCATAAACAGAGGGATAGAATCTAGATCACGTGAAGTGTTAATGCCACTGTATAGTGCCTTGGTAAGGCCACACTTGGAATACTGCATACAGTTTTGGTCGCCACGATGTAGAAAAGACGTGGAGACTCTGGAAAGAGTGCAGAGAAGAGCAACCAAGATGATTAGAGTACTGGAGACTAAGACATATGAAGAACGGCTGCAGGAGCTGGGTATGTCTAGTTTGATGAAGAGAAGGACCAGGGGAGACATGATAGCAGTGTTCCGATATCTCAGAGGGTGCCACAAAGAAGAGGGAGTCAAACTTTTCTCCAAGGCACCTGGGGGCAGGACAAGAAGCAATGGGTGGAAACTAACCAAGGAGAGAAGCAACTTAGAATTAAGGAGAAATTTCCTGACAGTAAGAACAATTAACCTCTGGAACAGCTTGCCTCCAGCAGTTGTGAATGCCCCAACCCTGGAAGTCTTTAAAAAGATGTTAGACAGCCATTTGTCTGAAATGGTATAAGGTTCCTGCCCATGCAGGGGGTTGGACTAGAAGACCTACAAGGTCCCTTCCAACTCTGCTATTGTATTGTATTGTATTGTATTGTATTGTATTGTATTGTAAACAGTATGTCTCCTCCCTTAATTGGGGCCCTAACAGGGTGTTGTGGAAACAATTATATGCATGCATACATACATACATACATACATACATACATACATACATACATACATACATAATATTTCATGTTATTATAATAAACGTTTGCCAATCAACAATTAGACCTTTGATTTATAGCCACAACTGAGCCCAAAATTTCCATTGCAGTTGTGAAGTGAGTTTTGCTCCATTTTAAGACTTTTTTGCTACAATTGTTAAGGGAATCACTGCAGTTGTTATGTGAATTGTGTGGTCATTAAGTGAATCCCCCCCATTGACTTTGATTGTCAGCACCCAGCTGGAAAGGTTACAAGTGGTGATTCCATGACTCCGGGACAGTGACACCATCATAAATACATGCCAGTCGCCTTGTGCCCAAATTTTGATCACATGACTATGGGGAGCTGCAATGGACATAAGTTACTTTGTTCAGTGCCATTATAACTTTGAATGGTCACTAAAGGAACTGTTGTAAATCAAGAATTACCTGTATTATCACATGAACATTATATTAGCTGAAGCACTACAGTACATAGATAGAAAAGGTGGGTTCCTACCAGTCCGGACCCGTTCTGCCAAACTGGTAGTAACTTGGCGGCCTGGGTCACTCCCAGTTGCAGTGACCCAAGCCTGCCACACCCCCAAAGCAGTTCTCCTACATTGCCGCCAACTTGGGGTTTTGGTTCTGTGTATGTGCAGAACAATTTTCATTGCAGAAATATTTTCTTTTTCATTTTTTAATGCTTTGCGCATGCACAGACCTTATTTTATGTAAATGTACATGCGCACACATTTTTTGCTCACCGAACCAGCAGTAATGCTGGCAGCAACCCACCCCTGATAGGTAGTATTATATTGAACAACCTGAAATGCTCAGAGTTATTAGTGCTACAACATCTCTTCAGGCTCCAAGAGAACAAAGGGATTTTGGCAGCTACAATGTTGCCATGGCAAACATAGTTAACAATGATACCTCTTAAATCCTCCAATGTCCAGTTGCAGAAAATGTAGATTTTTGGTGCCATTACACCTATCAAGTGCCAAACTGAGAAAATATGACTTAAATTGTTATTTTCAACTTTATGAGAGGGATGATTTTCCAATCTAATTTCTTCAACTGAACATCAAAAAGACAGGTCACGTCAATGGAATATATACTTGTCTTCTTCCTATAACTTCATTGAACCTTGCCGTTTTCATTAGATTCTCTTATTTGTGTAGTTCTTCTATTAAGCATTATTTTCTTTGTCTGTTTCAGGTCCCCAAAGATTCTAACTGACTAAATCCACTAGGATTCTAATTTTATCTTCTAAATTGGGTGAAGGTCCTATCCCAATGGCAATAAACTCTTTGCAGCAGCTCTTATCTTAAAAACTGAGTGAAAACTGTGGCTGATCCAGAACAAGGCGGTAGGGACCAACGTTTCACAATCCCCACAGTGATTTCGATGTAACTTTTGCCAGCTGCTAACTGAATCCAGTTCAAGGAATTAATTGAGCCATATAAAGACTTATTTTTTTTATTTTTTTTCGAATTTATACCCCATCCTTCTCCTTGTTAGGACCCAGGGCGGCGCACAGGCATTATTAAAACCATAACAAAAGAACAGTATACATTATTAAAAATATATTAAATTATAAATCCTGTGCTAAAAAACCCATTTAAAACCCTGCAAATTAACAATTTATAGATAAAAGTCAGAAACGGAGGGGCTATGCTAGGCCGGCTTGTTGGAATAGATACGTCTTAAGACGTTGGCGGAAGAGCCGGAGGTCCGAGGTGGTGCGTAGGTCGGGGGGTAGGTCGTTCCAGAGGGCCGGGCCCGCCACAGAGAAGGCCCTTCCCCTGGGCATCGCCAACCGGCATTGCCCGGCCAACGGTACCCGGAGAAGACCCTCTCTGTGGGAGCAGATCGGGCGAAGGGACGTATGGGGCAGGAGGCGGTCTCGTATATAGCTAGGCCCCGAGCCATGGAGCGATTTGAAGATGGTCGTCAACACCTTGAAGCGCACTCGAAAGGCCACAGGCAGCCAGTGCAGTTCGCGCAGGAGAGGTGTTATGTGGGCTTGCCTTGGGGCACCATAATCACCCGCGCGGCCGCATTCTGAACTATAAATGAGTTAGGTGCAAATTACCTGAAGGATTTATTTCTTTACTTACTAAACTTTAAATGAAATTAAATTTTAATAATGCCATTTAAATTTTAATATATTTTAGGGGTCCTTGGTGTTCTCTAAGCTTGCTTGTTTTCTTGCAGATGTTTCATTATCCAAATCAATGCAGTACTGATGGTATTACCTAGTGTGAGTAATGAAACGTCTGCAAGAAAACAAAGCTCAGAGAGGGTTAGGTTTAGGTTTAGGTTTATTTGTTTGTTATACTGCCCTACTCCCGAAGGACTCAGGGCGGTGTACAGCCAAAATAAAAACAAATATATAAAAGTTAAAAAAGCTTTTAAAAGACATACTTAAAAGACATAATTAAAATATTGGCCGAAACGTGGAAAAAACCCAAACTAACCCTAATTAAAATAATAAAAATTTAAATTTAAAATTTAAAAATCATGCTTTATGCCAGCCTGGCTTGTTGGAAAAAAAAAGGTTTTGAGACCGCGGTGGAAGGTGCGTAAGTCAGGGATAGTTCTTAATTCCAGGGGCAATTGGTTCCAGAGGGCAGGTGCTCCCACGGAGAAGTCGACATTGTCTAGCTGACGGCACCATGAGGAGACCCTCTCTATGGGAGTGTACGGGCCGGTGGGAGGCTCTCAGTGGCAGACGGCAATCTCGTAGGTACCCAGGTCCTAAGCCATGGAGTGCCAAGGATCTCTCATGCCAACCCTGAGCTACAAATATTCTTCTTTATTAGTATATTTAAAAAATTAAGTAGCCCAGAGTCACTGACAATGAATGGCCAGCCATATATAGGTAGTCCTCAACTTACAACCACAATTAAGCCCAAAATTTATGTTGCGAAGTGAGAAATTTGTTAAGTGAGTTTTGCCCCATTTTACAACTTTACTTGCCACGTTTGTTAAGTAAATCATTGCAGATGTAAAGTTAGTAACACGGTTGTTAAGTGAATCTAGTTTCCCCCATTGACTTTGCTTGGTTATAAAAGGTAATTTTATGATCCCAGACAGTGGTGGGTTGCAGCAGATACGCCATTCCGGTATGATGAACCGGAGGGCCCCCCCGCTCCCCGAGCTCCTTACCGGTCTTTTAAGTCTTTGGTACTTCTGCACATGTGCATGGGGCATACAGCCCCTGTGCAACACTGCGCTGAACAGCTGGAGCATTACGGAGTCTGGCAGAAGTGCTGACGCATGCGCACGCACTGCGCAAATCCATGTGGATGCCACTGGGCCCGTTCCAACCATACCAGTTGGAACGGGTTCTGCAACCCACCACTGACCCCAGGATACTGCAACTGCCATAAATATGAATCAGTTTCTAAGCATCTCAATTTTGATCACATGACCATGGGGATGTTGCAATGCCCATAAATGTGAAAAATAATCATGTCACTTTTTTCAGCAATGCTGTAACTTCGAACAGTCATTAAATGAACTGTTGTAAGTCAAGGACTGACTCTCTCTATATATAAAATTGATGTAGTGGCAATTTTTGTTTAATCACTACATGATTCACTTAACTGGTGACTTGCTTTATAACCATCGTAAAATTGAGCCTGGTCATATAGTGGCTCAACTTATGACTACAATGATTCACAAAATTATAGGGTCCATTGCCGTTATAAATCAAGAACTATCTTCATGTATATGGGCAATTGATCAAGCTATGTTACCTCTTCAGTGCTCTTCCAAGTTATTGAGCTTGGATACGTGTGTGTGTGTGTGTGTGTGTGTGTGTGTGTGTGTGTTCATCACCAGAGACCATCTAGACAGAAAGCCATGAGTTTTGTTGTGTAATTTTTGGGGGGCCTAACAGGGTGTTGTGGAACAAGTATATACTTATCCTCCTGTCTCAGCTGAGCAGGAAGAAAACCTGGTGGCTCAAGTGGCTAAGGCCCTTGCCTAGTATGTAATACAGCCCCGGTTCGAATCCCAGTAAGGGTATGGCTAGCTGATGAGAGCTAAAAAGCTCAAAATAGATCTATACTAGTCTCTCTGATTTATTTATTGATCAGCTCATAAAACTAACACACACACACAACACACACACACACATATATATGCAGTATGTGTGTTTGTGTAGTCAAGATGCTTCTACTGTCTACTGTCTCATATCACAAAGAAAGTGTAACAGTGAACACATTGCTTATGTAATTGAATTTTACCATTTTCTTCATAAAGCATACCATGTTTTCCTGAAAATAAGACCTCCCGGTATAATAAGCCCAATCGGGCTTTTGTGCACATGCGCTAAAATAAGCCCTCCCTAAAAATATTGCAACACAGCGGCAGCTATGAGGTGACCTAGCCACTTCCTGCACCCCAAAAAAATAAGACTTCGCTGAAAATAAGGCCAAGTGCTTATTTTGGGAGTTAAAAGAAAATAAGATTCTGCCTTATTTTAGGGGAAACATGGTAATAGATTTCAATGTCTAAAGCAGGTGTGAAATTCAGCAGGTTCTGACAGGTTCTGGAGAACCAGTAGCAGAAATTTTGAGTAGTTCAGAGAACCAGCAAATACCACCTCTGACTGGCCCCAGAATGAAGGGAATGGAGATTTTGCAGTATCCTTCCCCTGCCATGCCCACCAAGCCATGCCCACAAGACCAGTAGTAAAAAAAAATGAATTTCACCACTGGATTAAAGGGTTCTAGTTTTACAAGCCACGTGTTCAGTGGATTGTTGTTGTTGTTTCTAAAATAACAGTTCCATTAGACTGTAGTAGCACAAAGCCATTCCTTAAGTTCATCCATTTCAATTACCATCATAGGGCACAGAAATGGAGCTTGCCAATATCCAAGGAAGATGGACTGGATCATGAGAAGCGACAAAAGCATCTGGAACAGAAAAAGCTTCTGACATGTTGGACAGGGAAATATTTTTTTCTTTCTTTCTTAATTAGAAATAAAAAATAAGTCCTATATTTTCAAAGGACAATACTTAATTGGATGAATCATTTGCCCATTTTTCTCTGGGAAAAAAGAAATTCATTCACATCCTGTTTGTCACTTCTTACTTTGAGAGTAGAGGCTAAAATTGGAGGTGAGAGTCATTTTTTACTTCCTTGGATTCTATGGAAGTATGAAAGAGATTATTACACAACAAAAGGACAGCCATTCATAGCCGTTCTTGATCACCATACAAGAAAATATCACTTTCTACCTAGGAGAATTTATTTGTAGTTGTGCCTTTCTTTGAAAAAAGAGTTTCTCGAGTGAATTCTGTTAATTCAAACTGAGTGAAAAACCAGTAGAGAAATATTAAAGAGAACTTTCCTTCCTTGATATAAAAAACTCCCTTGCAGGGAGCCAAACTTATTTCGGCTACCCAAACAAGAGTGAGTGATCCACACCTGAAAAGGTGAGACTGGATGTGTAGGACTGAACTTTGGCAATCTGTTGGGTAAAGCTTAGAATGTTACCTCCAGAGTTACACAAATTATAGTAAACCATATTATACCTAGCTGTGGTTTATTGACTGAACTAGATAATACGTTTTTTTTCGTCTACATTTTTGCTTTAAAGCAGGGCAGAGGTGGTATTCAGCAGGTTCTGACCAATTCTGGAGAATCAGGAGCAGAAATTTTGAATAGTTTGGAGAACCGGTAAAAAATAATAATAATAATAATAATAATAATAATAATAATAATAATAATAATAATAATAATAATAATAATAATAATAATAATAATAATAATAATAATAATAATAATAATAATAATAATAATAATAATAATAATAATTTAATATTTCTAAACTGCACCCTCTCCCCACAGGGACTCGGGGCGGTGCACAGGCACAGTAAAACAATAAATACATATAAACATTTCATTAAAAATAAATTAAATCTAAACCTGTGCTAAAATTCCCATTAAAACTAAGCAATATTATAAACCCCAATAAAACCCCAAAGACAGAGAGACTATCCTAGGCCGGCCAGACGGAAGAAATGAGTTTTTAATTTGAGACGGAAGGAGCGGAGGTCCGTGGTCATCCTAATGTCGGGGGGAAGGTCGTTCCAGAGGGCTGGGCCCGCCACAGAGAGAGCCCTTCCCCTGGGCGTCGCCCGCTGACAAAGTCTAGTGGACGGCAC
Organism: Rhabdophis nuchalis; assembly: GCA_039707465.1. Classification (NCBI taxonomy): domain Eukaryota; kingdom Metazoa; phylum Chordata; class Lepidosauria; order Squamata; family Natricidae; genus Rhabdophis; species Rhabdophis nuchalis. The sequence continues at coordinate 20,814,787 of CM077647.1, forward strand.
CCGGAGAAGTCCCTCTCTGTGGGAGCGAATCGGCCGTGAGGATGTGTGAGGCAGGATCCGATCCCGCAGATAGCTAGGTCCCGAGCCATGGAGCGCTTTAAAGATGATGATCAACACCTTGAAGCGCACCCGGAAGACAACAGGTAGCCAGTGCAGCTCGCGCAAGAGCGGTGTTACATGGGTAAACCTAGCGGTTCCCATAATTGCTCGCGCGGCTGCATTCTGGACTAGCTGAAGTCTCCGGGTGCACCTCAAGGGGAGCCCCATGTAGAGAGAGTTGCAATAGTCCAGTCGGGATGTCACGAGCGCATGAGTGACTGTGCGAAGGGCGTCCTGATCCAATAGGGGGCGCAATTGGCAAACCAGGCGAACCTGATAAAACGCCCTCCTGGCCACGGCTGTCACTTGATCTTCCATGGACAGCCGGGCATCCAGGAGGACACCCAAATTGCGCGCCCCATCCACAGGGGCAAGATGTTCGTCCCCTATGGCCAGCGATGGAGTGAGCTGGTTGAATCGGGCAGCCGGAAACCACAGCCACTCGGTCTTGGTCGGGTTGAGCCTGAGTCCGTTACTTCCCATCCAGACCCGCACGGCTTCCAAGCACTGGCACATCACCGCTACGGCATCGTTGGGGTGGTTTGGGGTAGAAATATACAGCTGGGTGTCGTCAGCGTATAGATGGTACTCTACCCCAAAACCACGGATGATCTCACCCAGCGGCTTCATGTATGTGTTAAACAGGAGGGGTGAGAGGACCGACCCCTGAGGCACCCCACATGTGAGGGGTCTCGCGGTCGACCTCTGCCCTCCTGCCAACACAAATTGCGATCGGCCAGAGAGGTAGGAGGAGAACCACCGCAAAACGGTGCCTCCCACCCCCAACCCCCCCAGCCGATGCAATAGGATACCATGGTCGATGGTATCGAAAGCCGCCGAGAGGTCTAATAGGACCAGGATGGAGGAACTACCCCCATCTCTGGCCCTCCAGAGATCATCAACCAACGCGACCAATGCCGTCTCGGTGCTATGCCCGGGCCGAAAGCCAGACTGGCATGGATCTAGATAATCAACTTCCTCCAGGTGACGGGGAAACTGTTGTGCCACCACACTCTCAACAACCTTTGCCAAAAAGGGAAGGTTGGAGACTGGACGGTAGTTGTTCAAAAGAGCTGGATCCAAAGAGGGCTTCTTAAGGAGGGGCCTCACCATCGCTTCTTTTAGGGAAGCAGGCAAGGCACCCTCACTTAAGGATGCGTTGACAACCTCTTGGAGCCAGCCTCGTGTCACCTCCCAGGATGCCAGTACAAGCCACGAGGGACACGGGTCCAATAAACATGTGGTGGCTCGCAGTCGCCCACGTAACCTGTCCATATCCTCGGAAGCAACGGAGTCAAACTCCTCCCAAACAAGATCCGTCTCGTGGCATCCCACTGGGCCATGAATGGGGGCTAACTCGTTCTGTATCTGAGCGATTTTCTCCTGCAGAAAAATCACAAATTCCTCTGCTCTACCCTGTAACGGGGCTTCCCGCACCCTCTGTTGAAGGAGGGAGCGGGTCACCCTAAACAGGGCAGCAGGGCGGTTGTCTGCAGATGCTATGAGAGTAGCACAATGATGACGTTTGGCTACTCTCAGCGCCACAATGTAAGTCCGTAAATGGGCTCTTACCTGTGTCCGGTCAGATTCAGAACGGGTAGACCTCCATCTTCCCTCTAGGCATCTCTTGCGGCGTTTCATCACCCGTAGCTCCTCAGTAAACCAAGGAGCCAAGGTGTTTCGACGCCGCAGGAGAGGCCGCAAGGGCGCGACCCGATCCAAGGCTCCCGTGGTCACTATATTCCATGCGGCCACGAGGTCCTCCATCGGGGCGCGGGTCAGGGGTACAGGAACTGGCCCAAGCGCCGTTTGGAACCCCTCCGGGTCCATCAGGCGCCTGGGGCGGAACCAGATTGGTGATTCAGGTTCCGCCTCCCCGCGGAGGGGAGCAGCGGTTGGAAAGTCGAGCCGGAGAAGTGAGTGGTCTGACCATGACAAGGGTGTGATGACTATGTCCCCTATACTCAGATCACTCTTCCATTGGCCTGAGACAAAGATGAGATCCGGTGTATGTCCACCCTCATGAGTGGGGCCTTGAATTAGTTGGGTCAGGTCCATGGCCGTCATGGAAGCCATGAACTCCCGAGCTACCTCGGATGATTCGCCCACCGATGGCAGATTAAAGTCCCCCATGACTAAAAGTCTGGGGGTCTCAACTGCCACCGTAGCAATCACCTCCAGGAGCTCGGGCAGGGCTGCTGCTACATAGCGGGGAGCCAGGTATACAACCAGCAAGCCCAACTGCCTCCCTAGGCCCCACTTCACACAGAGGGACTCACAACCGGTGGTCTGTGGCACAATGGTCTCTCTCGGCTCAAGACCTTCCTTTACAATGACCGCTACCCCACCACCCCTACCTAGGGTCCGGGGCTGATGAAAAGCGCGGTAACCTGGTGGGCACATTTCAACGACGGGAAGTCCACCCTCGTGGCCCAACCAGGTCTCCGCAATTCCCACCAGGTCCGGCTCCCCCTCTGACACAAGGTCATGAACGAGGGGGGCTTTGTTGACAACGGACCTGGCGTTGCAGAACATCAGCCACAGGCCCTGGCTCTGTACTCCCTGGCCACCTAGCCCGCGGGGGTTGAGGCACTTGACCGTTTGCAGCCAACGGCTTCGCGCCCCCAACCGGGAGCATAACACATGTCTCCCCTCGGACCTGCCTCTCCCCACGACCCTCTGGATGGAAATGCCCTCTATCGGAACGACTTGAGTCTCCCCCCTCCTAACGGAACCTTCCGCTTCCCTCCGTCGCCTGCTGGCCTGGCCCTCTCTTTCCTCACCCGCCTCTACCTGTCTATACCCTCCCCCCTCCCTGGTTCCCCCTAAAATAGACATAAGTTTACAAATTAAAAAACCCCTAAGACCACGCTTCTTCCACCTCTCCAGATTAATAAATCCTTCATCAAGGTGGGCCCTCGTTAGAGCGGAGGGCCAAACCTGCGAGAGCGGGGACTCTCGCAGTCGTAGCAGATCAGCTTTAGAGTACAAAATGATTATACAATGTAAAAATGAGTCATGGATAAAATCAAGCATCGTTGGCACATTAAAATTCATAAATAGATGGAATAAATAGAATTAAAACACATAGTGGTAACACTTAAAGAGTGGATGTAAAGTGCACCAGTGCATCGATGGGGGGTAAGTTCAGAATATTATTATTACAGCTGCTTCAAACCAAGGTCTTAAAGGTTATGGGTCAATAAGATCTTACAGGCCTCACAAGGGCCACATGAGAGGAGGTTCAACGATCTTTAAAAGGTCTTAAGGATCTTAAAAGGTCTTAAAGGGTCTCCGGTTGCGTTCTGTGACTTAGCTCTCTCAAGTCAATTCCGATCATAAGTCAGGTGCCCTCGGCGCTGGAGGGGAGTCCAATCTCCCCGATGGACAATTCCCCAGCGTCCTTCGGCCACCACCGGCCCAGCCAGGTATGCGACGGTCCGGTCAGCGTCCACCGCCGCCTCAGGGGCGCCGGGAACGCCCACCTCTGCTCCGGTGCTCCCACCACCGTCTCCGCCATCGTCCCCATGTTAGGCCGCCACTCGGCGCTCTCGCCGCCATTTCGCAACCATCTGAGGCACCAGGCCTCTCCGACCAGCCTCTCCGGCCAGCCTGGCATGCAGCGACCCGGCCGGCATCCACCGCTGCCCCGGCATACCGGCCTTCTCCTCCTTAGCGCTCTCACCGCCACTCCACCATCGCCGCCTTCGCCACTGGTCTCCCGGCGCTCTCACCACCGTCCACCATCCTTCTCATGCAGCTCCCCCGGGGAGGAGGGTCCCGGGCTCCTTGAAATTTTTCCCGGGCTTCCCCAAGCTTCTCTGGGCCTCTCCAGGCCTCTCCAGCGCGGCGCGGCCCATCAGACGGAGGCCGAGGATGCCGCCCCTCACTCCGGCACTCTCACCGCCGGAGACACCAGCGCCGTCCTCGCTCCCGTGCAGCTCCCCGGGGGGGGGCTCCTCCAAGCTTCCCCAGGCCCCCCCGACTTCCCCGGGCCTTCCCCGGGCCTCTCCGGCGCAACGCGGCCAGCACAACGCGGGCCAGCGCCCGCCACCATCAGCGGAAGCTACGGACGCCGTCCTCGCTCCGGCGCTCTCACCCCCGGAGACGCTGACACCGCCCTTGCTGCCGCGACTCTGGAGCAGCCTTCGAGCTTTGGACTTCACCCCAGGATGTCAGGGTGAGTCCCCCAATCGATCCCAGCCCTCAGCCAAGCTTTAGGAGGGCTGGGGCACATAAAAAGTGCCAACGAGCTCCATGGCCCATTCGGAGCTCTAAAGCCGAACGACCATCTTCGCGCAAGCGCAGTCCAGTTATCACCTCTGACTGGCCCTGCCACCATCTATTCTCTGCCTCCTGAGTCCCAGCTGATTGGGAGGAAATGGGGATTTTGCAGTAACCTTCCCCTGCCACACCTACAAAGCCACACCCCCAAAACCATGCCACACCCACAAAGCCACGCTCACAGAACAGGTAATAAAAAAATTTGAATCCCACCACTGAAGCAGGAGTGTCAAACTTGACTTCATTGAGGGCTGCATCAGGATTGACCTTGGGGAGTGGCAAGGGTGAGCATATATTGACCTCACTAGTGTTGGGAGTGCCTGTGGCAGCTCAAGGGCTCTGCCAGTGAAAATGGAGCTCAGGGGAGCCATGCATGGCCCTTAGTGAGCCCTGCTTTTGGCTAGGATGGCCTTCTGCAACTCTCTACCAGTGAAAATGGAGTATCTGGTCCTCCTGAGCTCTATGTTTGGTGGCAGAGACACTGCGGGCCAGTCCTTTGTTGTTTCCAGGGCACCCCATGGGCCGGATCTAAGCACCCTGGGGGCAAGATCTGGCCCTCAGGCCTTGAGTTTGACACCCTTCCTTTATTTATTTATTTATTTATTTATTTAAATTTGTATCCCGCCCTTCTCCACAGAGGACCCAGGGCGCCCTTCTCCACAGAAGACCCAGGATAAAGGTAAAGTTTTCCCTTGTCCAGCTGTGTCCGACTCTAGGGGCAGTGCTCATCTCTATTTCTTGTTATCTGAAGACACTTCATGTGGCCAGCATGACTATATTCCAAATATAGAATACTGTTACCTTTCCACCAAAGTGATACCTATTTATCTACTCACATTTACAAGTTTTTAAATTGCTAAGTTGGCAGGAGCTGAGACAAGTAATGGGACTCATCCCATCAAGCAGCACTCGGATCTCAAACCCAGGCTGTCAGCTTTTTAGCTGAGAAGTTCAGTGTCTTTAACCACTAAGCCATTATGCCCCCTTTTCTTGCTTGAGACAGATTGGTTGTGGGTGAAAAGATGCTCCCTACAAACTATCCAACTGAGGAATTATCTTTATCGATAAATTACATAATAAAACAAATTTATGATATGATACTTGGCAATAACTATTGGAGCAATACTCTCTCCCTCTCTCCCATCCTACCCACTGTTTGAAGGGAAAAAAGGAAAGGGGTGGAACTACATATTCTCTTGGGAAAATTACAAACACTATGCTTTTATTTCTAGCATTGTCACTAGAGATATTTATCTCCCTTTAATTTGTTTTCTTTGAACTGCCTGGGAGCTGTGCTTCTTAATAACTATATGTTTCTCCTGGGTTATAATTTGGCCACCCTCCATTGGATAAAATATATAATTTTGTTGATCCCCCCCCCCCCTCTCTCTCTCTCTCTTTCTAAAGGGAATCAACTTTCTGGTTGGCCAATTAGTCTTACATATAATTAATCTGCTTTGGGTTTTTGATAAGATATTTCCCAAGCATTAACATTAAGTAGTGGGGAAATTACTTTGTTGAATTGTATTGTGTTGGGGGAATGCAGTGAGAGAGCTCAACCAATGTCATTGTACATATGTTGTACACTGACAATAAAAAAATATTGTTGTTGTTATATATTTTATTCGTTAAATGTGAAACTCAGTTAACTGAACATTCAAAAATGTGTCACAAATAACAACGACTGGTATTAATGGTTGATACGGGTTGCTACAGTGTCCTAGATGTCAACCACGTACCTTCTTAAAATATATGATGTTCTGAGTAACATAGTTTTTTTTGCATTTTTGCTGGTGTTATTGCAGGAAGCTGCAATTTGTTGATGTATCTTATAAAATTCTTGGACATGGTACCAAGTGCTCCAATGACAATAGGTTTTACTGTTACATGTTTCATCCATAATTGGGTAGTTTCGATGGCCAGGTCATGGTATTTCATGATTTTTTCCAGTTTTTCTTTCTTTCTGGCATCTCCTGGTACTGCAATGTCAATGGCCCTTTACAACTGTGATATATGGCGTGTTGTGTTCCAAATTACAATCTGTCTGTATTGAAAGTCCCACAAGATCTTCACCTTCTCATTTTCAGTATTTTTTCCCACTTTTTGCTCCCATAACCTTTTGGATACAGGTAAGTTGTATTTTTTACTTAATGACCAGTGGATTAATTTAGCAACTCAGTCGTGTCTAACTTTATCGTCAGTTTGTGCAATTTTGCTGCATTCACATATTAAATGTTGCAAAGTCGGCAGTTTGGATTGTCAGTGGATTTTTGTATCTTCGCTTTCATGGCATTAGTGTATAGTGCTTGTTCATGAGCAGCAAGTATTAAACCTTCTGTTTCTTTCTTGATGGTTCCCATCTTAAGCCATGTCCATCTCAAGTTGTCATCACATTTTCCTTCAATGTTTTTCAAGTGCTGTCCATGCAAAGCTTTGGTTTTCCATCTATTTAATCTGTCATCCAGCTGTTTTTCCTTATATTCTGCCTTTGTTTCTGTTGTTTTTATGCTGTTCTCCATTTTCACAGCCTGCAGCAATTTTTCTGTACTTTGGTTGACATAATCATTCAACCTTCGTTTTTCTTCTTCTACAGTTTAATGGATTTGCAGTAGCCTCCTGCCCCTTATTTTTCATGGCAGGTATAATCTGTTAATGTCACTTTGTGGATGTAAAGCATGGAACATATTCAAAAGTTTGTACATTTGCTGGTTCACGTTTTCTAGTTTAGCCAAAATCCATTTGATGATTTCAGCTGAGAAGCATAATACTTGCTACTGCCCATGTATTAATGTCTTTAACTATGTTTCCATAATTGTTGTTGTTGTTGTTGTTATTATTCAGTACAAAATAGTAATAACAGGTAAGTTATTCTGAGTTTGCAATTTAGAATATTTGAGAACAAAGTGACCATCCCAGAATGTTTTCATGTAGTTCTTACAAATATACTGTATTTTTCTGAGTATAAGACCCTCTGGAGTATAAGATGCACAGTTTTTGGGGAGGAAAATGGGGGGGGGGGATTCTGCCTACCTGGTATTCATCTGGCTAGCATCCTTAGCTTCAGCTTCAACACATTACTTCGCTGGTTGTGAGCAAGCAACCAGCAAACTAATGTTTACATCAAAAACTCCAGCCATTGTCTGTGGCAATCTCTTCAGAGGAAGACAGAGGCCAAAGGGTGGAGACCAGCCAGTGGATGGAGCTACATTCAGAGTATAAGACACACCTAATTTTTCAGCAGCTTTTAGGGAGGGGAGTGCATCTTATTCTTTGAAAAATATGGTAAATTATATAAAAAGATTAATTTTTGCTATTTGCTTCATAAAGTTTGCTGATGTTCTTACTATGGGACATAGAAAGTGATCTTTTTTTTTGGTTTTAAAAGAATTTATTGGTTTTTACAAAATAATATTTGATTATTTTTTTATTTTTTCGAATTTATACCCCGCCTTCTCCATTGTTAGGACCCAGGGCGGCGCACAGGCATTATTAAAATCATACACAAAAAAATATACATTATTAAAAGCATATTAAATTAAATCCTGGGCTAAAAAACCCATTTTAAAACCTAAAGATTAAAATTTATAGATAAAAGTCAGAAACGGGGGGCTATGCTATGCCGGCTTGTTGAAATAAATATGTCTTAAGACGTTGGCGGAAGAGGCGGAGGTCCGAGATGGTGCGTAGGTCGGGGGGTAGGTCGTTCCAGAGGGCCGGGCCTGCCACAGAGAAGGCCCTTCCCCTGGGGGTCGCCAACCGGCATTGCCCAGCCGACGGTACCCGGAGAAGACCCTCTCTGTGGGAGTGGATCGGAAGAAGGGATGTATGGGGCAGGAGACGGTCTCGTATATAGCTAGGCCCCGAGCCATGGAGCGATTTGAAGATGGTCGTCAACACCTTGAAGCGCACTCAAAAGGCCACAGGCAGCCAGTGCAGCTCGCGCAGGAGAGGTGTTATGTGGGCTTGCCTTGGGGTACCATAATCACCCGTGCGGCCGCATTCTGAACTAACTGTAGCCTTCGAGTGCACCTCAAGGGGAGCCCCATGTAGAGAGTGTTACAGTAATCCAGCCGAGATGTCACGAGCGCTTGAGTGACTGTGCGAAGGGCCCCCCAGTCCAGTAAGGGGTGCAACTGGCATATCAGGGGTACCTAATAAAACGCCCTCCTGGCCACGGCTGACACATGGTCCTCCATGGACAGCCAGGAATCCAGGAGGACACCCTCTCCACGGGGGCCAGTTGTTCGCCCCCAATGGCCAGTGTTGGACTTATCTGGCTGAACCAGGGTGCCGGAAACCACAGCCACTCGGTCTTGGACGGGTTGAGCTTGAGTTTGTTACTAGCCATCCAGACCCGTACGGCCTCCAAACACTGGAACAGCACCTCGACGGCATCGTTGGGGTGGTTTGGGGTGGATATGTACAGCTGGGTGTCATCAGCGTACAGATGGTATTCCACCCCAAAACACGGATGATCTCGCCCAGCGGCTTCATATAGGTGTTGAACAGAAGCGGCGAGAGGACCAACCCCTGAAGAACCCCACATGTGAGGGGCCTCGGGGCCGACCTCTGCCCTCCTGCCAACACCCATTGCGACCGACCAGAGAGGTAGGACGTGAACCACCGCAAAACGCTACCTCTGAGCCCCAACCTCCCCAATCGGTGCAATAAGATACCATGGTCGATGGTATCAAAAGCCGCCGAGAGGTCTAATAGGACTAGGATAGAGGAACAACCTCTATCCCGCGCCCTCCAGAGATCATCCACCAACGCGACCAATGCCATCTCAGTGCTGTGACCAGGTCGGAAGCCGGACTGGCACGGGTCTAGATAATCAACTTCCTCCAGGTGATGAGGAAACTGTTGAGCCACCACACTCTCTACAACCTTCGCAAGAAAGTGAAGGTTGGAGATCGGACGGTAATTTGGTCCTCAGGATTTTGGACCTTCAGAAAAAGCTATAGAATTTCAAAGATTTTCTGGTTGTATTGTGATGGGTTTTATTGGCTTTATTTTTCTATTGTTTTGTTTGATTGTATTATTTATCTTGTTAAATGCAAAAAGTCTTATGATTGCACCAGCCTACAAACCTGATTAATAAATAAATAGAATATGAAATATGCTTTATATTAAAGATGCATATGTATACTTGGCCATTTTGTATTCCAGATGGTTTAAGCTTTAAATTATCTGATTTATTCATCAGAAGTGAATTTAAAATGTCAGAAGTAATTCATCTTCCAGAGTTATAATTTTTTTTTTTAGATTAAACTGGTGGTCTTATTTCCCTCTTTTCCTCAAGTATAAAACATATCAATTTACAAGTTAAAACATATTTCTTTAGAAAAAGAATTGTCCTATTTCTAAGACCCCCAAAATTATTCTTGTAACATTTCCATTTTTGTTGTGCAGTCATAGTGCTTTCTCTTATTTTTTGCCAATTTTTTCTAGAACTGCAAGGGAAAAACACTTTTGCAAAAGCTATTACCAAATTCTTGCTAAAATTCATGTGGCTAGGAAATCAATGTGACAGAAGAACAGCAGGAATAAGTGCGGAATGAAGCCAAGAAAATATGTTCAACTAAGGCTTAAGGGTGGGAGTTCAAGTATAAAGTTCCAAATGTCTAAATAATCTTTTAATTGGGTTTTAGTATTGAGTTTTATAATAATAGGCCAAACTATTTAATATTTACTAATTTGCTATTTTAACTTTTGTATTTCCTCTTTTTATTGTGGCTGTTCACCGCCCTGAGTCCCGAGAGGAGAAGGGCGGTATATATATATATATGTATGTATGTATGTATGTATGTATGTATGTATGTATGTATGTATGTATGTATGTATGTATGTATATAAATATATATGTATATGTATATGTATATATATATATATATATATATATATATATATATATATATATATATATATATATATATATATATATAAATAAATAAATAAATAAATAAATAAATAAATAAATAAATAAATAAGCAAGCAAGCAAATGGGCACTGAATTAAAGAAATGAAAACATGCAAAATTGGCTGATATGAATGATTGCTGTGAGCTTGGAAATACTTCTGTCAGTTCTTAGTTTTTATGAAAGCCAAAAGACTGTTAGCTGAGCTTTGAAGAAGTTGGAATTAAAAGCAGGGAGAACTTTTTGTCTTGTTAAAACAATGAGAACCACACCATATTACCTAGGCAATGTACTGTAGCTTTAGCACTATGGTTTCACAACTGCACAATATTTAACATGTTATTCAAGGAATGTTTTACAGATTCATGGCAGAGATGTAAAAAAATAAAATAAAGCCATCATCTCAAAGATTTATCAGTCTGTTTTGAATTCCAAGTTGTTCCAAATGATGAAACATTGAAGAAGGAACAAATATAGCAATTTTTCTGATAGCCAAAACATATTTGACATTGAAAAATCAAAGGATGCTTCCTTTTCCTTTGTAATTATGTCTCTTGAAGCTGAATCTCTGATCCGATAGTGCTTTCTTTAGCAGAAGAGAAGTTAGAATGGCCAGTTTTGCAGCAAGTTAAATATGCAACTTTCATTGTGCTCTTTGGTCCATAAGATGAGGTCTCATGAATAAAAAAAAAATCGAATTCTTATGTTTGTGATCTTGCTCGAAGAATCCTATTCTGAAGATTTCTGAGGTTCTAAGAAAGAAGAAGGAATGCAGTGGCTCACTGGCTAAGACACTGAGCTTGTCTATCAGAAAGGTCGGCAGTTTGGCGGTTTGAATCTCTAGCACCGCATAACAGAGTGAGCTCCCGTTACTTGTCCCAGCTTCTGCCAACCTAGCAGTTCAAAAGCATGTAAAAATGCAAATAGAAAAATAGGAATCACCTTTGGTGGGAAGGTAGCTGTGTTCCGTGCATCTTCGGCATTTAGTCATGCCTGCCACATTACCTTAAGAAAGAAAGATCAGGGGAACATGTTCCAAAAACCAGTTCCCCAACTGTTGGCTGAAAAATTCCTGGACATTCAATGATATAAATGTGTTACAAAATGTATATAAATTTGCCTTGTTTTAAGAGAAACAGCTTTAAAAATCAGCTTGGTATTAAAAAAAGAAAGAATCTTTATTATTTTGAGAAACACTTAATTACTGTAACTACATGGACAGGTTCATAAAGACCTCTAGTGTCAGGGTTCCAAGTAACACCCCCAACAAAATCAAAACTCCAAGGCAGACATTTTCCTCAAAGTTTGAATTTATTAGAGGTGTCATAATGGCACATCTGGGAAAAACTGAATATGAAAGCCCAGGGTTTTCCTCACCCAAAGTAAAGTCAAAGTTCCTCCCCCTGCATCCATATTGGCGCCACATGTTCAATCAGGTCACTATCTCAATTGTAGTTGACTCCCAGTCATGCCTCCCCAGATGTGGGCCAAATGTCCTTGACTCCCAAGGGAAAAAATGTTGTTATGACTATACACCAGAGGTGAAATTCAGCAGGTTCTGATAGGTTCTGGAGAACCAGTAGTGGAAATTTTGAATAGTTCAGAGAACCGGCAAATACCAACTTTGGCTGGCCCCAGAGTGGAGTGGGAATAGACATTTTGCAATATCCTTCCCCTGCCACTCCCACCAAGCTACACCCACAGAACCGCTAGTAAATTTTTTGAATTTCATCACTTCTACGTGCCCCACATTGTCTCCACTCTAGAGATGGGTTATGGCTGCCATTACTACTGGTTCCATAGTAAAATATTTTGTGCTTGCATGTGCATTTCCATTTAAAAGGATTTGTGCATACGCACAACAATAAAAAAAATGAATAAAATTTCATTTTTAAAATTAAGATTGTTCTGCACATGTGCCGAACAGAAAATCAAGATGGCGCCACTGATCATGGAACCGGTATAGTTATGTGTCCGCTGGAGTTATTACCTTTCGGCTGAACCAGATCAAATAGGTAGGAACCCACATGTGTTCCACCCCACCCCCCTTACTGTTCCCCAAACTTACCCATCCACCACTGTGACTGACCTGAAGATTCCAATTTAAAGATGGCCCCAGGGTTGACATCTAGGCTATATGCTTAGAAGTGTCGTGGTCTTGGTCTTGTTTTTTCCTGGGGAGACAATGACTACACCAAGGCTCACCAGATGGAGTTATCCGTAAAATAGGACTAGAATTTCAGTTTTCCTGTTCTTAATCCAAAACCTTAGCCACTAGACTAAACTGATTCCCATATGCTTATTTACTGTGGCCTATGTATGCCACTACAATCATTAATTGAGTGATATGTCTAAGTATATGAACGCTTTTGGTATAGGCATTTTTAAAATCACAAATGATGTGGAAACAAGAAAACAAATTTGAGGTTAACCAAACTGAGTAATTGGGACACCCAGGTCTGCCCATTCATTCACTCTTTGCAAATGTAGATGCTTGCTTCTTATTGCAGACTTCAAGAGACACAATTGCCTCTCCTTATTAATGGAAAGTTTCCAATGAGAGACAATGTTCCTAACTGGGAAAAGATCAATGGTCAGACCCTAGCTTTAGAAATGTTCCACGCTTGGAGAATAATTCAGAGGTACTTGAACTAGTGGCAAGACAGATAGTAATAGAATTGGCTAAGTTTAGCCTTGAGTAAAAAATAATAATTTAATGGAGATAAGCTAATACTCTGAAAGTAACTTATGGGGTATCACCCAAAAGGTCAGATCTGATCTTTATTAGCCCAAAGTGCTAAGCAAGGAATCTTTGTCTAAAGTCAAAGAAAGACAGATTCTGATTGCATGTCACAAAAAGCTTTCCACAGATAAGAGCAGTTCAACACTGAAACAATAATCTAAGTGAAGTGAAGGTCTCCCTCTTTCCAGGTATACTCAAAAAGAGGTCTGACAACCATTTCTCAGAAATGTTTTAATTTATATTTCTACACTCAACTATAGATTGGGTTCAATGAACTAGAATAGAATAGAATTCTTTATTGGCCAATTCAATTGGACACAAGGAATTTGTCTTTGGTGCATATGCTCTCAAGAAAAGATACATTCATTATGAATCTGAAGGTACAAGACTTAATGATAGTCATAGGGTACAAATAAGCAATCAAATCATACTAGGAAACAATCAATATAAGTCATAAGGATACAAGCAACAAAGTTACAGTCATACAGTCATAAGTGGGAGGAGATGGATGATAGGAACAATGAGAAGACTAATACTAATAGTAATGCAGCCTTAGTAAATAGTTTGACAGTGTTGAGGGAATTATTTGTTTAGCAGAATAATGGCGTTCAGGAAAAAAAATGTTCTTGTGTCTAATTATTCTGGTGTGGAGTGCTCTATAGCTTCATTTTGAGGGTAGGAGTTGAAACGATTTACGTCCAGGATGCGAGGGGTCTGTAAATATTTTCACAGCTCTCTTTTTGACTTGTGCAGTATACAGCTCCTCAGTGGAAGGCTGGTTGATAGTAATTGTTTTTTCTACAGTCCTAATTATCCTCTGAAGTTTGTGTCTGTCTTATTGGATTGCAGAACCAAACGAGACAGTTATAGAGGTGCAGATGACAGACTCAATAATTCCTCTGTAGAACAGAATCAACATCTCTTTGGACAGTTTGAGCTTTCTGAGTTGGCACAGAAAGAACATTCTGTGTTGTGCTTTTTTGATGACGTTTTTGATGTTAGGTGTCCATTTTAAGTCTTGAGATATGATAGAACCTAGACATGTGAAGGTCTCTACTGCTGATACTGTGTTGTCTAGTATTATAAGAGGTGGTAGTATGGGAGGGATTCACCTAAAGTCTACCACCATTTCTATGGTTTTGAGTGTGTTCAGTTCCAGATTGTTCCGGTCACTCCATGAGGTCGCACAACTAAAGCATCCATGATTTAATGGCTCTAGCAACCCCAGTCCCAAGACTTAAGAAAATGTGGAAAACGCTTCACAAATAGTTGAAAAGAACAGTTCTGATTTGAGAAGAAGGATTGGTGAATCCAGCCAAGAAGAGGGTTGGTGAATCTAACCAGATGAACAATGAGAGGTTTTGACTCATGCTCCATCTGGTTGCTGACAGCAGGTGGCACAAGTGCTGACCAAATGCAACAAGGGATGAATGTCTAACCATCCTTTAAATGTGCTATTTCTCACTGTTAAATTTAAAGCATAGACCAAAGCCTTCAGGCATCCTTAAAAGCAATGCAAAAAAATAAAATAAAAAATGAGCTACTGAAGCTCTTCTTAATCAGGCCCAAGTCAATTTGGTGATAGAAAAGGTTACTTTGAACGTAGTATCCATTATAGTTGATGAAGAGCTAGGGGTCCTAATTCAGCCCCCAGCTTAGTGCTTGAACCATTACAGCATCTTTCACAGAAAGTCCAAACATGCCTTTTCAGGAGGCAACTGGGCTTTCTTTGAAGTCATTTCACTTCTCATACAAGAAGCTTCTTCAGCTCTGTCAGTATAGGTAGGAATGGAAGGATTTATATTCCTTGCAGGTCAATTGCATTCTTTTATAGGGTCATTGAAGCACTTGGAAGTTTATCTCAGGGGTGAAATGCTACTGGTTTCAGCCAGTTCACCTGAACCAGTAGTAAAAAATGCTACTGGTTCTCAGAACCAGTAGTAAAAAATACTAAATAAAAAAACCCGTTCTGCACAGCTGATCTTCAGAAGGTTGTTTTTTTTAAGCATTTTTTTTTACTACAGGTTCTCCAGAAATGCAGGGATTGGAGGGTGTGTGTGTGTCTGGTTGTGCTCCCAGCACTCTTCCCTGAGCCCTGCTAGGCCAAAAATGAGAGGTAGGAATGCTGAGAGAGGGAGGGAGGGAGGGAGGGAGGGAGGGAGGGAGGGAGGGAGGGAGGGACGGATGAGCAGAGGGATGGAGGGGGAAAAGGAGAGGAAGGAAGGACTACAAACCTGAGACTAGAAGCAGCTTCAGAGCATAATCCAGGGCTGTAAAGGACCTGGAGGTCATCTAGTCCAACCCAGCAGGACATTGTTAAAGTGAGTTTCTGTCTTTTGATCCCCCAGTTACATGACTACATATCCATGCCCACCACCAAGCCATGAGCACAGAACCGGTAGTAAAACAAATTAGATTTCACTACTAATTTATCTGTGTCCTCAGGGTCACCTGAGTAGTGCTCCTGGCTACTCTAATCTGAAAAAAAAAGCACCTTTGGGATAACCGTGACCTGAATGACTGAGAATCTCTACCGACCTTTGACAGAAGACTACTCAGATTCTGTCTGAAAACATCCTATGAAGACGGATTCATCTCTCCATTGAAAAGACAAAGCATACATAGACTGTCCTAGCTTTACAAAAGGCAACTTGTTCCTTTCGTGAAGGATGACTACACTAAGTCTGTCAAGACAATCTCTTGTTCCATCTAGTTCTGTCTAAATTCAAACAAAACTAAGTTCAGGAAACAGCATCAAAAGAGATAAGGGAAGAGTAAGACACAATTCACCTTTCAAAATTGTCAGCCGAATGTGTAGGCCTGAAAGTTGCATGGATAATTTCCTGAAATTCTCAGAGGAAAGACAAAGTCTTCAACTACTTTCTATGGCAGTAATGGCAAACCTATTCAGCACTGAGTGCCCAATCAGGAATGTGAGTGTGTGTGTGTGTGTTTGCATCAGTGTGCGTCTGGAGCACCCAAAACCCAAAACCAGTTGGTGGGTATGCATGCATGTGCTGGCCAGCTGGTCTTTGGGTTTCTGGCACATGCCTGTGCACCAGCCAACTAGTATTTGCGTGCGCTGAGTGCCAGAAACCTGAAGACAAGCTGGGTGGTGCACGCATGTGCACCTGCCAGATGGTCTTCGGATTTCTGGCGCTCCGTCATGCATTAAGGCCAGCTGGCTAGTGCGTTTGCATGTGCCTAAAACCAGAAGAGCAGCTGTCGAAGGTGTGCATGCCCTCAGAGAGGACTCTGTGTGCCACCTATGGCACAAATGCCAGAGGTTCGCCATCACAATTCTATAGTCTCAAAACACCCAAAGCAGTGGGAAGGCAGGGAAGGGCATTTTTCACAATGTCTTCTCGTGGGCTTAAGTGTATTCTGTAAAGCCAAGAATAATGCAAATTGCTAGAGAAAGTCATCTGCTAAGGGGAGATAAAGATATTCAAGTAATGGTGAAGATTGCATGATTGCATGTGATACATTAGAATAAGGCAGTGATCACGAACCCATGGCATGTGTGCCACAGGTGGCACACGGAGCAATTTAGCAGGGCATGTGAGGTGTTGCCCTGTCAGCTGGCCAGCATGTATGTAACAATCACTTAACAATCTAATGTTTAAAAACTGCTCAAAGTTATAATGTTTATTTTACATCCCAGATTTGAAGTTCTGACATCTGCCCTTCACTCCACATGATCATATTTTTGCCACTAGGCAACCATCCCACATGTATGGGTTTTTTTGTGGCATCCCTCAATCATGTGACCACAATTTACCTTTTGGGGGGCTAGAAATCAGTATTTACTTCCAAATAGCCATGGTCTTTGATTAACCACAATGTTTGCTTTATGAGCATGGATTTCATTTAATGACCACCAAAAAACAAGGTTGTGCATTTGGGCCAATCACCCACTTAAGGATCAACATGACTTACAATAGTCATTCCAGGCTCAATTATAATCATAAATTGAAGATCACCTGTACTATAGATGCCACATTTGAATAACTATCCTGTTTCCCTGAAAATAAGTCCCCCCCAGATAATAAGCCCAATCGGGCTTTTGAGCGCATGCACTGAAATAAGCCCTCCACTGAAAATAAGCCCTCTCCAAAATATTGCCACACAGCAGCAGCTATGAGGTGACCATGCTCACTGGCCCCTGCACCTCAAAAATAATAAGACCTCCCCCAAAATAAGGCCAAGCGCTTATTTAGGGGGTCAAAAGAAAATAAGACCCTCTCTTATTTTAGGGAAACACGGTTTTAGAAATGAAAATTACATTATAACTCACCTCCCAAATCTAGGTTGGCACATTTGCTTTGATTTATTTTCTATTCATCCTGTCTTGTTTCCATATCCATTTTAGAATCTGACTTAAAAACTCATCTTAAAATTCAAATGTTTCCATGAATGTTTCTCTTTCTACACACATCCCCATAGATGTGCTTAGCCTAAAAGGCATATTTTATGTAAGCAATTTTCTTGACTTTAATGTTATTTTTGTTCACACTTTACCGGAGACATGCATTTCTATGCACTTCCTATAAAATATATTTATTTGGTGCCTTACTCTATTGCCAAATTCTAAACAGCAAGTATTTGGGCATATAAGTATATTCCAGCCTGTGTGTGTGTGTGTGTGTGTGTGTTTGTGTGTTTATTTGTGCCCTTAGCCCTTATTTATTTATTTATCAGCACAAGAAAGTGATACACACACACACACACACACACACACACACACACACAGTGGATAATTTCCCACTGTCACTACCTAGGGTCTGCATATTGGGATTCAGCACTGGTAATTGCTTATGTTATCATCACCCTGCCCTTAGTTAAAATTCAATCAATTTTTTGCCCTTGGTTAAAATTCATGAACCTCACAGTATGAGTTTATGAATCCTTATCATCATGCAAAAGAAAATGCTGTAGTAAGGGTCATCTAAAACTGACCTTTGTTTCTTGCAAGCATTTTTTTTCCAGTCAAATAATGCCTTTGAAGAACTACTGTGCTTGTCAGGCGGGATCTTTATTAAAAACATGAATGTGGTGCTAACTTTGTTAAGAAATTTGTTTTATAAGGAAAATTATTCTTTAGAATGGAACTATAGAAAGATGGCAATTAATTCTCTCCATTTGCATACTAAGCAAAATGCTTCCTTATCTCACCTGCTATAATGTAACACTTTGGCCTGCCTACTGATTATATGCATTATTAAATATAGTATTTACTGTAAAAACAATGGGAGTTTTTGTATAATTGACTGGCTCTGATGTAAACATTATTTCCTGTTTTATTGCCCATCTCTGCCCATAATATAAAGCTGAAACCTCAAGTTCAACTGCTAATTGCAAAAATGATCGTGGGTAGGAGTTGCCTCAATAATTGATTTTAGTGATGCTAAACTGCAAGCTAAGAAGAAGAAAAATGACCTTGATTGTGGTCTTTATATGTAGCCTATTAAACAGATGTTTTCATTTTTAAAAATTACACTGCACAGTAGCTCTGCATTCAAGGCAACTATTCAGAAGGTATGGGGTAAGGCTACAATCTAATTTACTTACCGGAAAATAAAACCCAGGTTGAATGAGTGAATAAAATAGGATAGCTCAGCATGTGATCTCCCTCCCTCCCTCTCCTTCTCCCTCTCCCTCCCTCTATCTCATCTATTCTAGTCCACTACATAATTACCATGAGAGAGAGGTTGATCTATACCACTTCAATATTGCTTCTACCACTTCGATTTTTCAGCTCAAATTATAATGTATTATTTGCTGAAATTAAAATTTCTTTTGGTCTGCAGAAATCAAGATGGTTGCTAGATGGTAGTACGTTTGCTGCTACATGGATTTTTCCAGTCCAGGTATAGTAACCCAAGTATGGCAAGAATTGTCATTTCTAATAACAAACTCACTTTTGTTGAACTATTACAATTTCTAGAAAAAGCATCATGCCATACATTTATTTTGTTTAAGCCAAATGTAACTACTTCAATTTACATACATCAAAGACAAGATGATATCTTGATCTCTAGATTGCTTTTGTCTAAAAGATCATCAAAATCTGTTAGAAGTTTGATCTTCATTAGCATAATCTAATATTTTCTGAAGGGACTGAACATTATAAGATTTATATTGCCTGTAGATATTGATTATTATACCATATATTGTATACCAAGCAGCCTAACTAAACATTTATCTCCAGTTTACTCTCTGGATTTGTTTGCTATAAAGATTAAAACAGTTCTTTGCTTCTCTCCAGACCAAGAACTGATGTACTTCAGGGTCGTAATTAATAGATGGCAAATTAATAAGAATGTATGGAGTTACTGTTACTTGAATGTGAAAATCCTATTATAGATGTTAAAAAGAGAGTTTGGCAGGAAAAGAAATTATTACTATTTCTCGTTCAATTTGATGAAAGAATTTAAAGTTGCAGTTGTAGTTGCTGTTAGTTTATAGAATGAGACAATTTGGATGTATTATCCCAGATGCAACACAGTGTTTTTCCTCTAATTTATAACAAAATGCATGTGTGAATGTCTTTTCTGATAAGCAACCAGTTTGTTAGTAATCTGTCTGGCTTTAAATTTAAATTCCAAATAAATCATGAGGAACGTCTATAAATGAACTTTACAGTTTGAAAGTGTGGGCTAAAGGTGATGAGAAATAAGTTAGAAAGAAAGTCAACAGTGACACCCAATCTCATTGTATATTTTAAGAAGAAACTTGGCTGATACATAAGACACTGGCCGCAACCCGTATCAAACATTAACACCAGTCAATGGTTTTTGTGATGCATTTTTGAATGTTTAGTTTACTGAGTTTCATGTTTAATAAATAAATAAATAACAATAACAATAACAACAACAACCTTAACAGTTCCTGGGTCCTTGGTTAGGACTCGAGCTGATGAGCTACCAACCAGCCCCAAAGGCTGTGAATCTCACCAAAGATGATAATAATAATAATAATAATAATAATAATAATAATAATAATAATAATAATAATAATAATAATAATAATAATAATAATAATAATAATAATAATAATAATAATAATAATAATTGTAATATGCATTTTTAAATGTTCAGTTGGCTGGGTTTCATGTTTTATGAATAAAGTAAATCATCATCATCATCATCATCATCATCATCATCATCATCACCACTAATGATGAGGAGAAACAAACAAAAATCCACTTTGGATCTTTCGTCGCCCCGGTCAACAAGGACCACGTCAGATGCTATGGCTCCTGGACATCTGTCAAAAAATGGGATACAGGGCTCAGTTGTTACTGCCAGGGAACCAGGGCGTGCAACTGCAAAGTGACTGGAACCAAAGCACAAAACTTGGACAACCAAAGAAAATCGACAAATCCTCAAATATTACTACCAGGCAGAACCAACAGCCAGGGGATTTCAAAAAAGAATGATGCACAATGGAATTCATGGCTTTCTGTCTAGATGGTCTCTGGTGATGAGCCAAAAGGTAGAAAAGGAGAGCATTATGCTTCCTACCTTAATTGGGGCCCTAACATGGTGTTGTGGAACCACATGTTTATTGGACCCGTGTCCCTCCTAGCTTGTACTGGCCTCCCGGGAGGTTACACGAGGCTGGCTCCTGGGAATAGTGAATGCTTCCTTGAGTGAGGGGTTTCTGCCGGCCGTCTTGAAAGAGGCGGTGGTGAAACCCCTCCTCAAGAAGCCTTCCCTGGACCCAGCGGTGTTGGCTAATTATCGTCCGGTCTCCAACCTTCGCTTTCTTGCAAAGGTTGTTGAGAGTGTGGTGGCACAACAGTTTCCCCGGCACCTGGAGGAAACTGTCTATCTAGACCCGCGCCAGTCCAGCTTCCGACCTGGGCACAGCATAGAGACAGCATTGGTCGCATTGGTAGATGATCTCTGGAGGGCCAGGGATAGGGGCTGTTCCTCTATCCTGGTCCTATTAGACCTCTCAGCGGCTTTCGATACCATCAACCATGGTATCCTATTGCACCGGCTGGAGGGGTTGGGGTTGGGAGGCACCGTTCTGCGGTGGTTCTCATCCTACCTCTCCGACCAGTCGCAATTTGTGTTGGCAGGGGGGCAGAGGTTGATGTCGAGGCCCCTCAGATATTGAGTGCCTCAGGGGTCGGTCCTCTCGCCCCTCCTGTTCAACATCTACATGAAGCCGCTGGGTGAGATCATCTGTGGTTTTGTGGTAGAGTTCCATCTGTACGCTTATGACACCCAGCTGTACATCTCTACCCCTAACCACCCCAACAATGCCGTCGACGTGATGTTCCAGTGCTTGGAAGCTGTGCGAGCCTGGATGGGGAGGAACAACTCAACCCATCCAAGACCGAGTGGCTGTGGTTTCCAGTGCCACAACATAGCCAGTTAGTTCCATCTCTGGCTATCGGGGGCGAGTCACTAGCCTCCGCAGAAAGGGCCCGCAACTTGGGTGTCCTCCTGGACCTGCGGCTGTCCTTAGATGACCATCTGACAGCCATAGTCAGTGGGGCCTTCTATCAGGTTTACCTGATGGCTACTTACAGGACTGCCTATTACCACATACCTCCATTCGACCAGTCTGCTCCCACAGGGAGGGCCTCCTTAGGGTGCCGTCCACCGGACAATGCCGGCTGGCGACGCCCAGGGGAAGAGCCTTCTCTGTGGCAGACCCTGCCCTCTGGAATGACCTCCCCCTGACTGCGCACTATCACCGACCTTCGCCTCATTCGCCGGACACTGAAAACATATTTCTTCCATATGGCCGGCCTGGCATAGCTGCTACAGCTATGGTATTTTTAGAGTTGGGTTTTAAATTAATATTGATCTTTTAGCACGGGCTAAATTATTTAATTTTAGTTTTAACTTTTGTAGAATTTTGTATTGTTTGTATTTTTAGATTTTTTAATTCCTATGCACTGCCCTGAGTCCCATTTTGGGAGATAGGGCGGGATAGTAATCTAATAAAGGAAAGTAAGTAAGTAACATAATTAAAGCCAGTAATACATGGGCAGTTCCAGTGATACGCTATTTACGTGGAATCATCAACTGGACTCTGGCTGAACTGGAAAACTTGGACCGGAAAACACGCAAACTTTTGAATATATACCATACTGTACATCCACGAAGTGACATTGACAGGTTGTACCTGCCAAGAAATTGGGAAGGAGGGGAAGAATGAAAAAGATCTTCAACACCTGGGTAACTGTACTTTCAGCCTATGGCGAGGATTACAATACAAAATTCTGGTTCCGGCTGAGCAAGATGGAGGTGCTGTAGGACTAGCTGCGCTGAGAGGGAGAATGTCTGCCCGACCGCCCCTGGGTGTATCTCCAGTGACGGGCTATAAACCTTCCACCGTGGGCTCTGGTAACACCTAGAGAAGCCAACGGTGTGAGAACTGCCTGGGGGACTGGTCATGGGAGTCGGCGGTGGGGTGTTTGTCTCATCCGTGTTTGTCTTCGGGCTGAGAGCGCTCTGACATTGCGGCATGCATGGCCATTGCAGCTGCTGCCCCTGCTCCGCCCCGCCTCGTTCTGTGCTTCTCCTGACTTCTTGTCCGATATCTCTTCCTCGTCCTGACACTTCACTCCGTCCTGCTGGTATTTCCTTTCATTTTGTCGTCTTATTATTTGCTCGTTGTTGGCGGCTGGCGTGCAGTTAGGCGCTGGGCTTTGGTCGTGCCCCAAACATGCCAGCTTTCAGCCAGGGAGCAACCTAACATTACATCATAGCCGGTGCCGCCGGTGCCACCACCTCGACTCAACTCGGCTTCTAGTGATTTGATGTCTTCCGTTCCTGTTGTTCTCTTGATGTTTCTGCTGTCAGCTGGCATGCAATGCGACACAAGAACCCCGGCCACGTCCTGACCTTGCCAGCCTTGGCTGGCTTTGACCAGGGAGTGGCCTAAACATCATGGCTGCGCCACCGTCGTCGCTGACTATCTTCCATGGACATGTCTTCATTACTCCTAACCGATCTGTTTGCTGATCCATTTGTATGTCCCTGCCATGGTCTTATTTACGTGGCCTTCTCCCAGTCTGTTTTGCTTGTCCTGCCATGCCTTATTGCTGTTTCTTTTAAAGGTCTTTTAAAGACAACTAAGTCAAAAGCTGAATATAAGAAAGAAGTAATTGAGAAATGAGCTGAAAATTGGAAGAACAAAGCTATGCATAGCCAATACTTGAAAAGTATTGAAGGCAAAGTTGACCAAAAACTAACTTGGAACTGGTTAAGATCAGGAGTACTGAAAAAAGAAACAGAAGGCTTTATTTTGGCAGCTGAAGAACAAGCCTTAGCCACAAACTGCATGAAGGCAAAAATTCAACATGTTACCACCAACAGCAAATATCGCCTCTGTAATGAGAAAGATGAGACAGTCGACCACCTGACCAGTGGGTGCAACAAAATTTCACAAACTGACTACCTACAACGCCATGACCGTTTTGCTAAGATCATTTACTGGAAATTGTGCCAGGCGTTTGGATTTGAGTACAGTAAAAAATCACTGGGAACATCAGGTTGAAAAAGTTTTAGAGAATGAGAAAGTCAAGATCTTGTGGGACTTCAGAATTCAGACTGACAGGCACTTGTCCTACAACAATAATTGAACAATAATTGATATAACAATAATTGAAAAGAAAAAAGTATGGTTCATTGACATTACAATACCTGGTGATGCACGAATTGAAAATAAGCAGCAAGGAAAAATCACAGAATACCAGGACTTGCAAATTGAAGTTGAGCGACTGTGGAAGAGAAAGTTGTGTGTTGTCCCAATTGTGATTGGAGCCCTTGGAGCAATACCTAGGGGACTGCCTCACTATGTGGAGGTTCTAGGTTTGCCGGATTGAGCATTCTGACTCTACAAAGGGCCACCCTGCTTGGAACAGCTTATATCCTCCGACGTTACCTTGACAATTCCTAGGTCCTTGGTTAGGACTTGAGCTGTTGAGCTACCAACCAGCCCCAAAGGCTGTGGATCTCACCAAAGATTAATCACACAACAATAACAACAACAACAACAACAAACATCATTAACAGAAATGCAAAAAGAAATATCCAGGCAATTTGGTAATAAATCAGAAAAACAGAATGCTCTTCTACAAGAAATGGAAACTGAGAAATTATAAGGGAAAATTCTAGAAAAATATAAGTGTTTATACTGCTTATGTAAGTATATTTGAGCATGTACTGTAAAGAATTGTATCTGCATACAATTTCATACAATTTCCTTTTGTTCTTCTTTAGACTGTTTGCCATATTGCAATGAAAGGGAAAAATGTGTACAAAAATGTGTATATGAAGAATTTGGATATAAAAATGATTGTTTTGATTAAAAACACCTACCCTTATATTAAGAACAATGTAAAAAATATGTGTGTCCTTAAATCTTTACATGAATTTTGCAAATTGTGAACTGCACAAATTGAACATTTAAATTACAAAATTGAAAAGTATAGTCCTCTCAGTTAATCTCCAGGGATTAGATTCCAACGACATTTTATTTCTCAATACAAAAAGTATAATGTAGTTCAAAATATCTGCTTTTGTTTGGATCCAATAATCTTCCTATAGATTAAATCCCATGGATCACCCTGGAAGAGCATGCTAAAGCATGCTAATACAAATGTATACAAAAATAAATGTCAGTGTGATAGATAGGGTTACTCCCACATCAACGAGTATCTCCAAATATTCAAATATGGCACTTTACAAAATTGTATTCTATTAGCTTTGGTACTGGGTCCTTTTGGAGAAGGGCGGGATATAAATCGAATAAAAAATAAATAAATAAATAAATAAATAAAAACATGGCATCTTTCCATGCAATCCTGGATGATGAGGGGAGATAATGAAATCTGTAAAATTAAAAAAGAAAAGGGAAATTCTTTTATGAATGGCTCCACTACTTACAGGTTATGCCTTTTTTAAAAAAAAATGGTTACTAAAATTTCTTTCATATCTGTATTTTCTTTTCCACCATTTCAACTTTCTTTTAACCCTCTGGAACGACCTTCCCCCCCGAAATCAGAACAACCATGGACCTCTGCTCCTTCCGTCAAAAATTAAAAACACATTTCTTTTGCTTGGCCGGCTTGGGATAACTTAACTGTTTTTAGGGTTTTTTAGGGATTTTTCTTAGTTTTAACATGGGATTTTAGTGCAGGGTTTAGTTTAATTCTTTTTTAATACTGTATTGTTTGTGGTTTTATATGTACTTTTAATTTCCCTGTGCCCCGCCTCGAGTCCCTTTGGGGAGAGAGAGCGGGTTATAAATTAAAGTATTTATTTATTTATTTATTTACTTTCACTTAGAGTGAAATTTCGTTTTCTAGAGCCCTCTCTTCAAAGGTGTCTAACATGCAGAAATAAAATAATATTTTAAAAATAAAATTGTAGTTGATTTGTGGAAACTGCCCCCAATATGGGACCTTCCTGGGCAGCAAGGCCCCATGTAACTGGAGGTTGCAGATGTCAGTGTCAGAAGAGGATCTTTATCACTTTTCCCTCCATTCAACATGCCCTAGAATTCACAAAATCTTGGCCCTTGGGATTTGAACTGAAAGCTGTTTCCTAGGCAACAAGCAAACTACCCTCCCCCCCTCAAATCACCACATGGCAGGAAACCTACTCGCAACCTTCTCTCTCCTTTCCCTCTGCCTTATATTTCACTGAAAATCAAACTAAGATTTCTCATTTTTAAAAACAAATTGGATCATCTTCAGTTTCACATTGGTGATACCAAAGTTATATCACACAAGCAGAACTAATTTCATTTACCAGATTACAGGTAGTTAATGGTTTACAGGGATCTGCAAAGTCGGCTCTTTTAAGACTGGTGGACTTCAACTCCCAGAATTCCCCAGCCAGCTATGCCCAGCACCCACATGTCCATCACATGGCCCAATCAGGCACCGTTCCAACTGGACATGCCTCCCAGTCACACCACTCCAGGTGCAGGGTAAGATGTCCTTGATTCTCCGGGAAAGGAATTTTATTTTGACTATATCTACTCCACTCCATATAATCCACACTCCCCTTTTACCACAGTGGAAAATGTGACAGGCCTGAAGGCCCAATGTAAAAGATAGTTTCCAGGCCTGACACACTGCACTTGTTAAATTACTATCACAGTTGCTAAGTGAATCTAATTTCCACGTTGACTTTCCTTGTCAGACGTTACAAAACGCTCCTGGAACGTTGCAACCATCATAAATATGAGTCAATTGTCAAAAGTCTGAATTGTGATCACATGACCATGGGGATGCTGAAAAGATCATAAATGTGAAAAATGGTCATCTGTCACTTTTTTAGTGTCGTCGTAACTTCGAATGGTGGGTGAATAGTTGTAAGTTGAGGACTACCTGTATTGAACTCTAATGGCCTCTCACAGGTAGGAATGGCTAAATTTCCACTTTCATATATGCTTGAGTTCTATCCATCTTATTTATCTGAGATCTCCTTAGATATTTTAATGCATACATACAGTAAATGATTTTTTTTCTCCCATCACCCATAGTACTTCATTTCATTTCATTTCATTTCTTCATTTTATTTAATATTATGTAGGCAAATAGGCCATGCATGTTGAATGAAGTGCTCTGCCTTCTCCCACCATACTCCAATCCCTGAGGAGAATCTTAATTTTTAAAATATACTGGGGTTTTTTTTTCTTACCATAGTAACAAGAATCACTTGAAATTGGAAAGTAGAAATTGAGCTTATCTCCACTTCTAAAAATGTCATTTTTCAAGTTCTGAGAATGCCAATCTCAGGAATTTTGGAGCAGAAAAAGCAATATGTATCATACAGAACATTCTGGAAAAGATGATGACCCACATGGTGATTAGGAAAAAAACAGGTTTTATAAGTATAAAGCGAACTGTGTGCACATACACATATATAATGTGCCCCCACTTGTCTAAGTCGCATTGCATGTGCATTCACATGTCCACTAGCCTGCTGCTTGCATGGTCCAGTTTCTCTCACCACCCAACCAGGCTGCCAAGCTGCAAAGGTTGGGGACCATTGGCCTAGACCTGTGATGGCGAACCTATGGCACATGTGCCAGAGGTGGCACTCAGAGCCCTGTCTGTGGACAAGCGCCCCATTGCAAACTGTTCTTCTGGTTTACGGCATGCATATGGCCATTTTTATGCTGTTTTCTGGGCCATTTTCCAGGCCATTTTCTAGCCATTTTTGTGCCAAAAAAGCCTTGAAAAATGGGTTGAAAATTCCCTGAAAAACACCCTGGAAAATGGCTGGCTTTTTGGCTGTTTTCGGGACATTTTCTGGACTGTTTTTCAGGGAATTTTCAGGTCATTTTTGAGCCATTTTTAGAAACAGCTGGAAAACTGTCTGAAAAATGGCCTGAAAACAGGCACAAAAGCAGCCAAAAACAGGCAGCTGTGTGCGAGCCAACTGGTCTTCAGGTTTCCAGTGCTCCCACACACGCACATATACACACCTTCTGCTTTGGGCGCTCAGTGTTAAAAATGTTTGCCATCATTGGCCTAGACCAGGGATGTCCAAACTTGGGAACTTTAAGACTTGTGGACTTCAACTCCCAGAATTCTGGGAGTTGAAGTCCACAAGTCTTAAAGTTCCCATGTTTGGACATCCCTGGCCTAGACTGAGAAGACTTGGAAGAAGACAACATCAAATCACTTCTCTCCCACTACCCAGAAAACTAATGTGCACAAAGTTAGACTTGAAGGAGATTTAATCAGTGTCCCTCATTACTCCCAAAGTTATGGATTAAATAACAGGATTTTTCAGTATTCCAGGACTATTTATTGACCCAGCAAACATTGCAACCTTTGACAAGGAAAAGTAAGTAACCTCAGCACTGCCCTGATGAATCCATGCTACTGGCCCACTCTGTTTCAGGCACAAAGCATCCTTTGTCTCTTGATTTTTAAGACACCATATTTTAATCTCTTCTAAACTGTTGGAAGAACATGATGCTAACAATGAAATCAGCAGGAAGAAAATGAAGCTCAACTGTTCCTCTTCCCTCCTAGGGACTTGCCCATATGGGGCCCTATAGTATCTTTGCCTTCCTTTCTCTACTGAGTTTTGCATTCCCTTTGCCTTTGCTACATCACAGGGAAGTTAGGACATTAGAACTTGCAAATGACCCTCTACTGCAGAGGCTCCACAATATGGGATATCTTCTTAAAGCAAACATATCAGGCATTTTGTCAGTCCTGCTTTTGAAATTCTGCCTTTCTGAAGTTAAGAGTAAGCTTCATTGTATCAACACTAAGGCAATTTGGGGGATGTTTGGACAATAGCCATCTCTGTGGGAAAGGAATTGAGCTTTGGACAGGAAGTGTCCCGTGTCATGACTTATGTCTGAACCCTGCAAATGACTGTCAGATTCAGCTATATCATTACTGGCTTAAGACAAATATTATAGAGCATACCAGAGATGCTTCCTCTAGCCTCATAGGTTTGTTTTGTTAGTAATTGGCTGTGACCCAAAAGTATCTGTAGATATCAAGCCCGGATATTTTCCTCAAAATATTTTTTTTTAAATCCCAGCAAGAAATGTAGCAGTGCTGCTATTATGGAATCAAGTTCTACAGTGTCTATTGAAAGCTTTCTATATGACAGTGATGGCTAACCTTTTTGTAAAGGTGTGACAAAATTGTGTTTGTGCAGACCCACAATGAAATGTCCCCTCCGTGCGCATGTACATATGACCCACCTTTATGCAGGGGTGTGTGTGTGAAAATAGCCTCCCCTGGGCCCTGGAAGTCCTCCGGAAGATGGAAATAGATTTTTTCTGAACTTCCAGTAGGCCCATCAGGCTTGTTTTTCACCCTCCTCGAGCTTCAGGAAGGCCTACAGAGCTGAGTATTGGTGTGCCGGAAAATATGGCTCCACGTGCCACCTGTGGTGTGTGTGCTATAAGTTCACCATCACAATTCAATTCAATTCAATTCAAATTTAATTTGTAGAACCGCTCCCTCTCCCCACAGGGACTCGGGGCGGTGCACAGGGAAAGTAAAAACAATAAATATACAAATATAAATACATAATATAAAAACAGATTAAATCTATTCCTGTGCTAAAACCCGTTAAACTAAAATACCCAGCGGCTATAAATAAGTTTAAAATCCCATAGAAAGAGAGACTACCCTAGGCCGGCCAAGCGGAAAAAGTGTGTTTTTAATTTCAGACGGAAGGAGCGGAGGTCCGTAGTCGTTCTAATATCGGGGGGAAGGTCGTTCCAGAGGGCCGGGACCGCCACAGAGAGAGCCCTTCCCCTGGGCGTCGCCCGCTGACAGAGTCTAGTGGACGGCACCCGGAGAAGTCCCTCTCTGTGGGAGCAAATTGGCCGTGAGGATGTATGAGGCAGGATCCGATCCCGCAGATAGCTAGGTCCCGAGCCATGGAGCGCTTTAAAGATGATAATTAACACCTTGAAGCGCACCCGGAAGACGACAGGCAGCCAGTGCAGCTCGCGCAAGAGCGGTGTTACATGGGTAAACCTGGCGGTTCCCATAATTGCTCGCGCGGCTGCGTTCTGGACTAGCTGAAGTCTCCGGGTGCACCTCAAGGGGAGCCCCATGTAGAGAGAGTTACAATAGTCCAGTCGGGATGTCACGAGCGCATGAGTGACTGTGCAAAGGGCGTCCCGATCCAATAGGGGGCGCAATTGGCGAACCAGGCGAACCTGGTAAAACGCCCTCCTGGCCACGGCTGTCACTTGATCTTCCATAGACAGCCGGGCATCCAGGAGGACACCCAAATTGCGCGCCCCATCCACAGGGGCAAGATGTTCGCCCCCTATGGCCAGCGATGGAGTGAGCTGGTTGAATCGGGCAGCCGGAAACCACAGCCACTCGGTCTTGGTCGGGTTGAGTCTGAGTCCGTTACTTCCCATCCAGATCCGCACGGCTTCCAGGCACTGGCACATCACCGCTACGGCATCGTTGGGGTGGTTTGGGGTAGATATATACAGCTGAGTGTCATCAGCGTAAAGATGGTACTCTACCCCAAAACCACGGATGATCTCACCCAGCGGCTTCATGTATGTGTTAAACAGGAGAGGCGAGAGGACCGACCCCTGAGGCACCCCACATGTGAGGGGTCTCGAGGTCGACCTCTGCTCTCCTGCCAACACAAATTGCGATCGGCCAGAGAGGTAGGAGGAGAACCACTGTAAAACGGTGCCTCCCACCCCCAACCCCCCCAGCCGATGCAATAGGATACCATGGTCGATGGTATCAAAAGCCGCCGAGAGGTCTAATAGGACCAAGATGGAGGAACAACCCCCATCTCTGGCCCTCCAGAGATCATCAACCAATGCGACCAATGCCGTCTCGGTGCTATGCCCGGGCCGAAAGCCGGACTGGCGCGGATCTAGATAGTCAACTTCCTCCAGGTGACGGGGAAACTGTTGTGCCACCACACTCTCAACAACCTTCGCCAGAAAGGGAAGGTTGGAGACTGGACGATAGTTGTTTAATAGAGCTGGATCCAAAGAGGGCTTCTTAAGGAGGGGCCTCACCATCGCTTCTTTTAGGGAAGCAGGCAAGGAACCCTCACTTAAGGATGCGTTGACAACCTCTTGGAGCCAGCCTCGTGTCACCTCCCAGGATGCCAGTACAAGCCAGGAGGGACACGGGTCCAATAAACATGTGGTGGCTCGCAGTCGCCCACGTAACCTGTCCATATCTTCGGAAGTAACGGAGTCAAACTCCTCCCAAACAAGATCTGTCTCGTGGCATCCCACTGGGCCATCAATGGAGGGTAGCCCGTTCTGTATCTGAGCGGTTTTCTCCTGCAGAAAAATCACAAATTCCTCTGCTCTACCCTGTAGCGGGGCTTCCCGCACCCCCTGTTGAAGTAGGGAGCGGGTCACCCTAAACAGGGCGGCAGGGCGGTTTTCTGCGGATGCTATGAGAGTAGCACAATGATGGCGTTTGGCCACTCTCAGCGCCACAATGTAAGTCCGTAAATGGGCTCTTACCTGTGTCCGGTCAGATTCAGATCGGGTGGACCTCCATCTACTCTCTAGGCATCTCTTGCGGCGTTTCATCACCCGCAGCTCCTCGGTGAACCAAGGAGCCAGGGTGGTTCGCCGCCGCAAGAGAGACCGCAAGGGCGCGACCCGATCCAAGGCTCCCACGGCCGCACTATTCCATGCGGCCGTGAGGTCCTCCATCAGGGCACGTGTCAGGGGTACAGGAAGTGGCCCAAGTGCCTTCTGGAACCCATCCGGGTCCATCAGGCGCCTGGGGCGGAACCAGATTGGTAACTCCGGTTCCGCCTCCCCGCGGAGGGGAGCAGCGGTCGGAAAGTCGAGCCGGAGAAGTGAGTGGTCTCACCATGACAAGGGCGTGATGACTATATCCCCTATACCCAGATCACTCTTCCATTGGCCTGAGACGAAGATGAGATCCGGCGTATGTCCACCCTCGTGAGTGGGGCCTTGAATTAATTGGGTCAGGTCCATGGCCATCATGGAAGCCATGAACTCCTGAGCTGCCACGGATGATTCGCCCAATGATGGCAGATTAAAGTCCCCCATGACTAAAAGTCTGGGGGTCTCCACTGCCACCATAGCGATCACCTCCAGGAGCTCGGGCAGGGCTGCTGCTACATAGCGGGGAGCCAGGTATACAACCAGCACGCCCAACTGCCTCCCCACTTCACGCAGAGGGCCCCACTTCACGCAGAGGGACTCACAACCGGTGGTCTGTGGCACAATGGTCTCTCTCGGCTCAAGACCTTCCTTGACAATGACCGCTACCCCACCGCCCCTACCTAGGGCCCGGGGCTGATGAAAAGCGCGGTAGCCTGGGCACATTTCAACGAGGGGAAGTCCTCCCTCGTGGCCCAACCAGGTCTCCGCAATTCCAGCCAGGTCCGGCTCCCCCTCTGACACAAGGTCACTAATGAGGGGGTCTTTGTTGACAACGGACCTGGCATTGCAGAACATCAGCCGCAGGCCCTGGCTCTGTACTCCCTGACTACCTAGCCTGCGGGGGTTGTGGCACCCGACCGTTTGTAGCCAACGGCTGCGTGCCACCAACCGGGAGGATGAAACTTGTCTCCCCTCGGCCCTGCCTCTCCCCACGACCCTCTGGATTGGTATGCCCTCAAACGGAACAACTCGTGTGTCCCCTCTCCTATCGGCTCCTTCCGCTTCCCTCCGTCGGCTGCTGGCCTGGCCCTTCCTTTTGGTCAGTTCTTCCGTCTCTATCTGTCTATACCCACCCCCCTCCCTGGTACCCCCTAAAAAAGACAATTTACGTATTAAAAACCCCCTAAGACTACACCTCGCCCACCTCTCTGGATTAATATATCCCTCATCGAGGTGGGCCCTCGTAAGAGCGGAGGGCCAAACCTGCGAGAGGGGGGACTCCCGCAGTAAGATTAGGTCTGCCCTTGAGTATATATTGGGTCACATTTATAGCAGGGCATCAATTGGTTTAGGGATGAACAGATGTTAAAAGGTATTCAATAAATATTAAATATTAAGATGTTAAAATAGATATTCAATAAATATTAAATAGATGTTAAATTCATTAATTAATTCCAGCAAGTATAAGTCCAGCACAAAAAGGTTTAAAAGTGGGGTCATAAAATAGTTGATAGTCAATAAATAATTATAAATACTTAATAGGTGCAATGTGCAAAATGCAATAGGTGCAATGTCTCAGGCGTGGCCTTAAAGTCCAGTCCCGTTCTTCAAAAGCCTCTATATCACAGCTATATGACGTTAAGTTTAAGTAATAAAAAGGAGTTACTTCTACATTTCAAAACAATGCTTACAGTACAGTATGCTAAACTCTCTAAAAGAGGTCAATGGAGATTCTCAGTCATCCATGCTTTTTCAAGAGGCAACTAGACTTTCCGGTTTTTGTTTTTGTTTTTTGAAGATGTTTCACTTCTCCTCTAACTTCTTCAGCTCAAGAAGTTTCTTTTAAGAAGTGAAGCATCTTCAAAGAAAAAAACAGAAAATCCAGTTTCCTCTTGAGAAGGCACCTTTGGGTCCCTAAACCAAGGTTTTCCCACCTTGGCAACCTTATGATGTCTGCACTTCAACCTTGAGATGGAATTCTAGGAGTTAAAATCCAAATGTCTTAAAGTTGCCAAGGTTTTGAAACCTTGAACTAGTCCAGTGATGGCTAACCTTTTTGTCGTTGAATGTCAAAAGTGTGCATAACAGCACATGAGCACGCATGTGCACACCCATAATGCAATACGTGCACAACACCCCCCATGCTTTGGGCCCTGTACATGTGTATGTAAACCCCCAGGGCCCCGTTTTGGGCCTAGTAGACCTCCCTGCAGCTCCTGGGAGCAAACATGGGTGGCAGGAAGGGCATTCCATGCACATCTGTGACTCATTTTGGGCCTAGCATGCCTCCCTTCAGCCTCCTGGGACCAAAAACGGGCCGTGGGGGGTGCCGCCCCTACCACACTCCCCCCACCCCCACATATGCACATGTGACCCCCCCCAACCTGTACGCATCTCCCACGTGTGCCCCACACATGCACAGCAAGACCCATAAATCAGTTGGCTGGCAGGAGGTGCATATGCGTGGTGGAGCTAAGGTGAGGCAATGGCTTCTATGCCTGCAGAGAGGGCTCTGCGTCCCACCTGTAGCACATATGCTATAGGTTCACCATCAGGGATTTAGCCTATATTGCTTCCAGAATTGGTAAGCAATTACATCCATACATGGAATTATACAAATTATATACAATCGCAGAGTTGGAAGGGACCTTGTAGGTCTTCTAGTCCAAACCCCTACCTAGGCAGGAACCGTATACCATTTCAGACAAATGACTATCTAACATCATTTTAAAGACTTACAGTGTTGGGGCATTCACAACTTCTGGAGGCAAGCTGTTCCAGTGACTAATTGTTCTAACTGTCAGGAAATTTCTCCTCAGTTCCAGGTTGCTTCTCTCCTTCATTAGTTTCCACCCATTGCTTCTTGTTCTACCCTCAGGTGCCTTGATGAATATCTTGACTCCCTCTTCTTTGTGGCAACCCCTGAGATATTGGAACGCCTCTATCATGTCTCCCCTAGTCCTTCTTTTCATTAAACTAGACATACCCAGTTCCTGTAACCATTCTTTGTATGTTTTAGCCTCCAATCCCCTAAATCATCTTTGTTGCTCTTCTCTGCACTCTTTCCAGATTCTCCACATCTCTTCTACATCGTGGCTATCAAAACTGGATGCAGTATTCCAAGTTTGGCCTTACCAAGGCATTAATTAAGCAATTAAGCAAACATGACCCTCACTTTCTGAATCATGGTTTATCAACTACAATAGGTATGCACATTTTCTAATTAAAAAGTACATTAAGCCAAAGAGAGAAGAAGCATATTATGATTTACTCCAATGGGTAAGATCAGCCAGGGCTTCTGTAACCATTGTTTGGGATAAGTAGTTGGAGGGTTGCAGTTTATCAAGCAGCAAAGTTCTGAAACAGATGGATCTGTCTACAAAATACATCATTTCTTTTATTTCAAAGGCAAATCATTATCAAAGACAAATCTTCCCTAACAGGAAAGCTGTTTAATTGTCATTCCTTCATCCCAGGTCTAGGTAAGATTTATTTGCCAGAAATTGCAATTTGTCTAGCCAGTGGGCTTATAAAGACAGTCTCTTTCAGGCCTTGTTAAATGTTCCAAATGGCAGAACACAGAACTCACAGAATGATTGAAAAGGAATGAGGATTTTAAAAAGTATATTAATTCTCAAAATACACAGGGCCTTTTGTTGTTGCCTTGAACCACTTTTTCTGCTTCCTTTGCAAAATATGCTATTACCATTCAGCCACAACAAGGAGAAAATGTATGACTCTTTCATCAATGGAATAATAAGAGAAGATGTGCAGTTAATACTCTATATAATTTCATAATAAGGTATTTCTCAATTTCCAGTGTCTTGGCCACTGGGTATAAAGGAAAGGGAGGAAAAAAATGGAAAATATGCACAATAAATAAACATCAAGCCAGATATGGATAAAATATTCTAAGGTTAAAATAAGCTTTGTCCCCAACTTTGTCCTTGTCAAATTCATGAATGAAAAACTGATGTTTGTCCTCAGATTAAAATAAGCTTTGGTTATTGTGGCCAACTGTTCTTGAATGGAAAGGTTGTTTTGTTGAGTTGTTTTGTTCAGTTGTGAAAAAAGGAGGGTCCTATACATAGGAAAACAAAAAAACCCCACAAATGCTCAGGAATAGAATAGGTAGTACCTGGCTCAACATTAAAAACTATGAGAAGGATCTAGGTATCATAGTAGACCATGACTTAAGTATGAGCCAGCAACCTGCTACAGCTATGAAAAAAAAGCTAATGCATAGTTTTAAGATTATATGAAGTGATAGTATTGCTTTATATTGTGTTGGCAAAACCATGCTTAAAATATTGTGTCCAGTGCTGATCACCAGAATACATAAAAGATGTTGAGACCCTAAACAGAGTGCAAAGAAGAGCAACAAAGATGATAAGCTGTCTGAAGACTAAACCATACAATGAATGATTGTGGGAAATAGTATGTCTAGTCTAATTAAGGGGAGAATAGGAGTGATATGATAGCAGTCTTCCAGTACTTGAAAAGCTGGAAAAAGAGGACAGGACAAGAAGTAACAGGTAGAAGATTATTAAAGAGAGATCCAAACTAAAAATAAGGAAAATAATCCTGAGAAGGAAAACAATTAATCAATGGCCTGCTTACCTATAGAAGAAATGAGTGCTCCATCATTGGAGGTTTTCAAGAAGAGACTGGACATCCATTTGTCTGGCATAGTATAGAGCAGGGCTATCAAATTCCCGACCTGCGGGCTGGATGCATAATGCACTGGCTATGCCCACGCCCAGTTTAGCAAAGTGGGGAAAAGGTTCTGATATGTCATGTAATGATGCTGTGATACAGTGAGTTTGACACTTCTGGTATAGAGTCTCCTATTTGAGCAGTGGGTTGGAGTATAACAATGATTCTGAAAAGGTTCACCGACTGCTAAAAAGTGAGCACACTCATGTTCGTCTGGGCCGCAACCCAGAAGAGGCTGCCCAGGAGGTATGCATGCACCAGAAAATGAAGTTCTGATTTCTGGTGTGCACATGAGCACTGGCCAGCTAGTCTTCCAGTCACCATCAAGTGTGCTCCTACCGGAAAATGGAAGACCAGCACTGCCCACATACGAAGGCCAACTGATCATCATACGTGCATGCGCACCAGAAACTCGGAAGAGTGATGCCGTGTATGCCAGGCAACATGGTCCTGTGTGCCACTTCGGGCATGCATGTCATAGGTTCGCCATCACGGGACTAGAATATCTCCAAGGTCTTTTCCAACCCTTTTATTCTATGTTCTATGAGCTGCCCTGGAGACAGAGTAATATTTAAAATGGCCACTACCAAAAAGACCCTGTGCTATGATTTTGTGAAGGGGGCAATACAGAGAATCAAGAAGACATTTTTCTAATATCAGTGAAAGTGCAAGGAATCAAAGTGAAAGCTCTAGTTCTTTAATCTTAAATGTTGAATAAATCATTACACATTGTCAAGAACAAAGAAAATGGAGAAGCAAATGCCTGAATAATTATAGAGACATGATACTTTAATGATACAGAGGGTGGTCTAGTAATTAAAAAGCCAACCTTCCATTTGAGATAGGATTTGGCTCCCATAGTGACTTTTTTAAGGTAATGTTAAAAGAAAAAAAAATCTGCTTTTTATTTCTATGTGGGATTTATTATATGAACAATTGTTTTGGGCCCGCAACTTGGGTGTCCTCCTGGACCCGCGGCTGTCCTTAGATGACCATCTGACAGCTGTAGCCAGTGGGGCCTTCTATCAGGTTTACCTGATACGCCAGCTGCGCCCCTTTCTGGATCGTGGCGCCCTATACACGGTCACTCAAGCTCTCGTCATCTCCCGCCTGGACTACTGTAATGCTCTCTACATGGGGCTCCCCTTGAGATGCACCCGGAGGTTCCAGTTAGTACAGAATGCGGCCACGCAGGGGATTTTGGGAGCCTCAAAATACTCACACATAACACTTCTCCTGCGCGAGCTGCACTGGCTGCCTGTGGCCTTCCAGGTGCGTTTCAAGGTCTTAGTGACCATCTTTAAAGCGCTCCATGGAAGCGGACCTGGCTACTTACAGGACCGTCTACTACCACATACCTCCACTCGACCCGTCCGCTCCCACAGGGAGGGCCTCCTTAGGGTGCCGTCCACTGGACAATGCCGGTTGGTGACTCCCAGGGGAAGAGCCTTCTCTGTGGCAGGCCCCGTGCTCTGGAATGACCTCCCTCCAGATCTTCGCACAATCACAGACCTTCGCCTCTTCCGTCGGACATTAAAAACTTACTTCTTTCATTTGGCCAGCCTGGCATAGCTGGTACAGCTATTACCATTTTAAGTGGGTTTTAAATTAACGTTTTTAGCACGGGTCAAATCGTATTTAATCTTAATTTTAACTACTTGATTGTTTGCATTTTTATATTTTATATTTTTATATTTTATAGCTCCTGTGCACCGCCCTGAGTCCCATGTTGGGAGATAGGGCAGTATAGAAATCAAATTAAAGTTAAAGTTAAAGTTAACGTTGTGATGGGTATGTAAATAGTACAGCCTATGTGTCATAACTAGCTTTGAATCACCTGTTTCATGATCCTCAGAGACATTCAAAGTAAAGCACGGTTGAAACATTGGCCTTTACTGCTGGCATTGTCAGGGATTTATTTTAAAAAAGGGGGTGGAAGCATCTCAAGATTGCTTAAAGACCCTACTTCATTCTTAAATAATTTCACGCTACCCAATCAGACCACACTGGGTCTTTGCCCCATCTAATTTTTGGAGTATATCTCTACATTCTGTACAAAGTCCAATATAACCCATCATGCACTACTTCTAAACCCCTTAGAAAGGGACAAAATGCTGCATGTGATAACAGCAGCAAGATTGGTATATGAGGAAAATTGGAAAAACAGAGATGCCCCTACCGAAGAAGAGGTAATAAAGAAAATTTTGATCTGTGCAGAAATGGACAGGCTGACACTAGAAATCAAAAATAGAGACGAGACAGAATATTATGAAATTTGGAACTAAATGTATCAATGGTTGGAAATGAGGAAAAGGAGACAGAACAGAATATTTTGAGGATTGTAAAATTGGATAATAAATAGATAAATATACAAAGGAAGATAAGGGATATGTTAATAGGATCAAAGTAGCTATGTATGATAAGTAGAAATTATATTTGTTGTTATATTAAAATACATATGGAAATGGCAAAGCCAGAAATGTCCCTTTATGTTAAATGTTTTAATGTATATTCAATTTTTAAAAAAAACGGGACAAAGTAATTCCAGAAATCCATTTGCATTTTAAAGTTCTGAGGAGAAATTTGATAGAATACATAATAGAATAGAATACTGAATAGAACTTAGGGATGTTGGAGGTCTTCTAGCCAAACCTCCTGCTGAGGTAGGAGATCCTATATCAGGGGTCTGCAAAGTTGGCTCTTTTAAGACTGGTGGACTTCAACTCCCAGAATTCTGGGAGTTGAAGTCCAAGAGCCAACTTTGCAGATCCCTGTCCTATACCATTCAACACAAGTGGCTGTTCAGTCTCTTCTTAAAAGCCTCCATATGGAGCACCTATAACTTTTGAAGGCAAGTCATTCCCCCAGTTAATTGTTTTCACTGTTAGGAAATTTCTCCTTAGTTCTAGGTTCCTTCTCCTCCTTGATTGGTGTCTATCCATTGCTTCTTGTCCTGCCTTCAGGTGCTTTGGAAAATAGGTTGATCCCCTCTTCTTTGTGCCTCAAATCTTTCACGATAGCATCAAATATTAGAACACTGACATTAGAGCTTACATTATAGGAATGCTGAGGAATCTTTAATATTTGTATAGCCTTCCTTGCATCTGTTTCCAGGGGATTATGGAGAGAATGATCTGGCAAGATTCCTATGAGACAGGAATTTGCGAATTGTTAATTTCTTGAAGAGAAATTGAAAAGTAAGTGGAGAAAACAGGATCTGCTGAGCCCCATGAATTTTACAATGAAGCAATGAAAAGAGTGATGTCTTTCATTGCTATGTGAAGCAGAGATTATAGAGCTGGCAACTCCAGAGGCC
The DNA here is from genome assembly GCA_039707465.1 of Rhabdophis nuchalis. Classification (NCBI taxonomy): domain Eukaryota; kingdom Metazoa; phylum Chordata; class Lepidosauria; order Squamata; family Natricidae; genus Rhabdophis; species Rhabdophis nuchalis. The sequence continues at coordinate 20,853,965 of CM077647.1, forward strand.
AGATTTTAAGACTATATAGCAGGTAGTCTTTCAATGAATTTGAGGAGTGATTAGCTAATGAAATTTCATTGTGTTTTAAATTATAAAAGAATGAAACAGAGGAAGAAACTCAGCCACTTAGCCTTAAAACATGGAAAATGACTTGCACAAACATTGCTAAGAATTTTCTCCCCTAGCTCATTGCAAAAACTACAATAGTCCTGCTGTATTTTTAAAAGAGACCAAATGGTCTCATAAAAATAGGATTTCATTTCATTCCCTAGAAAAAGAAAGAAAAATGTAAGAATTCAATAAATATAAAAGCATAATGCTACATTTGTTGTCACCTCTTATATATTACAATAGTCTTTAGAAGTCTGGTGTTCTCATTATGTTTTCTCCTAAAAATATGGTAGAATGTAGCCTGGATTTCCTGAGGGGAGGGGCTCTTCCATTCCAGAGGAGCAAGAGGTAGCAAACTGTAACAGAACTAGCAATAGCACTTAAACTTATATACCACTTTACAGAGCTTTACAAGTGGTTTACAGAGTTAGTATATTGCCCCTAACAATCTGGCTCCTCATTTTACCCACCTCGGAAGGATGGAAGGCTGAGTCAACCTTGAGCCTGGTGAGATTCGATCTGCCAAACTGCCGGCTGCCAGTGATCAGCAGAAGTAGCCTGCAGCACTTCACTCTAACCACTGCGCCACCACAGCTCATTTAAATAGTTTTCTTGGAAGGAAGACAATTAAGAAGTATGTTTCCTAGCATTTCTAAAAGTATATTATCAATGATGCTAGTAGTTACTTTAGTTTGGGAAGAATTCTGTCTATAAATGGGCAACAATAAAATAAATTGGAAGAAGCTCTACATGACTGTCTTGATTTTGAGATGCATGGTGGCACAGTGGTTAGAATGCAATAAGGTGAAAAAGGAAAGGTTCCCCTCACACATATATGCTAGTCATTCCTGACTCAGGGGGTGGTGCTCATTTCTGTTTCAAAGTCAAAGAGCCAGTGCTGTCCGAAGACGTCTCTGTGGTCATGTGGCTGGCATGACTAAATGCTTAAGGCACACAGAACGCTGTTATCCTCCCACCAAAGATGGTTCCTATTTTTCTTCTTGCATTTTTATGTGCTTTTGAACTGCTAGGTTGGTAGAAGCTAGGACAAGTAACAGGAACTCACACTGTTACACGGCACTAGGGTTTCAAATCACTGAACTGCTGACCTTCTGAGTCACAATCTTAGCCACTGGCTAATTCTGTTGCATGCCAGCAGTTTGGCAGTTTGATTCTCACCGACTCAAGTTTGGCTCAGCCTTCCATCCTATGAGCTCAGTAAAATGAGGATCCAGATTGTTAGGGGCAATAGGCTGACTCTGGAAACCAGTTAGAGAGGGCTGTGAAATGGTATACTGTAAGTCTATGTACTATTGCTATTTTGAGGCCCTGACCTTAAAAACACAGGGAATGAAACAACAACCACCTACCACCTTACTAGCTCAGGAATGATAGTAGCTTAAGATATGTTTTCAGTTTGAAGGTGTGAATTAATTGTTGGTGTGATATATGGTTGAGATATTGGATTAGAAGTGATTATAGCCAGATTTTCATTCAACGCTAACCATGAAAGCTTTATTGAGTGATTTTGGGCCAATTGCAATCTCTCAGCTCAGCAAACTTGATTGGATTGAGGTTTTGGGAGAAAACAGGAAGAAGTGCCTCAGCTCCTTAACAAAAAGGAAGGATATGACCAGTGGTGGGATTCAATTTTTTTTTACTAACTGTTCTGTGGGTGTGGGTTGGTGGGTGTGGCATGGCTTTGTGGGCATGTTTTGGTGGGCAGGGGGAGGATACAGTAAAACCTCCATTGCCTCCCCATTCCAGGGGAAGGTTACTGCAAAATCCCCATTTCCAGCTGGGACTCGGGAGGCAAAGAATAGATGGGGGCAGAGCCAGTCAGAGGTTGTATTTACCAGTTCTCTGAACTATTCAAAATTTCCACTATTGGTTCTCCAGAGCTGATCAGAACTTGCTGAATACCACCTCTGGATATGACTCTCAAAAATAAATTAATACATTCCTCCAGATGCATCTATTGACATGCCATAAAAATGATATTCCAGGGGCCTCCAATATTGATCATGTTTAAATGAGACTAAATGTATAGCAATAACATAGCATTGAATTTACAGCACACAATATCTTTCTAGCTGCCCAGTTTTCATTAATAGCCAAAGTGCCTATTAATTCATCATCCAGGTATGAACTTGGACATTCAGAGGACACAAAGGCTATTCTCGGACAACATTCTGACCACCCTAAGGCATGCTTATGGAGCTGTTAGGTATTTAAGAAGTTTTTCTTTTCTCTTGAGAAGAAAAGCAAGGAGCCAAGTGAGCATCTGCTTCAAAAAAGTTATTAAAAAGAAGGGAAAATAGGTATATTCTCTCAGCCTGAGAAGAAAAGAAAGACAAGAGGTAGTTATTCTGGGAGGTATATCAAGGTTACAGGGCCATTTCAAAAGTTTTAATGTGTCTCATTCCATCTTCTTCTTCAGCTTCACCAGTCTGTACATTTAATAGCCAGCAGTTTTCTGTCACACTTTTAACCATCTGTGACTTTTATGACTTTAACCTTTTATGGTGACTTTGATATTACTGAAGCATGTATTTTTGGTCTTCAGAAGACCAGTGAGAAAATCCCTTTCTCATATCATTTAGGGTAACATAAAATTCTCTTATTTTAATTGTTTGGGAAGCTGGGAACACAGTTTGGCACTGGGAATTTATGAGCCCAAAGTAAGTCAATCAAAAAAAAATGGTGTGTTTGTGTGTATGAGGGAGGGAGGGAGGGAGAAGGAGGGAGAGAGGGAGAGGGAGGGAGGGAGGGAGGGTGGGAGGGCAGGAGGGAGAGAGAGAGAAAGAGACAGAGACAGAGACAGAGACAGACACACACACACACACACACACACACACAGAGAGAGAGAGAGAGAGAGAGAGAGAGAGAGAGAGAGAGAGAGAACTTGTGTGTGTGTGTAAAACAATGTTAAAAATATATTACATTTTATTTAACAAGGCACAAGGTATTTTCATGGAAGAAAGGTTATTTAAGTTTTAAAACAACTGTTTTCAAGAACTGTAATAAGGATTAGAAGGTTAAAAGTTAAACCGAGAGAAACACTTGAGAAAAAATTCCTGGAATAAAAAGATATCCATGAAAATTGTCCCTACATTTTTTTCAATATGTCGTTCTTTAAGACAGGAGACCAGGGAAATCTCTGTTTCTTAGGAGTGGGGGGGGGGGGAGGTTTGTCTTCCGCATAGCTTTACAGAAATGGTAAGCAGATAGCTACGCTCTGTGAAAGCTCTCTTATATTTAGGTTTTGTTCTAATAAGTTAATTTTCTCTCTCTCTCCATCTACCATTTTTTTGCACTATAAGACGCTCTGGACATTAGATGCACCAAGCTTTTGGGGAGGAAAAGAAGCAAAAAAAATAATAATCTGCTTCTGCCTCCCAGTATCCATCAGTATTCATCTTTGCAGCAAACAGTAAACAGCCTGGTCAGTTTCAGCATGTTATTGCAGCCTGATTTAACATGAGCCGCTGATTGGCAGTTGGATCATCCTCCCAGAACACCACTGATCAGCTGCTTCAAGCTGCAGGGATGGCTGTCACATATCACTGATGCTGTTGCCTATCACTACTTCCGTACACCCCATTTTTGGCCTCTGTGTGCCCGATTTTCAGTCTGTTCCAGATGGCAGCAACTGCCACCACCACCTATCATTTGCAGCAGCAATCAGTGGTGATGATCAGAGGCAATAAGCCACAACAACAATGATCCACAATACCTGGAATGGGCCAAAAACAAGATGCATGGATGCCAAAAATGGGGCATGCAGAGACCGAAAATGGGGCACAATGGCTGAAGAGTGGGTACTAGTGGGTGGGGCTTTGGCAACATTCACTCTAGAACAAGGGTCTCCAACCTTTGCAACTTTAAGTCTGAAGGGCTTCAGCTCCCAGAATTCTCCAGCCAGCAAAGCTGGCTGGAGAAGTCTGGAAGCTGAAGTCCTTCAGACTTAAAGTTGCAAAGGTTGGAGACCCCTACTCTAGAAGACACACAGACATTTTCATCCACTTTTGGGGAGGAAGGAGGCTGAAAAATCGTGTAATCCTTAACAATACAATCAGCCAACATTATTTTATTGAATATGGTAGAGTTGGTTAAAACCCATTCATGTTTCCAAATGTCAGAACTTGTGATGTTTTTCTTTTCTCTAGTCTAATACTTTCAACAGTCTAATAAATTATACCACCATCTGAATCCAATTGATGTAAATATTGACTTTGTTTGCAGCTTAATGATGATCTATTCAAGCCTATTTGCTGGATCCACTAAATCATCAGCAAATCAGTTGACTGGGTTTGTACAACTACACCGAATCAGAAGTTGATCAACCTCGTTTTAATGTGGTCTATTGTGATATTTCAGTCATGGATATTGTACCTGCTTTCTATAACATCAGCTTTGTAATATTTTAAATCTCATGATTTATCCCTCAGGATTTTCTGATTTTAATGTAATGATGTTGAGAAATACCTGTTAAGACTTCTACTAGTGATGTGTGGTGGAATGTGGTCTGGATTCCCAGGAGAGAAGAGATTCATTCTGGAAGAGCAAGACTCAGGAAAATTTATGTAGGGAAAAAAAGACTTTAAACAGTTCCTTCCAAGGAGTTCTCAGAGTATACGTTCAACGGTGCAGATGCTCTGCATTAATTTAATAAGATTTCTCTCTATAGGTGAGGAACAATAAAGGAAACTGCTGAGTGGTGAAATTCAATTTTTTTGCTACAAGTTCTGTGGGCATGGCTTGATGGGCCTGGCAGGAGAAAGATACTGCAAAATCTCCATTCCCACCCCACTCTGGGGCCAGCCAGAGGCGACATTTGTCAGTTCTCTGAACTACTCAAAACCTGTTCTCCAGAACCTGCTGAATTTCATCCCTGAAACTGCTTAGCAGAACCTCTAAGTGTGTCTTTCTAGATTTTTGACAGACTGTGCAAAATGGTCAACAGATAAATAAACAAACAAACAAACACATAATTAAATACTGTGCATAATTAAATATATAAATAAATACATAAATAAATAATAGGTTTCTAAAGACAATGCTTATACAACTGTAAAAATGTTAGCCTTGAAAGTTTAGCATGTTAATGTACTTTAATGTTCATTGCTTGAGGAAAATGATGTGGAAAATCTCTATATCCATGTGGAAAATAATAAGCAGAATTGGATGAATGATAAAAACCCTATCAACTTTTTTTAAGAACAGCTTTCAGACATGCTCTCTAACTCAGGGCAAGTTGCTGTGAAACTGTGAAGGGAGACAAGCATAAGATTTTTCTCAGGACCAACTGAATTTATATGGTGATAAGCATGGCTAGGAATTGTGATCCATTTTTTTCTCTCTTTCCCTCTTTCATGTTCCACATCACAGCTCCTGAGGAGTGTTAATCTTTTTTTGAGGTTACTGTTCAGTAGCATCAATTCATCTAACAGCAGTAAATCCCTATAATATATGACGAATGCATATCAGGAAGAATTCATTATTAGGCACCAATCTGACATCATAGGACGGTGATGAGTTAGGGCCATCTTCCCCCCCTCTAGAACAGACGCAAGTCTGCAAAACCTGACTTCAAGATAATTGAATGTCTTATCTCAAGCTCAGCTTCTTAAATTGATACTTTACAGATGGATACTGAACTGTTCTTCCAAAGCCACAAATCTAAATTATCCTTATATACAAGGGAGGCTTAGGGGGCACTGACTTACAAATATAGCTTAAAAATCTCTTGAGACCTAGAAAGATTCACTAACTTATTTCCCCCCTCCTTATTCAGGCAGGACTAAAGTTTTGCAAATGCTAGAAAAAGCGACTTGGTCACACATTGCTAATTGTTCACATTGTTATTTTCAAGCTTAGAATTATTCTGCAGTCAATGGTAATTAATAGGCAAGACTTCAGAGCTAAAGAAACTACAGTACATATCAAAATACATGCACACACCCACACGCACGCACGCACACATACATACATAAATACACACCACGGGTGGGTTCTGGCAGGCACTACTGCTGGTTTGCTCATACGCACACTGCATGCACATGATGCGCATTGCACATGGTGTTTTTTTTGTATTGAAAAAGTTTTATTGGTTTTTACAATTTTCGAAAAGGGTAGGGTAAGGGATACAGAAACATATTAAGAACTTTCGCGTCGGGATCATTGGCCCTTCTAGGGCTTCATAATAAAACATTTAAAAAAACATTTTTCCAAAAGTACTACAAGGTGAAAATAAGTACAAAATTCCTAAATTCTCCATTCTATGCTAGCAGTCATGTACAAACATCCAGACATAAGGTTAAGCAATATTAATAATAATAAAAGAAAAGAAAAGTTATTTTTTCGATCTAAGTCTCTTGGCAATTGTATCTTCTTTTTCTCCTCCCTGGCCCCCAGCGGGCGGGGCCGTGGCCCCCTCCTTCCCCCCTGGATCTTCCCCCAGGATAGAGGAATGTTTTTTAAGAAAGGCTTCCGCCTCAACAACTGTTTTAATCCTCACTCTTCCTTCATCCCAGAACACCAACATCCCTTCCGGCATCACCCACTTGAACCAGATCCCGTGGTCAAACAATTTTCTGGATAAGAAGGAATACCTCCTTCTCACCTCCCTAATCTTTTTTGGAATCGGCTTCAAGATGGTGACTTCCTTTTGTTGGTAAATTAACGGCCCCCCTCTCTGCGCCTTCAAAATTCCCTCTCTGGTTGACCTTCTAACAAATTTAATATGTATCTCTCTGGGTACTTCATTTATCCTGGCATATGCTGAATTTATTCTGTAGATTAGGTCAATATCCCCCCTGATCTCATCTTTAGGTTTCTGTAAATATTCTGCTAAAATTGTGCTCATGAGATCAGGAAGGTATTCACCAGATTCTTCAGAAACATTCTGAAATCTTAAAAAATATGACATCCTTTCAAAATCCATCCTAGACATATGACCAGACAAATCTGCAATTTCAATGTTGACATTTTTAAGTTCTCCCTTTGCCCCAGCCAGCCCCCCTTCCAGCTCCTCAGTCTTCTGTGAATTCTCCAACACTTGTTTCCGTGTTTCCAGAAGGTCCTCCTTAAAACTTTTATTATCAGCTCTCAAAGCTTTAATTTCCTGCACCAAAACTTGTAACACCGATTCCAAAGATGACATTCTTTGTTCCAATCCTGCCAATTCTGATTTTGATGCCATGGTAAGCTGTTAAAGTCAGTGTCACTAAGATGGCGTTTTTGGGATGGGGCCGTTTGAGGCAAATCAGGAGCAAAACAGTTCAGGTGAAAGTTGTAAAAGAATTCAAGACCCAGCAGAGAAACCCTTTTCACAATCAAAAACTTTAACAGAGAAAGCACTCAGGGAAGGAATCAATTAGTCCAGAAATTTGTTCATTAATAGAGAGAGAGAGTCCATTTCATGAAAAGATGTTGGTAATTTTCGAAAGGTAAAAATAGTCATTCAGGAACAAGGGGAACCTTCCTCCACCGCCCTGCCTGGGAGCCAGGAGGAGAAAATAACCCAAGAAAAATTGTATCAAGCCAGCCAGACTTAGATACATTGTAAGAAAATAAGCCGCAGATCACTTTCGCTTATTTCAATGCAGTCCGGAAACAAAGTATCCGCTTCCTTGCAACAAGGAGCCATTTCGGAACGCCGCTTTAAATCCGAGGGGGAGTTTAACCAACAAACACCCCCCTCTACGTTCTTTCAATCCAGCCTGCCAGCATAAATAATATTGTAAATCACTCACTCTTCACCTCGCTGCCAAAGCCCCAGGGAGCCTTCCGACCCGACGCTCAGTTCTTTTTAAATTTTGCTGATCGTTACCGTCCTCCATTGGCGAAGGGAAACTCCCCCCGCAGCATGTCTTCCTTCGCCTAAACCGAAGACAAGGGCCGTTTCCCAGCCACCGCCAGGATAAACCAGCCCAGGCAAGCCAGTTTTACAGAGGGACCCCCCAAAAAAGGGGGTGCCCTGCCCCGTTAGGGGCAGAAAAAAGAACAAAACGGCGGACGAACCGGGAACAGGAACAGGAACTCTGCATTGCACATGTTTGATGAGCGCTGCATGTGCACTGCAGTTTAAATTGTTCTGTGCATGTGCAGAACCAAAAATTAAGATGGCAGCTCTGTAGGCGCTACCAGAAGAACTGGTTCAGGGGCATGGCAGGCCTGGGTCACTGCCAGTTCCAGCGACCCTTGCCTACCAAACCCTACCAGTTCGGCCGAATCAGTCCAAATCAGTAGGAACCCACTATGTGTGTCGCGATTATTGTCTTTTTTTTTAAAGGTTTTTTTTTATTTTTTACAAACATAATGCATGAACAATGTGGCACCTGAATGTATACATTTTAATGCAAATGCATTAATCATATTTGTTTCATTTAACAAGTTTATATAATCCTTGTAATAATGCACACATTTTTGTTAAATTATAATATTTCATTATTTAATCTTTCAATATTTCAATGTGTCATTTCTATGCAAATCACCCTATTCTAAATATACCTGTTACTACGTATAGAATATTATTAATAGAATATTATTATATTATTAATCATATATATTACTTTTCCAAGCTTATATAATTCTAATTATAGTGCGAACATTTATGCTAAACTAGCTGGATATGCATTTTTATTCTGTTTCCATCAACAAATACTGAACAGATAGTCCTGTTCAGCTGACTGGGATGCACACAAATTGTCATCATATGACTCCAGGATGCTGCAACCATCGTAAAAAAAATGTCAGTTGCCAAGTACCCGAATTTTGTGACCATGGAGATGTGATGATTGTAAGTGTGAGGATTGATTGTAGGTCATTTTTTTTAAGCATCAAATTTTGAACAGTCACTAAACAAATGGTTCTATGTTGAGAACTATCCTTTAAAAATGCAATCAAAAGCATTGCAGTTTGCCGTCTCTCTTCAAACATGCACACATTTTTTTCTTTGTGCTTATATTTAGAAATGTAAAATGCAGAGATTAGATTTATGAAGTACCACAATGCGCTCTTTTAAAAATGTATTAATTGCAAAAGTTAACTTTTTAGAGCAGAAAATACCCAATTTTTCCCCTCCTTTGGGAACATCCGTGGTTCAGTGATGGTTTTATAATGTGGAAAGTGAGCCTTGGAAAGCAATGTATTTTTAGTGAATGTTTGCCTGTCTCATGAGTGCAAGCGATCAATATATTTGTTCAACTTGGATTTATTGTACATACTTTTATGGTTTTATTGTCAAGATCACAGACTGCAACAAACTATATGTACAGCTACAATGGAGCAGTTCTACACAGACAAATGTAATGCATGCCTGCGACAAACACACATAATTCAAGGGAAATAATGAACTGTGCTGCTTTTAGGATTAGATATACTGCTAATTCATTGCCACTGATCAAGATAAGCAAGTCCACCTGTCAGGATAACCTTTCTTTTCTTATATATACAAATTGCACCATGACAATTTTACACACACCCATATCTGCCATAATAAATATGTTGTGTGTTTCCGCATCAGCTCAAAATAACTCTGTATTAGCAACCTAACCATGCAATACAAACCAGAATCACCTTTTGGGGGAGATTGGCAGCTATATAAACTTGATGAATGAATGAATGAATGAATGAATGAATGAATGAATGAATGAATGAATGAATGAATGAATACAAACAAACAAACAAACAAACAAACAAACAAACAACACATCTACCCAGAAAATTCATTACGTTCTGTATGATTTAGTACCAAATCATTTTGTTATTCAATCCAAAATTCACATATCATTGAATAACCTGATGCAAAACTTTTTCACAAAGAATACTTTGCTCTTTGCTCCATGGAAAGCGTAAGCAAGCACTGGATTCTATTTTGTGAATCTTGGAATCATTGAGATCATACTAAAAAATTAATTGGTTAAATTTCCCCCCAAAAGCCCGCAAGAGATCATTTTCCATTTTTAAAAATATTGCATACTCCTATACACACCACACAAATTAGAGGCTGAAGATTTGAACATTTAAATCTGAATCCCACCACTGCGTCTAGACATTCTTTTCATTAGACTAAATATATCCAATTTCTGCAACCATTGTTCATAAGCTTTAACCTTCAGGTTTGTGTGTTACCCTTCTCTGCACTCTTTCTAGGGTCTGAACAACTTTTTTTTTAATATTGTGGTGACCAAAATTGGATTCAATATTCCAAACTTTATAAAGTGGTGCTAATATAAACCAATTTAAAATCTGTCCATTCTACTTCAATCATTGTTGCAGTGCCTGTTCTAGCAATAAATTAACATTAGCAGTAAAATGTTAACAATTAATGTTAAAGTGCTGCTACTTCACGAGACCCAGCATCTGGTGCCTGAGAGTAGTTGCCTCACTTTACAATGGAAAGGTAAGACTTGTGAAATGTGCATAGGATATTTAAGCACACTTAATGTTAACGATATGTAAATATTTGAAAGGATAGCTTTCATCAGTGTTTTTACATTTTAAGATTTTAATAGTACATACTAACACTTAATAAACATATAGACTATTTTTTTAAGCATCACAACTATTTCTAAAGATACAGTGGTACCTCGGTTCACGAACGCCTCTGTTCACGACCAATTCGGATTACGACCAAAAATTTCCCAAAAAATGTGCCCCGGTTCACAAACACCGTTTCGGTTCACGAACGGAAAAGTTCGTAAAAATACGCTCCGCTTCACGAACTCCGCCTCGCTTCACGAACTCCGCCTCGCTTCACGAACTCCGCCCTCGCATCACGAACAGAAAAGTTTGTAAAAATGCTCGGATTCACGAACCCCGCCTCGCTTCACGAACCGGAGCCGCGGACATTTTAAAAACAAGGTCAGAACGGATTAACCGGATTTACATTGAACCCTATGGGAAACTGTGCCTCTGTTCACGACCAATTCTGTTCGCGAACAGAGTCAGTTCAAGAATCACGACCAAAAAACAAGGTCGGAACGGATTAACCGGATTTACATTGAACCCTATGGGAAATTGTGCCTCGCTTCACGACCAATTCGGATCGCGAACAGAGTCAGTTCATGAATTAAGTTCGTGAACCGAGGTACCATTGTAGTTATATTACTAAATCACACATCCACTTACTTCTCTAAATTCTTCAGACTCCCAAAATAATCTGTAGCGAGGATGTTTGAACGTAGAATCCACCAATTCAGAACAGCTAAGAAATATTCCCTGTGGAGCTCGACTTCAGGTTTCCGAAGGCGACAGACGTGTTTCGTCCACCGCTTGCTTTCCTGGTGGGCTCCCTCGGGAGCACAGGGTGGTTCTGAAGGGACCCCCTGCCGTAAGGGCAGCTCGTTGGGAGCCCCCATCTCTGCAGCGGCCAGTGGGATGCTCCCAACCACACCCCAGGAGCAATTAAGCAGAAGGGGGGGCAATCTTGCCTCTTCGCCGGACGGAGAAACAAACCAAATTGAAAGAGTAGCGAAAATGCCGGTGCTGGAGGGCTCTTCCTAATCTTCTGGACCACTGATGGAGGGCAATTGACAGAGTATTGTGAGTTTGAGTTCAATCAATTCAAACGGAGATTAGAGGGGGGAGTTTTTTTCCTTTTAGCCCCCCCTCAGAAGAAGCGGCATTAAAATGATCTCTCTCCAAAATGGAGAGAGAAAAGGGACTAACTTGCCATTTGAATTAACTATGGGAGAAAGTATTGCAGTGGCAACAATCTTTCGCGGAGCCCTTTCTAAAAAGTAAATTGCAACTTTTACTTTTACTTTTCTTCTCTCCCTGTGAAAGGGTGGGGCAAGATGGCTCTCCTTTGTTCTCTCCTCATAGCTTTTTTATACTTATGAAGTTTGCCCTTGGTAACCGCCTCCGAAGGACTCCTGATATTTTTTAACATCTCCCCCGAAGGCTCTCTTTGTCTCTCCTGCTACGTGGAATTCCTGGATGTGGATTATATGGTTTCTTTGGTTTTCTTTTGATGTATCTCTGAGATTTGAGACAGTGAAGGAGAACTAGCTCTTCACTTGGATTTTCCTGATACCTCGAATTGTCCCGGACATCCGCTCCTTTGATGCTATTTCTTTTACCACCTTTGAACTGAGACAATGGCTTCCAGAAAACCACCCACGGGGAAATCAATATCTGCCCCCTCTTCAGCATCTTCCAGTCCAAGCATGCAACAGTCAAAAATTACTTCATTATTGCAGAAAGAAACATCTGGAGAAAGTTCGCAGGAACTGTCGGTTGTTCAAATGTTTCAGGAACTTATGAGAAATATGAAAGAATTGTGGAAAGAGATGACAGACTTTAAAATAGGACCCAGAGAAATGCAGCAAAATGTAATGGAAAATAAACAAAAAATTACAGAGTTGGAGGGTGGGGCAACCGAGATGGGAAAAGAGGTTAAAGAAATTCGAAAGGAAAGTTTAGAATTAGAAACTTATATGTCTAAAATAGAATTTGAAAGAATGTCTTTTTTTCTCAGGTTCCAGAACATACCAGAGACAGAAAATGAACATCTTAAAGATGCTATGAGTACAATATTAGCAGAATATCTTAAAAGAGATAGAGAACAATTCTGGTGGGATATGGACCTGGTTTATAGAATTAATTCAACTTATGCTAGAATCCACAATGTCCCAAGAGAGGTTCATGTTAAATTTCTCAGGAGATCCACGAGGGATGAGATATTGGGGGCCCAAAGGGGGGAACCTTTAAAATATCAAGACAAAGAAATAACCATATTGAAACAAATTCCGAAAAAAATCAGAGAAACAAGAAGGAACTTATATAATAAAGGAATTTGGTTTAAATGATTATTGCCAGAGGGGATGCTGATCTTCTGGGAGGGGGGTAGGATAATAATTAAAACATTAAATGAGGCAGATGCCTTTTTTCAAAAATATTCTTCCCTCTTAGACGACAGAGATAGTGGAGGCGGGAAAAAGGGCGACATTGTACAAGACATGGGAACGAAGGGAGCTACAGCTCCACCTGGTGACAGGGAAGAAGAAACAATAGCGAAAAGGCTTAGATCACAAAACTGATTTTATTTGAAATGTCATTGTAATTGTTGATATAATAGAAAATGGCAAACAAAGAGATGATTGAACACATGGTACACAATGCAACAACTCTGTTTATATTTGTCTTTTTTTTTAAATTGTAAACTTGTGAGGTTTGGGAGGGCTATCAACACCAACATGGGAGCGATCAAAAAAATTTATGTACCCTATCCCCTTTCCTATATATATATTTTAAAACCAATAAAAAAATTTACAAAAAAAAGAAAAGAAATATTCCCTGTGAAGTCCCCCCCCCCCACTTGCCTGGTATCAGTGATACTTGGATGGTGGGTAACAGGAATAACCAAATAGATTAAAGCTACAGAAAAACCAATCTTCAATGTCTTGAAGGAACTCTTCCCAGGTGAAATGTGACTTCTGTTTTACTACTTTATTTTAAACTAGCCTTCCCGGCCACACATTGCTGTGGCCAAGTCAGGAGGGACACAACCCGAGGGTGGAGTTCCTCCCCCTCTATCCCTCTACCTACCTACCTGCTACATTTCTCCCTTCCTCTCTCTATCCCTATAGCTGCCTACCTACCTACCTACTGTATTTCTCATTGAATACAGTAGGTATTATGACATTTTGTATTATGTGGGTCACTGTTCTCTCTGTATCCATCTACTTATATTTTTTACATTTCTGTTGCGTGTACTTGGCACAGGTGTGACATCTACACAATATCTATCTATCTATCTATCTATCTATCTATCTATCTATCTATCTATCTATCTATCTATCTATCTATCTATCTATCATTGTTCCACAACACCCTGTTAGGGCCACAATTAAGGGAGGAGATTACTGGGATTCAAACCGGGGCTGTATTACATTCTAGGCAAATGCCTTAGTTCTCTTTCTGCTCAGCTGAGACAGGAGGATAAGTATATACTTGTATATACTTATTTATTGATCAACTCAAAAAACCTAACACACACACACACACACACACGTGTGTGTGTGTGTGTATATTATATATATATTATTGATCAGCTCATAAAACTAACACACACACACACACACATACTAGCTATACTATGCGTTGCTGTGGCCCAGTCTGGTTAAATGGCCAACCAATCTGTGTGTAGATCTACACCTGCACACATACACACAACCACCATATAACCCCCAACCTACCTACCGTATTTCTCCCTCTCTATGTATCCCTCTACCTACCTACCTATCGTATTTCTCCCTCTCTATCTATCCCTCTACTTACCTACCTACTGTATTTCTTCCTTTCTCCCTCTATTCTCCCTATCTATCCCTCTACCTACCTACCTACTACCTACCTACTGTATTTCTTCCTTTCTACCTCTACCTACCTACCTACCTACTGTATTTCCCCCTCTCTATCCCTCTACCTACCTACCTACTGTATTTCTTCCTCTCTCTCTATTCCTCTACTTACCTACCAACCTACCTTCCTACCTACTGTATTTCTCCCTATCTTATACACCTACCTACCTACCTACCTACGGTATTTCTCCCTCTCTATCTATCCCCCTATCTACCTACCTGCCCACCTACTGTATTTCTCCTTCTCTAACTATCCCTCTACCTACCTACCTACTATATTTCTCCCCATCTATCTATCCACCTACCTGCCTACTATATTTCTTCCTTTCTCCCTCTACCTACCTACCTACCTACCTACCTACCTACCTACCTACCTACTGTATTTCTCCGTCTCTATCTATCCCTCTACCTACCTACCTACTGTATTTCTCCCTATCTATCTATCCACCTACCTACCTACCTACCTACCTACCTACCTACCTACCTACCTACCGACCGTATTTCTCCCTCTCTATCTATCACCCTACCTACCTACCTACCTTATTTCTCCCTCTATCTATCCCTCTATCTACCTACCTACTGTAATACAATAATACAATAGCAGAGTTGGAAGGGACCTTGGAGGTCATCTAGTCCAACCCCCTGCCTAGGCAGGAAGCCCTATACCCATGATGGTGAACCTATGGCACGGGTGCCACAGGTGGCACATGGAACCATTTCTTAGGGCATGCCAGGCATTGCCCTGTCAGCTTCAGTGTGTATGTGTGCCCTGGCCAGTGATTTAGGCCTTCTTTTGAGGCCATTTTTTGCCCTCTGGAGGTGGGGGGGAGGGTGAAAACTGCCTTCCTATAAAGCCTCTGGAGGCTGGGGAGGATGTTAAAAGCATGCCAAATGCAGGGGGTCATGCACATAGCATTATGTGCACATCGCCCCTGCACTCCCCCTGCTTTTGGCACACGAGCCAAAAAATGTTAGCCATCACTCAGAGAAATGGCTATCCAACATCTTCTTAAAGACTTGCAGTGTTGGGGCATTCACAACTTCTGGAGGCAAACCCTATACCATTTCAGACAAATGGCTATCCAACATTTTCTTAAAGATTTCCAGTGCTGGAGCATTCACAACTTCTGGAGGCAAGCTGTTCCACTGGTTAATTGTTCTAACTGTTAGGAAATTTCTCCTCAGTTCTAAGTTGCTTCTCTCCTTCATTAGTTTCCACCCATTGCTTCTTGTTTTGCCCTCTGGTGCTTTGGAGAATAATTTGACTCCCTCTTATTTGGGGCAACCCCTGACATATTGGAAGACTGCTATCATGTCTCCCCTAGTCCCTCTTTTATTAAACTGTATTTGCTTTCAGATGGGTGCTTCTTTGTTACAGTTTGGTTCAGTTCGTATTAAACAGTTTAAAGCAGCTGCCTGCCTCCGTGTTTTTACCTCAGAGAACAGTCTTGAGCAGTATTTCCCCCCCCCCCACTCTCTCTATGGGCCACCTGGGAGTTTGTTATCCCAGTGCCTTTTTGGCCCTAAGAGGCCTCTTCCAACACTGACAGTTGAAAAGCAGTCTGATGGGCGTGGCTACAGGGAAGTGAAAACATTTTCTGTGGGTACATTTTACATATGTGTACTTTGCACATGATACATGTGTGCTAGGCACAAATTGAGTTGGTATTCTATTATCCGAAGTCCTTATGAACATTGTGTGAAAAATTGAGGTAAATCGGTCCAGTAGTTTTTGAGATTAGTGGATTCGTACAAACTATTTTACCTATTTATTTATATAGATATAGATAGATAATTGTTTTCACAACTTCCTGTAAGGGCCCCATTAAGGGAGGAGATATGCTGTTTCCCTCTCTGCCTGTCGGCTCATCACCAGAGACCATCTAGACAGAGAACCATTTTTTAGTTACGTTGTGTAATATTTTTAGATATGTGTTAGTTTTTATGAGCTGATCAATAAATTTAAATTTGAGAGACCAAGATAGATCTATTTCGAGCTTATTAGCTCTCATCAGTTGGCCATACCCCACTGGGATTCAAACCGGGGCTGTAATGAATCCAAGGCAGAAGCCTAGCACTCCAGCCTAATCGGTTCTACCCATTTCATCAGCTAATCCAGGAGTATTTAGTATAGATAATTGTTTTCACAACTTCCTGTAAGGGCCCCATTAAGGGAGGAGACATGCTGTTTCCCTCTCTTGCTGTCGGCTCATCACCAGGGACCATCTAGACAGAGAACCATGAGTTACGTTGTCTAAATTTTTTAGATATGTGTGTTAGTCTTGGTCTCTCAAATTTAAATTTATTGATCAGCTCATAAAACTAACACATATATGTGTGTGTGTGTGCGTGTGTGTGTGTTTTATGTTTTTGAACTCATCAGCTATTCGCTTAATACACATAGTCCTCGACTTATACCACAATTGAGTACGAAATTTCTGTTGCAAATGAATTTTACCCTATTTACTATTTTACTAAATATTTTTAAAGTATTTTTATTAAACAATTTGTATTCATTTTGTACCACAATTTCAATCTTCACAATGCTCCGGTATCGGTATATCTGATATGTACATTCAAGTTATTTACATTCTTTTTCCTTTTGTCTTTTTGAACAAAAAGTGCATACTATTACGTAAAATAGTGCATACTATTATGTACTATTACATAATAGTATGTTATTATTATAATTATTTTATACAGTATGCTATAATTATTTTATACAGTATGCTTTAACCTTAGACTATCTACTGTTGACCTCACCCCATTCCTAAGAGGCCTGTAAGGGGTATGCATAAGCGCACCAACGTGCCTACCGTCCCTGTCCCAATATTCCCTTGTATTTGTATCCATTTCATGTATTCAAAATCATGTTTATACTTATATATATTATCCAATACATGCTTGAAACAAACAAACAAACAAATAAAATCCTAAGAAAATTGATTTTGTCAGAATAAAAGTCACTATCAGTCTTTTATCAAAGTCTTTGGTCTTTTTTTTTTTTTGCCTCCCCACAAAAGCTTATGAATTAATCCAAATCACAGATGTTCTGAGAAAGAGATTTCAGGGTGTTTGAATTTTTCTTCTGATGACATCAGAATTTTCTTCATTTTGAAGATGATGAAGTAGAGAAGACGAAGAGGAGAATAGTGATGTTGTTTTCTCTTATCTTATCTCACTATCACTATAGAGCATCCCTAGCTTGTACTCTCATTATGTTGGGACTGGGGGCATTACATGGGGCTGATGCAATGGGGCAGAGAATTAAAGACTCTGGAACTGCTGACCATGAATGGTCTGCACTCTGTTCGCTTTATTTATCTATTTTTATATAAATATATATCTGATGCATCTAATAAATATATATCTTGCTCAGCAATAATCCATCCCAAATATCTGATGGAACCTCTAAAACTAAGAGGAACAAGGATATGGCTTGCTTTTCTTCATTGGAGAAAATGTCACTTCCTTGCCAGGGTGCAAAAATTTTGTTTTGCTCATTCACAGTGGATTATAACAAGAAAATGATCAGACACATCCTCCATCAAACTATTAGTTTTTCCTCTCACAATGGGCAAGACACCAATATTGTCCCCGCCAAAATAAGCTTCTCATTATACCACATCTGTTTCCTTCTCTCATTTTTTCTCTAAAGCTTGTTTACCATGGGGTATCTGTTCTGTGGTGGAACACATTTCACACTCTCATTCGTTCACAAGAAACTTTAATATCTGGTTACATAGAATCCCATATTCCCGGACACATATACACACAAAGACCGTGTTTCCCCAAAATAATACAAGGTCTTAATATTTTTGGGGTGCAGGAGGCAGCGACCATGGTCAACTCATGGCTGCTGCTTTGTTGCAATATTTTTGGGGAGGGTTTATTTTCAAGGGAGGTCTTATTTTAGTGCATGCACTCAAAAGCCTGATTGAGATTATTATCCGGGGAGATGTTATTTTCGGGGAAACAGGGTGTGTGGGTATACACAACACACACACATATATATGTATGTATTTGTTTTCATAGATTTTCACTGGTGTAGATATGCTGGTCTTGTTGTATTCGGGTGTTTTTCTGTGTAAGCATGAGATTGTTTTTGCAACGTTTCGGCAAGATCTCACTTGCCATCTTCAGGCTTCGGCTTTGGACTGAAACCTGAAGATGGCAAGTGAGATCTTGCTGAAACATTGCAAAAACAATCTCATGCTTACACAGGAAAACACCTGAATACAACAAGACCAGCATATGTATGTATGCATACACACACACACACATACACACACTTTTTTTCATTTAAAAAACATTATCCTTTAAGTTGGTCTTTTTGATGATACCAGGAAGCAGAAAATGTTGGGCATTCCCTTCCATTTCAAATTCCACTTAACCTAATTTAATAACAACAACCACCACAATAATAATAATAGTTGTTAATTGCTTTAATCAATTACGTTAATTGAGAGAAACGTAACTCATTATGCTGGACTTAGTTTTTGTCTCCGGCCAGTGGTTGAGTGATCTGGGTTTAGGGGAAATAGCCGTTGAGCCCCTGTCATGGTTAGATCACTCTCTCCTTCGGCTGGGCTTTCCAACCGCTGCATCCCACCGCGGGGAGGTGGAACCGGAAGCGGTGAGATGGTTCCGCCCCAGGTGCCTGATGGACCCTGAGAGGTTCCAGATGGAGCTTGGGCCAATACCTGAGACCCTGACCCACGACTCGACTAAGGACCTAGTGGCCGCTTGGAATAGTGCGGGGGCCCTGGATTGGGTCGTGCCCTTGCGTCCTCTCACCCGAACCACCTTGGCTCCCTGGTTTTCTGAGGAGCTGAGGGTAATGAAGCGATGCCTAGAGAGCGGTTGGAGGGCCACCCACTCCAAGTCTGACCGGACACTGGTAAGGTCACACTTGAAGACCTACCTAGTGGCGATAGGAGCAGCGAAGCATAATTATTCCTCCACTCTTATCGCTTCTGCAGATAACCGTCCTGCCGCCCTGATTAGGGTGACCCACTCCCTTCTTCACCAGAGGGCATGGGATGCCCCCTTGCAGGGTCGTGCAGAGGAATATGGGTGTTATCTGCATGATAAAATCGATCAGATCCGGGACGGGTTGGCCTCTGATTGGACTAGTTTAGATGGGCTGACAGAGGCAGGTCTTGAGTCTGCTATCTGGGAAGAGTTCAATCCTGTGACTCCTGAGGACATGGACAGGATGCTGGAGCGGCTGAATGCCACCACATGTTTATTGGACCCATGTCCCTCCTGGTTCGTACTGGCCTCCTGGGAGGTTACATGAGGCTGGCTCCAGGGAATTGTCAATGCTTCTTTAAGTGAGGGGTTTCTGCTGGCCGCCTTGAAAGAGGTGGTGGTGAAACCCCTCCTCAAGAAGCCCTCCCTGGAACCGGCTGTGTTGGCCAGCTACCGTCCTGTCTCCAACCTCCGATTTCTTGCGAAGGCTGTTGAGAGTGTAGTTGTGTGGCAGCTCCCTCAGCACCTGGAGGAAACTGTCTATCTGGACTCGCGCCAGTCTGGCTTCCGGCCTGGGTACAGCACAGTGACAGCATTGGTCGCGTTGGTGGATGATCTCTGGAGGGCTCGGGATAGGGGTTGTTCCTCTATCCTGGTCCTGTTAGATCTCTCAGCAGCTTTTGATACCATCGACCATTGTATCATGCTGCACCGGCTGGAGGGGCTGGGGGGGCACAGTTTTATGGTGGTTCTCCTCCTACCTCTCCAACCGGTCGCAATTTGTGTTGGCAGATGGGCAGAGGTCGACATTGAGGTGCCTCACTTGTGGGGTACCACAGGGGTCAGTCCTCTCGCCCCTCCTGTTCAACATTTATATGAAGCCGTTGGCTGAGATCATCTGTGGTTTTGGGGTAGAGTTCCACCAGTACGCTGATGATACTCAGCTGTACATCTCTACCCCAGACTACCCCAACGATGCCGTGGAAGTGATGTCCCAGTGTCTGAAGGCCATGTGAGTCTGGATGGGGAGAAACAGGCTCCGACTCAACCCATCCAAGACCGAGTGGCTGTGGCTTCCAGTGTCATGATATAGCCAGTTGGTTCCATCTCTGGCTATTGGGGGCAAGTCATTGGCCCCTACAGAGAGGGCTCGCAACTTGAGTGTCCTCCTGGACTCTCGGCTGTCTCTAGAAGACCATATGATAGCCGTGGCCAGGGGGGCTTTTTATCAGGTTCGCCTGATACACCAGTTGTGCCCCTTTCTGGATCGTGACGCTTTACGCATGGTCACTCAAGCCCTCGTCACCTCCCGTCTGGACTACTGCAATGCTCTCTACATGGGGCTCCCCTTGAGGTGCATCCGGAGGCTCCAGTTAGTTCAGAATGCGGCCGCGCAGGGGATTCTGGGAGCTCTAGATGCTCCCACGTGACACCCCTCCTGCGCGAGCTGCACTGGCTGCCTGTGGCTTTCCGGTTGTGCTTCAAGGTACTAGTAACCACCTTTAAAGTGCTCCATGGCAAGGGACCTGGTTACCTTCAAGACCGCCTCCTGCTACCAAACACCTCCCACCGACCAGTTCGCTCCCACAAAGAGGGCCTCCTCAGGGTGCCGTCGGCCAGGCAATGTCAGCTGGCAACCCCTAGGGGGAGAGCCTTCTCTGTGGCAGCTCCTGGAGCTGCCTCTGGAATGACCTACCCCCTGACCTATGGACGACCACAGACCTGCACCTTTTCCGTCGTGGCCGGCCTGGCATAGTTTTAATTGTTTTTAGTAGGGGTTTTAGTAGGGTTTTAGGACAGGCTAATCATTTAATATATTTTTAAGGTATTTTATGTTTTATACTATTGATTTTTATCGTTGCCTGTACACCGCCCTGAGTCCCGAAGGGGAGAACGGCGGTATAAAAATCTAATAAATAAATAATAATAATAATAATAATAATAATAATAATAATAATAATAATAATAATAATAATAATAATAATGTGAGATTTGAATTTGATGGCTGTTTCCATGGAAATTACTGGTCTCTCTGCAAATCATATGAAGGCTGACATTACATCCTCATGAAGATCTTGGAAAAAAGGTTTTTCAATACAGTACATACCTCTAATTCACAGTCTTTATAAATCAAATGTTAATCAGCCTCTCTTTAGCTAGAATAGATCACCATCTTTGTCCCAAAGGTGCTTTTTCAAGAAGCAACTGGACTTTGTTTTTTCCTTGAAGGCGTTTCACTTCTCAGCCAAGAAGCTTCTTTGGTTCTGACTGAATGGTGGAGGATAGAAGGATTTATATCCCTTGAAGTCATCTGTTTGTTAGCACTCTTTCTGAGAGTTATTGAGGCCTTTTGGAGGCTTAGCAGTGCACTGACGTTTTTATTTATTTAACATGCAGCAAATACATGGACTTCTAGTAGTTCAAATGTTAGTTGTTTGCCATGTATTTAGAGAATCAGGAATTCTACAAAGATGTCGTGGTCATCTGAATAGTGCAAATGAGTGTGGAATCTTCTTGGAACTGTTGAGAATCTCCATAGATCAGAGGTGTCAAACTCAAGGCCCACGTGCTGGATCTGGCCCACATGATACTTAGATCCGATGGGGCCAGCCAGGAAATATCAAAGGAGTGGCCCACAGTGCTTTGCCAGCCAAAAGAGGCCCATTTTTCAGCTGGCAGAGTGCTGCAGGAGAACTGGATTACAATGATGTGACCTCAAGATTTCTAATCTGGATAGAAAACAAGCAACATCCTACATTAATACTACAGATTAATGGCAGATTTTACATACTGTAGGTCCATTTAATCTACAATAACAATCTATTCTGTATTCTATTCTGTATCTTTAATTGACAGCCTTTTCTAACTCTGGAAATTTAACTCTGCTGTTAGATCTTGTATTTAGGCTATTATATTTTTATTATTGATTGAAAAATAAAAATACAATTGTATTAATAGCTTTTCTGCTTAGAGAAGCAATTTACTATTAAACATTGGGGTATAAATTTAGAAATAAGTTTAGAGAAAAATGAAAAATAAGTAATAAATGTTTGCCAGTAATTTCTGGTAGAAGGGACAGGAAAATGGTTATAGTAAAGAATTGTGGAAAGAAAGAAGAGAAGGGGGGGAAATGCACCTTGAGTTTGTGTCAAATACCCACCATGCCCCTCCTCACTTTAAGTATTAAGTATAAAGGTTATTTATACTGGCTGCAATGATTCATTTATATATAGTAATAGCAATAGCATTTAGACATATACTGCTTCACAGTGCTTTACAGCTCTTTCTAAGCAGTCTTTAGAGTCAGCATATTGCCCCCCAGTAATATGGGTCCTCATTTTACCCAGCTTGGAATGGTACGCAAACAGAAGGATGGTAAACACACACACACTCACACACACCATCTCATAGATGTTTGCTCCTTGGCCAATACAACCCTACTACAATTCTATTTAGTGAAGAAATATTTTTATAAATCCCATTTTTTTAACTTTAATTGTGGGTTAAATGAATCACAATAAAAGGAAGTAGGTGTGTGAAGCATGCCTGGGGATCATTTCAATTTCAATTTACAACTTAAATCTAGATCCTGCTTTGAGGTTTAGTGAAAAAGGAAGGAAAGTGTCATTATTGTGTACTTTTGCTGTAAGGTGTGATTTGCGTATTAATGCCCAGCTTATTGATTACAATATATTTGAACTAAATCAGTTTCCTGCTGCAGTATAGGCTATAAATATTTAAAGTCCCATATCAATAAAAAATGATGCCATAAGTCACCAAATATAAATATCTGCATGGTGAAATCCACATAAATTATTAAGAAACGTCAAAGACACAGACTTTAACAAATGAGATTCAAGGTCAATTCATTGGCACAATCTGAAGAAAAGTGCATTTTAGATCAGAGTGGTGGGGTGGATATGAATAACACTGAGTCAAATTCAGTGTGTGTGTGTGTGTGTGTGTGTGTGTGTGTAGATTTTCACGGGTGTAGGTATGCTGCTCTTGTTGTATTTGGGTCTTTTCCCATGTAAGATTGAGATTGTTTTTGCAACATTTTGGCAAGGTCTCACTCGCCATCTTCAGGCTTGTGTCTGTAGCTTCACAGCTGCCATTTTTCTATCAACCAGCACTGGAAACCAGCACTGGCCAACCTGTTTTAAAAACATAGATTTGTGGCAAAAGCCAGTTGTGGTGATTCCAGTGGTTATAAGCACACTGGGTGTCTAACAAAAAAATATTTTATGTCATGTAGAAAATCAACCTACTGATAAAATTTCTGTCAAATTGCAAAATGTCAAACTGCTTGGATCCATACGTAGCCTACCTTAATGTATTACAACATCAATCAATTATAATAGAGCTAGAAGGCACCTTAGAGATCCTCTAATCCAGGGGTCTGCAAAGTCGGCTCTTTTAAGACTGGTGGACTTCAACTCCCAGAGTTCCCCAGCCAGCATAGCCTGGGGAACTCTGGGAGTTGAAGTCCACCAGTCTTAAAAGAGCCGACTTTGCAGACCCCTGCTCTAATCCAACCCCCTGCTCAAGCAGGAGTTCCTATACCATTACAAGTGACTATTGAATCTCTTCTTAAAAACCTCCAATGATAAATCACCCAAATGCTTAGAAAGAACTCAATTTATAACATCAGCTATGATGACTTCACATTGAACAAATAATAATAATGGGAGAAACAATGGGGCATTGAAATATCTGAAAGAAATACCATTTACCTGGAAGGACTTGATATATGGATAAAAATGCCTAATCCAGTCTGCATATCTGGCTAACTGTGCAATGAACAACAACAACAACAATAACTGAATTGCTAAATTAATCAACTGGTCATTAGGTTAAAAAATACCTGCCATAGGAACATAAAGTGGAAAAAGTTGTCAAAAATAAGAAGGTGAAGATACAATACAATAGCAGAGTTGGAAGGGACCTTGTAGGTCTTCTAGTCCAACCCCCTGCATGGGCAGGAGCCTTATACCATTTCAGACAAATGGCTATCTAACATCTTTTTAAAGACTTCCAGGGTTGGGGCATTCACAACTTCTGGAGGCAAGCTGTTCCAGAGGTTAATTGTTCTAACTGTCAGGAAATTTCTCCTTAGTTCTAAGTTGCTTCTCTCCTTGATTAGTTTCCACCCATTGCTTCTTGTCCTGCCCCCAGGTGCCTTGGAGAATAGTTTGGCTCCCTCTTCTTTGTGGCACCCTCTGAGATATCGGAACACTGCTATCATGTCTCCCCTGGTCCTTCTCTTCATCAAACTAGACATACCCAGCTCCTGCAACCATTCTTCATATGTTTTAATCTCCAGTTCCCTATTGTGGGATATTGTGGGACTTTCAAATACAGACAGATTGTCATTTGTAACACAACGCGGTAGATATCACAGTTGTCAAAAACCAAATCAATATAATTTATTGCTATCGCTGTACCAGGAGACACAAGATTTGAAGAAAAAGAACTGGAAAAAATCATGAAATACCACATCTGACCATTGAAACAACATGATTATGTATAAAGCATGTAACAGTGATACCCATTCTCATCGGGGCACTTGGTGCCATGTCCAAGAATGTTACAAGATACATCAACACCAGCAGAACTGCAAAAAGCTGTGCCACTCGGAACATTGTACATTTTAAGAAGATAGTTAGATACCTAGGATGCTGGCAGCAAACCATATCAACCATCAGTGCCAGTCAATGGTATTTGTGATGCATTTTTAAATGTTCAGTTGAGTGAGTTTCATGTTTAATGAATAATAATATAAAATTTTATTTTATTATTACAATGACAATAAAGATTATTATTATTATTATTATTATTATTATTATTATTATTATTATTATTATTATTATTATTATTATTATTATTATTATTATTATTATTATTAAAACAGGAGATCCAATATTTCCAAAAGCACTTGTTCATTAGAGGGCCAGATTATATATGAATTGTTTGAATGAAACATTCTTCCTCCACCTTACAAATAGCATCCTTGCTACCATCAATGCCATACCAAAGTGAAAGATAACTTATGTGGGTCAACCCTAGATAAACTCCCATTTCATAAAGAAGGGTATATCCCTTGGTTTCATCTGAAGTTTTGTATTGCTTCCCAATCTCTTTCAGTGTAAGCAATTTTCAAAGAGCACCACGTTACTTAAAAGAGTTAATACTAATATACTCTGCCATGATCTTATCCATAGAAAAATGGACTATTCATGTGAATGCTGGTAGAAACATTATTGCTTGTGATATCCTGTTAGAATGTGGAAGACAGGAGACAAAAAACTTGACAAAAGAAAACTGGGAATAAGCCGAATTCAGTGTGGATAAAAAAGATTTTAAAAAGAAGGGCTGGGATGACATGATAGCAGTGTTCCAATATCTAAGGAATTGGCATAAAGAAGGGGTGGTGGTTTCAACTTATTTTCCAAACCATCTGAAGACAAGACAAGAAACACCAGATAGAAACTAATCAAGGAGGAGAAGCAACATAGAACTAAGGCTAAATTTCCTAACAGTAAGAATAATTAAGCAGTGGAATGGCTTGCCATGAAAAGTTGTGGATGTGCCATCACTGGAGATTTTTAAGAAGAGATTGGACAACCATTTGTCTGAAATGGTGGTATAGTGTTTCCTGCCTGAGCAGAGGGTTGGAATAGAAGACCTCCAAGGTCCCTTCCAACTCTGTTATTCTGTTAGAGGATTAAGTAATTCTCCCCTGCCCCTAGTTATACTTCAGCCAGTTTGCAGTTATTATGTTCTATCCTTCTTAAAAGATAAATCATAATAACTGCTTATCATAAGGATCATATTTAATGACCTTGGTTAGGCCCCTTTGACTAGTAGGGGAACCACATCATGTTTTTGTTTGTCTGTCTGTAATTATAATCAGAGAGATGGGGAAAAGATTGAAGGCTGCAGCTGGAAATACCATACAGCCCCAAAGTCATGAGTTGCCCACTTCTACCATTAAGCCTAAGAAATGCATGTAGAAATTCCTTCTCTCATTTTCTTGAGCAATAAAAAAGAGCATAAATTGTGTTTGTGTGTGTGGGGGGGGGGATCAAAAACAGCAAGATGGTAGAAAAAGAGCCCCTTTTCCCTTTTGGGATTGGCTGCAACCTTTTGCTTTTTTAGCATCCTTCCCCCATGGATGACAATCCTTTTCATCCTTATGCTTCAGGATGTTCACCTATCAACTATCTGCAGTTAAGAATGGATACAGGATCATAAAACCACAAATCTTCCATTGCTGATCCTAGACTGGCTCCTTAATAAGTAGCAGGAAAACTCTTATGTTGCTAACAAGGGAAAGTTTATAGGATGACACACAAAGAAAAGGTCATAAATAGAATAAGGTGGTCATAAATATCCTTGTCCCACACCTTGATAAAAATGTGGCTTCAACATATAATTCTGTCAGTCTTGATTAGTTTCCAAATGACATGCTTTATCAACAGGTTTTCATTGAATTGCAGTTTCCCATTTGACTCCTATGTAAGAGATACTAGTGTGGAAGTGAATCCCAAATTCTATCTTTCAATATTTTAAATAAGAAGGATGGAGAAAAACTCTTTATCTTCTGATAACAATAGACCTGTGCTAAAGAGTCCCCAGTTCTTTGCTTCGTAAATAGCTTCAATGCACATTTTTATGGTAACTAGTAGTGCTGGAAAAAGCAGTTCTAATGTGAATTGGTCATTGGTAATAATTGATGACTGATTTACCCATTAACTTTACAATAAACATTAGCATTACATTACTAACAAAAATGAATGCACTTTAGACAAACCATTAAACATTGTTCATTGGCTCCCTTCTGCCCCCTTGTTAAATATTCACAATTTCAATTACAGCCATCTGAAACTGACATTTGTTTTAGACAAAGGGACTGCAGCCAATATGCAGCACTTTCTATTAGTTTATGAGTTCATTTCTGAAGATTGTATTGCACTGATCCATTACCGAAGTCTGGAATTTCTAAACAGCTCTGTGCCTGGACTCCATAAAATGGTCCTTTAGCCGAATCATAATTGCTGAACAACTTGCCACCCATTCATTTTATTTGCAATAGTTCAATCTCCGCTGAAGCTCCAAAAACTGGGGAAAAAATAGGTAGCAATCTTGCCATCTTTTAGAGAAATTAAAATATTGCTTGTTGATTTTCTTAGCTGCTTGTCCCCATCTCACCAGGCAAGTGTATAAGTGCACAAAGCTATCATTTAAAGCTATTTCTGGACATTAGCAAATCAGAAATGAAAGGTGGGGGGAAAGGAGACTAAAATTAATGACAGTAGTTTATATTCTTGGGCAGTTGCTATGAAGCACTGGCTTGGCAGGCAAGGATGATGACCAGTTGTCCTTGCAAAACTGGAATTAGAAATTTATGCAAAAATAGGGATACCAGGGGCAGCTGCAGAAACTGGTTGTTTTCATCAGATGAGAAAAGCAGCATCACAGTGTTACAATACAAGCTTCACCCTTCTGTGTGCAATGGCCTGACACATTTAGAAAAGGGTCAGGGCTTGGATCATGATGCCCCAATGTTACTTCTGTCAGTCTTTGTGTCCATTGTCCCTCCCCCCAAACAACTTTTCGAAATCTACCTTGCAGCTCCCTTCCCTCGACAAAGTTTCCTGTGTTTTTATTTTATTTTCAAGACAGGAACGGATTCATCAAGCTATATAAGGCTCAAATGTGATTAAATTATGAAGCCTTAGTAAGACCACACCTAGAATACTGCATCCAATTTTGGTCACTACACTATAAAAAAGACGTTGAGATTCTAGAAAAAGTGCAGAGAAGAGCAACCAAGATGGTTAGGGGGCTGGAGGCTAAAACATACGATGAACAGTTGCAGGAAGTATGCATGGCTAGTCTAGTGAAAAGAAGGACGAGAGGGAAAATAAACCTCAGTGGCACAGTGATTAGAGTGCAGTACTGCAGGCTATTTCTGTTGACTGCCAGCTGCCCCCAATTTGGCAGTTCAAATCTCACTAGGTTCAAGGTTGACTCAGCCTTCCATCCTTCTGAGGTGGGTAAAATGACGACTCAGATTGTTGGAGACAATAGGCTGACTCTGAAAACCACTTAGACAGGGCTGCAAAGTACTGTAAAGCGATATATAAGTCTAAGTGCTACTGCTATTGCTATAGTAGTTCCAATATTTTAGGGGCTGCCACAGAAAGGAGGGGATCAAACTATTTTCCAAAGCACCTGAAGGACAGACAAGGAATAATGGGTGTAAACTGAACAAGGAGAGATTCAACCTTGAAATAAGGAGAAATTTTCTAACAATGAGAACAGTCAACCAATGGAACAGCTTGTCCACAGACGTTGTGGGAGCTTTGTCACTGGAAGCTTTCAAGAAGAGACTGGACTGCTATCTGTCAGAAATGCTGTAGGGTCTCCTGCTTGGGTGGAAGGATAGGACTAGATGATCTTCAATGTCCCTTACAAGTCTGTTAATTTGTTAATGTTGGTTACCTCAAATTAGCAATGAAAAGATAAAGGTTTCTCTGTTAGTCATATCCAACTTTAGAGCATAGTGATCATCTTCATTTCTTGGTCAGTGTTATCTGAAGACAATTTCATGTGATCATGTAACCAGTATGGCTATACGCCAAAAGCACACAGAATGCTGCTTCCTTCCCATTGAAGTGATACCTGTTTATCTACTCACATTTGCATGCTTTCACCCCATTGTATGAATCTTAGGTCTTGAACCTGGGCTGTCAGTTCTCCCACTGAAAATCTCACTGAACAGCCAAACCATTTCACCCTCTCTGCTATCAATATTAACATTGGCTCAGGACCTAGTTACATGCGAGACCGTCTCCTGCCCCATACATCCCTTAGACAGATACGCTCCCACAGAGAGGGCCTTCTCCGGGTGCCATCGGCCGGACAATGCCGGCTGGCGACACCCAGGGGAAGGGCCTTCTCTGTGGCGGGCCCTGTCCTGTGGAATGACCTACCCCCTGAACTCCGTACCATCACCGACCTCCGCCTCTTCCTCCAGTGTCTAAAAACACACCTGTTTCATCAAGCCGGCCTAACATAGCCTCCGCTGTGACTAGTATTAGATAGTTTTAAAATGGGGGATTTTAATTGGTTTTAGCGCAGGTTTTGATATTTAATAGGTTTTAAATTTGTGTATTTTGTATTACTTTTGTATGTTATTTTAAATTCCTGTGCGCCGCCCTGGATCCTTTTGGAGAAGGGCGGGATACAAATTGAATAAAACTAAAACTAAATTAAAATCCAGTTTAATTTATGATAGGCAACACAAAATTCAACTGTGTGTAAGAATTTGCAAGCCATGAATTTCAGTAGAGCAATAGCACTTAGACTTATATACTGCTTCATGGTGCTTTACAGTCCTCTCTAAGAAGTTTACAAAGTCAGCCTATTGCCCACAACAATCTGGGTCCTGAGTCAACTTTGAGCCTGGTGAGATTCAATCTGCCAAACTGCTGGCAGCCAGTGATTAGCAGAAGTAGCCTGAAGTACTGCATTCTAACCATTGCACCACTGCACCACCACAGCTCATATGTTATTTAATAGTTTTTTTTTAAAATTCAAGTCTATTTTATTTATTTCCTGTGGAAAAGGAAAGCAAAAGAATAGAATTTCAGACGCTGAGGTTCAAAATTACAAATCGAGATAATAATTCCAGAGTAAATTGGAATTTCAAGAAAACTAGGCTTACAAAATCATATCAGCTTTAAAAGAAATAAAAAGTGGTCCCGTCGCCCTCTCCCCCAGCACAACACTGAACAGGCTCAGAATTGTTAAGCTGACCAACTTCAAGTAAAATGTGCAATCAAAGCAATGGTTTCAGATTTTTAGATCTGAGAACAGGGAGGGGGAACACTTGATCTTTCAGCGTCTAAAAAAGGATGCATCTGTTAAATTGAAAATTGAATGTTCCGTTTAACTGGATATGTTTTGTTAAATAGAGAAAGGACTCACAAACCCATACTGATGGGGAAGGGAGAGAAGGGAAGGAAATGATATTTTTTTTAAAAGAATGGCAGTCAGAATGAATTTCTCCAGGCTCCAAGTCTAACTGAATTTAAAAGGTAAACAACAAAGCATAAAACCAATATTTTTTTCTGCAACATGGTTTCTCACAATAGCTCCTTATATCAAAATAATGTACATAGGCACCAGCTGAAATCAAGAAGAAGAAAAAACCCTGTTGAAAATGTAATGCTATTAAAGAATTGTTTTTATTTATTTTAAAAAAAGAATTAAAACAACAACAACCCAAAACTCTTTGTTAAGTACACATGCAGCACATGTGCCTTTGGCTTTATTATCTCTAAAGGATTATATGTGAAATAAAACATTTAACTGGAAACATGGTAGCCGGAATTCAGATGGGAATTGTGGAACAAGACAAGGGAATTGATTCTTATCCTTTCCCTCGAAACAATTTTCTTAATTTATGTCACCACTAAAGTTTTACTGCCTCATCCCTGTCCCTCAGCATGAGAAAACCAAATGTAATTACAAAAAATATCCAGGGCAAAGGGTTAAAGTATTCCTTCCCCTGACCACCAATACAAGCTGCCATTAAAAAAAAAAAAAAACCTCTGGAGACTGGAACCCAGATGTCACATTTTACAATCCATTAAGATCAAATTAGATAAACTTGGAAATACTGCCTGATGATATGTCTGAAATTTTGCATGGAATGGTTTTGACACCATAAGAACAAGGAAAAGTAAGGGATGTCATAATCTTCAGCAGCTTGGTAAAAGTAGTAAGCATTTTTTGGGGGGGGGGGACAAGCATTTCTAAATGTCAATCTCCAATATCCTCCTACTTCCTCCAAGGATCTTTTATTTCTTTTTTCATTCAAGCTTTTATTTTTTTAATACAAATTATACATATTATAGGAACAAAGAATTGTCTGGGTCTCTTCTTTTATATCCTCTCAATTACATAGTACTTTTTACATCATAGTTTCATTGCCACTTTCTGCCAAATTATTCTCTTCCATTATTTTTCATCTTTATGGTTTTATTTTCCTAATACATAAACAATATATTCAATTGTTCCTTCAAAGTTACACCAAATTTCCCTTTCTTATTTTCTCCATTGATATATTTTGCTATAATAATAATAATAATAATAATAATAATAATAATAATAATAATAATAATAATAATAATAATAATAATAATAATAATAATAATAATAATAATAAGAATAAGAATAAGAATAAGAATAAGAATAAGAATAAGAAGAATAAGAATAAGAATAAGAATAAGAATAAGAATAAGAATAATAGGAATAAGAATAAGAATAAGAATAAGAATAAGAATAATCTTTATTGTCATTGTAATAAGATTGTAATAAAATTACAATGCAATTGGTTTGAGCGCCGTGCCAACACCTGCACCAGGTGGAATACAAACAGCAGTGACAGCCACAACAGGAATCTCTCCAGGCAAACAAAAAGGCCGACAAATGACAGTTGAAAAGGATCAATTGTACTTTGTCTTTTATTATCCATTTCTTCAAATCTGTTTGGCATTTTAGGAGTTGGTGGAAGAGGAGCACGTCTCTTTTTCTTTTTTATTTCTATAAACAGCAAACATTCTCTAATTCAATTTAAGCAGAGAGCATTTCTTTCCCTTTTTTCTACAATTAACAATGTACTATCATTTCTTTATTTCTCAATTAGTTACATCACAATAACAATCTTACTACTATTCTCTTTAGTCCAATAATGTAGTTCTTTTTTCCCTTTCTTCCTTTTTTAATTCCCAGGAACTTTTAAAATGATTTAAAACATGACATACAAGAAGACAGTAAGAAAGAGAAACTATACAAGGACAACCAAACCATATATGAACAAAGGAACAGCCCCCCTTTTTTTAATTGATATGGGACTTCTCTCCTTATTGAACTAATTGAACCCTAAGAAATATCTTTTTCTTTCTCTTGAAAAATGGGAGAAGGGAAAACATGCTTTAGAGAAAAATAGAGTCTGACAATTTATAGAAAAAGTGAGGAGTAGAATTGAGCTTTTCATAGTAATTATATGCAAAAGTTATTTGAAGCTTATGGTGTCCTTCTTATCTGGACTAACTTTATAAACCTCAATGAAGCTTCCATGTGATCAACATTCTGAAAGTATCCCCTTTTAAGCCATCATGATATAACAAATATTGATATAACCTCTTTGTGTTGCATGCCTAAGAATTGCCTCTAACACATCTGCAGATGATCTCATGGAATGTAACCTAAATTAATTGGCACAAGAAGCTGAGGAGAAGGGTGGAGTGGGCGAGAAGAAAGATTGCAGTAGAGGTTTTTGTATAATGAATCAATGATTTTTGAACAAGTTATTCACAAATACACTTGGGCCACGAGGGAGGACATCCCCTCGTAGAAATGTGCCCACCAGGATACCGAGCCTTCCATCAGCCTAGGGCCCTAGGGAGGGGTGGGGGTGGCGATTATGGTTAGGGAAGGTCTTGAGCCAAAGGAGACCACGATCCCTCAGATGACCGGGTGCGAGTCCCTCCTTGTGAAGTGGGGCCTAGGGAGGCAGTTGGGCATGTTAGTTGTATACATGGCTCCTCGCTATGCAACAACAGCCCTGCCCGAGCTCCTAGAGGTGATAGCCGAGGCGGCGGTTGAGACTCCCAGACTTTTAGTCATGGGGGACATTAACCTGCCGTCGGCAGGCGAAACCTCTGGTGCAGCTCGGGAGTTCATGGCTTCCATGACAGCCATGGACCTGACCCAGGTAGTTGTAGGCCCTACCCATGAGGGCGGACACACCCTGGATTTAATCTTCATCTCGGGACAGTGGAGTAGTGATCTGGGAATAGGGGATTTAGTCATCACACCCCTGTCATGGACAGATCACGCTCTCCTTCAGCTCGACTTTCCGAACGCTACACCTCACTGCGGGGAGGCGGAACCGGACATTCCTATATGGTTCCGCCCCAGGCTCCTGATGGACCCGATAAGGTTCCAAAGGGAGCTTGGGCCAATTCCTGTGGACTTGCCCCACGACTCGACTGAGGACCTAGTGGCCGCATGGTTAAGTGCGGCCACGGGAGCCTTGGACCTAGTTGTGCCCTTGCAGCCTCTCTTGCGGCGACGGACCACCTGGGCTCCTTGGTTTACTGAGGGGCTCAGGGAGATGAAGCGCCATAAAAGACGCCTAGAGAGCAGATGGAGATCATCTCACTCCGAAGCCGACCG
Organism: Rhabdophis nuchalis; assembly: GCA_039707465.1. Taxonomy (NCBI): domain Eukaryota; kingdom Metazoa; phylum Chordata; class Lepidosauria; order Squamata; family Natricidae; genus Rhabdophis; species Rhabdophis nuchalis. Next base: position 20,887,663 of record CM077647.1, read on the forward strand.
AACACTAGTGAGAGACCATATTAGGACTTACTTAGTGGCAATAAGAGTGGCCAAACGTGAGTATTGTGCCACTCTTATTGCATCCGCAGATAACCGCCCTGCCGCCCTGTTTGGGATGACCCGCTCCCTCCTCCAACAGAGGCCACGGGAAGCCCCTTTACAGGGTCGAGCAGAGGAATTTGGGATTTATCTGCAGGAGAAAATCACTCGGATTTGGAGCGAGTTACCCTCCATCGACAGTGGCCCAGTCGAGCGTGCCGAGGCTGTTCTTGTGACACCATCATGGGAGAAGTTTGATTTTGTTGCTACCGAGGATATGGACATGTTGTCAAAGAGACTTAGGGCCACCACATGTTTATTGGACCCGTGTCCCTCCTGGCTTGTACTGGCATCCTGGGAGACGATACGAGGCTGGCTCCAGGGCATTGTCAATGCATCTCTGCGTGAGGGGTCCTTGCCCGCCGTCTTGAAAGAGGCAGTAGTAAGGCCCCTCCTCAAGAAGCCGTCCCTGGATCCAGCATTATTAGAGAACTATCGTCCCATCTCCAACCTTCACTTTTTAGTGAAGGTTGTTGAGAGTGTGGTGGCTCAACAGTTTCCGCGACACTTGGAGGAAGTTGATTATCTAGACCCGCGCCAGTCCGGCTTCCGACCCGGGCACAGCACCGAGACGGCATTGGTCGCATTGGTTGATGATCTCTGGAGGGCGCGGGATAGAGGATTTTCCTCTATCCTAGTCCTATTAGACCTCTCAGCGGCTTTTGATACCATCGACCATGGTATCCTATTGCGCCGACTGGGGGGGTTGGGGCTGGGAGGCACCGTTTTGCGGTGGTTCTCGTCCTACCTCTCTGGTCAGTCGCAATGTGTGTTGGCAGGGGGGCAGAGGTCGGCCTCGAGGCCCCTCATATGTGGGGTACCTCAGGGGTCAGTCCTCTTGCCCCTACTGTTCAACACATATATGAAGCCGGTGGGTGAGATCATCCGTGGTTTTGGGGTGGGATATCATCTGTACGCTGATGATACTCAGTTGTACATATCCACCCCAGACCACCCCAATGATGCCGTCGAGGTTATGTCCCGGTGTTTGGAGGCTGTACGGATCTGGATGGGTAGCAACAAACTCAGGCTCAACCCGTCCAAGACTGAGTGGCTGTGGCTTCCGGCGCCCCGATTCAGCCAGATTATTCCAACTCTGGCCATTGGGGGCAAAACACTGGCCCCCATGGAGAGGGTGCGCAATTTGGGTGTCCTCCTGGACTCCCGGCTGTCTATGGGCGACCATGTGGCAGCCGTGGCCAGGGGGGCATTTCATCAGGTACGCCTGATGCACCGATCGCACCCCTTACTGGACCGGGGTGCCTTAAGCACAGTCACTCAAGCACTCGTTACATCTCGACTCGACTACTGTAATGCTCTCTACATGGGACTTCCCTTGAGGTGCACCCGAAAGCTACAGCTAGTCCAGAACACAGCCGCGAGGGTGATTACGGGAGCGCCTAGACACTCCCATATAACACCAATCCTGCGCAAGCTGCACTGGCTTCCTGTGGTCTTTCGGGTGCGCTTCAAGGTTCTAACGACCATCTTTAAAGCGCTCCATGGCTCGGGGCCTAGTTATATGCGAGACCGCCTCCTGCCCCATACATCCCTCAGACCGATACGCTCCCACAGAGAGAGTCTCCTCAGGGTGCCGTCGGCCGGACAATGCCGACTGGCGACACCCAGTGGGAGAGCCTTCTCTGTGGCGGGACCAGCCCTTTGGAACGACTTACCCCCTGAACTCCGTATCATCTCCGACCTCCGCCTCTTCCACAAGTGTCTGAAGACACACCTATTCCAACTACCCGGCCTAGCGTAGCCTCCAATTCTGACTCATAGATAGTTTTAAAATGGGGATTTTAATTCAGTTTTAGCACAGGTTTTTAGTCGAATAAGTTTTTTAAAAAAGTTTTATATGTTTGTATGTTTTTTAATATTCCTGTGCGCCGCCCTGGGTCCGTTTGGAGAAGGGCGGGGTATAAATTCAATAAAATAAAATCAAAATCAAACTCTGGCCAAGGAGGTACAGGAACATTAACCACTTCCCATAAAAATCTGATTTGAAATATCTTCAAAATCAATATTGAAAACCAGTTTTCTTTCAGCACTGAATTTATACAGGAACAAAGAGATGAGCTTGTTGAAGATGAGACCATTGTAGACCGTTAGACAGTGGTGGGATTCAGCCAGTTCACACCTATTTGGGAGAATCTGTTAATAATAATAATAATAATAATAATAATAATAATAATAATAATAATAATAATAATAATAATAATAATAATAATAATAATAATAATAATAATAATAATAATAATAATAATAATAATAATTTATTATATTTATAAACCGTCCCCTCTCCCCAAAGGGACTCGGGGCGGTGTACAGGAAAATTTAAAAAACCATCTAAAAACATACAATACACACAAATTAAAAATGAATTAAACTACCCTGTACAAAATTTAAAAACCATTAAAATTACCACCCATTAAAACCAAATAAACAATTTGAGAAAACAGACTGGGGCGAGAAGCGTAGATTAGGCCAAGCTGGCCTGATGAAACAAATAGGTTTTTACTTTTTGGCGGACGGCGCGAAGGTCCATAGTCGTTCTAATATCCGGGTGTAGGTCGTTCCAGAGGGTCAGGCCCATCACAGAGAAGGCCCTTCCCCTGGGCGTTGCCCGCTGGCACTGCCTGGTGGACGGCATCTGGAGAAATCCCTCTCTGTGTGAGCGAATTGGCCAAAGGGATGTATGGGGCAGGATACGATCCCACAAATAACTAGGTCCTGTGCCATGGAGCGCTTTAAAGATGATAATCAACACCTTGAAATGCACCCGAAAGACCACATGCAGCCAGTGCAGTTCGTGCAGGAGTGGTGTTACATGGGAGTATCTAGTGACTCCCATAACTGCCCGCGCGGCCGCGTTCTGGACCAGCTGTAGTCTCCGGGTGCATCTCAAGGGGAGCCCCATGTAGAGAGCATCACAGTAGTCCAGACGAGACATTACAAGCGCATGAGTGATCGTGCGAAGGGCATCCCAGTCCAATAGGGTATGCAACTGGCACACCAGGCGAACCTGGTAAAATGCCCCCCTGGCCATGGCTGTCACATGGTCTTCTATAGACAGCTGAGAGTCCAGGAGGACGCCTAAGTTGCATGCCTGCTCCACGGGGGCTAGATGTTCGCCCCCTATGGCCAGTGATGGCATCAACTGGTTGAACCGGGGCGCCGGTAGCCACAGCCAATCAGTCTTGGACGGGTTGAGCTTGAGTCTGTTCCTTCCCGTCCAGATCCGCACGACTTCCAGATACCAGGACATCACTTCGATGGCATCGTTGGGGTGGTTTGGGGTAGAGATGTACAGCTGGGTGTCATCCGCGTACAGATGGTAAACTACACCAAACCCACGTATGATCTCGCCCAGCGGCTTCATATATGTATTGAACAAGAGAGGCGAGAGGACCAACCCCCAAATGGTGCCCACAAGTGAAAGGCCTCGAGGTCGACCTCTGTCCCCCTGCCAATACAAATTGTGACTGACCGGAGAGGTAGGAGGAGAACCACCATAAAATGGTGCCCCTCACCCCCAACCCCTCCAGTCGGTGCAATAGGATACCATGGTCGATGGTATCAAAAGCCGCCGAGAGGTCTAATAGGACCAGGATGGAGGAACAACCCCCATGTCTGGCCCTCCAAAGATCATCCACCAACGCGACCAATGCCGTCTCGGTGCTGTGACCAGGCCGGAAGCCAGACTGGCGTGGGTCCAGATAATCAATTTCCTCCAGATGACGTGGAAACTGTTGTGCCACCACACTCTCTACAACCTTCGCTAGAAAGTGAAGGTTGGAGACTGGATGGTAATTTACTAACAATGCTTGGTCCATGGAAGGCTTCTTGAGGAGACGGTAGGCAAGAACCCCTCACTCAAAGAAGCCCTCACTATTTCCTGGAGCCATCCTCGTGAAACCTCCCAGGATGCCAGTACAAGCCAGGAGGGACATGGGTCCAATAAACATGTGGTGGCCCTCAGTCTCCTGCGCAACCTGTCCATATCATCGGAAGTAACAGAGTCAAACTCCTCCCAGAATGGTGCCTCAAGACCCGCTTCCGACGCTTCCTCCAGACCACTGTCGGTGGAGACCAACTCGCTCCGAATCTGAGCAATTTTGTCCTGCAGATACTCTCCAAATTCCTCTGCTCTGCCCTGTAAAGGGGCTTCCCATGGCCTCTGGTGAAGGAGGGAGTGGGTCACCCCAAACAGGGCGGCAGGGCGGTTATCTGCTGACGCGATAAGAGTGGAACAATACCGACGTTTGGCCAGTCTTATCGCCACAATGTAAGTCCTCAAATGGGATCTTACCTGTGTTCGGTCAGATTCAGACCGTGTGGATCTCCATCTCCTCTCTAGGCATCTCTTGTGGTGCTTCATCACCCTCAGCTCCTCGGAGAACCAGGGAGCCAGGGTGGTTCGCTGCCGCAAGAGAGGCCGCAAAGGCGCAACCCGGTCCAAGGCCCCAGTGGCCGCACTATTCCATGCAGCCACTAGGTCCTCCATCGGGGCGCGGGTCAGGGCTACAGGTAGTGGCCCAAGCTCCATCTGGAACCTTTCAGATTCCAACAGGCGCCTGGGGCGGAACCATCTTGAGTATTCTGGTTCCGTCACCCCACGGTGGGGCATAGCGGTGGGAAAGTCGAGCCGGAGAAGTGAGTGATCTGACCATGACAGGGGTATGATGACTAAATCCCCGACTCCCAGATCACTCATCCATTGGCCGGAGATAAAAATGAGATCCAGTGTGTGTCCTCCCTCGTGTGTAGGACCCTGAATTACTTGGGTCAGGTCCATGGCCGTCATGGAGGCCATGAACTCCCGAGCAACCTCGGAAGTCTCGCCTACCGATGGTTGTTAACTTTCTAAGCAGTTTGGACAACCGGTTGTTGGAAGAAATCTCATTTTGTTTTTTCCCACTTTACAGGGGTAATCCTGTAAGGAAGACAGGAAAGAAACACTCTGGTGTTGTTTCTAGTTAATCTTTATTGCCCTGCTTACAGAAACTGCCTCTCTGGTTAATCCTTATTGCATTATAACAGCTAAGATAAAGTGCCCATTTAGTAACATTGAGTTGGCCATGCCCACCCAAGTCACATGACCACTGAGCCCCATCTACCCAGCTGGTCATTAGGGAAGAGAACTGGTTGCTAAATTATTTGAATCTCACCAATGCCCTTAGACCAGGGGTCTGCAAAGTCGGCTCTTTTAAGACTGGTGGACTTCAACTCCCAGAATTCCACAGCCACTTGTGTTGAATGAACAGCTTTGCTGGCTGGGGAATTCTGTGAGTTGAAGTCCACCAGTCTTAAAAGAGCCGACTTTGCAGACCCCTGTCTTAGACCAAATCATAAACTCAGTACAAGAAAACAAAGCCTAAGGGGGGGGGGAATGTAAGGTTGCTTAACTTGACTTTTTAAAGTGATTTAAAATATGAAAAACTCCTGACTCTTTTTGAAATAAGGGTCGGGAATGTGATCAGGCTTTCCAGAGCCTGTTTCTACAACCTGCAGAATTATAATACAGCCGTAATATTCCTTATGGAAGCTGTTTCCTGGTCTGGCCTATGTCAAAAGACAGACCAAGCTGAATGAATACTGGTGTGAAAAAAGTCAGAATATTTAAAGTGCAAGACTGATGTCCATAACTACCCAAATTTATATTTATTGTTTTTTTAGTTGCTATTTTCTTGCCTAGTTCTTATTTAAAAAGAAGCTTATCAAAATCTTTTTTTTTCTTTTGCTTGAGGCAATGAGAGATTTTGATTTTTAGCCAGCTTGCTGGAAATCCTAATGCTAATTTGAAATGAGAGAATATCACTGGCCCAACGCCACTTAGCTGACTTCTGGTCCCTCTGTACTTAGACCAGCATTTAATCACTACACTACCCTAAATCCATCTCCATCTCTGTTTGAGGATGAAGGTTCATTCTCCGAGCTTGTTCTTGAACATGTCATTACCAGGCTAGGTAGCATCTACAGCAGAGTTTAGAGCAAGGCTGTCAAACTCAATTTCATTGAGGGTCATATCAAGGTTGTGTTTGACCTCAGGGGGTCAGAGAGGTGTCCAGGCGGCATGGCCAGTTTAACATCACTCCTATCAAGGATGCCTGTGGCAGCCTGAGTGCTCTGCCAGCAAAAATGAGTTCCCAAGCTCTGCGACATCCTCCTCCAACCCTCTGCTAGAGGCACCATGAGCCAGTCCTTCACTGTTTCCAGGGTAGCTCCATGGCAGAAGTGGGTTCCAGCAGTCACTACTGCCAGTTCACTAATTTGCACGCTGTCCACATGCGGACACTTGATGCGTGCCCCATGTGCATGCACAATGCAATTAAAACTGTTCTTCTCATGCGCAGAACTGAAAAACAAGATGGCGCTGCCTATGGCGCTGCCCAGGGAACCAGTCCAGGAGCGTGGCAGGCCTGGGTCACTGCTGGTTCCAGCAACCCAGGCTGCCAAACCACTACCGCTTTAGCCAAACTGGTCTGAACTAGTAGGAACTCACCACTGCCTCACAGGCCAGATTTAAGCACCCCGTGGGCCGGATTTTTATTTATTTATTTTATTTAATTTGATTTGATTTCTAGCCCCCAGGCCTTGAGTTTGACACTCCTAGGTTTAGAGGATATCCATTTCAGTGTTTCAACATTATTACAATCTTAAGACAGATTCCATAAATAAAATAGGAACACAAAAGAACATAAATACGTTAAAATAGAACTTGAATGAGCACCTGTTGGAACTCTTCTATTATGGCATCATAAGAGCAGTGGTGGGTTGCAGGAGGTACGAGCCTGCCTGGACCACCACCAGCCCTCCCTCATGTCTTACTTATTCCTTATGCCTTTGGCGCTTCCGCACACGCGCATGGTGCATACGGCACCTGTGTGATGCTCCGCTGAGCAGCTGGAGTGTTGTGGAAGCTTGCGGAAGCATCACAGGCAAGTACGATGCATGTGCACGCTGCAGGCGTGTGCATGTGGGTGATGCCAGGGCCATTCCAACCGTACCGCTTGGAACGGAATGCGGAACCCACCACTGCATAGGAGGCAACTCTTTAGGTCATCATTAGGTTTCTGTTAGTCAAAAACTCAGGGCCAATTTGTGATGGCACCAGGCTAAAAAGCAGAAGTGACCATCCCACCTTAAGGCACAAAGCCAGGTGACTTTTGGCCAGGTACTCTCTCTCAGCCCAAGGAAGCAGGCAAGGGCAAATCACTTCCAGAAACTCTTGCCAAAAAGAAAAAAAAACCTGCCAGGGACACATCCAGGCAGTTACCAGGAGTCAACAATGATTAGATGGCATGAATATGTGGGCACATTCATGCCAACCCAGCCAAATGACAAACAAATAGAACTTAATGAGGTAGCCGAGCATTTTAGTTCTTAGGATTTATTTCTTAAGTTTTTATATCCACAAATGTAAAACTTGCATTGTAATATTTCATGTTTTAGTTTTCAAATTCTGATCTGCCAGGGCAAAGCTTTTGCATGACTAGGTTGATGCTAAATTCTTGGACTGACCAGAAAAGGCTCTGGAGGAAGCCCTGGAATATTCAACATAGATTAAGATAAATGTCTTAATTTTCAGGATAATTTCTTGGACTTTTTGTAAGAGAACAATCCATCCTGGAGGTTTAGCTGACTTCACACTGTAATTGCACATCCTCAGTATGTTACTTAATAGCGCCTCCCCCACACCCACCCACACTTTGTTTAAACTTAAAAAGATATTCAGAACCAGTCCATAACTGTTGCAGTTTATTCAAAACAATTTCCCATTATTTTTATCTGGATTTGTTCAATCCTATCGGTGGGGAAGAAACTCCTAATTGCCAAATGGTCCTACGGACAAATTACATTACTTTTCCAAATTTGGGGGAGAGCAGCTTTGAATATGAGAATCACTAGTATCTGTTTAAGTGGGTACTATATTTGCTGCATTTCCTGCATATGTAATCCAGGGCACTAAATTCAACCAATTGTTTCTCTGACTTGTGAAATTGCCAGATTCTTGAAGAATATCCAAGAATAATAAACATGGAAATAAGCATGAAATAAATAAACCTAAGAATATCTACAAGGCATTATTCTGACTTCTCTGAAACAGAAATCAGAGCCTTGGCAATTTCATTTGCGTTGGCCTGAAGCATTCTGGGAAGAGAACAGAAGATACCTTGATCAAGAGTGAAGTGGGATTTCATTTCATCAACAAAAGGAAAAACCTGCAGGTTGACTTATTGTGAATGTTTACATAGGACTGCGGTATTGTGAGAAATCAGCAGAAGGTCATTGTGAGCAGTTGTGAAGTGAGATTTTGCCTTTTAATTTTAAACTAGCAAAGTAGAAATGCATTTATTGCTTTAAGAAGATTGATACTGTATGTACTTATTTAATGTTTTGAAGCTTTTTCCATAAGACCTTTTTTTTTGCTGTGTTTTGAAATACAACTTTTCTAGAAAACTTGGTTAGTGAATCCATGAACATTTGCATTTAGGTGGAAGACATGATAAATCTCCTTAATCTCACAACACAGGAACAGACTTGAACGGTTTCTGAAAAACTGAGCATTCTAGACCAACTTGAATGTTATGGAATTCATTGAAGCTTAGAATTGAGATAAATCAGCCATCAATAGATACAAAGAGATGAGCCACATTTGCACATTATTCAAAAGAGACAATAAAAAAGCTGAAAAGGAAACAAAAAGACCAGAACACATCATCTCTGACAGCCAACACCCAGATAAACAGGGATTATGGACTATGGAAACGCTCTCTACATGGGGCTCCCCTTGAGGTGCACCTGAAGACTACAGCTAGTGCAGAATGTGGCTGCGCGGGGGATCTTGGGAGCCCCACGGCATTTCCATATACCCTCTCCTGCGCGAGCTGCACTGGCTGCCTGTGGTTTTTCGGGTGCGCTTCAAGGTGTTGATTATCATCTTTAAAGCGTTCCATGGCATGGGTCCTAGTTAGCTGTGAGACCGCCTCCTACCCCATACATCCCTTCGACCGATCCGCTCCCACAGAGAGGGTCTTCTCCGGGTGCCTACGGCCGGGCAATGCCTGCTCGCGACGCCCAGGGGAAGAGTCTTCTCTGTGGTGGGCCCTGCCCTCTGGAACGAGCTATCCCCCTGATCTTAGAAACATCATGGACCTGCGACTCTTCCGCAAACATCTAAAGACTCATTTCTTTCACTTGGCTGGCCTGGCTTAACCTCCGAGACTATATTAGTGAATGATTTTAAATTAAATTAAATTTGTATTAGGGGTTTTAAATTGATTTTAGCACAGGTATTATCAAATTTAATTGGATTTTAGTGATTTTAAGATGTATTTATTTTTGTATGGTATTATTTGTGTTTTAATTTTTCCTGTGCACCGCCCCGAGTCCCTTTGGGGAGAGTGGGGTGGTATATAAATCCAATAAAATGAAATGAAATGAAAATGATTAACTCCAAACAAATAAGCAAAAAAACTATACTATTTAAGCAACTACCAAGAGAAAAACAACCACCATCATCAAGGCTTGAAGGGCTAACTACTGATATAAAAAGGAACAAACCCATATTTACTAACACTGCAGAGGTGGGTTGCTGTCAGCATTACTGCCAGCTCAATGCGCAGTTGACCCTGCGCATAAATATGTCTGTGCATGCGCAAAACATTAAAAAATCCCTGTGCAATTAAAATTGTTTTGCACATGCAAAGAACTGAAAAACAAGATGGCGGCACCTATGGCACTGCTTGGGTAACTGGTTTGGGCGTGTGACAGGCCTGGGTTGCTGTCGGTTCCAATGACCCAGGCCACCAAAGCACTACTAGTTCAGTAGGAACCCACCACTGTAACACTGATGATGTTACATAATCTGGTAGTGAAGCATTTGCAAGCAGTCAAATCAAAACACCAAGGACTCCATAATTCAACCCTGAGATAGATAGATAGATAGATAGATAGATAGATAGATAGATAGATAGATAGATAGATAGATAGATAGATAGATAGATAGATAGATAAGTGGGTGGGTGGGTGAGTGGATGGATGGATGGATGGATAGATATAGATATATATACACACAGAGATACATACATATATGTGTGTGTGTACATATGTGTGTGTGTATGTATGTATGTATGTATGTATGTATGTATGTATGTATGTATGTATGTATGTAAGTATGTATGTAGTTCTATTGGAACTGTAAATTGTTATATTATTACTCCAGGTCCAAAATTTATTGGCAATGGAAAACTTCCTCCATTCTCACTAGCTTTTCATAAGAAAGGCTCAATTAATGTGAAAGAGATATCTCTTCATTCAACTCTCTCCTGAGCATCATACTATTTTTCCCCCCACGTTTCGGCTAATATTTTAATTATATCTTTTAAAAGTTTTAAAATATATAATTTTTATATATTTGTTTTTATATATTTTTCTTTTGGCTGTACACCGACTGCCCTGAGTCCTTCGGGAGTAGGGCGGTATAAAAAACCAATAAACTCTAAACTCACTCTAAACTATGTGTATATGGATGTGTTGGGTTTTAAATTTGTTAAAATAATGTTTGAATTGTTCTGCATTTGATCTGTATTTTAGTATGTAAATTTATACCTGCTTCAACATACCATGCTCAAAACAGGAATCAATAAAAGGACTGTTATATTGGAATAATAATAATAATAATAATAATAATAATAATAATAATAATAATAATAATAATAATGATGATGATGATGATAATAATAATGATAATAATAATAATTTTAATTTATAAACCGCTCTCTCTCCCCAAAGGGACTCGAGGCGATGCACAGGGAATTTAAAAATACATGTATAAAACCACAAGCATAATACAATATTAAAATGAATTAAACTAAAACCCTGTGCTAAAATCCCAAACTAAAACTAAACCCCTAAAAACCCTAAAAAACAGTTCAATTACCCCAGGCCGGCCAAGCAGAAGAAATGTGTTTTTAGTTTTTGACGGAAGGAGCGAAGGTCCGTAGTTGTTCTAATTTCGGGGGGAAGGTCGTTCCAGAGGGCGGGCCCGCCACTGAGAAGGCCCTTCCCCTGGGCATCACCCGCTGGCATAGCCTAGTGGACGGCACCCGGAGAAGTCCCTCTCTGTGGGAGCGAATCGGCCGCAGGGATGTATGGGGCAGGATGCGATCCCGCAGATAGCTAGGTCCCATGCCATGGAGCGCTTTGAAGATGATAACCAACACCTTGAAGCTCACCCGAAAGACGACAGGCAGCCAATGCAGCTCGCGCAGGAGTGGTGTTACATGGGAGAACCTGGAGGTTCCCATAACTGCCCACGCGGCTGCATTCTGGACAAGCTGCAGCCTTCGGGTGCACCTCAAGGGGAGCCCCATGTAGAGAGTGTTACAGTAGTCCAGTCGGGATGTCACGAGTGCATGAGTGACTGTGCAAAGGGCACCCCGGTCCAATAGGGGACGCAACTGGTGGACCAGGCGAACCTGATAAAACGCCCTCCTGGCTACAGCCGTCACTTGATCTTCCATGGACAGCCGTGCATCAAGGAGGACGCCCAAGTTGCGTGCCCCATCCACTGGGGTTAGATGTTCGTACCCTATGGCCAGTGATGGAGTCAACTGGTTGTACCGGGCTGCCGGGAACCACAGCCACTCGGTCTTGGACGGGTTGAGTCTGAGTCTGTTCCTTCCCATCCAGGCCCGCATGGCTTCCAGGCACTGGCACATCACCTCTACGGCATCGTTGGGGTGGTTTGGGGTAGATATATACAGCTGCGTGTCGTCAGCGTAGAAGTGGTACTATACCCCGAAACCACAGATGATCTCGCCCAGCGGCAACAGGAGTGGCGAGAGGACTGACCCCTGAGGCACCCCACAAGTGAGGGGTCTCGAGGTCGACCTCTGCCCTCCTGCCAACACAAATTGCGATCGACTGAAGAGGTAGGAGGAGAACCACCATAACACGGATCCCCTCACCCCCAACCCCTCCAGCCGATGCAATAGGATACTATGGTCGATGGTATCAAAAGCCGCTGAGAGGTCTAATAGGACCAGGATGGAGGAACAACCCCCATCTCTGGCCCTCCAGAGATCATCCACCAACGCGACCAATGCCGTCTCCGTGCTGTGGCCAGGCCGGAAGCCGGACTGGCGCGGGTCCAGATAATCAATTTCCTCCAGATGACGGGGGAACTGTTGTGCCACCACACTCTCTACAACCTTCGCCAAAAAGTGAAGGTTGGAGACCGGACGGTAATTTACCAACAATGCCTGGTCCAGAGAGGGCTTCTTGAGGAGGGGTCTCACCACCACCTCTTTCAAGACGGTAGGCAAGAGCCCCTCACCCAAGGAAGCATTTACTACCTCCTGGAGCCAGCCTCGGGTAACCTCCCAGGATGCCAGTACAAGCCAGGAGGGACACAGATCCAATAAACATGTGGTAGCTCGCAGTCGCCCACATAACCTGTCCATATCTTCGGAAGTAACAGAGTCAAACTCTTCCCACAAAACTGTCTCAAGATCTGCCTCGGGGCATCCAACTGGGTCACTTTCGATGGAGGCCAACTCGCTCCGAATCTGAGCCATTTTATCCTGCAGATATTCCCCAAATTCCTCTGCTCTACCCCGCAAAAGGGCTTCCCGCATCCTCTGTTGAAGGAGGGAGCGGGTCACCCTAAACAGGGCGGCAGGGCGGTTATCTGCGGATGCGATGAGAGTGGCACAATGATGACTTTGGCCACTCTCAGCGCCACAAGGTAAGTCCGTAAATGGGCTCTCACCTGTGTTCGGTCAGATTCAGACTGTGTGGATCTCCATCTCCTCTCTAGGCGTCTCTTGTGGCATTTCATTCCCCTCAGCTCCTCGGTAAACCAAGGAGCCTGGGTGGTTCGTCGCCATAGGAGAGGCCGCAAGGGCGTGACCCGGTCCAAGGCCCCTGTGGCCGCAGTATTCCACGCGGCCACCAGGTCCTCCTTCTGGGCATGGGTCAAGGACACAGGTAGTGGCCCAAGCACCATCTGGAACCTATCCGGGTCCATCAGGTGCCTTGGGCGGAACCATATAGGCGAATCCGGTTCCGCCTCCCCGCAGTGGGGCGTAGCGATTGGAAAGTCGAGCCGGAGAAGTGAGTGGTCTGACCATGACAGGGGTATGATGGCTACATCCCCTATACCCAGATCACTCTTCTACTGACCAGAGACAAAAATTAAGTCTCTGATGATTCGCCCACCGATGGCAGGTTGAAGTCCCCCATGACAACCAGTCTGGGGGTCTCAACCGCCATCTCGGCGATCATCTCAAGGAGCTCGGGCAGGGCTGCTGTTACATAGCGGGGAGCCAGGTATACAATCAGCATGCCCAACTGCCTCCCTAGGCCCCACTTCACGCAGAAGGACTCACAGCCGGAAGAAAACAAGAGCTAATAAACATAGAATCTGCTGCTCGGGTGATAGGTTTCTAGTTATCTCTTAAATGTTTTTTTAAATTGTCTTTGTTGATGTATGTCTGAATTTTAATAAGTCTTCATAATTTAAAATCACTACTGCATTTTTAAAAATATTTTTGGGTTTTTAAAAAAACAGTCTTTTCATTTGTCAGTATACTCATGATAACATAAAAGATGAATAAATTAAGATTCAACTGTAATTTCTTCATTTTCTTACAAAGCAGAACAGGTTTTACCCCTTTAAAAAAAAAACTTAGTACTTTAGCTTCTATTTTTCTGAGTGCCTTTGTAAAAAGATTGAACGGGAGTACATGTGTATGTGTAAATTTATTTTCTTGCAGAGCTGAAATATTTTATATGCTAGGTGCAGAATTTGTGGCATTTTCCAAGCCTAAAGACAACATCAAGTAAGGCTTATCTATTTATTTGATTGATGGGGTGAAGGTTTAGCACTATCATCCTAGATTAAAGTAGTGAAATCCACTGAGGAATAATTTACTGTAATTTAGAAAAATATATATGTGATTTTTGTTCAGAGCATGGTTAAAGATTGGGAAAGACTATATTGTTGAACTCAGTTGGAAATCACATCCAAAAAGAGTTTTCACAGACTTCTTGAAACCCATATGTTTTCAATTTCCTGTGTTTACTATCCTTCAAACCATATTATGAAAGATGAGACTTGGTGAGAAAAAGGTACAAATAATGAAACAAAGTAGATGGTACATAGAATTTGTATCGTTCTGTACTATTTTCAATGTATTTTCCACACTTTGGCTCATTGTATATGGATGGAAAAGCCAAATTCTTCATTACAGGTTCCTTTGCTTTCAAAAATTCACATTTAATTCAAGGTCTGGCATACAGCTATATTCTTTTTAAAAAATTGTTAATACTGAAATTGAAATTAAATATTCTTAAACCATCCATGTGGTATGGGTAATAATTTAGACAAAGAGTGGGAAGAATGATTGGATTTTCTCAGGCTACTTTTAAGGAAGTGTCAAAATATGCAGGATGTTGGAAAACCACCAGCTAGGAGGTTTTCTAGCAGGAGTCAAGTGGGGTTTTAGCTTAGTGTCCGTGCACAGCTGCAACAAAACATAAACTTGACCTTTCCCAAGATCTATGAAGCCTTCTCTGGTACTCCCAGAAAAAGGCAAATTGTCTGGTAAAATTCTTGTAATATAGGTGGAAGTCAATAAAGTTGCTTGCTTCAGCTATTTAATAGTGGCTCTGGTTACTAGTGTTTGACATAGGATGATAGTTATTCTGGTTACAATGGGGATGTTTGAATGTAAATGTGATGCTGACACATACACATGCAATATATAAGGCTCTGATACCAATACCATGGCCATCATCTTATCTACTTTGACTCTTCCTCATAGATGTTGAGGCCATTGCCACAACCCTGGTAAAGATCTGATATTGCATATCAATTAAGAAAATTGTAGAGCAGAATGATGTAGATTTTTAATGATCGTTTGCTAATTAGATACAAAGTCTCTGAGGGAAGATAAGAATCAAGAAATATGATTTTTCCATTTAGTGCAAATATTACATGTTATAGCATTGATCTTAGAAAATTGCAGTCATTTCATTATTTACAGTATTTCTTAAAATCACTTCAAATTCAATCAGTTTCAAAAACGGCAGTTTCAGAAATATCATTTTTTAATGTATAATTATGGTATTGAACTTTTCATATGCTGCTTTTCAAAGAGGTTTGTAAGCACATATTACCAATCACTTTAAAACTATGCAAGCAGATATTTTTATATTTATATATTTATCTGAGCATAGGGGAAGTGTCTCTTTCATATTGATAGTTGGCATTTCTTAATTATAGTTTCCATTCCACCCCACACCCTTCCAGAATGCTTTGTAATCATGTCAGGTTCAGGACTTACTAGAAAAAGAAAGCTGCAGCTTTCATGAATGCTTTTCATGTCAAAAGAATTTCAAAACTCTTTTTAAAAGCCTGAAAAGCAGGAGGGAAATAATTCAGGTCAAGTCAATTGTTTAATTTAAAAAGTGTACGTTGCATTCCTGTTGCATAAAAATCAACACCCTAAAATTGTTGTAGTTAGAACTTTAAAATGCGAAAAAGATTCAATGGGACTGGCAACGGAACTAGATGTGTGCATTTTATTTATGCACTTGAAATATTCTGCAGATGTTCTTGGCATGGTTTACAGGGCACTCCTCGGCTTCCAACATTTCTATCATTTTTTCCTCAAAACTGTCTTCATGTTCTCAGTAAATATAGGTGTGTTTTTATTTTCATCCTTCCCATTATTTTCAATAAAGAGCTGGTGAAGGCATACATAGTTTTTTCCCCCTCTCTCTCTGTAGGGTTACCATAATCGTTAAGGGACAGAAAGCTATTTGTGACCTATGAAAACCTCTAAATGGATATCACTTTATTTTATTGGAAACATGCATGTTGGCATACACATTGTAGGAAATTAAAAAACCCAATCCAGTGATATACCTGGATAAATTTGTCTTTTTTTTTCTTGTGACTAAAGATAATCTAAGAGTTGGATAGGACTGTTAGCTTGATCTTAATTTTGGTGTTATCCTATGTTCATCTGGGTGTTGATTACTGTTGGGGAGGTATTTTTATATTTTTGTTCTCTTTTTGGCTTGTTTATTGTTTCTTTTGCACAGTAGGTAGACGTTGTTTATGTCTCTGTGTCTACTGATGGTCAACTTGTCAGAACTCCAGGCTTCCAGGAATTATCTAGCATATAATTCGGACTTGGCTAGAATGGTTGCAGTTTCCCAGTTGAAGCTGTGGATAGGTCTCTCCATATATTGTGAAGTTAAAGAATTTTCATCATGACTTCCGACTGCTAGTTAGTGTTCATAGATGCATTCTGCTAGTCTTCCTATTTATCCTACACAATTGCTGTTACTGTTATTGCACTGTATCCTGTAAATGGTGCCTTTTTTTCTTCTGGGGCTGCTGAATCTTTTAGTTTACTTCAGATGTTTTGGAGGGTTTTAGTGTCTGAAAATGTTGATTCCATTTGCTTATAATAGTTGGTTTCTGAAATGTTTTTGAAGTATGGCAATGCTATCCTTTTTACAGCTTCTATTGGTTGTGCTATATTGAGTTGAGTTGACTTTCTGTTTATGAAGTTGTATGGATATCTTTTTAGTTGCAATGAAATGTCGGCAAGAAAGCAACCAAGAGGGAGCCACCATTAGAGAAACATATTTTGAAATATATTGATTGAACTGTGCAACCTTATTTGCTTAGTACTATAGCATATTGTTGATGCCTAAAGAAGATATTCCTGTTGCTGTTTACTAAGTCTCAACAAGGCACTTTATATTGCACAGACAATATAGTTCTCTTCACCAAAGTGATGTTGTGATTTATCAACAAGGCACTGCGGTTTTTTTCACCTGAAATGGTAGCATTGCACTTTCACTATCCACCAGTTAAATGGAAAAAATCACTGGAGTTCTGGTTATTCAAACATTTTTATTCTGTTTGTTTCAATTCAGTAAACTTAATTTGAAGCTCTTTAGCCAACCACTATATAGGAAGTTTATAATTCAATGCCAAAGTGTAATATCTCCATTAGACCACGGAGTCAAATGAGCTGATCTTTGAGAGCGTTTTCCAGAAATCACTTGGGAGTGTACATATTCTCTGTTCTTCATGCTAATGATCTCATAGTTGCTTTAACTTTCTCTGTTGTGCTGGTTAGTTTCACTGAGATTAATGCCTGGAAGAATACACAAATCAGGAAACCATTCAAGTACCTGTACATAATGACCAGAAATATCTTAAAAACTAGATAGAATAAAACCCCATAGAGCAATACCAGTATTTTCTAGGACAAAGTGGAACATATTTTTATTGCGTTCTTTGCCCTCCTGTGATTACTTTGTATGAGGAGCTCTTGTTTGTTTTCACTTCTATCTGCTTAATGGCCCATTGCAGCACAAATAGTGCTCTTTACAATGAGAAAAATGCCTAGAATGTGGGTAATCAGTGACCAACCTCTGTTTACATCTTTGCTTCTGAAATCTAAGTGACCCATTTGATTTCCTGTAAACCTGAAAAGTTGGGACAGCTGCAAGCTGATGTGCCATTTATAAAACAAGCAATTAGAAAGTATAACAACATTGTGTTGTGCTTTTGTCTTAAGTTAATCTCACATTATTTCTCAGGGCAGTTAGGATTTTGCTGAGCACTTATAACCAGTGTTTTCCAACCCTGTCAACTTTAAGATGGGTGGACTTAAACTGCCCAAATTCCCCAGCTAGAAATTCCACACATCTTAAAGCTGCTCTGTTGAAAAACATTGTCTAAATTTTTAAGGTCATCTCTCTATTTTGCTTCCACTAGACTTAGACCACTGGACTGGATTGGTCTCTGGACCTGTCAAGCAAAGCTCAGGTAGCCTTCAGGAAGCTAAGTCCAATTCCCATGACTATTGGTATTTCTCAAGTCTCTTTTCTGTGGCCATAGAGTTTTCACCAAAACAATACCAGCTACAGGTAGGGCACTGGCGGCAGACCCAGGTAACTACATCCAAATCCCACCTCTTTTCTGAATATATTATGGCATCACACATATTCAGAACTGAAAGCAGTGCTATCCTACAGAAGCAGTGATATTCTATAGGTGTCTCTGGTCCAGGGGTATCCTAAAGAAAAAGGTTCCCCTTGCACATATGTACTAGTCATTCACAACTCTAGGGGGTGGTGCTGAAGAGCCAGAAGTCTCCATGGTCATGTGGCCAGCATGACTAAATGCCGAAGGCATACAGAATGCTCTTACCTTCCCACCAAAGTGGTCTCTATTTTTCTACTTGCATTTTTACATGCTTTCAAACTGCTAGGTTGGCAGAAGGTGGGAAAAATAACATGAGCTCACTCCATTATGCAGTGCCAGGGATTTGAACCGCCAAACTGCTGACTTTTCTGATTGACAAGCTCAGCGTTTCAGCCATTGAGTCACTATGTGAAAGAAATCATATTTCCTGAGGAGCCACTAAAATGAGATATGTTGCCCTGCTTAACTTGTAGTCCACATAGCTACCCCAAACATTAAATGCAGCCACCAAATGGTTTCCCGTCACTGACATATTGACCCACAGCTATGGCACAGAAACAAGCACCATTTGCACCTGTAGAATCAATAGGAGATTCTGCGAATGGATAATGTGTTTGTCCAGCCATGATGCTAAAAGAAGATTCTGTCTGAATGTCAACATGTGATCACCTGATACTGACGTCAAGTAACAATAATGGCTTTTCTCAAACTGCTGAGTAGTGTGGCATTGTTGAAAATAAAGAAATAAATAGTTGATTAGAGGCGTGTTGGTTTGATCGCATCCTACCCCACACATCCCTTCGGCCGATTCGCTCCCACAGAAAGGGACTTCTCCGGGTGCCGTCCACTAGGCAATGCCAGCGGGTGACGCCCAGGGGAAGGGCCTTCTCTGTGGCGGGCCCGACCCTCTGGAACGACCTTCCCCCCGAACTTAGATCTATCCCGGACCTCTGCTCCTTCTGCCAGCAGCTAAAAACCTACTTTTTCCAACAGGCCGGCCTGGCCTAACCTACCGTACTTAGCCTAGTTTTTTAGCAGAGAAATTCTACATTGGGCTTCAGGGATTAGTTTTTAATGGGGTAGATTTTAGCACAGGGTGTAAATTTAATGTAGTTTTAAGTATTTATGTATTTATTTTGTGATATATTGTGTTTTTATATTTCCTGTGCACCGCCCCGAGTCCCTTCGGGGAGAGGGGGCGGTTAATAAGTCGAATGAATGAATGAATGAATGGTACTTTTTTGCATGCATATAAAAGATCCTGAAGATGAAACTGAAGTACTTTGGCCACTTAATGAGAAGGAAGGACTCACTGCAGAAGAGCCTAATGCTGGGAAAGATTGAGGGCTAACGAAGAAAGGGATGGCAGAGAATGAGGTGGCTGGATGGCGTCACTGAAGCAGTAGGTGTGAGCTTAAATGGACTCTGGGAGATGGTAGAGGGCAGGAAGGACTGGAGGAGCATTTTCCATGGAGTCGCGATGAGTTGGACATTACTTTGCAACTCACAACAAACGAGAAGTTTAAGGGTTATATTTTAAGGCAAAGGACCATTCATAACTCCCTTTAATAAAGAGCTAGGCTTAATAGTTTCAAACTTATCTACCTTGAGAACATTGTCTTTGTGAAATGACTAATAACTGACTTGTAAGTCAATGCATTTCTGATTTTACAGGGAGTACTTGACCTATGGCCACAATTTGGCCCAGAAAATGTAATTAAGCAGTGCAATTGTTACCATCCCAGGATTATGATTTGCAATTTTCCGTGCTGACTTTACCACTGACTATGCTTCATTGAAGCCAAATGAGAAGATGGAAAATGGTGGTCACATGACCCTAGGATGCTGCAGTTGTCACAAAAAACATGCAACTTGCCATGCATCTGAATCATGATCACAAGGATAATGTAATAGTCAAAAGTGTGAGGACTGGTCATAAGTACTTTTTCCAGAGCCATCATAATTTTGCATGGTTGTTAAAAGAATAGTCATAATTCAAGGACTATCTTAAATTATATGTTAGCCTGAGAAAATCTAAGCATGAGAAAAGAGCAAGAAGTAAATGGTATGAAGATGTTGGGGTTTTAGACTAGATTAAAAGGTTGAAAAAACTGCATAAGACAAACCACATCTATACTCCTGCGAAAAAATTGGCACATTTATTTCCATGAAGTCATCACCAACAGAGTTCAGTTGAACTTTACTTTTCATTCCTCCCAATATTTAAAACAAGCTAATTGAAATCAGTGGTAGATCACTTTATTTTTTTAAAGTTTCCAGCGATGGAGTGCCAATAACTTCTAGAGGCAAGTTGTTCCACTGGTTTATTTCTTCTCACTGCTAGGGAATTTCTCCTTAGTTCAAGGTTGCTTCTCTCCTTGATTAGTTTTCATCCATTGTTTCTTTTGTTGCCTTCTGGTGCTTTGGAACTCCTCATCTTTGGGATTAATTAGAAAACTAATGAAAAGCATATGAAAATTTTAACAATATTTTGGGGGTTCTGGAAGGAGCTTTTCAAAACACATGAAGAAAAAATGTCGATGGAATATATTCCTGTCCTAACTTGGAACCTAGTCAATGGAGACTGTACCAATCCAGAATGCAGTAACCTATAAACAATGCCTCCCTTCTCTTATTTAAAAATAGTCTAGTGTTTAAAAAAATAGAGTTATGAAATGAAAACATATTTTTCTTGTTATTTTTATTATGCCAAGGTATTTTAACCAAATGCAGCCATTCATTAGTCAGCTTACATTCCCCCTTTCTTTAGACCTCCATACAACTCTTTGAATAGTTGTATCTACACCTTTTCTAATGATTCTGGGCTAGAAGGGCTGTATTTTAATGTCATTTATACAAGCATGAAATGACCGCTGCATTCACATTGATGGTGTGATATTGGAATACCAAATGCTCACTGATAGCTTAGATAAGGGCAAAGATTGAGAAGCAAGTGATAATTGCTAATGAAACATAATAAACTGAATTGTTAATAAATCTCAAAAGACCTTATGGTTTCCTATTTTTGCTTCCAGCTGACTATCCTTCTGGAAAAAGTATGTTTGACATCATTTCAATGTAACTGAAGCAGAGATATGGATATACTCAAGACATGCTAAGAAGCTTCATCTATAAATGTATGGCTCAAGCTTTAATCTACAGATGCAGGAGAATTATGGAATTAGGACCCCAACTTCAGCAACTGGAGCTGGATCAGATTAACAGATTAACAGAGTTAGAAGAGATTTTATAGGTCATCTAGTCCAACCCCTCACTCAAGCAGGAGCTGACAAATGGCAGTTCAATCTCTTCTTGAAAGTCTCAAGTGATGAAGCCCCCACAACTTCCAAAGACAAGCTTTCCATTGGTTGATTGTTCTCACTGCCAGAAAGTTCCTCCTTATTTCTAAATTGAATCTCTCCTTGATCAGTTTCCATCCATTATTCTTTGTCTGGCCTTCAGGTGTTTTGGAAAATAGCTTAACCTCCTCTTCTCTGTGATAGCCCCTCAAATATTGGAACACTGCTATCATGTCTTCCCTCAATTTTCTCTTCACTAACTAGCCAGTTCCTGCAAGTGTTCTTCACATGTTTAAGTATGCAGTCCCCTAATCATCCTGGTTGCTCTTCTTTGCAATTTTTCTAGAGTCTCAACATCTTTTTTGAGACTAAACAGATTTTAAACTAAACAGATCTCAACAGAGGACCTTAATGATTGACCTTGTCAGCCATTTTGTAAGCCTTTTCCTACCTTGTGCTATGGCCAGGTAGATGTGTCAATTGTGCAAACAGTGGAAGACCAAGAGATAGTGAACAGAAGTAGGCAAGATTTTGGTGTCAACAGATGTGCTTACTATTTTTAGAAGACTAACATCCAATGGCAACCACTTAGATGTAGTCCTCCACTTAGGACCAGAATTGCCATTGCTAAACAATTTGGGGGTTAAGTGAGTCATGCCTAATTTTGTGGGCTTTTTGTGGTTGTTAAGCAAACCATTGCAGTTGTCAAGTGAATTATGTGATAGATAAACAAATCCAGCTCTCCCCATTGACTTTGTTTGTTGGTAATTGCAAATGGTGATTGAGTGACCCCAAGACACTGCAGACATCATAAAGCCACTCAGAGTCACCTCAAACTGATGGAACCAAACTAATGGAAACTGAGCATTTAAGAGATATGCATTGTTGGTTGGTTGATTTTAATTTGTCTTAGTTGTTGTAATTGCTCTTTATTCATCTGTTTAATTTTTTTCTTATTGTGGATACACCAACAGGGAATAAACCTAGATATTATAAAGCCACTCAGAATCACTTCAAACTAATGAAACCAAACTAATGGGAACCAAACATTTAAGAGATATACATTATTGGTTGATTGATTTTAATTTGTCTTAGTTGTTGTAATTGCTCTTTATTCATATTATTTTGTCTTATTGTGAATTCACCACCAGGGAATGGCCCTAGATGGATTTATCATTGTGTGATTAATATTTTTCATCTTCTGATAAAAAAGCACATTCACTTCATTTGCTTCAAAACAAAGTCTTCAGAAATAATGTTATTGCTTTTAAAATAAGAGAGAATATAATCATATGAAAATGTCAGCTATTTTTTGCATAGTCACATTTATATAGTTCATGGCTTTCAACCAAACTTAATAAGAGTAGCACATTATATAATGTGTTATGGAAGCACTGTCCTTATATCACTAACAAGATGATGTTCTGATAATCCTTTTCAGCAAAGGCATAATGAAGTTCAATACATTCTGAACATTACTTTTTTGTTATATAAGTCATGGTTTAAAGTCTATTGACACTCTTGCTGCAGCAGTTAAGACTCTTTCTCATTTAATATATCTTCAAAACAAACTTGCCTTCCACACTATGTTGGAGGCCCTGTTCTTAGTGGAGCCAATTTTCTCCAAAATCCACTGGATCCAACCTATAGGATTGCTCATATTCATAACACTTATGGTTTAGGCTAGGGGGTCCCCAACCTTTTTGGCACCAGGGACCGGTTTCATGTTAAAAAAATTCCACAGACCGGTGGTCATGGCTCGGCCAGCATAGAAGGGGGAGCGGGGGAGGAGGGGGAACAGGCGGTGGATGCATGCGTGGGGGGGGGGGTGACTCAGCTCACTCACCCCTCTCGCGGCCCCAATGGCAGGAGCGGCCGCGCCTGCGCTCTTCCATCCCCAGTGCGTGCTCTGCCCAGGGGGCTATTCCCTCCTCCCTCCTCCTCCTCTCCGGCCCTTTCTAAGAGTTGCGCCGCTCACTGCAGCCCGGTTCCTATCAAGCCACGGACTGGCACTGATCTGCGGCCCGGGGGTTGAGGACCCCTGGTTTAGGCTACAATGATATGGGTATTATAAATCTAGGACAGGGTGTCAAGCTCAATTTCATTGAAAGTTGCAGTACTTAATAGAAAACCTTGGAATCTTTTGTTATTCATATGTACCTATACATACATATTTGTGTATGTGTCTATATCTATATCTATATCTCTACCTCTGCATCTCTCTTTGTCTGTCTGTCTGTCTATCTATTTTTATTAGTTTTAGGTTGTTTTTTTACAGGCACCTTTATTTGTATTTAACATTCCATTTGAATGGCAGTTATTCATATATCATTAAGTTGCCTGCAAAAAAAACAACAACCAAAAATTAAAGCCAATCATGTTTCCTATTCAGTTAAATGAAAATATCCACCCTTTTCTGTTCCCTAGGTTAGCTCTTAGACCAGTGCAAAAGGTAAATTAGAGTTGAAAGAAAATTGATTAATCATAGTGATTGACTCATTCATTTACAGCAGATTAACGCCTAGATTTTTAATCAGCTGTTAATTGCAGTAAAAGGGCATGAAATGCTTTTGGGCTCTCTTGGAAAAAGCAAACAGCACAATAACTTCAGGTAATCATTATTTTGAGCTGGTTTACAATCTTTTTGGTGGAATAACAATTCCACACGCAATGAGTAGGGAAAACCAGTGGCTAAAGATGAAACTTGTATTTAGCAGCAATCCTTGTATCTGTCCTACAGAAGCAGGTATCAGCAGTGCACTGTTTATTTCTAAAAGATTAAAAATGATTAGTATTGCCAAACATGTGCATAGAATAATACATTCATCTCTCATTGTTTTAATGTATACTTCTGTCTCATACCTTGACAAATGTACTAATTTTATTATCTTAATTTCCTTGCTTGTGAACTGTTTTTCAAAAATATTATCTTGATGAAGAAGGGACTTTATTTGTCCCTAGATTTTTTGAAAGACTCTAGAAAAACTCATATACTGCAAACAAATGGTCCAAAGGAATAAAAATGCTTCCCATAATTGATTTCTACATCTTGATGGCAATTACTGAGAAAATGAATATTTATATTTAAACCCAGGTCTGGTAGTCCTGGAGTTGCAACCATAATTGAACCAGGCAATTAGAGTCCTAAGTCATGATGATCATAAAATTGGACCCAATTTTATGAAGGAATAGAGGTAATACTATGTAAAGACACGCGTAGTAAGACCATGATCTCAGTAGCTGGCTACCTTGAATACCTACGAGCTCACCTAATTAGCAGAAACAGATGTGGGAAGAAAGGTAAGGTTACGTACAGACATGCACATTAAACTGCCATAATCTCAGTAGCCCTTTGTCTTTCAACCCGTTATCTCACCGAGCAGAGACAGACCATCTTGAGGAGTTAGATTTAACCTTGGCCTGGATAGCTTTCTGGATTCACAAAGGGGAGAGTAAAACAAAGAGCAATACAGTTGTTATATCTGTGCTCTATTTTGCTTTGCTTGTTGAAACTGTATAAAAGCCAAATAAGCTCTGCGTCAGGCAGACAGACATTTTGGACACAAACTGCTGTGATGATTTTCTGAAACCTACAATTTTATGATCTTTTTCATAGTGGTCATTAAGCAAACACTAAGTATACTTTGCTATGGGGTAGCTTTTGCCTGAAACCAGAATTAAAGATTGATTTCCAGCAAAACTGTTGTAAAAGGCAATCATATGATTATCAATGTTGGCCAGTTGCCAAGCACCTCAAATGCAGTCACATGACCATGGAAGCAGTGATGTGGGAACTTCAAACTGGGTCAAAAGTAGATTTTGGGAGATCTGCAATAACTTCCAACAGTTGCTAAGTAACAGTCAAGGACAACTTGTACAAAACCTTGGTAGTGAATACAGTACTGGGAAATATATTATACTATACTACGCTATACTAAATATTCAATGCAAATAATCTTCTGGTATGAGAGGTCCCAGCTCAGATCACAAGAATGTGAAAAGAGTCCACATAGAAGCCAATGAACCTCTGGAGAGAATATAGGGCTAGGCATACCAATGCAGAATTATAAGTTGTGTGGTGGCCTCAGGTGGAGCTCTTGCTTCACAATCAGGGGGCTTTGAGTTTGATCCTAGGTAGAGACATATATTGCTCTCTCTTGCCACAATGAGAATATATCTGCTGAACAAAGCTCTTCATTGGTGACAGAAAGGGCATCTGGCCATTAAATACTCAGATCCATTCAGTTGCCCAGAATCCACCCAACAAGGAATTAAGGGGTCATTAAAAGAAGATAATAACAATTCAGAATTATGATTATGATGTCATGATTTCTTTCATTGGGAATAATAAAACAACCAAGTTTTATAATTATCTACTGGTGTGTAATTCCTTGTTTTTGTTTTGGAATTAAAGCACCACTAGCCTTTTTGTCCACTTCTCTATAACTTGGTTTATTTCCCCCGCCGCCCTGGGTCCTCGGTGGAGAAGGGCGGGATATAAATTTAATAAATAAATAAATAAAGTGATACCTCCAGCCACACAATATTTGCCGGTATAGTCCCAATTCGGTTATGATGGCATCATTTTTCAATCCAAATGAAAGAATTCCTTGGCTTGATAATAGCACAAAGTAATTAATGGGAAATAGGTGCCAAGCATAGTAGCAAGATTGAGGATAGTGAAAATGGATATATATATATATATATATATATATATATATATATATATATATATATATATATATATATATATATATATATATATATATATATATATATATATATATATATATATATATATATATATATATATATATATATATATATAGCTAATTTCTATTCAGGATATTTGGCTCATTTCCAGACTAAATGAAAGAACTCCTGTGCAGTGAAAAGCAGTGTCAGGATGGCAGATAGACCTTTTGAACCATAAGCATAACAGAGTGAGATAAAGCGAAATAGTTTCCACAAACAACTTTCCGTTCTGGGCCTCCATCTTGCTTTCCCTGACACATGGATTTGCTTAACATTCTTCCTTTTTTTCCCTCAACCCCCACATGCCTTCAAATCTGCTGCCTTGTCTAAGTTCTGTCAAACAGGAGTTTATCTGTGGAAGGTTCCAACCATAGAGTAGAGCAAAATTAATATTGCAGACAATTCTAGGATAGTGTTGTGGAGAGATGCAGAAGGATGAGAGTTCAAAGTATTTGGGAGTCTTATTCTTTTTTTCTTCCTTGTTACATTCCCTACAGGGTATAGCCAAAATCTGTGCCTTAATCACATGGATTGTGTCTCGCACTCCAGCCCTTAATTAGTTTGGCTGCTAAACAAGAAACAGAAGACTGCAGAAAGACCTAAGGGAGCTAATCATGATCCTCCCAATCAGGCCCACCCCACACGGAAACCCTCCAGCACCCTGCCACCCACCCAAAAAGACAAAGAAGCAGAGTCAATTCTGTATCATTCTGTAAAACATTGTGAAGTCAAAGCTCAATCTAATAGCCAAGATGAGCATGTGTAACAGTGCTGGGATTCAAATAATTGAGCAACCGATTCTCTGCCCTGATGACCAGCTGGGTAGGTGTGATTCAATGGCCATGTGACTGGGTGTGCATGGCCAATTACGTTACTCAAGTTGATGGGCACTTTGCCTTAGCTGATACAATGTAGTAAGGGTTAAACAGAGAGGCAGTTTGTGTAATCAGGGCAATAAAGATTAGGCTAGAAACAACACCAGAATGTTTCCCCTCCTCCCTTCCTTACAGGATTAGCCCTGTAAAGTGGGGAAAATCAAAATGAGATTTCTTCCAACAACTGGTTCTTTGAACTGCTTAGAAAGTTAACAACCGGTTCTCCCGAATATGTACGAACTGGCTAAATCCTACCACTGATACGTAAGCATGTATCTAGAACCATACATGAGATACAGTTGCTAAAAACAAAAAAGCCAGTATGGAAGAATGGGGAGTAGAAGACTAGAAATGAGTTGTAGGGCAGTTGGGTATCACCTAAAATATAAATTAAGAAGGCTATGTTTCAGCCTTAAGGTGAAAACTGTCAACCAGACACATTAGTGAACCCTGGTGTTATCAAAGTCGGGCAGCATCTAACATTCAAAGATAAAGAATAATTATCTTCTCTTCTCTTCTCTGTCTCTCAGAACACTCATGCACCTTTGAAAAATACAAAGTCCAATCTGATTTTTTGGGTGGGGGGGAGGAATTATTTATTTATTTATTTATTTTATTAAATATATACCCCGCCCTTCTCCTAAAAAGGACCCAGGGCGGAGCACAGGCATCAAAAACATACACAGTACAAAAGTCCAAAATTTTAAAAACAAATTAAATAATTCCCTGTGCTAAAATACTAACACTCTAAAATTTAAAATTATCCCTATAAAATCAGAAACGGGGTTATGCCAGGCCGGCTTGTTGGAATAAGTAGGTTTTAAGACGTTGGCAGAAAAGGCGGAGGTCCACGATGGTGCATAGATCGGGGGAAGGTCATTCCAGAGGGCAGGGCCCGCCACAGAGAAGGCTCTTCCCCTGGGCATCGCCAACCGGCATTGCCCAGCTGACGGTACCCTGAGAAGGCCCTCTCTGTGGGAGCGGATCGGTCGAAGGGATGTATGGGGCAAGAGGCGGTCGCGGATATAGCTAGCCCCCGAGCCATGGAGCGCTTTGAAGATGGTCGTCAGCACCTTGAAGCGCACCCGAAAGGCAGCCAGTGCAGCTCGCGCAAGAGAGGTGTTATGTGGGCCTGCCTTGTGACACCCATAATTACCCGCACGGCCACATTCTGGACTAGCTGTAACCTTCGAGTGCACCTCAAGGGGAGCCCCATGTAGAGAGCGTTACAGTAGTCCAGCCGAGATGTCATCAATGCCTGAGTGACTGTGCGAAGAGCTCCCCGGTCCAGTAAGGGGCGCAACTGGCGTATCAAGCGTACCTGATAGAACGCCCCCCTTGGTTCCTAGCTGAGCAGAAAGCAGAAATGAATAACAGCAGCAAAGCTGCATTGTCTCAAGAAAACTGTCCATCTGAATAATTTAACCCAATGCCACCGCAAATAAAATGCAAATAGAAATGTTTTTCTCATGTGGCAATCAATATTCAGCTTGCCCAAAGCAAAGGAAGAGTTTGTGTTTTCCGTTGGTAGTGAAAACACAAGTGCGCCTAAACAGCTTAATTTATTTTTCAACTGAGTAAAATGAAATTTGAAGGAATAATGAATAATTCTGAGTGGATTATTACTATCTGCTTTCAGAGAAAAATAGTGAAGGGATTAGACTGCTTAATTTCTGTTGCTGTTTTAGGTAGCGATGTAACTGTAATTTTGCTCATATGAACAAAATTAGGTGATTTTTTTGACAAGCTTATTTTGGTCCTCTTGTACAGCGGATTAATAGAGGTCTGATGATTTAAAAAAATGAGATGAAAAAGATGGCTTTCAAAATTGTAAAAAAGAAGGATTAATTAATTATCCACTCAGCTGTTTAGTGAGAAATGTTATTCATGTGGGTGCATGTATATGTTTGCTTTAGGACAAAGTTAAAGGCTATTTATTAAAAAAGAAGACAATTATTTAAACTAATGTTCAGAGAATGTTCACTTTAGCTCTGTCATTGCTTTCCTGCAGCCATTTGCAACAAGCTGTTAAGTTACTCTGGGGCACTGACCATCCTTTTTAATATAACCTTATTTATGGTGGAAAAACAGTGTGCAGAATGTAGGATCATGGGACGATTACCTATTTCCTTGTGATTGTAAAGTAGCTTTTATTCTACTTACAGTCTTTTCCTCCCGTTTCCTCTGGCCCTTTTCAGAAAATGGAAACAATTGTGTGATTTCTTAAACAATTGGTGTACTTTTATAATTCTTGGAACATTGAATGGTCCCTTTAAAAAAAAACTCAATTTGATTGGGATTGCTTCATTCAGAAGCCATGTTGCTTAATAAAGCTACAATTTGTTCAAAACTGCCCCCTTGATTTCAAGATTTAGCTAAATAGAGTAATAGTCCCATTTATAGGCAGTAACCAAATTGTGGAATCCTTAGTGTTCTCTGAGATTGGTTGTTAATAGACATTTCATTATCTAACTAGATAACATCATCAGTATGGGTATGATGAATATGGGGTTTGCACTCTTTTTATATAACAGTAACTTGCCCTGCCAATGTTATTGGGCTGTGGTTTCCTTCTTGATATTTCCTTGATTAACAGTTTCTGTTTTATTGTTTATTTGGTGTTAATCCCTGCTCATTTGGATGTCGGTAGCTCTACAGAGGTAGTATTCAGCCAAAATGCTGCAAAATTCCCATTCCCACCCTACTCTGGGGCCAGCCAGAGGCGGTATTTGATGGTTCTCTGAACTACTCAAAATTTCCACTACCGGTTCTCTAGAATCTGCCAAAATCTGATTAATTTCACCCCTGCCTCTAATCCAATTCCTCACTCAAACAGGAAACCTTATACCATTTCAGACAAATGGCTGTCCATTCTCTTGTAAAAAGCCTCCCATAATGGAGCACATTCAAGTTCTGAAGGCAAGCCATTCCACTGGTTTATTGTTCTCACTGTCAGAAAATTTCTCCATAGTTTTAGGGTGCTTCTCTCTTTGATTAGTTTTCACCATTACTTCTTGTTCTGTGTCCTGGTGCTTTGAAAAACAGTTTGACACCACCTCCCTCTCTTCTTTGTGTCAGCCCCTGAAATATTCGAACGCTGTTAGTGTGTGATCCCTAGTCCTTCCTTTTCCCTAGACTAGACATATCAAATTCTAGAAATATCCAATTCTGCCACCATTCTTCATGCTTTAGCCTCAATCATCTTTGTTGCTCTTCTTTGTATTGTTTCCAGAGTCCCTTGCCTACAGCTTCTTCCCCAAAACCAGACACTACCAGATGTGTCAAACTTTTATCAATGACAGTACTGCTTGGCACATTCAGATTTCCATCTAGCAGTGCATTTTATGTTGCTGTTCTACAGAAGTTAAATTAGTGTCTTAAGCTATGAATTTTATAAGACTAGATCTCATTGCTCCTTTTCTGTAAGTTTATCCAATGTTGGAGAATCCAACACCTATCAAAGAGATTTGTTTCATTATTCAACAGTTCATGCCATTTTTATCTTCCAATGCCCAACTGAAATCTATTCCGTTGTACTTTAAACCTATTTCTTCTCATCTTTTGGAACAATTATGTCTTAAATATTATGTGCCAGCTTCTCACAAGCTGCCAGCTATTATGCCTCTGAAGGCTGAACTAATCTAACCAATGCTTCCAACTGTTTTTCAGAAGCTTTTCTTTCCAGACACTTATAATCTTAATTGCTCTCCTATGAACATAAGCCAGTTTGTCAACATGCTTCCTACAATTTGGTGCCCAGAATTAGACATAATATTCTAGGTGTGTCCAATCAGTGTAGAATAGAAAAGAACAAGGGCTTGTCTATTGTGGTGCAGCATATATTAATATTTGCTTTTTTGAAACATCATGTTTTCATTGACTCACATTTATTACGATCTGCCAAGACATCTAGATCCTTTATATATATGGTGTTGCCCAATTTGGATCACTTTATCTATTTTCATGTTTTGATTTTTTTTTCACTTAAACGTATGGCTTCACATTTGTTGAACCGTGGTTTTGCTGGTTTCCACCCCATTGTTGCAGTCTGCAAGATTTTGCTGAATCTTGATATTGTCTGTTAAAAGTTTACTAGTCCCCCATTTCTATAAATTGAAAATCTGATAAATCATATTTTCTGCTCCTTCTTTTGAGTTATTTATAACTGGATTATCAACATACAACCTAGAACAGACCATAACATACTATACTCAAAGCTTTCCTCAAACAATGAAGACTCCTCCTCCTCCTCCTCCTCCTTCCTCCTTCTCCTCCTCCTCCTCCTCCTCCTCCTACTACTACTACTACTACTACTTCCATGTCCCTCATAGGTCATCGGCAATCATGTTGGTGATTCTATTTTTATTGATAGCTACACAAAAAAGTGCTGCTGAGTTTTGCCTAAACCAGTTCCTTAGATTTTGAAGCCATGATGTTCTTCTTCTGCCTGGACCTCGTTCAATCTTTCCTTGGAGTATTGTAAAGTATGCCATATTTTTTCAGGTGTCACATCACATCTCCAAAATAGTCTAACTTTGGTTTTTTAATGGTTTTAATGATCCCCCTTAGCTTTCCCAGGTGGTATCACCTCCTCATTTCTGATTTTGGAGAATTATTATGGATGTACATTTCTTGAGTTCTACCATAATCCTTAGCTGACCTGGTCACTCTAGCTCATATTTATGAGAAGCATGATTTGGCATATGTGAAAGAGAACTCCTAACTTATGTGGGCATTCTGAGTCATGTCTCCTCTGAATATCGTTATCTTAGTGAATCATTTCACATTACTTTATGAAAGAAACACACATTCCTACTGACAAGTGCAATATGTGCCCTTTTTGCTCCAATAATCTTGGTGAAGCAAATAGCAGTCTCATGCTGTTCTTGGGGCTCTAATGGCACTTTCCAGAAAAAAATCACACCCTGGTCAGCCCTTCTTTATTCTCCTACCATCTGGAAGGAGATATAGGAGCATAGGCAACCCCACAAACAGGCTGAAGAACAGTTTTTATCCCTGGGCTGTCAGACTCCTGAATGAAAAATAACTCTACAACATAGTACGATTGACCTGCAGGGCTGGCACGATGTGCAACATGTTCACATGATGCACTAGGACTGGGTGTTTGTTAGTAGCATTCACTGGGCTAAGGATTTTTGTGTCTTTCCCTGTGAGTTGTCTTGGGTTGAGTGGATACACGAAGGGAGTCTCAGCCAATCTCATGGTACACATGCTGTACTCTGACAGTAAAGGTTTGAATTTGAATTTGCATTGATTTACAACCATTAAATGAAGAGCAGAATACTTCCACTGTATTCTACAAATTATTCATCCTCATGACACATCACCTGAACTAACCATGGGCTATTAGGAGAGAACAATTACTCCATTAAAAATTCTGTAATGAGGCTTTGATATGGTAGCATGCAATGGTTCCACAGGATGTACAGTGGTCTCTTGGGTCACTGATTTGTTAACTACATTTTCTTTTTTTGTGTGTACATGCCAGAACATTAATCAGCTTTAATGGTTCCAATGGAAGCATAATAATTAATTGCAGCTCCATTAATAATTCCCTGATTATGTATTTACCTGACCTGGGCTGTAGCACATATTTTAGAAATTCTTTAATTAGATTTTCTATTCATAGTAGCTCCAAGAGTGATTATAAATAGAGAGTTTGGAGGCATAGCAAAATGTTTAAAATAGTTTGAACAATATATAGTGAAATACAGGATGCTCAGTATGAAAACTGAGCTTGGCCGATTGGTGTAAGACAATTTTCTAATGTGTGAATAGGAACATATGAAGTCATAAAATCAGTGCCATATACCATGTTTCCCTGAGTGCTTGGCCTTATTTTTTCAGAGGTCTTATTATTTTTGAAGTTCAGGAGGCCCCTTAACCTTGGCCTGTGGCGCGGGGGATCAACAGATCCAGGGAGGGCTGGAAGTTCTGTCTCTGTTTCTGGCACACTCTTGCCAGCCTTAGCATTGCTGGGCCTACCATTCTTTTTGCAGCCACCACTAAGAGAAGGGGCGCTGTAGCTAGTATTTGCAGGAGCGGCCTCCGCAAGGCATTTCCGCAGGGATGGGATGTGAATGTGGGGTGTGTGGGCATGTTTCCCCCCCCCAATAAATGGCAGGAACTGGCTGCATATGCATTTAAATATTTTAGGGGAGGTCTTATTTTAGGGGAAACAGGGTATTGACTAGGGAGACCCAGCAATCCTTCAGAGATATCATCACTATTCGAAAGTATATTAGTAGGGGTAGGGAAGGTAGTTATTATCAATAATAAGTGACTCGTGTGGTTATAGAACAATAGAGAAGTATTTATACGGAAAAATATAACATTAACTTCTCAATGAATATGTCCCACTAAGCAACAATACTATTGCTTTCCCCTCTTTTATGCTTCCAATATTCATTTGTTCACATCTTTCCCATCTGGAAGAAAAGGATAGGTATATGAGAAAATGGAAGTGCTGTGAAAAATGAGCATCAAGGCCAGGCAAAACTTGAAGAAATCAATATAATTGCTGTCATTTTGAAAAACAGACATGGCCAAATATGAATAATTTGAAACCACTTATTTTAAAGCAAGCCCTTCACTACATACAAGATTTCCCAAGCTTCTATTTTCAGAGCATAAAATATATCCATATGGAAAATATATGTATTTATTTATGCATTTATTTGTTTATTTATTATATCTACATACCTACACACCTACAGTCCTATCTATCTACATGCATGCATGCATGCATGCATGCATACAAACATGCATACAATTTGCCATCATCATTTACTTACTATCCAAGGCAATTCTGGGTGGCTTATGGGTTACCTGAGTTCTGTTACCTCAACTCACCCCAAATTTTTTATCTGTATCCTCTGAACTAGCTTGATTTTTTGAGATATGGAGAGAATTCTGAGCCCATTCTTGTCTATCAGTTCAATTGCACAAGGGAGAGGAATGGTGTCATACCATCTTTTGCTCTAGACTTCAACATGGCTGATGTTGTGTTATTAGTAGTATAAAATTCAAAAGAAAGAAAGAAAGAAAGAAAGAAAGAAAGAGAGAGAGAGAGAGAGAGAGAGAGAGAGAGAGAAAGAAAGAAAGAAAGAAAGAAAGAAATAATTTGCAATCTTGTGGTCACATAAACAAAAACAGAGAGACAAACCATAAAAATAAGAATGTAGGAAGTTTTATACAAAAATGTATGAAGTTTTATTCATAAAACAATATTTTTTTTTTATTTAGCTCTGTGGTCAGAAAAGGCTGCTTGGCAAAGATTCTATTGGAGAATTGATCCACTTCAGGGATATTCAAGGAATATTCTTGGCACTAATTGACCTGAATAATACTACCTAGTCAGGTTGAAACTTTGTTATGCAAATACTCTTGCTGATCCTTTGTTTTATATTTGCAGATGGCTGCATAAATGTACATGAATGCAATTTGGAAAAAAACCACCTGATTTATCACCATTAAGCCAAAGTTTTGATGAAGAAAGCCTGAAGGAAGTTAACTGAAAAGGGTTTTTTTCTGAATGCTTGGTACTAATGTAGTTCATTCTCCAAGGCCTTTTCAATGTTGTCATTCAAAAAGAATAATCCACATCAGCCCGTCTGGAAAAAAAAATCCTTAATTCAATCGGTGTAAAGCAATATCCTTAATTGATTGTCTTCATCCTCATTTTACAATAGCCAAATCAGGTCTAGATTGGATTAGGTACTAATGGTGTTTTCACCCATTAAAATTGTCACTTTGGAAAGCAGGTGGATAATGGTGTTTGTCTTTAGCCTCTGGGAATTATTAAATGAATGAGTACATTTATAAAAGATTCTTTCTTTGCAGATATAAATTGATTTCCAGTATTTCAGAGAGAATAGGAGGAAAACACGAATTACAAACCAAGACATATTTAACGGCTGTCATGAATTTTATATGAAGCACATTATTGTCCTTCTAAACCTGGTGGGTAGATTTTGTTGTTGTTAATTGCAGTCGTACCCAACCCATTGCGATCCCATGGACAATGTTCCTCCAGACCTTCCTGTGGACCTCCTCTGTAGAAGCTAGACTTCCTCTGGAATCCATTTAAGCTCATGCCGACTGCTTTGGTGACTTCATTCAGCCATCTCATTCTCTGTCATCCTGTTCTTCTTTTGCCTTCAATCTTTCCCTGCATTAGGCTTTTCTCCAGTGAGGCCTTCCTTCTCATTAGGTGGCCAAAGTATTTGAGTTTCATCTTTAGAAGGATATGGCCTTCTACAGGGTAGGTATTTTCAAACAATCTTAAAAAGTAAGATTATTATGTGAATTAAGGTAAAAATAATTATACATCTTCTAAACATTTTTGCAACTTGTAGAGTTGGGTTGTGGATATTGTGATAGAGTTGCCAACAGGTAGGGATGGCAGGCTTGCCATGCCCCCAAACTGGTTCTCCAGTTGCCACGGCATGTATGTATGTATGTATGTATGTATGTATGTATGTATGTATGTATGTGTGTGTGTATGTATATATACATACATACATACACATACATATATACATACATATATACATACATACATACATACATACATACATACATACATATACATATACATATACATATATGTATATTTGTTTTCGTAGATTTTCATGGGTGTAGGTATGCTGGTTTTGTTGTATTCGGGTGTTTTAGACACACTAATTCCAGAAGGAAGTAGTACTGGGATGCGGGTGTAGTGTGCATCAAGCATGCATGTGGGGCTTCCCTGAGTGAACTGGCAGTAGCAGCAGCTAGAACCCACCCCTGGAACTCCATCAATGGAGGTTTTTAAGAAGAGACTGGACAGCCATTTATCTAAAATAATATAGGGTCTCCTGCTTGAGCAAGGGACTGGATTAGAAGGCCTTGAAACTCCCTTCCAGCTTTATTCTGATTGACTGATTGATTGATTTGTTTAATAGGCTCACTAATCTTATATTAAGTCTTATACTACAATTTTGCTTTTTCTACCAGAAAATATTGGACACCCAAACTTTAGCAATAGAGTTAGAGAAATCCACATGGATTACAAAATGAGTATAATACATTTCCTATATTACAAGTTCAGGGGTAAGTTTCAGCCAGCGTTACTGCTGGTTTTGTGCAAGTTTGGTGCCGCCAAGAGAACCAGTTCAGGGGCCTGGCAGGCCAAGTTACTACCTTCTCAGCCGAACTAATCCGAACCAATAGGAATCCATCTCAGCGGAATACCCACAACTTCTGAAGTCAAACAGTTCCATTGGCTAGTTGTTTTCACTGTTAGAGAATTTTTCCTTAATCCCAGTTTGTTTCTACCCTTGATTAGTTTCCATCCATTGTTTCTTGTCCTACCCTCTGCTTCTTTAGAAAATAAGTTAATCCTCTTTTCAGCAATCTCTCGAATACTGGAATACTGCTAACAATAGCTAGAAATTTTAAATAACATTAGGTATGTTTCATATGATCTTAAACCAGCTGAATAAATGATTGCTTTCACACTCAGATGAAGCTTTTAAAGAGTCAATTAACCATATCATGCTGTAAATAAGAAAAATGGGTGAGAGGATATCCATACTATGTACAATGGTGGTACAATCATCAGTTATGGTTTATGTTGTTTGTGTTATTTTGAATTATACATCCAAACTTAAAATGTTTCACTGTAGATGAAATCTTGGTTTTATCAAACAGAAAAGCAAGCCAAGATCACTTTTCAAAGTTGGAAAGACAGTGCAATATTAGAGTTACAATTCTGAATTACTGACACAATATTTTTTTTCATTATACAATATATCTATCAATGCAATGGAGAGACAGATCAGAATTACCTTCATGTCAAAGTTTGGGATCTTTAAGCTAAATGGAGTTCTATGTAATACAATTTAGTTGTTTTCTTTTTGCTATGATTTTAGAGTTTGACTCACATCTCTGTCTTTTTTTCTTGCTACTTCCCCCACCCCTTTTGTCATATATTAAACTATTAAAAAATAGAATCCAGTTTCAGAAATAAACTGAAGGCCCTAGATCCTCTCTCTGCATTTAAGCAGAGTATCTACCTTAAAAGCAGACAGCTGAGATAGATGAACCTGTAGTTTTCTTTCACTACTGTTTGTCTATGTTTGTCTGTTTTCTGAGATTTTCAGACCTGATATTGCACAAAAACTCATGATGAAATGAAAATTCATAACTCACTGTCTGGCCATTGCAAAATCAGTTGACTTAAAATTAAAACTGTGTCTGCAGAAGGGGAGGCCATGTATATGCCTTCACTCACAATTGATGGGCAAATTTAACTGGACAAGTTTGCTGGACAACATGAAAAATTATTTCATATCCTCCGTTCTGATGATTAATACACTTTTGATTCTCCTCAATAAATCACCAGTTTTATCAGAAAGGCACCAGCAGCTTTGGTGGAGATCTAATGCAGCATCAATAAAATATTTTATTGATGTAGGAGGGGGGGAAGCAAAAAAGGTATGAATTGTTAAGATGTGCCATAAACCTCTCAGTGAATTGAATGAGGCCATCAGCAGTGCTGATATTTTAAACAAAGCACCATAATAAATGAGAAAACTGGGAAGAAATTGCTAAAGGAGCTTATGTTCAAAATCCAACATATTAGATTGATCTAAACTGAAACCCTTTCTAATGGTAGCTACATTTTTTTTGTTTCCAACTATTTCCAGCACTTTCTATTGCTGTAAAACAAGATGTTGCAGTGGAGTATCCTTAAAATTTGTCCAGTTGACTATCCGATTAAGGAAATGTTCTTTGGAAGGACAGATATGAAGCTCAAATTTAAATACCTTGCCCACCTTGATATTGATATTGGGAAACACTGAAGGCAAAAGGGGAGATGGCAGAAGATGAGATGGTTACACAGTGTAATCAATATGGTAGATATGAGTTTGGGCAGACTTGGTAGATTGTGAAGGACAACAGGGTGTGCTGTATGTTCCATGGGGTTGCAGAGACTTAGGACATGACCTTAGCAATTGAACAACAACTATCCATCCATCTATCTATGCCAGCAGTGGGTTGCTGCTGGTTTTACTATTTATTTATTTTATTTATTTTATTAAATTTATAGACCGCCCCCTCTCCCCCATGGGGACTCGGGGCAATGCACAGGAAATTAAAAATCCAATAATTTACAAAATACAAAATATTAAAACCGAATTAAATTACCCCTGTGCTAAAATCAATATTAAAACCCCTAAAAACCTAACAATTACCTCTTAAAATTCAGATTAAACAATTTCTTTCTGTGGCTAAATATATAAAAAATTAGGCCAGGCCGGCCTGATGGAAGAAGTGAGTCTTTAACTTCTGGCGGAAGGAGCGGAGGTCCGTCGTTGTTCTGATTTTGGGGGGTAGGTCGTTCCAGAGGGTTGGGCCCACCACAGAAAAAGGCTCTTCCCCTGGGCGTCACCCGCTGGCATTGCCTAGTGGACGGCACCCGAAGAAGTCCCTCTCTGTGGGAGCGAATCGGCCGAAGGGATGTATGGGGCAGGATATGATCCCGCAGATAACTAGGCCCCGTGCCATGGAGTGCTTTAAAGGTGGTAACCAACACCTTGAAGCGCACCCAAAAGGCCACAGGCAACCAGTGCAGCTGGTTACGTGGGCAACCCTGGAGGTGTTACATGGGCAAACCTGGAGGTTTCCAGAACTGCCTGCGCAGCTGCATTCTGGACTAGCTGCAGTCTTCGGGTGCACCTCAAGGGGAGCCCCATGTAGAGAGCATTGCAGTAGTCCAGATGGGATGTCACGAGTGCATGAGTGACTGTGCGCAGGGCGTCCCGGTCCAATAAGGGCCGCAACTGACGTACCAGGCGAACCTCATAGAACGCCCCCATGGCCACGGCTGTCACTTGCTCTTCCATGGACAGCCAGGTATCAAGGAGGACGCCCAAGTTGCGTGCCCTATCCACGGGGGCTAGGTGTTCACCCCCTATGGCCAGCGATGGAACAAACTGGTTGAACCGGGGCACCGGAAACCACAGCCACTCGGTCTTGGATGGGTTGAGTCTGAGTCTGGTCCTTCCCATCCAGACCCACAAGGCTTCCAGACACCAGAACATCACTTCGACGGTATCGTTGGGGTGGTTTGGGGTAGATACTTACAGCTGAGTGTCATCAACATACAGATGGTATTCTACCCCAAAACCACGGATGATCTCACCCAGCGGCTTCATATATGTGTTGAACAGGAGCGGCGAGAGGACTGACCCCTTAGGCACCCCACAAGTGAGGGGTCTCGAGGTCGACCTCTGCCCTCCTGCCAACACAAATTGCGATCGACCGGAGAGGTAGGAGGAGAACCACCATAAAACAGTGCCCCTCACCTCCAACCCCTCCAGTCGATGCAATAGGATACCATGGTCGATGGTATCAAAAGCCGCCGAGAGATCTAATAGGACCAAGATGGAGGAACAGCCCCCATCTCTGGCCCTCCAGAGATCATCCATCAACGCGACCAATGCCGTCTCAGTGCTGTGACCGGGCCGGAAGCCGGACTGGTGCGGGTCCAGATAATCAATTTCCTCTAGGTGACGAGGAAACTGTTGTGCCACCACACTCTCTACAACCTTCGCCAGAAAGTGAAGGTTGGAAACCGGACGATAATTTACTAATAATGCTGGGTCCAGGGAAGGCTTCTTGAGGAGGGGCCTCACCACCACCTCTTTCAAGATGGTAGGCAAGAACCCCTCACTCAAAGAAGCATTCACAACTTCCTGGAGCCAGACTCGTGTAACCTCCCAGGATGCCAGTACAAGCCAGGAGGGGCACGGGTCCAATAAACATGTGGTGGCTCTCAGTCGCCTATGTAACCTGTCCATATCTTTGGAAGTAACAGAGTCAAACTCTTCCCATAAAGATGCCTCAAGACCTTCCTCCGACAATCCCTCTAGACTACTTTCGGTGGAGGCCAACTCACTCCGAATCTGAGCGATTTTATCCTGCAGATACTCTCCAAACTCCTCTGCTCTGCCCTGTAGAGGGGCTTCCCGCGGCCTCTGTTGAAGGAGGGAGCGGGTCACCCCAAACAGGGTGGCAGGGCAGTTATCTGCGGATGCAATAAGGGTGGCACAATGACGACATTTGGCCACTCTTATCACCACAAGATAAGTCCTCAAATGGGATCTTGCCTGTGTTCGGTCCGTGTGGATCTCCATCTCCTCTCTAGGCATCTCTTGTGGTGTTTCATCCCCCTCAGCTCCTCGATAAACCAAGGAGCCTGGGTGGCTGTCCGCCACAAGAGAGGCTGCAAGGGCGCGACCCAATCTAAGGCCCCCGTGGCCGCCGAACTCCATGCAGCCACTAGGTCCTCCATCGGGGCGCGGGTCAGGGTCACAGGTAGTGGCCCAAGCTCCGTCTGGAACCTCTCAGGGTCCATCAGGCACCTGGGGCGGAACCACCTAGGCATTTCTGGTAATGCCTCCGCGCGGTGAGGTGTAG
Organism: Rhabdophis nuchalis; assembly: GCA_039707465.1. Classification (NCBI taxonomy): domain Eukaryota; kingdom Metazoa; phylum Chordata; class Lepidosauria; order Squamata; family Natricidae; genus Rhabdophis; species Rhabdophis nuchalis. The sequence goes on from CM077647.1 coordinate 20,928,204, forward strand.
CGGTCAGAAAGTCGAGCCGGAGAAGAGAGTGATCCGAACATGACAGGGGTATGATGGCTAACTCCCCTACACCAAGATCACTCATCCATTGACCAGAGACAAAAATCAAATCCAGCGTGTGTCCACCCTCGTGTGTGGGGACCTGAATTACCTGGGTCAGGTCAATGGCCATCATGGAGGCCATGAACTCCCGGGCTACCTCAGTTGATTCGCCAACCGAGGTAGCAGGTAAAAGTCCCCCAAGACTAAAAGTCTGGGGGTCTCAACCGCCACCTTGGTGACCACCTCGAGGAGCTCGGGCAGGGCTGCTGATACGTAGCGGGGAGCCAGGTACACAAGCAGCAAGCCCAACTGCCTCCCAGGGCCCCATCTCATGTAGAGGGACTCACAGCCGGTGATCTGTGGTACTGTGGTCTCTCTCGGCTCCAGACTTTCCTTAATAATAACCGCCACCCCTGCATCCCTGCCTAGGGCCTGAGGTTGATGAAATGCACGGTATCCTGGTGGGCACATTTTCACAAGAGATAACCCCCCCCCCTTGTGGCCCAACCAGGTTTCCGTGATCCCCACCAGGTCTGGCTCCCCCTCCAACACAAAGTCGTAAATGAGGGGGGCTTTATTAGCCACGGACCAGGCCCTGGCGCTGCGAACCCTGACTTCCTAGATCGCAGGGGGAGCACAGGGGGTTGGGGCAAGCGACCGCTAGTTACCAGCAGCCGCGGTCTCCCTCCCGGTGGTGAGATTCCTGTCTCCCATCGCCCCTACCCCTCGCTAAGACCGTACCAATCGTAAGACCATCTGTGGCAACATCCCCTGTTCCCCCCACCCTATTGTGCCCCTCTGCTTCCCTATCCACTCCACCTGCCGGCCTGGCTGAATTCCTAGCCTTTACCTGGTTAGTCCCACCCTCCACCCTGGAGCCCCCTAATAGCCGAATTAAATGTTTTAATAAAAAACCCTACACCTGCGCTTCCTCCACTTCTCATGACTCACTAGTCCCTCATCGAAGTGTGCCCTCGATAACGCAGTGGGCCAGACCTGCAAGAGGGGGGACTCTCGCAGCGAAATGAGGCCAGCCCTTGAGTACATGCTAGGTCGCAGATAATACAAATAAATACAGAGACCACATTGGACATAAGCAGGGGTGGGTTTCTACAGGTTCGCACCTACTCGCGAGAACCGGTTGGTGAAATTTAGAGAACCGGTGAGAGGGGGTTCCACCGGCGGACCTGGAAGTAAATCTGGCCTACCGCTGCCAGTGACCCAACGGGAAGGAAAGGAAAGGAAGGAAAAAAGGAAGGAAGGAAGGAAAGAAGAAAGAAGGAAAGAAAGAAAGAAAGAAAGAAAGAAAGAAAGAAAGAAAGAAAGAAAGAAAGAAAGAAAGAAAGAAAGAAAGAAAGAAAGAAAGAAAGAAAGAATTTATCATCACAATTGAGTCCAAAATTTTGGTTGCTAAGCAAGAGCGTTGTTAAATGAGTTTCACCACATTTTAAAAGGTGGCCACTCCCACCTGTCACATGACTGCCAAGCCACACCCACAAAATAGGCCACACCTACAGAGTAGGTTCTAAAAAATTTGAAACCCACCCCTGGACATAAGGTTAAAAGATGTTACTACCAGTTCACAACCTATGCACGCGCCAGACACACACTGTGTCTGCCTGTGTTGTTCAACATAAATTGTTCTGTGCACATGCACAGAACAGTTTACAGTAAACTGTGCATGCACAGTCACTAAAATCCAACATGGCGATGATATCAGCGGTGGCGAGGGAATCGGTTCAGGGTTACGTCAGGCCTGGGTCACTGCTGGTTTTGTGACCCAGGCCAGAATTCCACTACCAGTTCAGCTGAACTGGGCTGAACTGGTAGCAACCCACTTCTGATCTGTGCACATATTCCACAACACTTTCAAATGAACGCAAACAAGTTAAGAACATCATGGACAAATTTTGCACAATGTTACAAAAAAGTCATTGCCTAATAATCTTGGATTGGGATCTTAAATTTGGAGAATGCACAGCAGTGGGGAAACTAAGTTCATCTAAGACAGGGGTCTGGAAAGTCGGCTCTTTTAAGACTGGTGGACTTCAACTCCCAGAGTTCCCCAGCCAGCATAGCTGGCTGGGAAACTCTGGGAGTTGAAGTCCATCAGTCTTAAAAGAGCCGACTTTGCAGACCCCTGATCTAAGATATAGATAGTACTCAGGTTTCTAACCATTGGTGTTGCACCTGTTTGAAGCTACAACATCCCTTCATACAAAATGACTTTTAACCAATCCTTTTATTTACAACCATCAGAACATTTCCATGATCATGTAATCAAAATTCATGCTCTTGGCAACTGGCATATATTTACAATGATTGCAATGTCCCAAGATCATGTGATCACCATTTGTCATTTTTCCAACCAGTTTCTTACAAGGAAAATCAATGGGAGACGTCAGATTTGCTTAACAAATGCATGATTTATCTAACAATTGCCTAATGATTCACTTAATACAGGGGTCTCCAACCTTTGCAACTTTAAGTCTGAAGGACTTCAGCTCCCAGAATTCTCCAGCCAGCAAAGCTGGCTGGAGAAGTCTGGGAGCTGAAGTCCTTCAGACTTAAAGTTGCAAAGGTTGGAGACCCCTGACTTAATAGACATGGAGAAAATGTAAAATTGGGAATGACTCACTTAACAACTGCCTTGCTTAGCAACACAAATTCTGCTCCTGTGTGCTTTTAAGTCATGGACTACTTATAGAAATTTATCTAAATTCAAGCAAGAAAGGCTGCTTGAATTTATACAGTATTATGTAGCAAGACAAATTCAACTATTTAGAGCATGGTTTCTAAAGTTTATACTAATGGATACTGCAAATTTATTTGAGAACAAGGAAATGGGAAATCAAAACTCAGATATTTATATATTGGTTTTATGTATGTTTTTCTTGGTTTTTTAATTTTTAATATTTATAAACAATAACATAATAAAGTCTTAGTCACTAAGCTCAAAAATCAATTGTTTTGCCATTTTTAATATTATGAAAACAATCCAATTTTTTTTTGCTTGGTATCTTTTATTAATGTTATATTGAGCGTCAATTAAATATAATATAAAAGCACATGTGGGGAAAAGAAACCTTACATATTGGTTATAGATAAACAATTATTATCTCTGGCCATTACCTTTTTGGGAAAAATGCTTTCCCCATATATAGGTTTTTTTAAAAATATTTAATTATCATTATATGTTTTTGTATGTATGCTGGTAAGAATGTCCGCAGCTAATAAAAAAAGGATTATCCCATATTACAAGATTTGAACTAAGCATCATTTTATGATACTCAATTGAAATTGCAATTATATAACTGAAGTTTAAAGTTCAGTTATATAACACAAAACTTCAGTTACATAATACTAAAAAAAAACCAGAATTACTGTCAAACTTCTACATTGTTAACTTTAGCTAAGGCCATACTTTCTATAAAGAATCTAAGTTCTCTTCAAAAATATATACATATGATTGTTGATACTTGCTAGCTTTAATAAAAAATATATTTGGATTATTATGAATAATGTAATAAAGTAAAAATAATATCAATATATTGCAAGCATCTATACTGATTTTTTCAATATTGTTATGCATTTTAATCATTTTGATTCTGTCCACTTTCTGGAATGGGATCTTAATATCCACTCCAAGTACCAAGTTTGATTCTCATCCTGAAAATGGTTGCATAATCCTGGCATCCTTAATTATAATAAAGGTAAATGTTCCCCTCACACATATGTGCTAGTTGTTCCTGACTCTAGGGAGCAGTGCTGATGAACCAACTTGGATAGACTATAAGAAAGCGTTTGATTCAGTTCCCCATAGCTGGATCAAGAAATGCCTGGAAATCTTTGGCATCAGCAGCAACATACAAAAATTCATGGAAACTTCAATGAATCTCTGGAAAACAAAACTTCTGGCTAATTAAGAATATCTGGGTGAAGTTGAAATTAAATAAGGCATTTTCCAGGGTGATTCCCTTTCACCCCTTCTTTTTATACTCTCAATGCTATCACTAACAATCATTTTAAAGAAGATGAACTGTGGATATGAACTTGCAAAGAAAGGACTGAAAATTTTGCACTTGATGTACATGGATGATTTGAATCTGTTTGGTAAAACAAAAGCTGAACTGAATTCATTAACTGGTTAAGATCGGGAGGACTGAAAAAAGAAACAGAAGGCTTTAGTTTGGAAGCTCAAGAACAAGCCTTAGCCACAAACTGCAGGAAGGCAAAAATTCAACATGTTACCACCATCAGCAAATGTTGCCTCTGTAATGAGAAAGATGAGACAGTCAACCACCTGATCAGTGGGTGCAGCAAAATTTCACAAACTGACTACCTACAGCACCATGACCGCATTGCTAAGATCATTCACTGGAAATTGTGCCAGAGGTTTGGAACATCAGGTTGAGAATGTTTTAGAGAATGAGAAAGTCAAGATCTTGTGGGACTTCAGAATTCAGACTGACAGGCACTTGTCCTACAACACACCTGATATAACAATAGTTGAAAAGAAAAAAGTATGGTTCGTTGACATTGCAATACCTGGTGATGCACGAATTGAAAATAAGCAGCAAGAAAAAAATCACAAAATACTGGGACTTGCAAATTGAAGTTGAGCGACTGTGGAAGAGGAAGTCGTGTGTTGTCCCAATTGTGATTGGAGCTCTTGGAGCAATACCTAGGGGACTGCCTCGCTATGTGGAGGTTCTAGGTTTGCTGGACTTGAGCATTCTGACTCTACAAAGGACCATCCTGCTTGGAACAGTTTATATCCTCCGACGTTACCTTAACAGTTCCTAGGTCCTTGGTTAGGACTCGAGCTGTTGAGCTACCAACCAGTCCCAAAGGCTGTGAATCTCACCAAAGATTAACCATAGATAATAATAATAATAATAATAATGGTTTAAGGGTTACCTTCTCATCAGAGCAGTTCCTATTTATCTATTTTTGTTTGCATGCTTTTGAACTGCTAGTTGAGAAGGAGTAAGCACAAGAATGGAAGCTCAATCCAAAAGTGTGGTGCTCAGGTCTAAAGTTTAAAAAGCACCAAGCCAAGGATGGATTTCTCCAGGTTTGCACAGGTACATCAGAACCAGTTCATGAAATTTAGTGTACCTTTTTGCAACCTGTTCGTCTGGTGGGACAGAACCAGAATGTTGGGTGGAGGAAGGGGGAAACAATGAGGGCTGCCTGCCACCAATTTGACTCCACACAGAGCAGGCTGCAGAAGGTGCCATAAGGCAGGTTGATCAGGGCGGCATGCTGCTGCAAAAAGTTGTGCTGATACTGCTGGAGGTGCGGTGCCCCGCTGGGCTCAGGGACTTCTGCCACTTGTTCCAGGCTTTCCCTCCCCCCCAGAACCAGGTTGCCCAGCAGCACCACAAAGAGGTTTGTGCAGGGCTCTGGCAACTGCAAAGTGCGGCACGAGGGGCAGAAGTCCCCAAACGAGGGTTTCCCCCTTCCTCCGCCCAGCCCTCCACCTCCGCCTTTGCTTAGGAGAATGGACCATGCTGGGATTCCAGCAGTGCTGGGAGCTAGGCTGTGCACAGAGGAGCTGGCAGCTGGGACACCCTGAAGCAGCTCCAGCCAGTGTGTCCCGCAAGAAGAGCCTCAAGGGCAAGGGCGGCAGTGCTACACTCTCCTCCTGTTTGAACACGCCACGTGTGGTGCACTCCCTTGCTTTGACAGCAGCCTCATTTCCAATTTGGGAGGGGGAGAAGAAATCCATCTTTTTTGTCCCTCTCCATGGATCCCTCCCAATTGCAAATAGGGGGGCTGGGAAAGACAAGGCACTGCCCCCCCCCCATGGTTGTTCAAGCAGCAAAAGAAGGAACAGAAATGGAGTTCCATTTGGGGCTTTTTACTCCCCTCCTGTTCCTCAGGCAGGCTGGATCAGGAGCACATGCCAGACTGTGGCTTCTCCTGCCACTGTCAGCGCGACTCTCATGGGGGGGGGGGGGGCAAAGAAAAAAATAATAAAAGGCTCCCACCATGGAGCAACCCACCCAACTCCCCCACATGGCAGAGCTTTTCTTCCTCTCAGCTTGGCTCTTCTTCCCCCACCAAAGTACTGCCCCCGCTCAGCTGCCCTCACTGTCACCACGCCCCTTTTGCATGCGCAGCCGATGGCCCAAGGGGCAGCAAGTGATGGCAATACAGGTCAGTGGGTGGCTACTGCTCCTGGGCTTGCTATGGGTAGCGAGCTGCACCCCTACTTCCCCTACCTCCCTGTCATCACTGCCACTGCCACCGCCATGCCACCTCAGTAGCAGCACTTCCTGCCCACAGAACAAAGGCGGGGAAGAACATCAAAAGATGTGGAGCCACAGGGGAGCCACAGGGGAAGCCCTCTTTCCCCTGCCCCACAGCTTGCCTCCTTGGGTGGGACCAGGGCACACACAGGATGAGTGGAGTTTGCAACCAACTTTAAAGTGAATGGGGCTGTTTGCGACCAAATGGGAAAGAGAACATAGAGAAATGCAAGGGAACATGGAGATAATCTAGTCCAAACCCTTCCCAAGGCAGGGTTCTTTCCTTCTCTTTGAGAGCTGTCAGTAGCAGACATGAAGGGAAATGGTATGTGTGTGAATGACGGAGAGAGAGAAAGAATGAGAAAGAGAAAGAAAGAAAGTTAGAGAGAGAGAGAGAAGAAAGAAGGAAGGAAGGAAGGAAGGAAGAGAAAGAAAGAAAATAAGTGGGAGAGAGCAAGAGACACAAGAAAGGAGGGAGGGAGGGAGAGGGAGGGGAGAAAGGGGGGGAGAGGGAGAGATAACTTATATGATCACAATTGTGCCCAAAATTTTGGTTGCTAAGTAAGAGCGTTGTTAAGTGAGTTTCACCACATTTTCCAACTTGGCCACACCCACCCAGTCACATGACCACCCAGCCACTCCCACAAAACAGGCCACACCTACAGAATAGGTTCTAAACTTTTTTGAAACCCACCACTGCACCAAGCCATCATGCCAATATGGCTATTTAAAATAAACAACAAGAACGATCTGGTGTAAACTTTACACTTTAAACTTTGAAAACAAATGACCAGCTATTTGGAGCATGGCTGCATGAATGCAATTCTATTCTTAATAATATACCCTTCTGCAATCTGATTTTTTCTTAAAGCCCATATCCACCACTTAAAAGTTTATACCATTTTGATGTAAGACATTGAAATGTTATTAGTTTTATTAGATTCTGTAAGACATTAAGATCTTCATTGTTTTAAATGTGTATTAGTTTTATAATACACATCAAAACAAATGCCAGTATAAAGCATTATAACTCCCTACAATTTCTAAACTAGTTTTCACAATAGAACCTGGTATCCATAATTGTCAGTTGACTGGCAAATAAGTTCCACTCCAGTCAACTCACTATAATTAATTATCATATTGAAAAGGGTATCCTGTCATATCTTGAAAATTAGGAATGACATTTAAAATACAGTTATGGAGATCACTTATTTAGTGAACATTCCATACTGTACTATTATCTAATCACCTCCCTAACTGATTCTTTTTCCTTTTTCAGTGCTATAGGGAATTCCCCTTAATATGTCACTGAAGTCACTTAAGTAGTAGGTAGGAATGAAGGACCTCTGTGAGTAACATGTGTTAGAAAATAGAGGGAGGGAAGGAGGGAGGGAGGAAATAGAAAGGCAGAGCGGGAAAGAGGAATGGAAAGAAGAGAGAGAGGGAGGGAGGGATGCAAAAAGAAGGGGGAAAAGAGGAATGGAAAGAAGGGAGGCAGGGAGGCAGGAAGGGAGGGAGGGAGGAAAACAGAGATAGAGGAAAAGAGGAATGGAAAGAAGGGAGGGAGGGAGGAAGGAAAACAGAGATAGAGGGAAAGAGGAATGGAAAGAAGGGAGGGAGGGAGGGATGAGTGACTATAATCACCACGGGCTTTCCTTCTTTCCCATTTACCATCTTTCCATCTTACAAAAACAGAAGTGTTAAATGGCTTCCTCTGTCTTCAGTTGCATATCATGCAGGCTAGAGTGAAGAATGCAAACATTTCTGAAATAATTTCCACATGTTCATTCCATTGAGACTGGAAGTGGTCACAGCTGTGTGGCTGAAAAAAGATAGGCTACAATCTAAGAGGGCCTTGACCACAGGGAGTTTAAAAAAAAAGTCTACACAGAATAGTGAGGAAAGAGGGGTAAAAACCAAAGAATATTGTCCCAAATGTGTAAGTTGGGTGTAGGTGAAATTTATTGTGTGAAGAGATGGAGAAGAAATCTGCTAGGGTTTTGAGATCCCAATGGCATGCCAGAAGGGCATACGGGGTGGAAAAGTTTGCTTTTGCTTTGCATCTGTGATTTCTTGATCCAACATTTGCTCAGAACCGTTGTGGAGATTCTTCTAATACAACAAGAGAGAGACAGAGAGAAAGAAAGACAGGGACAGTGAGAAAGAGAGAGAAAGAGAGAGGGGGGAGAGAGAACCATTTGCCACTCTTGTTCTTATAAGCTGAAAGATGCTGAGTGGGAGAGGAAGAAGGCCCTTGGTGATTATCTTAATGCAGTGTTTGAGCTTTCAAACTCTACATCCTTCCTCCCTCACCTCCTTCCTCCTTTCCTCTCTCCCCTTCTTCCTTTCTTGCCATTTCTCTTTCCTTCTTTTCCCACCCTTCCTTTCTTTGTTCATTCCTTCCCTTTCTCTTTTTCCTTTCTTTCTTCTGCCTTCTCATTCCCCTTCCTTCCTTCCTTCCTTCCTTCCTTCCAAAATACATCTGATGAAAAATATTTGAGAAATCTTAAACACATACCACAGTGAACAACAATGTTTATATAAGAGAAAATACATTTTAAAAAATGCATTCTAAATAATGTTATCTATATATAACTCAAAATTATATTTATGGGGGGGAAAGAATAGATAATACTATTTATTGCTTTTCCAGTATTGTGTTATTTATTTATTTATTTTTAAAAAAGAGATTGTACACTTTAATTATGGGACACCAAAATGTGAACTACTGTTGCTTGACAAGGTTTTCTTCCCTGTCTTTCATTGCTACCATCCAGAGATTTCATTTTTTATTGATTTATTTATTTCAAGTTTTATGTGGTTTATTGTTCATTTCTTCACTTTTCGTTTATTTTCCAAGCTGATTTAGAAATCATTTGCTTATGTTTAATGTTTTTCATTTGCTTTCTGTTGCTTTCTAATGAAAACTCAGTCTTCCCTTGATATTCTTTGTTTTTTTGTGCAAAAATATGATATTTCCCTGCTTCCAAACCCTTCTGAAGATTCAAACAAATAGGATTCCATAGGCAATGCTAAAACTCCTACTCGCTTCTCTATTTTCTGTAATTTCATTTTGTGAGTTTTAGAGACTGTTTCAGTGCTAAGATGCAAACTAAAATGGATTAAAAAAATAAATGCATCTTTGTTCAGCACTCCTTCGTTAAAATGCCCATCCATTTCTATAACTAAAATAAATTGAATTCATTTGTTGAATGTTCATTAGTTTTTTAATGCACAGCCATAGGAAAATGGAAAGTAAATGCAGATAGCTCGCCAGAAAATGCTGACAATGTCTCTGAAAGATTGTGGAGGAAAACTGGAGTCGATTCAAAAAGGAATTACAAAGATAATCAGCACACTGAAAGCCAAGACTATGAGAAAGAATAAGAACTTAGTATGTTTATTTTTAAGTGGAAAAGATTAAGGAAGAAGTGTTCTTCAAAAAGCTGAAGAATGCCATGCAGAAGAAAGAGAAAACATATTCTTTCTCATCCCAGGGATGATGATGATGATGATGATGATGATGATGATGATGATGATGATGATGATGATAACAACCCCTCCGAGGAGCTTTACCTTGTCGTGGTGGAGGGGCTTGTGCACTTTAGTGATCCTAAGGGCTATGCTGAACAGGTGCAATCATATCAGACAGGTCTTAGGTGAAGGGCCAGACAAAATTTGCTCCACAACCCATTCAAACATGGTGAATATGAAAAAAATGAAAGTTATGCCAGCTGAACCATCACTTGGATTAACAAGGGTTCCGTTGGTTGCTATGGCGCCTGGGTATTCTGCACAAAATGAGCTCCAGGGCTCAGCTCCCTCTGCTAGGCAACCAGGGCACGGAGCTGACAAGCTACTGGAAGAAAAAGCAAAAAAGCAAAAAATCTGGACTAGGGAAGAAAACATCTCTATTATGGAAGCTTACTATCAATCTGAGCCTGCAAAATGTGGATTTCAAAAATGAATGTATCAGATTTGGAAGATGAACCACACGGACAGTGATATCAGTAAACAAAGGCTAATGGACCAACAATGTGTAATTCTAAGCCACAAATTTTTCAGTAATGTAGAATTAATAGGAATCGAAGAGAAAGCAACTAATGGTCTGAATATAGCAACAAAGAAGAGTAACATCAAGAATGATTTGCAGACTCAAAAGCAAACTGAGGAAGAAAGGGAGGAAGAGGCTGCTGAAGTGGATGAAGATAAAGAACAAGGAAGCACTGAAGAACAAACACCAACAGATAGTGCTCAATTAACTGAGAAAATAAAGCATCAAATGGAAGATGCTGAAAGAACATGTTTGCCAAAGCTGAACCAAGTGAACCGGAAAGAATTGAGAAAGGTACTAAAAAAGGTCAATGAGGCTTTGCAAACCATTCAAACCACTACATTAGCTGAAACAAACCAGCTGATGTATGTAGCAGCCTTCATAACCACCAAAGAATTGGGTTTGAAAATACAAAAGAACCAGAGGCAAGAAGAGGAAGCCTAAGTGGAAAATTCGGTTGGAATTGAAGATCAAAAAATTTCGTGGAGACCTGAGCAACTTGAAGAACCTAAGGCAAGGTCAGCTAAAGAACAAGCAGGTCAAAAGCAGCCTGGAAGCAAGATACGGTTTAGAGAATAAGGAGATTGTGGTAGTAATTGAAGAGCTGAAGCAGAGGGTTATTGCCATTGCTGAAAAGATTAAAAGGCATGAAAACCGAGTAACTCAGTTCAAAGAAAACTCACAGTTCAGACAAATCAGCACCACTTTTATAAGAACTTAGAAAGTGGAGGTGGAGTAACAACACATGAAAAGCCTGATAAAGAGAAAGCTCTGAAATTCTGGAAGAATTTGTGGGGAAACAACAAGAAGCACAACAGAAAAGCAAAGTGGATCAAACAGATTGAGGATTCTATTAAAGTGCATAAAATGGAAGATGTGAAAATAACAAAAGAAATGGTGCAAAGGCAGTCAAGAAAAGTGAAGAACTGGACTGCACCTGGACCACATGAGTTACATGGCTTCTGGTTAAAAGCACTTACAAGTGTGCACAAAAGCTTGGCAGGCCAAATAAACCAGATCTTAAAAACACCTGAAAATGATGAATGGATGACAACTGGAAGGACACTTTTGATCCAAAAAGATAAAGAAAAAGGAAAGGATCCTGGAAACTATAGGCCAATCACCTGTTTGCCAACAACGTACAAGCTCCTTACTGGTATCATTGCAAACCAAATGTATGGATACTTGGAAAGAAATAACTTGCTTCCTATAAAACAGAAAGGATGCTGCAACAAACAAAGGACCAACTGCTGATTGACAAGCTAATCCTAAAGAATTCAAAGAAAAGACAAACCAACCTTTCATGGCTTGAAAAGACTATAAGAAAGCGTTTGATTCAGTTTCCCATAGCTGGATCAACAAATGCTTGGAAATCTTTAGCATCAGCAGCAACATACAAAAATTCATGGAAACTTCAATGAATCTCCTGAAAACAAAATGTATGGTTAATGAAGAAGAACTGGGTGAAGTTGAAATTAAACAAGGCATTTTCCAGGGTGATTCCCTTTCACCCCTACTTTTTATATTCTCAATGCTACCACTAACAATCATTTTGTGCCTAGAGAGTAGGTGGAGATCCTCTCGGTCCGAATCTGACTGAACACCGGCAAGATCCCACTTGAGGACTTACCTAGTGGCGATAAGAGTGGCCAAATGTGATTATTCAACAGAGGTCGCGGGAAGCCCCTCTACAGGGCAGAGCAGAGGAATTTGGAGAATATCTGCAGGATAAAATCACTCAGATTCGGAGCGAGTTGCCCCCCACATATAGTAGTCTAGAGGGACAATTTTATGGGAGGAATTTGACTTTGTCACTGCCGAAGATATGGACAGGCTGTCGAGGAGACTAAAGGCCACCACATGTTTATTGGACCCGTGTCCCTCCTGGCTTGTACTGGCATCCTGGGAGGTCACACGAGGCTGGCTCCAGAATATAGTGAATGCCTCTTTGAGTGAGGGGTTCTTGCCTCTACCACCTTGAAAGAGGCGGTGGTGAGACCCCTCCTCAAGAAGCCTTCCTTGGACCCAGCATTGTTGGTAAATTACCATCCAGTCTCCAACCTCCACTTTTTAGAGAAAGTTGTAGAGAGTGTGGTGGCTCAGCAGTTTCCCCGCCACCTGGAGGAAATTGATTATCTAGACCCGTGCCAGTCCGGCTTTCGACCCGGTCACAGCACCGAGACGGCATTGGTCGCATTGGTGGATGATCTCTGGAGGGCACGGGAAAGAGATTGTTACTCTATCCTGGTCCTGTTAGACCTCTTAGCGGCTTTTGATACCATCCACCATGGTATTCTATTGCACCGACTGGGGGGGTTGGGGCTGGGAGGCACCGTTTTACAGTGGTTCTCCTCCTACCTCTCAGGTCGGTCGCAATTCGTGTTGGCAGGAGGGCAGAGGTCGACCTCGAGGCCCCTCACATGTGGGGTGCCGCAGGGGTCGGTCCTCTCACCACTCATGTTCAACACCTATATGAAGCCGCTGGGTGAGATCATCCTTGGTTTTGGGGTAGAGTACCACCTGTATGCTGATGACACTGAGCTGTACATATCTACCCCAAACCACCCCACCGATGCCGTCGAGGTGATGTCCCAGTGTTTGGAGGCCGTATGGGTCTGGATGGGCAGTAATAAACTCAAACTCAACCCATCCAAGACCCAGTGGCTGTGGCTCCCGGCACTCCGGTTTAGCCAGGTGAATCCAACGCTGGCCATGGGGGGCGAACTGTTGGCCCCCGTGGAGAGAGCGTGCAATTTAGGAGTCCTCCTGGATTCCCGGGTGTCCTTGGAGGACCATGTGACAGTCGTGGCCAGGGGGGCGTTTTACCAGGTGCGCCTGGTCCACCAATTGCGCCCCTTACTTGACCGGGACGCCCTTTGCACAGTCACTCAAGCACTTGTGACATCCCGTCTAGACTACTGTAACACTCTCTACATGGGGCTCCCCTTGAGATGCACTCGAAGGTTACAGTTAGTTCAGAATGCGGCCACGCGGGTGATCATGTGAGCCTCAAGGCAGTCCCATATAACACCTCTCCTGCGCGAGCTGCACTGGCTACCTGTGACATTTCGGGTGCGTTTCAAGGTGCTGATGACCATCTTTAAGGTGCTCCATGGCACGGGGCCTAGTTATCTGTGAGACCATCTACTGCCCAATACATCCCTTTGACAGATCCGCTCCCATAGAGAGGGTCTTTTCCGGGTGCCGTCGGCCGGGCAATGCCAGTTGGCGACGCCCAGGGGAAGGGCCTTCTCTGTGGTGGGCCCAACCGTCTGGAATGTCCTGCCTCCCGAACTCCACATCACCTCGGACCTCTGCCTTTTCTGCCAGCGCTTAAAAACACACTTTTTCCACCTAGCCGGCCTGGCGTGAACCACCCTATACCAACTGAGTTTTAGTTTGCCAAAGTTTTAATTAGTAGGATTTTAATTATGTTTTATCACAGGATTTTGAGTTTAATGTTGTTTTAGGATAATTTATAGTATTTTGTATATTTGTAGTTGTTTTTAATTTTCCTGTGCGCTGCCCGGGTCCCTCTGTGGGAGATGGGTGCGGGATATAAGTATGAATAAAATAAAATAAAATAAATAAAAATGTTTTTGAAGAAGATAAACTGTAGATATGAACTTGCAAAGAAAGAAATGAAAATTTTGTACTTGATGTACATGGATGATTTGAAGGTGTTTGGTAAAACAAAAGCTGAACTGAAATTATTATTTGAAAGCACAAAAGAATTTAGCCAAGATATTGGTATGCAGTTGGAATTGACAAATGTGCAACAATGGCAACCAAAGCAGGGTCATAGAAGATGATGGAATAGAACTTGAGAATGAGGAAATGATAAAGGCAATAAAACCAGAAGAAGGCTATAAGTACTTGGGGATTTTAGAGGCCTCTGACTTAATGCATAAAAAAGTCAAGGAATTAACTTCAACCAAGTACATTCGAAGAATCCGCAAGATATTAAAGTCCAAATTGAGTGGAGGAAACATCATAAAAGCCGTAAATACCTGGGCTATACCTGTGATTCGATACTCTGCAGGAATAATTGACTGGACCCAGATGGAGTCGGACAATTTGGACAGAAAAATGAGGAAGCTTATGACAATGAATCATGCTTTGAACCCTAAAAGTGATGTTGACCAATTATATCTACCAAGAGCAGAAGGTGGTCGAGGACTCCTACAAGTAAAGCAGACTGTGGAAGAAGAAAGACACACATTGAATGAATACATCCAGAGAAGTGAAGAACCAATGATTAAGGAAGTAAATAAAGGAGGCCTTTTAAAGACAACTAAGTCAAAAGCTGAATAAAAGAAAGAAGTAATTGAGAAACGAGCTAAAAATTGGAAAAGCAAAGCTATGCATAGCCAATACTTGAAAAGTATTAAGGCAAAGCTGATGAAAAACTAACTTGGAACTGGTTAAAATTGGGAGTACTGAAAAAAGAAACAGAAGGCTTTATTTTGGCAGCTCAAGAACAAGCCTTAGCCACAAACGGCATGAAGGTAAAAATTCAACGTTACCACAAACAGCAAATGTTGCCTCTGTAATGAGAAAGATGAGGCGGTCGACCACCTGATCAGTGGGTGCAGCAAAATTTCACAAACTGACTACGTACAATGCCATGACCATGTTGCTAAGATCATTCACAGGAAATTGTGCCAGAAGCTTGGATTTGAGTACAGCAAAAACCACTGGGAACATCAGTTTGAGAAAGTTTTAGAGAATGAGAAAGTCAAGATCTTGTGGGACTTCAGAATTCAGACTGACAGGCACTTGTCCAACACACCTGATACAACAATAGCTGAAAAGAAAAAAGTATGGTTCATTGACATTGCAATACCTGGTGATGCACGAATTGAAAATAAGCAGCAAGAAAAAAATCACAAAATACTGGGACTTGCAAATTGAAGTTGAGCAACTGTGGAGGAGGAAGTTGTGTGTTGTCCCAATTGTGATTGGAGCTCTTGGAGCAATACCTAGGGGACTGCCTCGCTATGTGGAGGTTCTAGGTTTGCCGGACTTGAGCATTCTGACTCTACAAAGGGCCACCCTGCTTGGAACAGTTTATATCCTCCGATGTTACCTTAACAGTTCCTAGGTCCTTGGTTAGGACTCGAACTGTTGAGGTACCAACCACCCCCAAAGGCTGTGAATTTCACCAAAGATTAACCACATGATGATGATGTTGATGTTGTTGTTGATAATGATGATGATAAAAATGATATTATTTTGCACAGAAGTTACATAACTATTTAAGATTTAGAGTTATTTAAAATTTCAAACAAAGCATTTTTAAGGAGCTCTTTAATTGAAATAAGTAGCAGAGCAATACCATGGTGAAAGTGAATCATGAAGAGGATAAACAGATATTTCAAACTTTTGTTCCAAAGTAAGGGGAACGAGGATATTATTTGAATTTCTTGCCACAGGTGCTGAAATGCTGTAGAATTAATCTGATAGTTTTACAATATCATTTGTTCATGCATTTAAATTACATGATAGTTTATGAAAATAACTGTTTTTGGAGATTTAAAAAAACATAATTCTAAAATACAACGAAAGTCGGAATGGGGATGGGAGAGAGGTAATGAGGGGGGTGGATTTTTTTTTTTAATAGTCTTTCAATTTCTTTTTTCTATATTTTTTATAGTTCTCATTCCACAGTTCACCACAATTGCTAAATGGTCTTTGCATCCTATGATTTTATGACGTTATGGGGTGTGAGATCCAGCTCACACTTACTTAGTGTAATGTTCTTGGTGATCTTTTAGCAGTAGGAATAGCAATTATATACTTACTGCTTCTTAGTGCTTTAGAGCAGGGGTCTCCAACCTTTGCAACTTTAAGTCTGAAGGACTTCAGCTCCCAGAATTCTCCATCCAGCTTTGCTTTCCTTCAGACTTAAAGTTGCAAAGGTTGGGGACCCCTGCTTTCGAGCACTCTCTCAGAGGTTTACAGAGTCAGCATATTACCCCAACAATTTGGATCCTTATTTTTCTGACTTCAGAAGGATGGAAGGCTGAGTTAACTTTGATTGAACTCCTGGCATTGGGCAGAATCAGCCTGAAATACTGCATTTTAACCACTGTGCCAACCAGCTCCATTTCCATAGAATTCTTAAAGTTTAAGGCAATTCCATGGTTCTCTTTCTTATTTCTGATATATGATACTTGGAACACTGTGAAGACGTGTAGCTGAACACCTATGCTAAAATGAACCAAGCTAAATGGTATTGAAATAAGATGACACAAGGACCCTGAAGACACCCAATAATTTCATAATTGATAAAAGGCCAGCTATATAATTTAGCAATGCATACTAAACAAAACTAGCTGCATTAATTCGTGATCTGTACTATTTGTGTTGTAGCACTATAGAAAACAATCAATGCCCTTTTAGGCAGGTGTAAGTGGAGCTTTGTGCAGACTACTGGACTATATACTTTCTGATTGGAAATAAAGGGGGGAAACCAAAATGCACTTAGAAAATTAAATATGAATATAAAGCTGAACTTTGACAGTTTAATTTTTTGGGGAAAAAATGGTAATTGACATCTGGGGAACCTCACCTACTAAGTGCTGTTAATTGGCGATTGATTTAGCAATACACATGGAATAGACAAACAAACAAATTTATTCTCCCATCTCATCCATCATCAGGCTACAATAGTATACTCCTATTGCTCCCATTGAGATTAGGATAAACATAGCTACAACCTATATTTTATTGTATTCCGAGAAACAGCAGCCATTAATATATAACTGACAGTTCCTGAACAAGCTGAAGAAGACAAGAAACAAGAAGAAGAAGAAGAAGAAGAAGAAGAAGAAGAAGAAGAAGAAGAAGAAGAAGAAGAGGAGGAGGAGGAGGAGGAGGAGGAGGAGGAGGAGGAGGAGGAGGAGGAGGAGGAGGAGGAGGAGGAGGAGGAGGAGGAGGAGGAGGAGGAGGAGGAGACGACTTGAATTTCTTCTTATTCCTAGCCCTAATGGGGGCCCTGGACAATGAATGCATGTTTACAATCTTGGCATTCTTCCTTGCCAGTTCTATAAACCTCCCCAGATTGATTAGAACCTTCCAGTCATTAACTGAGCTCTGACACACTTACATGAAATCTGAACCATATATTTTATTTTTCTGAAATTATATTCAGACTTCGAGGTATTTATTTATTTATTAAATTTACATGGCTGTCCACCTGACTATCCAACTTTGAGTGGCTTGCAATACAATAAAAGCAGAAATATAAAAACATTAAAATTAACAGAAATTAGATGAAACTAGGAATCAAGTAAGAAGCAATACAAAGGTGAGATATTCTCTGGCCCATTGGGGAGCTAAGCCAATCAGCAGAGACAAGGCTAAGGTGGTGAGGGATACCTGCAGAGTCAAAAGGTTCTAAAGGGCCAGAAAGAACATGGAAGGAAGACTCGTCTTGTGGATCCTCCCAGCTGAAATCCCTTGACAAATGAAGCTAGGGTCTGTCAAATGTTCCTACTTCAAAATTCAAGAAAGGAAACCCCCAACTCCATGGTTTTAGAGAAAAGGTACTTTTACTGAATATGAAGTGAAAGCAATGAAAGTAAAGCAAGATCTGAGGCTAAAAGCACAAAATTGTACATATCAAAAGTTTACCCAAATCCCTCCCCCCCCAACAACCCCAAACTAAACCTCCAGCCCCCAAGGGTGTCATGTGGGATGCATCTTCAGGTAGCTTCATTCATCTGGCATGCAGAGATGGTTGACCTTGACCAGACCTAAACGAGTCCATTCAGCATGCACAAAAGATGGTGAGAACAAAACTCTCTCTTCTTTCTGAGACATCTCCAGCATGATTCCCCTCCCAAATACTGAAGCCCCCTCCTCCCTGTTTCTATGGCAATTGATAGCAAGCAAGAGATGTGGAAGCTGACAGGGTCTGTAGCATATCACCCAAATGGGGCAGACCAATCTCTTTGGAGAGAGATGTACATAAGATATCCCTAGGGAAACAGAAGTGTAGCTCTCTGCCCACCTAACTATTGTGTTTTTGTTCAGATTTCAAGGACCTTACAGTTCTGACCCTCACCACATGAGGCAGCGACATACAAATTCTAGAATGATGTTGAGCCTTAACAGAGCGGTCCCCAACACTCATGCCATGGGCCCTTCAGATCTGGGCCACACGATTGGCTGACTGGTTGTCACCTTGCACAGGTGGCAGCCGGTTTCCTTCTCCTCTCCCCACCCCAGAGGTGGTATTCAGCTGGTTCTCTCTGGTTTGGGTGAACTGGTAGTGGAGCAGCAGGATGCTCCACCCTTCTGCCCTGATGTAATGCTTGAGCACTGCGCATGCGCAGAAAGTGGTGCACATGCACAGACTTGGTGCATGCGAGTGAAGCAAGCATGAGTGTGCATACGTGCACTCATATTTGCAGACCAGTAGGGAAGGCAAGTAAATCCCACTGCTGCCCCACCCAGTAGGCCCCAACTATCCCCTCCCCTAGGTTGAGGACCACTGCACTAACAATTTGACATGTTATGTCATTTCTGTCAGGGTTCAACCCTTGAATGTGCTATTACAGGGAGTGAGGGGGATGCTATGTATCTATTGGATCTTGTCAAACCTGCCCATGTCACAGGTTTCATTGTGGAGTCACTGAAGGTGGATATTACGAGAGCATTTTCCCTGCTTCCTTTTCAACCTATCTGCATCACCTCCAAATCAGCTTGTCTCATAGAAGGCAATACGTTCAGGAGGCTCAGCATAAACTCAAAGCAATCAGTTGATGACAAGTTGACAATTGCTCAGGTCTAACTCTCCCTTGGAATAACAACCCAACAGCCTAACCTTCCTGCTCATGCTGAGTAGTGTTAATTATTCTACTTTACACCTGACTGTCAGGATTACCCACAAGGAATATAGTTAAGATTCAATACTTTGGAATGATTGATGGCCACAAAGGCAATGGCATTATTAAATTTGAAAGCAGATGTGAGAGAAGATGGCAGTGTTTTAGTTACTGTCATTTAATTTGGAAGGAAAGCAGTAGGACCATTAATTTAGCTGTAATTCTGATAACCCTTCATTGCCCAGGAAGGGATCTTCTCAAATGCTATCAGTAAGACAATACTTTTATATCTACTTTTGAGTATCTATGTTACTGCATACTAGTTGGAAACAGTGAAGCTATGAATCAAGAGATGGGTTATGTGTTTGTTTCTACATTCGAGAACAACCACAATGCCTCATTGATTTGTATTTTTTAATTTTAAAAAATTGTATTTTTTAATTTAAGTGAGAAGGAAAAACAATATACAGTGGAGTACTCTATTCTTGCAAATATATTGAGTCAAGTTATTTTAGAGAGAGCGGGGAGAAAGAGGGAGAGTCTGACAGACAAACAAGTATAGACTGCTACTACTATTTGAGGTAGACATTTTCTGTAGAATTGAACCAGAGTCTAAGTCTACAGCCCTGATGCATGACCTGGGTACTGTGAATCCATACATTTCCATAAATTGGGAATCATTCCAGCTTTGGTTTGAAGATCTGGGTATATTTAGCCAATATAAGAAAAGATTGCAGAGAGATGTGGGTCATAATCTGAACTACTGTCCCATAATACAGGCAGTGTACATCTTCCCTCAGAAGACAGAGTCAGGATCAGTGGGTTAAAATGTCATTTAAGCTAGGTTTTTGAGGGGACTTGCAGAACACAAGAGCTGTTGCCCAGTAAAACAAGCTGCAACATGAAATGATAAGTTCATAGCATACAACAGGATTCTATGAATGGACATGATAGCCCACTCATGGTAGCCCACAGCATTTCGTGATATGTTCTGTGAGTCCTAGTGGTGCCCACCAGCCCCAAATGTTTGAAGATCCATGGCTTAAGTGTAAAAGGTCTGAAGAACAAGAATTTATTGCTAAAGAGGCAGACCTTGCTTTCTCATACAACCAGGTTATGGCTAACATGTATTTATTTACTAGCTGATAACATGGTGCAGCTCAGATATTTATTTTTGCTAATCCTGTAGTAGACAGAAAAGGAATGAATTATATCTATAATGGTCAAGTCAAAATAGTGCTGGAACACACACACACACACACACACACACACACACACACACGAACCTTAATCCAAAACCCACATTATCACTGTCAAAGGTACTGTGATTTGACACCATAGATATAATTTGTTCCTTTTCATTTCAATGGCCCAGGAGTTCCAGAGTTATGCTAGAATACACACACAAACACATTGTGATGGATGTTAATGTTAATGTTTATTAAATTTGTATACCGTCCTTCTCCCTTGCGGGATTCAGGGCGATGAACAGGCTTCAATAAAACAGTACAAAACATCAATATATAAAATACTTTAAAATGGCATTAAATTGGGGGCCTGTTCTAAAATCCAAATAAAACTAAATAAAATCAATTAAAATCAATTAAAAAACTACGCCAGGCTGGCCGCACGGAATAGATGCGTTTTCAAGGCCCGACGGAAGAGGCGTAGGTCAGTGGTCGTACGTAGGTCGGGGGGGCAGGACATTCCAGAGGGCAGGGGCTGCCACAGAGAAGGCTCCCCCCCTGGGGGTGACCAGTCGAAATTGTTTGGCTGACTGCACCCTGAGGAGGCCCTCTCTGTGGGAGCGAACTGATCGGTGGGAGGTATTTGGTAGCAGGAGGCGGTCTTGCAAGTAACCAGGTCCCGTGCCATGGAGCACTTTAAAGGTGGTTACTAGCACCTTGAAGTGCACACAGAAAACTACAGGCAGCCAGTGCAGCTCGCGCAGAAGAGGTGTTACGTGGGAGCATCTCGAGGCTCCAGAATCCCCCACGCGGCCACATTCTGCACTAACTGGAGCCTCCAGGTGCACCTCAAGGGCAGCCCCATGTAGAGAGCATTACAATAGTCCAGGCGGGAGATGACGAGGGCTTGAGTGACTGTGCATAGAGCATAACGATCCAGAAAGGGGCGCAACTGCCGAATCAAGCGAACCTGATAAAAAGCCCCCCTGGCCATGGTTGTCATGTGATCGTCTAATGACAGCCGAGAGTCCAGGAGGACACCCAAGTTCAAGCCCTCTCTGTGGGGACCAGTGATTCACCCCAATGGCCAGAGATGGCACCAACTGGCTGTATCGTGACACTGGAAGCCATAGCCACACGGTCTTGGACAAGTTGAGTCAAAGCCTGTTCCTCCCCATCCAGACTTGCATGGCCTACAGACACCAGGACATCACTTTGACGGCATCGTTGGGGTGGTCTGGGGTAGAAATTTACGCCTGGGTGTCATCCGTGTACTGATGGAATTCTACCACAAAACCACGGATGATCTCACCCAATGGCTTCATATAGATGTTAAACAGGAGGGGCGAAAGGACCGACCCCTGTGGCACCCCACATGTGAGGTACCTCAACGTTGATCTCTGCCCTCCTGCCAACACGAATTGCGACCGGTCGGAGAGGTAGGAGGAGAACCACCGTAAAACAGTGCCCCCCAGCCCCTCCAGCCGGCGCAATAAGATACCATGGTCGATGGTATCAAAAGCCACTGAGAGATCTAACAGGACCAGGATAGAGGAGCAACCTTTATCCCGAGCCCTCCAGAGATTGTTAGTGGTGTCTTACCCCCACAATATTTGTTTCCAAAGAGTAAGTCATCTGTCATTTCAGCAGCCCAGGCATTCCAGAGTTATGCTGGAACACACAGACACACACAGACACACACAGACACAGACACACACTGAGGGGTGTTAGAAATGTCTTCCCCCCCCCCAATATTTGTTTCCAAAGAGTAAGTCATCTGTCATTTCAGCAGCCCAGGCATTCCAGAGTTATGCTGGAACAGACAGACACACACAGACACACACAGACACACACAGACACAGACACACACTGAGGGGTGTTAGAAATGTCTCTCTCCCCCCCAATATTTGTTTCCAGAGAGTAAGTCATCTGTGTACCAAGCTTGGTTGCAATTGCTCAAGGCATTCCAGAGTTATGCTGGAACATACACACCCACACTCACACCCACACAAACACCCCCACACACACACACACAGAGCCATTTTTATAGATATATAAATTAATTTGCATCCCAGTTTTATTAGTTTTACAAATAATTCAGGGTGGTGAACCTATCTCTTTCATCCTCCTGTTTTCTCAACAACAACTATTCTGTGAGGTGAGTTGGGCAGAGAGAAAGTGATTGGCACAATGTCACCCAGCTAACTTTCATGGCTAAAGTGGAATTAGAATGCACAATCCCCTAGTTTCTAGCTTGGTTCCTTAATCATTAGGTCAATCTGGCCAATCTCCAAAGAAGTAGCTTGCCTTACGCAATAAATAACAGACACTGAGACTTAGCAGGGATAATGTTTTGTTGATTTCAGAGTTTTAAAAACAAACCAACAAACCACATTCACTCCCTCATACCATTTTACATATCTCCAGCTCACAACTGAGTTGACCAACCTCAACTTGGCTATCTGGGAAGACAGCTTTATAGTTCAGGTAGATAATACAGGCAATGGAGTTTTCCAAAACAAACCCAAACGGTTTGTTCTTGATTTTCTGCCAGCAGCATCCATCACACATTCCTTTTCATGTCACCCTAAACTTTCATTCATTTGTTGTCTGCTGAATCAAAAGTGACTTACTGCCTGGCAGTTAACCGTTAACATTCTTATCTCTGGTTGCTGTCTTCCAATTTCTTTCTGATCTGATCTTGATGAATTGCTTCCTGGTTCATGCATCAGTGCAAGATCTTCACATGTATCCAGCTACAGACCACAATCTCCTTTTCCAAGCAATGATAACATTCTTTCTTTTCACATTCCATTTGCTTATAAGTTAACTATTGCTGGTGCCAAGTTGCTTCTTGTCATCCAAAGTTCAGAAAAAGGTAAAATGGCCTTATAACTGATAACATGTAGGTTACATGGTGTTCGCATGCCTTGATAGATCTCGGTAGCAATGGGCTAGAAGCAAGATTTGTGTCCTCTTTGACTATTTGCCAGTGTGTCAGCATTGGAAACAGCCAGCTATTGCAACCAAAGAGGGGGTGGCAATTCAGATAGCCCTGCAAGATCAGGACCTTTTCTCCAATCTTATCTCCAGACTTGTGAACGGGAATTCTGTGGCACTTAAGAGTCAAGGTCAAAGATAAATCTCTGGTCATAACTTGATTCATGTTGCTGTCTTACTTCTCAGCTCAAAACCATTTGCAGGCAAAGAAACAACTTCTTCACACACCACATAAATAACTTCCAGAACTCATTACCACAAGATATGGTGATGGTCACTAACACATTGGCTTTAAAGGATAAACGTATGAAGAACAGATTTTTCAAGATGTATTAGATGTGATGACTGAATGTTACATCTTGTAAGAGGCAAACATCCCTTCAAATACCAGTTGTATGGAAACAGCAACAGGAGAAACACAACATCTGTGTTTCCCTGCTTGAGAGACATGGATAATCTGAATACCAGTGTATATTTTTGCATACATGTATAGAATTTTGAACTGGCAGTGTTAAAAGTAGATGGACATTAGATTCTCTGAAACATGTTCTCTGGCTGTTTTGACCTTAAGGACACCTTTATGACATTAGGGTCCTAAGATAATGAGCTGGAATGCTTTCTGGAATGCTTCATATCAAGCAGACCAATTCCTATGGATTGTTCTGCATTGTGGAGATCTTTCTACTACAAATTAAAATACTATGGCTGGTTTGACCAGCTTTATTTTCTCTTTTTTCATCTTCATCTTTGAGGTTAAAATGGGTTGGTGGAGATGGAGATAGTGGGGATGGGATCTTCCTAATTTCTAACCTGCGTGTGATTTGATAGCTCGAGATGGGATGGGACCAGTGGTGAGTTGCTCCTTGTTTGGCTGAACCGGTAGTAGTGGCAACAGGAGGCCCCGCTCACCCACCTGGACACTTCTGTGCATGCACAAAAGCTTTGCATGAGTGAGTACATGTGGGAGTGAGCCCGAACCGGTAGTAAAAATATTTGCAACCCACCATGGGATGGGACCC
This sequence comes from Rhabdophis nuchalis, assembly GCA_039707465.1. Classification (NCBI taxonomy): domain Eukaryota; kingdom Metazoa; phylum Chordata; class Lepidosauria; order Squamata; family Natricidae; genus Rhabdophis; species Rhabdophis nuchalis. Next base: position 20,952,597 of record CM077647.1, read on the forward strand.
TTTGAATATTGAAGAATAGGAAAGTTGTTTTAAAAAATAGAATAACATTTGAGATGAAGGAGATAATAGTTTCCAGAGGCAGATATTGAAAGCCATCATGGTACATGATAAGCTTTAATACAAGAGTGGGGAGGAGAAGAGAGAAAGAAGGGAATAAAGGAAAAATGGAAGTGAGGAAGGGAGTGAGAAAAGGAGGTAAAATGGGAGGTGAGAGAGAATAAGGGGGGGAGAGCAAGGGGGAGAGAGAGAGAGAAGGAGGAAGAGAAAGAGAGGGGAAAGGAACAAAAGAAAAGGCAGAGAAAGAGAGACAGGAGGGAAAGACAAAGAGAGAGGAAGGGAGAGGGAAAGAGGGAGGGAGAAGAAGAAAGAAAGAACAAGAAAGGGAGGGAGGGAAGGAGGGAGGGAGGGAGGGAGAGAAAGAGAGAGAGAGGGTGCAATTAGAGCCTACAGGAATCACAAAAAAGAGTCAGATGGTCTCATGCTGCCCTCTGTGGCCAAAGGTTACCCACCACTGAATTTTAACTCTCATTTTTAGTCAGTATAAATTTGTCAGTATAAATTAGCCAGACAGTGAAATAAACAAAACAAATGAAATGCAATGTTATATTTTCACAAACACACACACACACACACACACACACGCACACACACACACAGAGCATTTGCCCCACTGTACCTTATAGAAAGCAACATGTGTTTTTCCCATCAGCAGCTAACATTTATGGGAGGGAAGATGAAGTAAGGGAATCTACCAATCACTTTCTTTAATTGAACCTGCATTGCAATTGTAAAGATCACACCATTCACCCTTCTTGATAATGTACTGATTTTGATGTTTTGGAGCAGCACAATTTTTGAAGGGAATAATTTTTCCTGGTAGAAAGACTAGTAGGTTTCACTTGAACACAAGTATCTATGCCATAGCTTATTATTATGCACTTATTCTTCCTCTTTGGTTGTTGACAGCAGTTCAAATCCCTAGCACCGTGTAATGGAGTGAGCTTCTGTTACTTGTCTCAGCTTCTGCCAACCTAGCAGTTCGAAAGCATATAAAAATGAAAATAGAAAAAAATATGGACCACTTTTGGGTAACAAGGTAACAGCATTCCATGTGCCTTCGGTGTTTAGTCATGCCGGCCACTTGGCCACAGAGACGTCTTCAGACAGCACTGGCTCTTCGGCTTTCAAACGGAGATGAGCACTGCCCTCTAGAGTTGAGAACGACTAGCACATATGTGCGAGGGGAACCTTTACCTTTAAGGTTCAAAAATGTAGCACATCATCTAAATGTCTATTTTAGGGGGGGAAATGTGTATCAAATTGGCTACTATAGGACAAGCCCTCCACCACCAATACATATCTACCTTAGAACAAACATGCATGCAAAAACAAAGACTATTTTGTGGAAATGCAAAATATGTCTGCATGTGTGTTTTAAATAGAGATCAGTATAAAAACAGGAGAGAAAGGATTTATGGATAAGCAGACAGAACGTTGATATGAACAGGGAACAAACTGATCTATCCATTGTTCCGTGTAACCTTGGACCAGATGCATGGCAAGAGCAATTTTATGCAGTAATCTGGATTTTGTGGGGAAAACATGATTCAGAATATGTCTGGGAGTACAGCTGTTGACAGCAACTCCTTAAAACTTCATTTCCCCCCTATGATCACACCACAATTCCAGGAAAATAAATGCTTGATTTAAGAAACATCAAGAGGTATAATTTTGCATATCCAACTATGCTTCACATCATTCATTTTTTTACCCCTTCAGGTTGAAATGCTATAGGCACCTAGTCACCTACAACTTAAAGCAACATATATATTTTCCTGCAGATCAACTGACTTTATTTAAAATGCTGGTAGACCTTAATACAATACAATAGCAGAGTTGGAAGGGACCTTGTAGGTCTTCTAGTCCAACCCCCTGCGTGGGCAGGAACCTTATACCATTTCAGACAAATGGCTATCTAACATCTTTTTAAAGGCTTCCAGGGTTGGGGCATTCACAACTTCTGGAGGCAAGCTGTTCTAGAGGTTAATTGTTCTAACTGTCAAGAAATTTCTCCTTAGTTCTAAGTTGCTTCTCTCCTTGATTAGTTTCCACCCATTGCTTCTTGTCCTGCCCCCAGGTGCCTTGGAGAATAGTTTGGCTCCCTCTTCTTTGTGGCACCCTCTGAGATATCGGAACACTGCTATCATGTCTCCCCTGGTCCTTCTCTTCATCAAACTAGACATACCCAGCTCCTGCAGCCGTTTTAGTCTCCAGTCCCCTAATCATCTTGGTTGCTCTTCTCTGCACTCTTTCCAGAGTCTCCACGTCTTTTCTACATCGTGGCAACCAAAACTGTATGCAGTATTCCAAGTGTGGCCTTACCAAGGCACTATACAGTGGCATTAACACTTATTTTATTTTATTAAATTTATACCCCGCCCTTCTCCTTGTTAGGACCCAGGGCGGCGCACAGGCATTATTAAAACCACAAAAATACAATAAATATCAATTTAAAATATATTAAATTAGATTAACCCGTGCTAAAACCCATGATTAAAAACCTTCCCAAATTATATTTATTTTTTATTTTTTTTAAAGTCAGGAACAGGGGGCTATCCTAGGCCGGCTTGTTGAAATAAATACGTCTTAAGACGTTGGCGGAAGAGACGGAGGTCCGAGAAGGTCGGGGGGTAGGTCGTTCCAGAGGGCCGGGCCCGCCACAGAGAAGGCCCTTCCCCTGGGTGTCGCCAACCGGCATTGCCCCGTCGACGGCACCCGGAGAAGGCCCTCTCTGTGGGAGCGGATCGGACGAAGGGATGTATGGGGCAGGAGGCGGTCTCGTATATAGCTAGGCCCCGAGCCATGGAGCGATTTAAAGATGGTTGTCAACACCTTGAAGCGCACTCGAAAGGCCACAGGCAGCCAGTGCAGCTCGCGCAGGAGAGGTGTTACGTGGGTTTGCCTTGAGGCACCCATAATCACCCGCGCGGCCGCATTCTGTACTAACTGTAGCTTTCGAGTGCACCTCAAGGGGAGCCCCATGTAGAGAGCGTTGCAGTAATCCAGCCGGGATGTCACAAGCGCTTGAGTGACTGTGCGAAGGGCTCCCCGGTCCAGTAAGGGGCGCAACTGGCGTATCAGGCGTACCTGATAGAACGCCCCCCTGGCCACGGCCGCCACATGGTCCTCCATCGACAGCCGGGAATCCAGGAGGACACCCAAGTTGCGCACCCTCTCCACGGGGGCCAGTTGTTCGCCCCCAATGGCCAGTGTTGGACTTAACTGGCTGAACCGGGGTGCCGGAAACCACAGCCACTCGGTCTTGGACGGGTTGAGTTTGAGTTTGTTACTACCCATCCAGATCCATACGGCCTCTAGGCACCGGGACAGCACTTCGACGGCATCGTTGGGGTGGTTTGGGGTGGATATGTACAACTGAGTGTCATCAGCGTACAGATGGTATTCCACCCCAAAACCACGGATGATCTCGCCCAGCGGCTTCATATAGGTGTTGAACAGAAGGGGAGAGAGGACCGACCCCTGAGGGACCCCACATATGAGGGGCCTCGGGGACGACCTCTGCCCTCCTGCCAACACCCATTGCCACCGACCAGAGAGGTAGGATGAGAACCACCGTAGAACGGTGCCTCCCAACCCCAACCCCCCCAATCGGTGCAATAAGATACCATGGTCGATGGTATCAAAAGCCGCTGAGAGGTCTAATAGGACAAGGATAGAGGAACAACCTCTATCCCGTGCCCTCCAGAGATCATCAACCAACGCGACCAATGCCGTCTCGGTGCTGTGACCGGGCCGGAAGCCGGACTGGCGCGGGTCTAGATAATCAACTTCCTCCAGATGTCGGGGAAACTGTTGAGCCACCACACTCTCAACAACCTTCACTAAAAAGTGAAGGTTGGAGACGGGACGATAGCTCTCTAATAAAGCCGGGTCCAGGGATGGCTTCTTGAGGAGGGGCCTCACCACCGCCTCTTTCAAAACGGTGGGCAAGTACCCCTCACTCAGAGATGAATTCACAATGCCCTGGAGCCAGCCTCGTGTCACCTCCCAGGATGCCAGTACAAGCCAGGAGGGGCACGGGTCCAATAAACATGTGGTGGCTCTAAGGTTCCTCCGCAACCTGTCCATATCCTCGGTAGTAACAAAGTCGAACTCCTCCCAAGGTGTTATCTCAAGACCAGCACCGGACGCCCCGACTGGGCCACTAGTGGAGGGCAACTCGTTCCGAATCTGAGTGATTTTGTCCTGCAGAAATACTCCAAATTCCTCTGCTCGACCCTGCAGAGGGGCTTCCCGCGGCCTCAAATGAAGGAGGGAGCGGGTCACCCCAAACAGGGCGGCAGGGCGGTTTTCCGCGGACGCGATAAGGGTGGCACAATACTCACGTTTGGCCACTCTTAGCGCCACTAAGTAAGTCCTAATATGGTCTCTCACTAGTGTTCGGTCAGCTTCGGATCGAGAAGATCTCCACCTACTCTCTAGGCATCTCTTGCGGCGTTTCATCTCCCGAAGCTCCTCGGTAAACCAAGGAGCCTGGGTGACTCGACGCCGCATGAGAGGCCGCAAGGGCGCGACTCGGTCCAAGGCCCCCGTGGCCGCACTATACCACGCGGCCACTAGGTCCTCAGTCGAGCCGCGGGGCAGGGATACAGGTACTGGCCCAAGCTCCCTCTGGAACCTTTCCGGGTCCATCAGGCGCCTGGGGCGGAACCAACTTGGTGTTTCCGGTTCCGCCTCCCCGCGGTGAGGTGTGACGGTTGGAAAGTCTATCCGAAGGAGAGAGTGATCTGTCCATGACAAGGGTAAGATGACTAAATCCCCTGTTCCGAGATCACTAATCCAGTGTCCAGAGACAAAAATCAGATCCAGCGTGTGTCCTCCCTCGTGAGTGGGGCCCTGAACTACTTGGGTCAGGTCCATGGCCGTCATGGAAGCCATGAACTCCCGAGCTACCTCGGATGTTTTGCCCGCCGATGGCAGGTTAAAGTCCCCCATGACTATAAGTCTGGGGGTCTCCACCGCCATCGCGGCGATCACCTCGAGCAGCTCGGGCAGGGCTGCTGTTACATAGCGGGGAGCCAGGTATACAAGCAGCAAGCCCAACTGCCTCCCTAGGCCCCATTTCACGAAGAGGGACTCACAGCCGGTCGTCTGAGGCACAGTGGTCTCCTTCGGCTCCAGACTTTCCTTAACAATAACCGCCACCCCCCCCACCCCTGCCTAGGGCCCTAGGCCGATGAAATGCACGGTAGCCTGGTGGGCACATTTCCACGAGGGGTAAACCCCCCTCGGGGCCCAACCAGGTTTCCGTAATGCCCACCAGGTCCGGGTCCCCCTCTGACACAAGGTCAGATCACTTCACGTGATCTAGATTCTATCCCTCTGTTTATGCAGCCTAGAACTGTGTTGGCTTTTTTGGCAGCTGCTGCACACTGCTGGCTCATATTCAAATGGTTGTCCACTAGGATTCCTAGATCCTTCTCACAGTTGCTACTATTGAGCAAGGTACCACCTATACTGTACTTGTGCATTTTGTTTTTCTTGCCTATATGTAGGACCTTACTTTTTTCACAATTGAATTTCTTGATTTACCTTGATTTACAATAGTATTAATTTTATCAGTCTCTTTTATAATCTTCAGAAAAATTTTGGAGATTTATTCTACATTGTGTAATTTGAAGATACACGTGCTTGGTATTTGTTAGTTTTTAGTTCTTTGATATACGCATTTGTGGGAAATCTGTGGTATGTGTTTGTATTGTTACCACCCTAAAATACGAAGAAATGAGCAACTAAATAAATAAATGAGCAAGAAGAAAGCCTTTGACAGTGGTAAGGTCTCCAAAATGTTGCCTCAAAGGTCACATGATATGATTCCATTGTGTATAACAAAAACCAATCGTTGATATGCCTACTCTGACAAAAAAAATGTGTTCCATAGTATTTACTTCTAGGCTTGTGTACATAGGACTGCATCTGAAAAGGCATAATTGGAAAAATGATAGGCCATCAGATCTAATCATTCTTTGTGAATTGAAATCCCCCAGTTAAAAATGTTTTCTGTAGGAAGTTCAGAGGTACAATTACTACACACAATTGTTGATTTATAAATGGAACATGCACAGGAAGATCATTCTTATTGCTGTTTAAATTGTACTCAGAAAATAGAAACTATCGGGGGGGGGGGGGAACAAGCTTTAGATCCTTGTTAAGAAATATAAAGGGCATGACTTTATTATTCCCTCCTTGTTGCTTAAGTGTGTTTTCAACCTTTCTATGTCGGAGGAGGGTATTATAAGCTACTAATTGCAATAAGCTATTTCATGTCATTACAGTATCCATAATTGTTTGCAGTCAACATATTTAATAATGACAAGATCTTGCCCAGCAACACACCATTCAACATTCAGAGATTATTGGGTTTGCGATGATATCAATGTGCTATTTTGGATGTCTTCTTTCATTTCCAGAGAAAAGATGAAGGAGAAAATTGGCATACATATTAGACATGAAAAGGCTTTTATCCAGAGAAAGATGCCAATGAATTCTTTTTGTCTGAAGGAAGAGTTTTCTTGTTTGCCCAAAAGGGTGACGCACTCAATGCTGTCTAAATCTGCCTTCATACTTCAGCAATTCAGAACAGTTCAGAACAAAAACTGGTCAGAGAACCCTTCTGCCTGTCTCATAACTCAATTCTTAAAACAGTGATTAGGTGAGGAATGTGAGCTAAAGATTATTCAGTAACATTACAGGCTCTGGATTTGATGTGAAAGATTTCTGGCCTTGTGGCTCCAATGTATTCCCATAGATTGAGTTGTTCATGCAGGTCGTAATGCATTAGAAGCTGGCAGGTTAGTCATGGTGGGAAAAAGGAATTCATGTATCTGACTTCTCATGAAACTCAGAATAATATCTCATGGTGAAGTTAGTTTTCTTTGAAAAATCTCTCTCCTTCCTCCCTCCCTCCCTCCCTCCCTCCCTCCCTCCCTCCCTCCCTCCCGCTAGATTTCAAATAAACCCAACCTTCTAGGGAAAAGCTCCTAAGCCTTTTCTTATATTGTCAATAAATATTTCAGAATGGTAACTCAGTTTTAAAGTTCTGCCTATCTATCTATCTATCTATCTATCTATCTATCTATCTATCTATCTATCTATCTATCTATCTATCTATCTATCTATCTATCTATTTACAAGTACAAGGAAACAAGTATGAAAACACATAAAAATGGCACAAATAACTGGATGTAAATAAGCAAAACATAGTCATAAACACATAAAAAGTACATATAAATGGGACAGTAGGCATAGTCCGGTAGGCATGCTTATGCATGCCCCCTTAGGGACCTCTTAAGAAACATGTAAGGAAGGTCCTCTGTAGACAGTTTAAGGTAAAAGGTAGGGAGGGTTAGATGAACTAACAACAGGATCAGGTAGGGTGTTCCACACATTTACTACTCTATTGCTGAAATCATTTTTCCTGCAATCAAGATTAGAATGGATTGCATTAATAGCCCTTGTGTTATTGCAGTTGAAGTAAAAGTAGTCATTAACAGGTAGGATGTTATAGCAGATTATCTTGTGCACTAAAATCAGATCGGAATGTAGATGTCGTAGTTCAAGGTTATCCAGGCTTAAAGTTTCAAGCCTGGTGGTATACAGAATTTTATTACAAGCAGAGGAGTTGACTCCTCTTCTTATAAAATATCTCTGGACCCTCTCTAATTTTTTAATGTCCAAAATGCAGTGTGGATTTCAGGCATTATTCAAAGATAAGTCTGGCAAAGGTTTTGTATGCCCTAGTGAGCAGCACAGTGTTACCAGAGAGAAAACTACATAAAAACTATTTTTTCAGAGTATAAGACACACCTTTTTTCTTCAAAGAAAAAAAAAAGGCTGAAAATCTGGGTGCATCTTATACCCTGATGCAGCATTTTTTGCCTTCCAAAGCCCTGCCCCCTTCACCAAAATGGCTGTGCAGAGCCTTATAGAAGTTTTTAGAGAGCTCCTGGGGGCTGTGGAGATCAGAAATGAGCAAAGAAATGGGCCCTTTTTTGCTCAATTTTGTCCTCCCCAGCCTCCAGCAGCACTCTATAAGCCTCCACAAGGCTAGGCATGTAATTTTCTTGATAAAAAAACGGACCTGTTTTTATGAAAAATGGCTCATTTTTTGCTCATTTTGGCCCCTCACCCCCCAGGAGCACTCTGCAAGCCTCCCACCCTACCCCCAAGGCTATTCATGCCTTTAAAAAAGGGCCAATTTCTGTGAAAAATGGGCCATTTTGGGGAGGTTTGCAGAGTACAAAACCTTTTACCCCCCTTTTGGAAAGCTCTTTAGTTAAAGTGATTGATGAAAATTACATTGATCTGCTGTGCCATCAGAAACAAAGTCTTAGATGCTGCACATAGTCAGCGATTTCCTTCTCCAGCACATGGATAAATACACCTGGAAACATCTACCTACCTAGCTACTCTCTCTCTCTCCATCCCTCCCTATTGTACTTCTCTCTCTCTCTCTCTCTTTTTTTTTCTGTCTCTCACTCACTCACTCACTCCATCTATCTACCTACCTACTCTCTCTCTCTACCTATCTACTGTATTTTTCTCTCTCTCTATTTCTCTCTCTATCCCTCTACTTACCTACCTACCTACCCACACTCTCTCCCTACCTACCTACTGTATTTCTCTTCTTCTCTCTCCCTCTCCCTCACTTTATCTACCTATGTACCTACTCTCTCTCTCCCTACCTATTCTCTCTCTCTCTCCCCCTCCCTTTTCGGCCAATATTTTAATTATATCTTTTAAAAGCTTTTAAAATATATAACTTTTATATATTTGTTTTTATATATTTATATATCTGTTTTATTTTGGCTGTACACTGCCCAGAGTCCTTCTGGAGTAGGGCGGTATAAAAAACCAATACACTCTAAACTCTAAACTCTCCCTCCCTCTATCTACTTACTTTTTTAAAAATTTGCCTCTTCAAAACTTTGGTGCGTCTAATACTCCGGTGCATTTTATACTCCGAAAAATAGAGTACATACATTTGTGGCAGAACTTTACAGGAAGACATAGTTCCCATTTTGCAAGGAATGCAATTTCTTATTTCAGAATCCAAGAACTGAGTTCAGTTTCTACCAAAGGAAAAAGAGGAAGGTCATTCAAAACTTTGGCATCCTTCAGACCCTGTCCGAAAATAAGAAATTAGATCATGAAGGCAATCAGCCAAGATAAGGTTGCCACCTTCTCCTTCTGCATCTTGAATGTACTTATGTAACATCATATTAGATGCAACAATTATGGAAATTAGAAGAGCTAAATTGCATGCCTCCTTTGCATAATAATCCTTCTGTGCTTCATTTATATTTTGACAATCCCCACTGGAACATTATGTTTACTTTGATGAGATTTTGTGTTATACCTCTTTTCTTCTACTTCACTTCTGTCATTTATTATAAACAAGAATGCACAGAACATAGCTGTGGAACCCAAAGTTGTCCTCTGTTGTTCTCCATCATACATATTTACCTATCTACATACATACATACATACGGATAAAACCAGGATTTTTTCTATATAAACTTATCCAGTATTATTCAACTACGAGATTATTTGGATGGTACAGATTTAGGAAAGTTGATCTATGGGCTCTGATAGTACCAACAAAGGATGAAGGTCTTAGTTCAGTGACCTTCAGAAATTCTCAAACTATATGCCTAGAAGAATACTAAACCTATAGTCAATAACTAATACGGATATTAAGTAGCGGGTATTACGGAGACCTGGTTGGGCCAAGGGGGGGGGGGTGCCCCTTGTTGAAATGTGCCCACCGGGTTACCATGCATTTCATCAGCCAAGAGCCCAGGGTCAGGGTGGGAGGGTGGTGATTGTTATAAAGGAGAGTCTTGATCCGAGGGAGACCACTGTGCCTCAGATAGCCGGATGTGAGTCCCTCTGTGTGAAGTGGGGTCATGCGAGGCAGTTGGGCCTGTTGATTGTGTACCTGGCTCCCCGCTACATATCAACAGCCCTACCCGAGCTTCTCAACATGATAGCCGAGGTGGCGGTTGGCACCCCCAGGCTGCTAGTCATGGGGGATTTCAACTTGCCATCAGTTGGCGAGATGTCTGAGATGGCCCGGGAGTTCATGGCTTCCATGACAGCCATGGACCTGACCCAGTTAATTCATGACCCCACCTACATTGGAGGACACACTCTGGATCTAGCTTTTGTCTCTGGACAGTGGTTGAGTGATCTTGGTTTAAGGGAAATAGTCATTGAACCCTTGTCATGGTCAGATTGTTAGTCATGGGGGATTTCAACCTGCCATCGGTAGGCGAGACATCTGGGGTGGCTCGGGAGTTCATGGCCTCCATAACGGCCATGGACCTGACCCAGGTAATTCAAGGCCCCACTCATACAGAGGGAAACACACTAGACTTGATATTTGCCTCTGGCCAGTGGTTGAGTGATCTAGGAGTAGGGAAATTAGCCATCGAACCCCTGTCATGGTCAGATCACACTCTCCTTCGGCTGGACGTTCCAACCGCTACACCCCACCGAGGGGAGGCGGAACCAGAGACACTGAAATGGTTCCTCCCCAGGCGCCTGATGGACTCTGATAGGTTCCAGATGGAGCTTGGGCCTATACCGGTAACCCTAACCCGCGGCTCGACTGAGGGTCTAGTAGCAGCATGGAACAGTGCTGCCACGGGGGACTTGGACCGGGTCGTGCCCTTGCGGCCTCTCACATGGCACCGATCCACCCTCGCTCCTTGGTTTTCAGAGGAGCTGAGGGTGATGAAATGCCGCAAGAGACACCTGGAGAGCAGGTGGAGATCCACTCGCTCCGAATCCAATTGAACACAGGTAAGGTCCTATTTAAGGACCTACCTTGTGGTGATAAGGAGGGTGAAACGTTCTCATCTCGCCACCCTTATCGCATCCGCAGATAACCGGCCTGCCGCCCTGTTCAGAGTGATCCGCTCCCTTCTTCATCAAGGGCCGCGGGAAGCTCCTTTGCAGGGCAGAGCAGCGGAATTTGGAACTTATCTGCAGGATAAAATCGCTCGGATCCAGGATGATTTGGCCTCCACTCCAATAGATCTCGGCAGATCTTGAGACCGTTTTGTGGGATGAGTTTGACTTTGTTACTTCTGAAGACATGGATAGGTTACCGAGGCAGCTGAATGCCACCACATGTTTATTGGACCCTTGTCCCTCCTGGCTGGTACTGGCCTCCTGGGAGGTGACGTGAGGCTGGCTCCAGGAAACAGTGAACGCTTCTTTGAGTGAGGGGCTCTTGCCTGCCCTCCTTCAAAGAGGCAGTGGTGAGACCCCTCCTCAAGAAGCCTTCCTTGGACCCAGCATTGTTAACTAATTATCGTCCGGTCTCCAACCTTCACTTCCTTGTGAAGGTTGTTGAGAGTGTGGTGGCACAACAGTTCCCTCGACACCTGGAGGAAACTGCTTATCTAGACCCGCGCCAGTCCGGCTTCCGTCCCGGGCACAGCACGGAGACAGCATTGGTCGCATTGATAGATGATCTCTGGAGAGCCAGAGATAGAGGTCATTCCTCTATCCTGGTCCTGTTAGACCTCTCAGTGGCTTTTGATACCATCGACCATGGTATCTTATTGCACCAACTGGAGGGTTTGGGTTTGGGGGGCACTGTATTGCAGTGGTTCTCCTCCTACCTTTCCGGTCGGTCGCAATTCGTGTTGACAGGAGGAGAGAGGTCGACGTCGAGGCCCCTAACATGTGGGGTGCCTCAGGGGTCGGTCCTCTTGCCCCTCCTGTTTAACACCTCCATTAAGCTGCTGGGTGAGATCATCCGTGGTTGCGGGGTAGAGTACCACCTGTACACTGATGATACTCAGCTATGCATATCTACCCCCAACCACCCCAACGATGCTGTCAATGTGATGTAATAATAATAATAATAATAATAATAAATTGGAATTTATTAACCGCACCCTCTCCCCACAGGGACCCGGGGCGGTGCACAGGCATAATTAAAACAATATATAATAATACAGACATTACTAAAATAAAATTAAATAAATTACCCGTGCTAAAAATACAATTAAAAAACCCATTAAAATTTATCGTTAAAAGACAGAGAGAACTATTCAAGGCCGGCCAGTCGAAAGAGATGGGTCTTCAATTTTACACGGAAGGAGCGGAGGTCGGTGGTCGTTCTAATATCAGGGGGAAGGTCGTTCCAGAGGGCCGGGCCCGCCACAGAGAGCGCCCTTCCCCTGGGCGTCGCCCGCTGACAAAGTCTAGTGGACGGCACCCGGAGAAGCCCCTCTCTGTGGGAGCGAATCGGTCGTGAGGAAGTGTGGGGCAGGATCCGATCTCGCAGATAGCTAGGTCCCGAGCCATGGAGCGCTTTGAAGATGATAACTAACACCTTGAAGCGCACCCGGAAGACGACAGGTAGCCAGTGCAGCTCGCGCAAGAGCGGTGTTACATGGGCAAACCTAGAGGTGCCCATAATTGCTCGCGCGACTGCATTCTGAACTAACTGAAGCCTCCGGGTGCACCTCAAGGGGAGCCCCATGTAGAGAGAGTTACAATAGTCCAGTCGGGATGTCACGAGGGCATGAGTGACTGTGCGAAGGGCGTCCCGATCCAATAGGGGGCGCAATTGGCGGACCAGGCAAACCTGGTAAAACGCCCTCCTGGCCACGGCTGTCACTTGCTCTTCCATAGACAGCCGGGTATCCAGGAGGACACCCAAATTGCGCGCCCCATCCACAGGGGCAAGATGTTCGCCCCCTATGGCCAGCGTTGGAGAAAGCTGGTTGAATCGGGCAGCCGGAAACCACAGCCACTCGGTCTTGGTCGGGTTGAGCCTAAGTCCGTTACTTCCCATCCAGATCCGCACGGCTTCCAGGCACTGGCACATCACCGCTACGGCATCGTTGGGGTGGTTTGGGGTAGATATGTACAGCTGGGTGTCGTCAGCGTACAGGTGGTACTCTACCCCAAAACCACGGATGATCTCACCCAGCGGCTTCATATATGCGTTAAACAGGAGAGGCGAGAGGACCGACCCCTGAGGCACTCCACATGTGAGTGGTCTCGGGGTCGACCTCTGCTCTCCTGCCCGCACAAATTGCGATCGGCCAGAGAGGTAGGAGGAGAACCACCGCAACACGGTGCCTCCCACCCCCAACCCCCCCAGCCGATGCAATAAGATACCATGGTCGATGGTATCGAAAGCCGCTGAGAGGTCTAATAGGACCAGGATGGAGGAACATCCCCCATCTCTGGCCCTCCAGAGATCATCTACCAACGCGACCAATGCCGTCTCGGTGCTATGCCCGGGTCGAAAGCCGGACTGGCGCGGATCTAGATAGTCAACTTCCTCCAGGTGACGGGGAAACTGTTGTGCCACCACACTCTCAACAACCTTCGCCAAGAAGGGAAGGTTGGAGACTGGACGGTAGTTGTTCAAAAGAGCTGGGTCCAAAGAGGGCTTCTTGAGGAGGGGCCTCACCATAGCCTCTTTTAGGGAGGCAGGCAAGGAACCCTCGCTCATGGATGCGTTGATAACCTCTTGGAGCCAGCCTCGTGTCACCTCCCAGGATGCCAGTACAAGCCAGGAGGGGCACGGGTCCAATGAACATGTGGTGGCTCGCAGTCGCCCACGTAACCTGTCCATATCCTCGGAAGTAACGGGGTCAAACTCCTCCCAAACAAGATCTCCCTCGTGGCATCCCACTGGGCCATGAATGGTGGCTAGCTCACTCTGTATCTGGGCGGTTTTCTCCTGCAGAAAAATCACAAATTCCTCTGCCCTACCCTGTAACGGGGCTTCCCGCTCCCTCTGTTGAAGGAGGGAACGGGTCACCCTAAACAGGGCGGCAGGGCGGTTTTCTGCGGATGCTATGAGGGTGGCGCAATGATGACGTTTGGCCACCCTCAGCGCCACAATGTAAGTCCGTAAATGGGCTCTCACTTGTGTCCGGTCAGATTCAGAGCGGCTAGCCCTCCATCTTCTCTCTAGGCATCTCTTGCGGCGTTTCATCACCCGCAGCCCCTCAGTAAACCAAGGAGCCAGGGTGGTTCGCCGCCGCGAGAGAGGCCGCAAGGGCGCGACCCGATCCAAGGCTCCCACGGCCGCACTATTCCATGCGGCCGTGAGGTCCTCCATCGGGGCGCGGGTCAGGGATACAGGAAATGGCCCAAGCGCTGTCTGGAACCCATCCGGGTCCATCAAGCGCCTGGGGCGGTACCAGATTGGTAACTCTGGTTCCGCCTCCCCGCGGAGGGGAGCAGCGGTCGGAAAGTCGAGTCGGAGAAGTGAGTGGTCTGACCATGACAAGGGTATGATGTCTATGTCCCCTGTACCCAGATCACTCTTCCATTGGCCCGAGACGAAGATGAGGTCCGGCGTATGTCCACCCTCATGAGTGGGGCCTTGAATTACTTGGGTCAGGTCCATGGCCGTCATGGAAGCCATGAACTCCCGAGCTACCGCGGATGATTCGCCCACCGATGGCAGATTAAAGTCCCCCATAACTATAAGTCTGGGGGTCTCCACTGCCACCGTGGCGATCACCTCTAGGAGCTCGGGCAGGGCTGCTGCTACATAGCGGGGAGCCAGGTATACAGCCAGCAAGCCCAACTGCCTCCCTAGGCCCCACTTCATGCAAAGGGACTCACAGCCGGAGGTCTGCGGCACAATGGTCTCTCTCGGCTCCAGGCCTTCCTTGATAATGACCGCTACCCCACCACCCCTGCCTAGGGCCCGCGGCTGATGAAATGCGCGGTATCCTGGTGGGCACATTTCAACGAGGGGATGACCTCCCTCGTGGCCCAACCAGGTCTCCGCAATTCCTACCAGGTCCGGCTCCCCCTCTGACACAAGGTCACTAATGAGGGGGGCTTTGTTGACAACGGACCTGGCGTTGCAAAACATCAGCCGCAGACCCTGGCTCTGTATTCCCTGGCCACCTAGCCTGCGAGGGTTGTGGCACCCGACCGTTTTTAACCAACGGCTGCGTGCCACCAACCGGGAGGATGAAAATTGTCTCCCCTCGGTCCTGCCCCTCCCCACGACCCTCTGAATTGGTATGCCCTCCTGAGGAACGACTCGAGTATCCCCCTGCCTTTCGCCTTCCGCTTCCCGCCGTCGACTGCTATCCTGGCCCTTACTACTAATTGCTGTTTCCATCTCCATCTGTCTATATCTAACCCCCTCCCTTGAACCCCCTAAAAAAGATAATTTAAATAAATTAAACACTAAAAAACCCCTAAGGCCGCGCTTCGCCCATCTCTTCGGATTTACAATACCATCATCGAGATGTGCCCTAGATAATTCAAGGGGCCATACCTGCGAGAGCGGGGACTCTCGCAGCGATAGCAGGCTTGCTCTGGAATACATTTTTTTAAATATTTTTAAATAAATAATTAAAATTCAATAATTACATATATAAAAACTCGGGTGGGTATAGGCACAATACAGATGTTAAAAAGTACAGATGTTAAAAGATGTTAAAAGTCGTTGGCAATTGATTAAAAACGATTCACACGAGTCAATTCATTAGATGGTAAAATGAAATCAGGTGAAATAAAGTGCAGGATGGGTAAACCACAATAAATCAATTGGTAAATAGATGTAATTAAATTAATTAAATAGTTCGCAATGATGACCATTGGGGTGATCAAAACTGGTTGCTGTCAGATGTTCTTCTTCAAGAAAGTCAGTTCTTCCGTGCCTCTTAAGGCCTTGGTGGTGTAATTCTCCCAGACTTGGGAGAGTGACCATGGGGAGAATGAAATTACAGTGGTCAGCGGCCGTCCACATCCACCTCGGCGCTCCCACCGCCGCAGTCCCCGCGCCACCGCCTTCGCCAAAGGCCTCTCGGCGCTCCCACCGCCGTCAGCCCAGGCCTCCGGCAGCCGCCTCTCCGCTCTCAGCCTCCACATGGCTCTCTCACAGCCACCACGTTCCGCCTTTCCCCACAACTCCTCTGTCGCCGCCTTCGTCCCTCGCCTTCCGGCGCTCACACCGCCGTCGACTCGGCCTCCAGCGGCAACCTCTCCCCTCCACACTCTCCACTCTCTCACTCTCTCTCCACCTTCTTCACTCCAACAAACCAGCATCTCCGCCGCCTCCGCCATCTTCCTCCACGCCTCTCTCACCATTCCCGCTGGCCACCGGTGCTCTCACCACCGCTTCACCCACGGCACGCCACCAAGTTCAGCCTCCAGCTTTTAGCTTTTAGCCTTTCGGAGCTCTTTTCAGTGCAGCTGGCCTCTTTCCGCCCTACTAGAAACGTCCGGGCGGCGGCCTCTGCACCGGCCTCCGTTGCGGCAGTTCCCGCCCGGCGCTCACACCGCCGAGCGCTCCAGTCGCCGGCGCTCCGTCCGCTCTTCCCCCAATGTTGCGAACCCCACCCTAAGGTGTCCGGGTGGGTCCCTCATCCTCCCATGCCCTCCAAGATCACCAACGAGGGCAGGGGGGCACTCAGAATGTCAACGACCTCCGCGACCCACACGGAGCTTCAGAGCTACCCCGCCATCTTCGCGCAAGCGCACCAAAATGTCCTGGTGTGTGGAGGTCGTGCGGCTCTGGATGGGAAGTAACAAACTTCGGCTCAACCCGTCCAAGACCGAGTGGTTGTGGTTTCCGGTGTCCCGGCATAGCCAGCTTGTTCCATCGCTGGTTATCGGGGATGAGTCAATGGCCCCCGTGGGGAGGGCTCGCAACTTGGGCATCCTCCTGGATTCACGGCTGTCCCTGGATGACCATGTGGCGGCTGTGACCAGGGGGACTTTTTACCAGGTTCGACTGGTACGCCAGTTGCATCCCTTTCTTGACTGGGACGCCCTCCGCACAGTCACTCAAGCACTTGTGACATCCTGCCTTGACTATTGCAATGCTCTCTACATGGGGCTCCCCTTGAGGTGTATCCGGAGGCTCCAGTTAGTCCAGAATGCGGCTGCGTGGGGGATTTTGGGAACATCTCGAAGTTCCCATGTAACACCTCTCTTGCGTGGGCTGCACTGGCTACCGGTGGCCCTTCGGGTGCGCTTCAAGGTGCTTGTCACCATCTTCAAATCGCTCCATTGCTCGGGGCCTAGTTACCTGCGGGACCGCCTCCTTCCACATACCTCCCACTGACCGATTCGCTCCCACAGAGAGGGCCTCCTCAGGGTGCCGACTGCCGGTCAATGCTGGCTGGTGATGCCCAGGAGTAGAGCCTTCTCTGTGGCAGGGCCTGCCCTCTGGAACGACCTCCCCACCGAACTTCGTACTATCACGGACCTTCCCCTCTTCCGCCGCTCACTTAAGACATATCTCTTTCAGCAAGCTGGACTAGGACAGAATTTAGATCTAGAAACGATAGAGCCTCAGTTAAATTAGATAGGTTTTAATGGGAATTTTAGCACAGGTTTGTCATTTAATTTCTTTTTAACTTTTGTATATTTGTTATTTATTTATTGTTTTTTAATGTCCTGTGCACTGCTCAGAGTCCGTCCCGACGGAGATTGGTGCAGTTTACAAATCGAATAAATAAATAAATAAAAATAAATATATAGATCACTCCCTCCTTCGACTTGACTTTCCAACTGCTGCACCCCACCGCAGGGAGGCGGAACCAGAATTGGTCAGATGGTTCTGCCCAGGCGCCTGATGGACCCTGAGAGGTTCCAGATGGAGCTTGGGCTGATACCTGAGATCCTGACCCATGACTCAACTGAAGATCTGGTGGCCGCCTGGAACAGTACGGCCACAGGGGCTTTGGACCGTGTCATGCCTTTGCGGCCTCTTACCTGGTGCCGAACTCTCTTGGCTCCTTGGTTCTCCGAAGAGCTGAGAGTGATGAAGTGTCGGAAGAGATGCCTAGAGAGTGAGGAGGGCCACCCGCTCCGAGTCTGACCAGACACTGGTAAGGTCTTATTTAAAGACCTACCTGGTGGCGATAAGAGCGGCGAAACACAACTATTTCTCTGCTCTTGTCACATCTGCAAATGATCGCCCAGCTGCTCTGCTTAGGGTGACCCGCTCCCTTCTCCATTTGGAAGCACGGGATGTTCCCCTGCAGGGTCGAGTGGAAGATTTTGGGTGTCATCTGCATGATAAAATTGATCAAATTCGGGTTGGCCTCCGACTGGATTAGTTCAGACAGGTTGACTGAGGCAGGTCCTGAGAATGTTACCTGGGAGGAGTTCGATCCTGTGACTCCTGAGGACATGGACAGGATATTGGGGCGGCTGAACGCCACCACATGTGTATTGGACCCGTGTTCCTCCTGGTTGGTACTGGCCTCCTGGGAGGATACACAAGGCTGGCTCCAGGGAATTGTCAATGCTTCTCTGAGTGAGGGGTTTTCGCCGGCCGCCTTGAAAGAGGCGGTGGTGAGACCCCTCCTCAAGAAGCCATCTCTGGATCCAGCTGTTCTGGCCAACTATCATCCTGTCTCCAACCTTCGATTTATTGTGAAAGTTGTTGAGAGTGTGGTGGCGCGGCAGCTCCCTCAGCACCTGGATGAAGCTGTCTATCTGGACTCGCACCAGTCCGGCTTCCGGCCCAGGTACAGCACGGAGACGGCATTGGTCACGTTGGTCGATGATCTCTGGAGGGCTCGGGATAGCGGCTGTTCCTCTATCCTGGTCCTGTTAGATCTCTCAGCGGCTTTTGATACCATCAACCATTGTATCATGCTGCACCGGTTGGAGGGGTTAGGGGTAGGGGGCACCGTTTTACGGTGGTTCTCCTCCTATCTCTCTGATCGGTCACAGTTTGTGTTGACAGGGGGGCAGAGGTCGACTTCAAGGTGCCTCACTTGTGGGGTTCCACGGGGGTCGGTCCTCTCGCTCCTCCTGTTCAAAATCTATGTGAAGCCGTTGGGTGAGATCATCCGTGGCTTTGGGGTAGAGTTCCATCAGTATGCTGATGATACTCAGCTGTACATCTCTACCTCGGACTACCCCAACAATGCCGTGGAAGTGATGTCCTGGTGTCTGGAGGACGTGCGAGTCTGAATGGGGAGGAACAGACTTCAACTCAGCCCATTCAAGACTGAGTGGCTGTGGCTTCCGGCGTCATGGTATAGCCAGTTGACGCCATCCCTGGCTATTGGGGGTGAATCATTGGCCCCCACAGAGAGGGCTCCCAACTTGGGTATTCTTCTGGACTCTCGACTGTCTTTAGAAGAGCACATGATGGCCGTGACCAGGGGGGCTTTCTATCAGGTTCGCCTGATATGCCAGTTGCATCCCTTTCTGGATCATGATGCCTTACGCACTGTCACTCAAGCTCTCATCACCTCCCGCCTGGACTACTGTAACGCTCTCTACATGGGGCTTCCCTTGAGATGCACCCAGAGGCTCCAGTTAGTTCAGAATGCGGCTGCGCAGGGGATTTTGGGAGCATCTAGACATCCCATGTGACACCTCTCCTGCATGAGCTGCACTGGCTGCCTGTGGCTTTCTGGGTGTGCTTCAAGATACTAGTGACCACCTTTAAAGCGCTCCATGGCAAGGGACCTGGTTATCTGCAAGACTGCCTCCTGCTGCCAAATACCTCCCACCAACCAGTTCGCTCCCACAGAGAGGGCCTACTCAGGGTGCCATTGGCCAGACAATGTCAGCTGGCGACCCCCAGGGGGAGAGCCTTCTCTGTGGCAACTCCTGCCCTCTGGAATGACCTACCTCCTGAATTACATACGATCTCAGACCTATGTCTCTTTCATCAGGCCCTGAAGACACATCTATTTCATGCAGCTGGCCTGTCATAGCTTTGTTTTAATTGGGTTTTAGTATTGGGTTTTAAATTATTAATATGTTATTTTAACTTTTGTATTTTCTGTTTTTACTGTGGTTGTTCACCGCCCTGAGTCCCGAGATTGAGAAGGGCAGTATATTAAATAAAATAAAATAAAATAAAATAAAATAAAATAAAATAAAATAAAATAATAATAATAATAATAATAATAACAACAACAACAATAACAACAATAACAACAATAACAACAATAACAATAATAACAATAATAACAATAATAACAATAATAACAATAATAACAATAATAACAATAATAACAATAATAACAATAATAATAATAATAATACAAGACCAAGCTAGATAGCAAATCTTAACTCTCCAATTCTATTAATTTCACTGGAACATAATTTGAAGCAGTGATGGGTTTCACATTTTGTTATCATTGGTTCGCTGCCCATGTGCCCAGCCTCAAAAACATGCATAAATAGGATGGCATAAAGCCAGGGTAGATAGGCAGGCCATCCTGTTATTTCTGCTATTGGCTTGGGTGAACCAGTCCAAACCAGTGGCTGAATACCACCTCTGGATTGAATATGATCTTGCTAACCTTCCAGAAAACAGATCTTTGCCATCTAACTTAATGATCCAATAATATGGATATGGAATTTGCAAAATGGGTGCTCATCCATATATATATATTTATGGTTTTATTAGCCATTCCTGGCCACACGTTGCTGTGGCCCAGTCTGGTTAAATGGCCAACCAATCTGTGTGTAGATCTACACCTGCACATACAAACACCTACACACAACCACTGTATAACCCCCAATCTACCTACTGTATTTCTCCCTCTCTCCATCTACCTACCTACCTACGTACCTACCTACCTACTTACCTACTGTATTTCTCACTCTTTCTATCCCTCTACCTATCTATCTACCTACCTACCTACCTACCTACCTACCTACCTACCTACTCTTATGGACAGAGTATTTCATGTCATAAAGGATGACATAATACCTGTGGCCCACTGCTCTCTCTGTATCCATCTACCTATCTTTTTTGCAATTTTTTACATTTCTGTTGTGTGTACCTGGCACAGGTGTGACATCTACACAATCTATATATATATATATATATCATTGGTGCCATATTTGAAAGGAACGTTGTGTGAAAATTTGGAAGCGATCAGTGCAGTACTTTCAGAGATTAGCTGTTTTGAACAAACTCATAGTTACATTTTTATTTATATAGATTGTTTTTAATCTTCTCTAATGAACTTTGTTCTTGTATTGCTTTGCACTGCTCAGAATCCCATATGGGATGGAAGGCTACATAAATATACCAAATAGGGATGAATAAATGAATGAATGAATGAATGAATGAATGAATGAATGAATGAATGAATGATAAATTGTATTGCTCTTTTCTTAATATATGCAAGTTTGCCAGCTGAATGATCGAATGGCACATCTATAGAGATTCTCAGTCATCCATATCATGGTTGTCCCAAAGGTGCTTTTTCAAGAGGCAATTGAACTTACTTGTTTTTTTCTTTAAAAACGTTTCACTTCTCATCCAAGAAGCTTTTTCAGCTCTGATTGGATTGTGGGCTAGTGGAAGAATTTATATTCCTTGCAAATAGCTGGTCATTTGCATCCTTTTGAAGAGTCATGGAGGTTTATCTGCATCATTGGGGTCACCTGAGTGCAAATGTTTGTGGAGTCTTCTTGGCTTCAAGATATTTTCTTCCCTGTGTCCTTTCATTATTCAAGAAAGGATCAGGCTATTGGGGATGAGTGTGTCTCTTTATCTGCATCTCAAAGCACAAATGTCTTCTGTAATCTGCAATTTGTTTCTAGAAATCTGTTGAAACTCCTGCACTATTTGAAGAGTGTTCATCCCAAAGTGCATCACTAAATGTCTATGGAGATTCTCAGTCACCCAGGCTGTAGTTGTCGCAAGGGGCAACTGGACATCCTTGTTTTTTCTTTGAAGACGTTTAGCTTCTCATCCAAGAGACTTCTTCAGCTCTGATTGCATGTTGGAATGGAAGGATTTATATTCCTCAATAGAAGGAATGGAAAGTATTCCTCAATTACTCTATAAAAGAATGCAAATAATCAGCTGTCTGCAAGGAATATAAATCTTTCCATTCCCCGTCATCCAGTCAGAGCTAAAGAAGCTTTTTGTGAAACACCTTGAAAGAAAAAACAAGACTATCCAGTTTCCTCCTGAAAAAGCACCTTTGGGGTTCCAATTGGACATTAGTTCTGTTCTTAATCTCAAAAGAGTGGTTCCAGATTCAAATAGCCATATAGCCTCCAAATGATAGCAAGGGTTAGAAAACAGATGTATAGGCAGATGTGGGCTGCTGCCAGTTTGCACCAGTTTGAGTGAACTGGTAAAGATTCTGCACAGTTTGGCAAACTGGGAAATCCCATCACTGGATCGCCCTGCCCACACTCGTTTTCTGGAACATTTTCTGAGATGTTTTTTGGATCAAAAACAGCACAGAAAAACCAGCCTGAAAATGACCTTAAAAACACCCCCAAAACAGCCAATAAATGGCCTGAAAACAGCCCAAAAAATGTCCTGACAACACTAAAAAAATGGCCTGACAACACCTGCAGAATGGGATGACAACAGCCTGAAAAATTGCCTGACAACCACCCAAAAATGGCCTGAAGAATGTCCCCAAAAGGCCAAAAACAGGCCGAAAAATGGGCACGGCGGAGCCAGCCACTGGTGGGATTAGCCTCAACTGGCTGAATCTTACATCTGCCTTTGAGGCGAATGGCCGGGAGGCAGGACTGGGTGTGATGAGTGACATCACCCATCCAGTCACATGACCAACCAGCCATGCCTACCCAGCCAGAGAACTGGTGGTTAAGTTATTCAAGTCCCACCACTGTGTATATGTGGCATTCTCACCTTTTCTGTGGAATGGCAGATCATTTGTGGAGATGCACAATGCATAAAAATCCTGCTCGTTCTCACAACAGTCCTGAATGTCTGCCAATCTGTTCTATCAATCTATTCTTAAGAATGCAGGATGTTTAATATAAGGAATTTACTTCAGCTACAAGTCCAAGCACAGGAAATAATTCACAATTTTCATTTTCTTCATCAGCAACAGGTTTGGTAAATCTCAAAGGATTGCTCTGAATCAATCATTGATGCATGGATAGAAAATACTTTGATATATCTGGATGAAAGGCTTTACCGTGATGAAAGTTCAAACTATATTCTATAATGATTATTGTTCAGTTTTTCTCATCCTTGAACATTTAAATTCCCACTATAAACATTACGAGATTAATGAAATCCAATCCCTTAGAAAGTTAACATGTTGGGATTGGCACTGCATGTCTATTTATACAAATTGTATAGTAGCTGTTAATGAATGAGTAAAAATGATGTTCCAATAAGAAATCAAAGAAGTGTAGATTAGATAGAAACAACAAAAAAATCTGAGAGGAAGGTATCAGGGAAAAAATCATAATATTTGCTAAAAAAAATAATAGAGAAGCTTTTTGAAGTTTGTTTTTAAATGTATTTGCTTTTCAAAAATTACAGAGTTGGTATATTTTAAATTTCCCATAGCATTTATACAAGCTGTTGCTAGCTTATTGGCCTATTAATTATCTCTTATATAAATAATAATATGAAGCCAATTCTTGTAGAACAGCCATTCATTTACTTTACTTTCTAATAGAATGGATCTTATCAGAAACATTCTCAAGCAAAGCTATAGGTAAGAGCTTATCATGTCATTTAACAACTAAGATATCATCAAGATATTTCCATTGTTTAGCAATAAATAATTTGATATAGATCAGGGATGCCAAAGTCGATTTCATTGAGGACCACTTCAAGGTTGTGGTCGACCTCGATGGGCTGTATGGGTGATTGCAGTCAACTGGGTGGGCATAGCTGCCATGGAGGTGGCGCAGGCAGGGCTGGGGGATCTATTGTCTACAGGACACTCCCGGGGGGGGGGGGGGCGAGCAGCCTATTGCTGGCTCCAGGGTGGCCCCACAGATCTAAGGCTCACTGCCTTCTGGCCCAGATGGCCACCATCAAGTTGTATGTAGATCAATGCCAGGCTGTCCTGGGCTGGGGCTGAGGCACCAAGGGCTGATCCTTTGCTGTTTTCAGGGCCAGATCTAACCATATTGTGGGCTGGATCTGGCCCACCGATATAGATACTTTGATATAAAACAACAATTTCGTAACCAGAAGTTGTAGCTTGCAGGATATGTTGCTTTATTGAATTGGGTCTTTGAAGAAAAAGATTAAACAAGGTATAACCATTCTGACTCAATCTTCTCTTTGAGATTGAACTTCCAATAACCTTTTTCTTCTAGCCAATTAAGAACACAATTACTAGTGTAAATTATCTTCAGCTTACTTCAAGTTAATGTCAAGATTCAATTGAAAAGCTCCGTATCTTCCTCTCTTTCTTCTAATTGCCCTCCCCATTCTCAAAATATAATCAGTATCTCTTAGATTAGCATATGAGGCTGACGTCCCCTGCTTGTGTGAAGAAAGTAAATTCTTTAATTGGCCAACATATTATAGTTTATGACAGTAACATATAAGAGGGAGGGAGGGAGGAATCTTCAAGAATGCATTTTTTCTCTTCTTTCAAAATGTTGTTGCTTTATCATTGGCAATTTCTGCTGTATGTCCCATGGATGATTTAGAGGACAAGGAAAGGCCTTTTGGAATTATATATTGAGGCCAACGTAAATCAAAATCCATAGGGTATTACTTGTAGAGAACCTTTCCAAAAAGGAAGTTTGTAATTTCTTCTTTCAGCTGTTACCCACTATCAATTGAGTATGAACTGGTTATATTTCTTGCCAGATACTTTAATTATAAGGATCTTGACTTTGAGATATTTCTAACTTGCCAAACAGTTAGAAATAACAGGTTATATGTAATATCTGACTTTTAAAATCAGATACTCACCTTGATCGAACAAGGGGATAATGGCTCTCTAATGGATAGGAAAATAGTTATAGTCCACAAAACTGTCAGTAATAATCACTGTTCAGTTCTCAACAATATAAACAGTGAAAACTTCAAGGAAATATATTGAATTCAAGGAATGTCAGAGTCCATTGACTTTGGGCTACTTATAAATTCAAATAAATATGTAAAACATACTTTGTATATTGATAATAAATTACATGAAGTGAATAATGAAATTATACAGTTTGGCAATTGCCAAATTGCAGGTAGTCCTTGACTTATAGCCATTTGTTTAGTTGAACAATCACTAACAATCACAACTTTGTTTTAAAGCAATTTTATTGGGTTTTACAGTATTTTCGGGAAGAGGGGTAATATAGGGTAATATATAGAAATTTTAATGGCTTCCATGTGGAGGATGTTGGCCACCTCCAATACTTCATAGAAATTCAAAATTAAAAAAAGAAAATAATTGGCAAAAGATATATATATCATATTTCAACATGTATACATTCAATCATTTGTTTTTCCTGCCATCCCTTTTCACAGGTTACAGTAATGTTTTCAATATCTATTCATTTCTGAGATCTGAGTCTCTTTGCTATTGTTTCTTCTTTCTCTTTCCCGCTAGTGGGCGGGGCCATGGCCCCTCCTGTTCCCTCTTCTTCGTCTTCCAGGAGTGGGGAATGTTTCTTAAGAAAGGCCTCAGCCTCTTCTACCGTTTTAACTCTAACTCTGCCCCCTTCCCAGAAAACCAACATTCCTTCAGGCATTAGCCATTTGAAGCAGATCCCTTTTTTAAACAATTTTTTAGATAAAAAGGAATACTTCCTTCTTATCTCTCTAATTTTTGGGGGGATCTGCTTCAAAATGGTAATATCATTATCTTGATATTTCAGAGGCCCACCCCGCTAGGCCCTCAGTATCTCATCCCTTGTGGACCTTCTTAGGAACTTAATATGTACTTCTCTTGGTACGTTATTTATTCTAGCATATGCTGAATTAATTCTATAGACTAGGTCCATATCCCCCCAGAGCTGGTCTTTATTTCTTTTAGTATAATCTGCTAAGATTGTACTCATTAAATCTTTTAAATCTTCTTACTCCATCTCCGGGACGTTCTGGAACCTAAGGAAAAAAGACATTCTTTCAAACTCAAATTTAGACATATGCCCATTAATTTCTGTATTTTCCTTTCGTATTTCCGTATTTTCCTTCCGTATTTCCTTCAACTCTTCTTTAATCTCAACTGTTCCTTCTTCTAGCGCTTCAATTTTTTGTTTATTATCTGTTGTGCTTCTTTGTGTCTCCAATAGTTCTATTCTTAAATTTAATATGTCCTTTCGGATTTCCTGCACTTCTTTCATAATGCTCTGAAGCATCTCACTCGTTGGCTCTTGTTCTCCTTCTCCAGTTGTCTCCTTCTGCAACATTGTAGTAATTTTGCCTTGTTGTAAACTTGGGCTGGATCGGGTTGAGGCTGGAGCCGAAAGGGACTTTCCAGATGGGGGCTTTCTTGAAGCCATTGTTATAAATTTAAGTTCTTGCAGCAAAAGATGGCACCAGAGAAGCAAACAGTCAGAAAAGTCTGAGATATCCAGAAGCGGGAAAAGTCAAATTAAAATTCCATCAAAGTCCAGAATTCCTTTTAATGTCCAAACCAAGAGGAAAAGAAAAATAAATAAAGAATCCACATATTGGGAGAGGCACCGAGGGCTTCTTGCAAGGGGCTTTCACTTTAAATTTATTGTCCTGCGATATTAAAACTCTAGAGGAATGCTCCAGTGTTCAGGAGAAAGTTTTCCAATCAGAAACAAAGAGAAGCCATTTTCCCGCCTCACCACAGTTAGAGAAGTGAGAGTGAAAGTCCTTTTTGTTGCAAAGAGACCCGGCTACAATGTTACAACTGTAACTCCGGGAGTGAATTTTTTTTTTCTTTATCTGCTATTTTATTTTGGTTGCCATTTTCTGTTGTTGCCTTTTACAAGGGGGGATTAAAACTCCCCACTCTATTCTTCATTCTTCAAAGTGATTGAATGTAAGAAACAAAACTCACAGTTCACATTTGCCAATCCTACTTGTCAGGAGACTCGGTGTGGTCCTCCGTCCCTGACATTTCCACCGTCTTCTTTGTTTTCTGTCTTTTCCAGGTAGCATTGGCGAGAGGAGTTCCCCCCCCCCCGCTTTCAGCCCTCCGATTCCTGGGGCAAAGTGGGATAAAAGCGCTCCACCGACTGCCATCGGTACGGGGGCCTCCTGCAGCCGCCCATATGGCAGGGGGTTAACCTAAACCCCCTGGGCCCCCAAGGGGGCCCACCAGAGTAGCAAGCGGCAGACCCGCCTGAAAACGCATCTGTCACCGTTGGGAGCTGGAAGTCAAGTCCTCTAACAATCATAACGTTGAACAAAGTTGCAATGGCACTGGGGGAAAAATGGCTTATAATCAGTCCTTGCTCTTATAGCCATCAGATCATCCCCAGTTACATAATCAAAATTTGGGTGCTTGACAACCTGAGATATATCAATGAAGATTGCAATATCCCATGGCCACGTGAGTGCAATTTACTACCTTCCTAGAGAGCTTACGACAAGCAAATAGGGGAAGCTGGATTCACTTAATGAGTACTGCAACTATTAAGTATGTGATTCACTTAATAACTGCAATGATTTGCTTAACAACCATGACATAAAATATTGCATAATTGGGTATGACTCAATAACAACTGCCTTGCTTAGCAATAGAATTTCTACTCCCAGTTTTGTCATAAGCCAATGTGTTTCGAGTTAATTGAAAGGGAAAATACATATCTGTAAAGGTCTCCTCCAGGACAATAGATGTTAAACATGTAACTTGATAAACAGTGGGATAAACCTTCTAAATTTGCACATTTATGCCGATGAAGTCCAACTTAGCAATAACTAACCAATACATATTTTAACTGGTTTAGCCTGTAGCTACTCCAAAAAAAAAAAAAAAAAAAAAAAAAACTCCTTTTGAGTCATGATTAGGTACACTCTCAAAAACACAGCTCCTAATATTTAATTTCTTCACCCATATCTATAACATGATTTCATGCAGAATGCTGTTTTCTCTTATGTCCACTTCAAAAAAACTGTTATAGAGCCAGAAATGCAACAACATTGGACAAGCCAAATGATCAAAGGTTGGAACTATTCTACGTTGTGTAACTCTAATATTTCAAGATTATATATTGACTCGAGTAAGTGAGTCATGATGAATTGCCACTAAAATGTTAAATTAGTCCCCCTTCAGTGAAGGGGGTGGGAAGAAAGAGAGGAAGCTGTAGTTATTAGATCAATTAGTAATGAGAAAGTATCAAAGTTGAGAAGAAAAAGCTCATGCTTAGGAAAGGTTTTAAACTTCATCTTTCTCTTAAGTAATAGTATTAGAAATAGGTAGCTATTTAGGTAGCTTGAATCTATTTAGGTAGCTTGAAGGATTGGCTCTCTGGTTCACCTAGGCCTACAAAAAAGAAAGTAGCTAAATTTAATTATATTATAAATATCAATTTGATTTTATAATACTTAAAATATGAAGAAAAGAAAAACAGATATAAGTAATATTGAATTGATTGCATTATTAAAATATAATATATTTATATAAAATAAAATATATAAAATAAGTATTTATATAAAATAAAATATAAAATATGATTATATTTTCAAAATGGTATCACAGAAGCACATATGTAATTATTGGGATACTTCCAACAGAAACAATAAAATCTAATATCCATGTATTTCTTCCTTTTCCAAAAACAAAGTTAATCACTAAATGCATTTACTATCCATTTACTCCTCTCATATAAATCAAGAGGCTAAGTCCAAGTGATTTACAACACAAGATTCACTGCAAAAGTTATGGAGGTAGATTTTTTTCAATGGAGCAAAAATGTGTAGTTTGCAAATGTCAAAGAACTAATATTATTTTTAATTGGAACACAGAAATGGGTATTAAAAATTGCCAGGATTCTTTTTTAAAAAAAAGCAAAAGCAGAAACAGGTTAGGGAAAGTTTGTAGAATGTGTCTTTTGGAATTC
The DNA here is from genome assembly GCA_039707465.1 of Rhabdophis nuchalis. Lineage (NCBI taxonomy): Eukaryota > Metazoa > Chordata > Lepidosauria > Squamata > Natricidae > Rhabdophis > Rhabdophis nuchalis. The sequence goes on from CM077647.1 coordinate 20,981,403, forward strand.
TTTCTAATGCTTTTACTAGAAGTAGCCACAGAAAGTGCCTGTATTTTCTGCTGTTTAATGAAGAAACATATGGATCTCTCTGTATGTTTATTTTCTGGTCTCCTGTATAAATGTGTAGCATCTAAGTGTGTCCTAGGAAAAAGGGAGAGGCTCATGTCATCAAAAAGAGTATCTTTATAAAATGTTTTTCAGGTGGCATCTCCCTCCGACAAGATTCACTAAAATGTTTATATTATTATATTTATATTTATTATATCTATACCCTGCCCTTCTCCAAGCGGACCCAGGGCGGCAACCAGGGGTGAAATTCAGCAGGTTCAGCAGGAGAACTGGTAGCGGGAATTTTGAGTAGTTTGAAGAATCGGCAAATACTACCTCTGGATGACCCCAGAGTAGGGTGGGAATGGAAATTTTGTAATATCCTTCTCCCAGGAGTGGCGAGGGAATAAGGATTTTGCAGCATCCTTCCACTAGAATGGGGTAGAAATGGAGATTTCGCAGTATCCTTCCCCTGCCATGCCCACGAAGCCATGCCCAGAGAACCGGTAAAAAGAATTTTATCATTGTTAGCAACACATCCCCAGATGTTGGAAATGTAAACAATCACCAGGTACATACTACCACATGTGGTGGACTTATTAAAAAAGCAAGGAGATTTTGGTTAAAGTTCAGATGTGACTAAAAAAAAATGGTTGGACAATGTGTAGAATTCAAGCCGGAATTATTTCTGATAGGCATTATAACAGAAGGCTATAACAAAGGGTCAATAAACCAAATATTTCACACCCTAACAACAGCAAGAATGGTGTATGCACAGCAATGGAAAAGTGAAAATATTCAGAAAAGGAGATATAAGGAAGATATTAACGTGCGCAGAAATGGATAGATTAATGTTAGAATTAAAGAAGTAAAGAAGAGACAAAATATTATGACACATGAAATAGATTTTATCAAGGTGGGAGCCAGAACCCGAAAAAATTAGGCTAAGTAGACCTGAAATGAGATATTATATATGTATTAGAGTGAATATGTTGGTCAAAAATAATTGTATAAGACTAGCACTATATAAGTAGTATATATGTTATTTGTCTTTCACTTTGGTTTCTATGGTGGATGGAATGCCAGGACGGTGTTCAATATACTTATATGTAAATAATAACAAAAATATATTTAAAAGAAGAAGAGCTGTTAGAATGGAGCAGTTGACAACATTCTGTGCCAGTATTCTTCTGAAAAATGTTGATTTATTTATTTGCATACCATCTTTATTATTTTTTTACAAATAACTCAAGGTATCAAACATATCCAACACACTTCCCTGCTCCTATTTCCCCTGCAATAATGACCCTATCAGGTGTGCTGAAAGAGAGTTGACTGGCCCAAGGTCCACAGCTAGTTGTTTATGTTAGATTAGCAAATTTCACAGTCTCTCCCCATCCAAATAACTACCAATATTATATTATTTATTTTAATTTGGCTTTTGTGGGGTGACAGAAGATGGCTCCCATGCCAATATTACATTGGTGACTGCAGTCTAAGTATAATTCTGGGCCTCTGAGGAAGAGAACCAGAAATAGCGAAAGAGAATAATCTTTCCTAGAATGTCTGGAAGTCAACAAAGTGAAAGATTAAGGGACACGGTGGTCTTTTACAACAAGTTGTAGCCGCTTTATTATTTATGAAACAGAAATGTATAGTAATTAGCATGAAAGTATTTTCTGCATGGCTCCATAATTTAAGAAACAACTAGGGTTTGGGAGATAACCAAGCCAAATTCCATAGTATTTTTGCCTCCCTCACAATTTCTCTTGTCACTTCTGCCAAGGAGAAGTGAAAAATGATAGGGGAACATAGGGAGGAAAAACAGCCTCAAAGTAAGGACTCCCCTGAAGCAGGAAGCCTTGGAAGATATCCAAACTATACATCAATCTATCTGGAAATTTGGGTGTCAGGTAACTAAGCAGAACGGCAACGTGTTTATTTCATTTCTGATATTTCTCTCAGCTCGAGTTGGAAGCTTCACAAAGGTTTCTTTCTGTAGACGTTTTTCATTCTAGTTTAGCTTTTGCTAAGTTAAACGACAGCAGGGGAAGCACGCTCTATTTTAGTATTTCTTGTGCTCTGCTTCCAGCAAAAACTATGGGTAATTGATTTGAGTTCATGTAAAGTTTAAGGTGAAGTTTAGGTCAGTTCTTCTTTCACCTAGCTTTTTGTTACTTTCTAGAGCCAGCTGAAGAAACCATGAAAGTGTATTTTACATCAGTTCGATGGATGACCGAATAAAAGTGATTACTCAAAGAATTTGACGATAAAGATAACTACTTTCTTTCTTTATGAAATTATTAAGTTTGGACTCTGTCTCAGCCTATCTGGATATTATTGTTATTGTTGTTGGTGCTGGTGGTGGTGGTGGTGGTTAATTTTTGGTGAGATTCAAAGCCTTTGGGGCTGGTTGGTAGCGCAACAGCTCAAGTCCTAACCAAAGACCTCAGAAATGTTAAGGTAATGTTGGAGGATATAAGCTGTTCCAGGTAGGGTGGTTTTTTTGTAGAGTCAGAATGTTCAAGTCCAAAAAATTTAGAATTTCCAAATCATGAGGTAGCCCTTTAAGTATTGCTCCAAGGGCTCCAATTACAATTGGGACAGCAGACAATTTCTTTTTCCACAGTCACTCAACTTCAATTTGCAAGTCCCGGAACTTTGTGATTTTTTTCTTGCTGTTTATCTTCAATTTGTGCATCACCAGATATTGCAATGTCAATGAACCATACATTTTTCTTTTCAACTATTGTTATGTCAGGTGTGTTGTAGGCCAAGTGCCTGTCAGTCTGAATTCTGAAGTCCCTTTCTCATTCTCTAAAACTTTCTCAACCTGATGTTCCCAGTGGCTTTTGCTGTACTCAGATCCAAACTTTCACAATTTCCACTGAATGATCTTAGCAACATGGTCAGTGTGTGAAATTTTGTGAGCATGCAAGCACACACATTTCCACTTGTGCAAGCAGCAGGTGCATGTGCCCACCACTCCCACAAATGGAGCTGCACACATATGCATGCTTTCCTGTCACTCATGCATTTCCTGTCCTTTCCCTTCCCCTCTTGCTGGTTTACGAAGTCAGAAAGATTGGAGATTGGTGGTTTATATGAAAAAAAATCAGCTACTGGACCGCTATATGTCCTCAGCTTGCAGCTGGCCATTATGCAAACTGCAGTTTGGTGTGGGACCCCCCAAAAGCACTGAGAAGAGGATACCATGCCCTATTTATACAGTGAGTGTCAGCAGATGCTTCTGGATGCAAGATGCAGGATTGTCAGTCCTGGTATGTTCATGGTAGTGTCGATCCATTGTAGTTCAAAGTCTGGCAATTTTTGGTGGGATCATTTATATGTTTTCATGTGTTTTTGGTATTCAGTGACCCATTTGGCTTTCCACTGGAAATTGAATTCTATAATTAAGCTCATGTGAAGTATCAATACTGCTTTATAAGGGCACACTTCAAATATTGCATCGAGTTTAGGTCATCATATGATAAAAAAGATGTAGACTCTGGAAAGAGTGAAGAAAAGATAATTAAGGGGGTGAAGACATAAAACATATGAAGAATGGTTTGCAGAAATTGAGCATGTCTAACCTGGTGAAAAGAAAGACTAGGGAAGATATGATGGCAGTGTTCCAATATTAGAGGGGCTGCCAAAAAGAAAAGGGGATCCACCTATTTTCCAAAGCACCAGAAGGCAAGACAAGAAAGAAAAGATGGATGGATACTAATCAAGGAGAGAAGCAATCTAGAAAAAAAGAGAATTTTCTAATACCGCAAACAGTGGCAAACCCACAACGTTTTGCCTTCAGAATTGAGGGTTCTTCATCATTGGATGATTTAAAAAAAAGACTGGACAGCCACTTGTCTGGAATAGCATAGGGTATCTTGTTTGAGCAGACTAGGGGACTAGACTAGAAGACTTCCAAAGTCCTTCCAACCCTGTTATTCTATTATTTTTGTATGACTTTTTGTCATGATTTTAAAACCAAAAAGGGATAAATTCTAAAAATTGGTTAGACAAGATTCAAACCATTGAGAACTGCTACATGGATAAGCACAAAAATTAATATGAGTGCACATAAATGTGGTGGACCAAGATTTACCCAGATCTTTCCCAGAGCTATATCCATTTATAGAAAATTATGCATTATAATAAACTGCTATCTGGGGTCCTTCAAATGTTCCTTAGACCAAATGTCTAATATGCAATGATTATGACAAGGATTATATTTCAGTATTTTCTGAATAAAAGAAAGGTTCCATTTCAATGCAATAAATAGCTTATTAAAAGCAAGTGTCCCACTTGGGCAAGAATTAATTAATTAATTAATTAATTAATTAATTAATTAATTAATTAATTAATTAATTAAGAGACGGAAACAGGGGAAGAGAAGTAGGGAAGGAAGGAAGGAAGGAAGGAAGGAAGGAAGGAAGGAAGGAAGGAAGGAAGGAAGGAAGGAAGGAGAATCTAAAGAGAGAGAGAGAGAGAGAAATATTTCACGTAGAAGCATGAAGGTGTTCTGAATTTGTGGTATCAAGTAGATTGAATGTGTTGGAAATTCAAGTATTGATGGCTCAGAACAATCTATGTAAGGGACAGCATGTATAGAATGATGGCCACAGAAACAGTTAAAGCAGGCTAATATTTATTTGTTGTTTGTTTGTCAAACATGTACAAGACAGCAGGTATAGATATAAACATAAACATAAACAAAGGAAGTAAGTACAGATAAATGGGAACAGTAAGACCGGGTTAGTAGACATGCTGCAGCACTTATGCACACCCCCTTTATGGACCTCTTAGGAATGGGGTGAGGTCCACAGTAAAGAGTTTGAGGTTGAACCTGTGAGGGTTTGAGGTTGTAACAATAGAGTTGGGTAGAGTATTATGTTGCTGAAGTCATATTTTCTGCAATCAAGTTTGGAGCGGTTTACCTTGAGTTTGTATCAATTGTTTGCCCATGTATGCTGAAGAAATCATTGACAAGTAAGACATTATAGCAGACAATGTTGGGTACTATGGTTAGATTGGATCACAGGCAATGTAGTCCCTGATTGTCCAAGCCCAAAATTTCAAGCCTGGTAACATAGGGAATTCTATTGTAAGCAGAGGAGTGGAGTACTCTTCTCGTGAAATACTTATGGACCCATTCAATTGTGTTAATGTCTGATATGCAGTTTGGATTCTAGGCGGATGAGCTGTATTCAAGAATTGGTCTGGCAAAGTTTTCTATGCCCTAGTTAGCAATATAATGTTACTGGAGAAGAAGCTTCGCAAGATTAACTTAACAACTCTTAATGCCTTTTTGGCAATGCTGTTACAGTGAGCTGTGGGGCTTAGATCATTTGAGATGAATACTCCTAGGTCCTTGACAAAGTGACGGTCATCTATGAGATCATTTCTGGCCAACTTGTATTTGGTGTTCTGATTTTTTTCCCAATGTGCAGGACAGAGCCTTTATTAGTTGAGATTTGGAGTTGCGAAATGCACAACTATTCTGACACATAGTTAAGGTCACATTGTAGGGCAGCAGCATTATCAGTGGTGTTAAATAATTTTATGTCATCAGCGAAGAGGACACAGCTTCTTTTAATATGATTACATAGGTCATTGATGTAAGCTAACCAGTGTTGTAGGGATCCAGAGATGCTGTAAGAACTTAGTTTCAACAGTAGTTTGTTCAGCACCTCTGAATCAAAGGTTTTACAGAAGTCTATGTAAATTGTATCTATTGCTTTATCCTGGTCAAGATATGTGGTTCAAATGTTTCTAAAGTGTAGGAGTTGAAGATTACAGAACATTTTTTTCTAAAAAGAAACTGCTTGTTAGATAGCAGGTTGCTTGTCACTAAGTGGAGGGTGATGGATTGGATTATAATTGATTCCATAATCACTGTGTTCCATCACAGATAATGCAACACAGCAAGATTAGTCTGTAATTTTCTACTAGACTAGGGTCTTCCTTTTTAAAGATAGATATAACTGTGGTTAATGACCATTGGTTGGGCAAGCAGCTGGTTCTGAAGGATATCTCATGCATTGTGCCGTTATTTTTTTAAAAAAGTTTAAACATATATATCATGTGTAAAGGTATATATGCCTTTGGGATAATACAAAATAAAAGCTTATCTGGTTGATTTTATTTTAGTGTTTTTGGGGACATAGTCATTATGACTGATAAACCATGGCTTATGGCTTAAAAGAGCATTGTTCAAACTTAGCAACTTCAAGATGTGTGGGTTTCAACTCCCAGAATCCCCCAGTTAACATCCTGGTGTAATTCTCTGTCATTGGAAAGGGGAATTGAAATCTAAATATCTTAAAACATGTTGTAGAAAGTCAGCAAACCCCACCCCAACCCCAGAAGAATGAAATATTTTGGGAAATATTACAAAGGCAGAATATTATTTTTTGTTAATTGGGGGAAAAAACCATGTTTTTTAAAAGACAGAAAACAAATCCAGTCTTTCTTAATAGCCTTAGCAGACATTTTGTGCCCATTTTAGAAAGATTGGGCCAGCCAATTCAGAACCCAGTCCCAATTTCCCTGCCCGAAGCAGAAACTGAGGAAGTCAGCTTTTAGAAATGCAGATTTGGTAATCCATTCAGAAAGACTGGATCAACACAGAAGCTCAGATAAGTAACAAACAAAAGGTTGACAAAATTAGCTCAGACCTAGGATTTGCATTTTCTCTTTTGCCTATAGAGCCACCTATGACCCGTACATAACCCCTAAATAACCCCGTAGGAATCTTGCAACAGTCAAAAGAATACACATTCTTACACAGGAACAGGAAGTTCAAGTGCAAAGCCCAAGAGAAGGTATAACCCCCATTCTCAACTCCATGTGGCCAGCTGCCAGAATCACAAAGCCATGTGGTTCTCCTTCATCAATAAACCATCTTTCCAATCAGCCTCCATGTTTCCAGTGTCTTCCTCCCAGCTTGGAACTGAACAAGATGGAAATGTCTTCCAACAGTGTCAAGGTTGAGAAACACTGGCCTAGGTTGTAGCAGCATGAAACCAGATAATGGCTATTGTGACACCAGGCAAGAAATCAGAAGACTCTGAGTTCTAGTTGTGACTTAAGCATTAAACCAACTAGAAGAACTTGTGTCAGTCACTTTTTCTCATCTCTAAAAAGACGAAGGACAATGGCCAACCATTATTAAAAAATTGCTGAGAAAATTGTCCATCTCAAAGGTGTCTGCACATGCATGTGTGTGAAAACATGCATGTGCATGCACATAAACAGGTATTCTATTGAATAAACCATTCTTCAGCAAAATATGGCTGAGCATGATATCTGAATAGTAAAAAAGAGAAGCAAAGAATGAAGGTATGTGGGGTGTCAGCTTGTCTGGCGATTTTCTCTGCCCATTGCAAAATGAAAGGCTAAAGAAATTATCCCTTTATGCTGCCTTCCAAGCTAACAATATATCATGTTCTCTTAACACAACCCTGGCCTGTTTAATGCTGCCTCTCGCTATTTGCCTCGTTATTTTCTTTCCCCTAGAACGAGCAATCTGCTGATTTACTATAAATGATGAATTGTGTGCATTTAAAATAAATGCCACTTGATAAAAGATGGCTGGATCAGTATGCTGCTGTCAGTCACAGTGTGAGTTACACTGTTTCAGAGATAATGGTTAAATCCAGAGTGTGATATATATATATGATATATATATATATCCAGAGGCACAAATGTTGTAAACTCAGAAATCTTTCAAACTTGCCCTTAATAGCCCATTTTAGTTCACAATCTGGGAATAGCAACATGCTCTGTTTGCTTCATTTCCATTGTAAATTTGATTGACAGGTGGTTAGTGTTAAAAATTCCAAAAAGGTGTTTGGAGCATCTGTGCTTCCTTGAACAGCAGCCAAAGCATTACCATTTAACTCTGCATCCACAATCTCTGCTTTGGCACAGATTCCAGTACAGATTTGTGGTGGGTTTCTTTCGTCTGCACAGAAGAAGATTTGATTGTGGGGGGAGGGTGTCAGTGAAGAGGGGAGGGAAGCATCTCTTTCTTCCGTCTTATAATTGTCATGTTAAAAGATTTGTAGTGTGCATTGTTCAAAGATTCAGCAGATGAACATCTGAATCCTGTTGAAACATTGTGTATTTCGTATGTGATTGGAGAGAGAGAGAGAGAGAGAGAAAGAGAAAGAGATTATTACAATCTTGTGCACTACTTAGAAAGCCCCATTAAGTACAGATAAGTAAACCTTAATTTCATGCTTACTCCCACGAATGTATAGGATTACAACCTAATATGCAAGAAAAAAAACCCCTATCAGGATAATGATCCATTTGCTGAGAAAACTCATTATGATTTGTTGTGATGGAGATCTGCAGCTAATATAAAAGCTTTGCCATTGTAGTAACGGCTTAGAGATTCTTGGCATGTTAAAGATGTTTAACATTTTCTAATGCTCAAAATGGCTGATTTAAACATTTCTGCTATTTTTCAATGAACTAATATTTCATATACTGATCAGTGGTGGGTTCCACATTTAGTTATCACTGGTTTGCCCCTCCCCTGTGGGCCCGCTTGCTTTGTGGCCTTCGTGCATGCACCCAGCCTCAAAAACGTGCCTAAATAGATGGCATAGAGCAGGGATGTCCAAACTTGGGAACTTTAAGACTTGTGGACTTCAACTCCAATGCTGGCTGGGGAATTCTGGGAGTTGAAGTCCACAAGTCTTAAAGTTCCCAAGTTTGGACATCCCTGGCATAGAGGCAGGGCAGGTAGGCAGGCCCACCCACAATTTCTGCTACTGGGCGAACTGGTCTGAACCAGCTGAATACCACCTCTGTTTCTGATGGTAGGAAACAGACGTTCTCAGTTTGTCTTGTGCATCCTTCATCCCTACATGTTGTAGGGCTCGTGAAATTTTTCAGCTTTCAATTTCCAAACGTTAGGGGTGTGACATGCCTTGGGGATTGTAAAGATATTTTGGTTACTTTCATATAATTCAGATGTGCTTGGTAAGTAACTATATATATATATCATAACTTTTAAACATTCTGTTAGTTTCATTTGTATTTATCAGGGTAATGTCATTATCATGGTGCAGTTTATAAGTATTTCTTCCTTCAGTTTTAAAACCATGTTCATCTTCTTCCAATCCAACATTCCTTAAAATATAATCAGAATATAGATTGATTATAGGTGGTCCTCAACATATCACCAAAATGAGTTGTGCTCTAATTTATGACCATTTTTTGCCACAGTTAACTGAAGAACCACAGTTGCTAAATGAATGATACTGTTGTTAACCTGTATGTGAATCTGACTTTCCCATTATTATTATTTTTTTGGTTATTGGAAGCTTTTGCTACTTGGAAGATTACAAGTGATGAACATAGGACCCCCTGACAATGCAGCCATCATAAATACATGCCAGTTGCCAAGTGCCCAAATTTTGTCACGTGACCATCGGGAAGCTGCAGCAGTTGTAAGGGTGAAAAATAACAATAGCAATATCACCTAGATTTATTTACTGCTTCACAGTGCTTTACAGCCCTCTCTAGTCAGTTTACAGAGTCAACATATCGCCCCCCAACAATCTGGGTCCTCCTTTTACTGATCCTTGGAAAGATGGAAGGCTGAATCCACCTTGAGTCAGTGAGAACTGAACTGCCGGTAGCCAGCAGAATTAATTTGCAATATTGCATTCTAACCCCTGTGTAACTATGACTCAAATGGTCATAAGTCATTTTTTTCTGTGCCATTTTAACTTCAAGCAGTCACTAAAGAAATGGTTGTAAGTCAAGGACTATCTCTAAAAAGGGAGAAACTATACAGTGTTACTTGGGCAACCCACGTAGAAAAGACGTGGAGACTCTGGAAAGAGTGCAGAGAAGAGCAACCAAGATGATTAGGGGACTGGAGACTAAAACATATGAAAAACGGTTGCAGGAGCTGGGTATGTCTAGTTTGATGAAGAGAAGGACCAGGGGAGACATGATAGCAGTGTTCCGATATCTCAGAGGGTGCCACAAAGAAGAGGGAGCCAAACTATTCTCCAAGGCACCTGGGGGCAGGACAAGAAGCAATGGGTGGAAACTAATCAAGGAGAGAAGCAACTTAGAACTAAGGAGAAATTTCCTGACAGTTAGAACAATTAACCTCTGGAACAGCTTGCCTCCAGAAGTTGTGAATGCCCCAACCCTGGAAGTCTTTAAAAAGATGTTAGATAGCCATTTGTCTGAAATGGTATAACGTTCCTGCCCACGCAGGGGGTTGGACTGGAAGACCTACAAGGTCCCTTCCAACTCTGCTATTGTATTGTATTGTAACCAAGACACTGTCTGGTTCACTATGCCCTGTCCATGTTATAGCTTACTGGCCTGTACATGAGTTTCTCATGAGGAGAATAAGGTGTTCTTGGATACCAGTTTGTCAGCTTGACACATCTTTCACAATCAAAGGTATTTCTATAATAATGAAACACGGAATGACTTCTTTTTTCCTAATCTTCAGCTTTCCGTATGAATGGATGAATTTGCCATTGTCCTTTCTGCCTCCAGCATTTTCCTGTATCTCTACTGCTATACATAAGGGTGGCTTAAACAGGGTAGCTAGAATCTTAGGCCGTTTTGCTGAGAACTATACTCTTGGTTTATTAACAGAGTTGGAAGGTACCTTGCAGGTCATCTAGTCTAACCCCCTGCCCAAGCAGGTGATCCTACATCTGCGTCTACCTAGGATCGAACTCACAACCTCCTGTTTGTGAGGCAAGAGCTCCACCTCTAGGCCACAGCAGCAGATATATGTTCCCAATGGTTTTTTACTGATCCCTTCCAGAAAAAATCACAGACATACACACGCACACATACACCCACATACACACATGTCATAACCCAATGCTTTGGGACAGGGGTCACCAACCTTTTGGATCTCAGGGACCAGTAAATTCATAATTTTAAATCCTGCAAAGCACTAATATGATTTTTTTAAAAAGATAAATAGCATTTAGTGCAATATAAAAAATGCAAATAATTTTTCAGCGGACCACCAAAACTTTCTCATGGACCACTAGTTGGTGACCACTGCTTTGTGAGACTGCCTATACATAAATATATAATTCCTATAATTTGCCTACTTGTATGATCCTTAAAAGATGTGGTCTCAATCATAATTCATGCTGTTTTCTAAAGATTACTATATAAAATACATTTATTGAGCTGTTATCAATTTCTAAAGTAAACAAATGTTCACCTACAGCAAATATTTTAATCTGAAGATGGATCATTTAAATTTTTGAATAATTTCCTTTGGCCATTCAGAATGGGTAATGAGTTTTAATGGCTAATAAATATTAATTTATTCATTCTCTCCCTGTTCTGCGCTAATGGACATTAACTCTATCACTTTCCCCTTTGATGCAACTGTCTTGTCAGTTTCAAACTGGGTGTTTTAATGGAGCTGGTTGAGCTGCAAATGAAAAGACTATCTTGACAGCTTTAATGCCTTCTGGTTATTTTCTGTGGGCCTAAATGGAAAAAAAAAGATTTCACCTAATGTTCTTCTCACTTTCTAGGTTAATTAAAAGCACATGTTCTCACTCACTCTATCTTTATAGTTGCCCAAAATATTTTCATAAAATTCCTCATGTCAGCATGTAGAAACATTTCTTTCTCACTCTTTGGGAGCCAGTCTGTAAATGATTTTTGCACTTTTTTTAGGGATGTCTAGCAATGTTTATATGATGCTTCTCTCTCTCTCTCTCTCTCTCTCTCTCTCTCTCTCTCTCTCTCTCTCTCTCTCTCTCTCTCTCTCTCTCTCTCTCTCTCTCTCTCTCTCTCTAGCTAAACCACAGTCACTTACAGAACAGTGTCTCTGTATACGTGTCGAGTATGAAAACATATGAAGAGCTAATATATAACAAAGACATTTAAAAATGGAGAATTGCACATGCAGTTATGTTCTCTACTGAATTTATGAAGGAGTAAAAATTAATCACACTTATTTATCATTTTTGCATAACTTTGATTTGATCTCGCCCCATTCCAGTAATGGCCACAATATCCTTTTCTAATTTTGATCCTAGACATCTGCCTCTCCTTATGATGGAAAATTCACAATAAGGATATATTAAAATGACACTGTCTATTTGCCCGTACCTAAAAAATTGGTTGCTTTGTTCCACCCATCTTTCATAGATAAGGTAAAAATTGTGAAGCTAAGAATGACAGCTGTTGTTGTGGTTCAGTCACTATGTCATGTCTGCGTCTTCATGACTCCATGGGCCATATCATGCCAGGTCTCCCTGTCCTCCATTGTCTCTCATTGTTTGCCCAATTTCATGTTTATTTCATCAATGACACTGTCTAACCATCTCATCTGTTGTCATCCCCTTCTCCTTTTGCCTTCAATCTTTCCCAACATCAGGGTCAGCGGTGGGTTTCACATTTTGTTATCACCGGTTCGCCCTGCATGCGCCCCTTCCATGCATGCACCCAGGCTTCCACACATGTGCTTTGCTTGCATGTGCACCTTCCGTGCATGCATCTGGCCTCAAAATATGCCAAAATAGGATGGCATAGACCTGGGGCGAGTGGGTGGACCCACCCATGATTTCCGCTACTGTTCGGGTTAACCGATCTGAACAGGCTGAATACCATGTCTGATCAGGGTGTTTTCCAATGAGTTGTCTCTTCTCATTTGGTAGCCAAATGTATTTCAGCTTCAGTTTCTGTCCTTCCAAAGAACAAGGTTGATTCCCATTAGGATTGATTGATTTCATCTCCTTGTAGTCCAAGGGTCTCTCAAAAATCTTCTGCAATGGCACAATTCAAATGCACAAATTCTTTGGTGCTCAGCCCTCATTATGTTTCAGCTCTCATAGTCATAGATTACTCATGGGAAAGTCATAGCTTTGGCTATATGGACCTTTGTCATCAAGGTGATTTCTCTGCTTTTTTAATATGCTGTCTAAGTGAGCGTCTTTTTATTTCATGAATTGCTACTTTATATTTTCCCAGAAATTTCCTGTGGGAAGAAATTTCCACCTGGTTCAGTTCCAAGCTGGGAGGAAGACACTGGAAACATGGAGGCTGATTGGAAAAACGGTTTATCGCTGAAGGAGAACCATATGGTTTGTGGTTCTGGCAACTGGTCACATGGAATTGAGAATGGGGATTATACCTTCTCTTGGGCTTTGCACTTCAGCTTCCTATTCCTGTGCAAGAACATGTATTCTATTGGCAATTATCAGACTCCCTTGGGCCATATAGTGGTCATAGCTGGATCTACAGGCAAAGTACAAATCCTAGGTGTTTGTCTGAGCTAAGTTTGGTTGAAATTTGTATTGCTCTGAGAGTAATGCCATGAAGGGGCTTGTGTTCTCAAAAAGCGTTGGGTAATTCCTATTGTTGCTTAATGGCTTTTGTCCTATTTTGGCTCTTGGGTGAGGGTATTTGCTTATGAATAGAGCTATTCAGACACTTGTCTTCTTTCAATAAGCTCTTTATCTCTTAAGTGCTGACATCTGCTGTGGGCTATTAAGAAAGGGGGGGCTGCTTTCTGCCTTTTAAAAAACATGTTTCTCCATTTCTCCCTTTGGGAAATATAATAATCTGCCTTTTTAATATTCCTCAAAAAAAATTCATCCTTCTAGAGGGGTTTCTTTCTTTCTGTTTTTGCTCACTCCATTATGAAATGCCTTTTAAAGTTGGGGAATTCAACATGGTAGCAGTGGTCTTAAAAAAAAAAAATCTTCCCTTTCACTATGGAGACATTGTTATGGTAAAGAATAGTTTAGGAGCTATAAGAAAATACCTGTATTTACAAATCTGGAACTTTTTTCTCCAACCACTCATTTTATTTGAGAAGTGATATAGTATCCTTCCAAATAAAATAAAGTAACTGAAGTACAGTTGTTTAAAAAATGAAAACATAGTTTTGCTGTTCAACACAACACTATTTTTAAACTTGTTCTTACATTTTGCTTCTTTTTAAAGAACATCATCCAGAGAGAGAGAGAGAGAGAGAGAGAGAGAGAGAGAGAGAGAGAGAGAGTGAGAGTGAGTCTCTTTATAGAAAGGTAGATATATTCTTTAAAAATGTGTCACATGCTATTTTGGGGAAGGGGAAAAGGAAAAGGAGAAGATAATGATATATTAACGGTGCTATTTAAGGTATGTTTAATTTAAAAAAAAATAGCTGCATTGAATTTGGTAGAACCTATTTCCCAAGAAATAAAATCCATAAGAGTTGGGCAAGCAATAAATTCAAATTAGTAAGTAAATTTTAAAAAATGCTGAATGAAGGAAAACTGATGGGCCAAATGCTTCTATGCATAGATATTCCCCAGCTAGCTCTGGACAAATGAGCTAAGGATTAAATCATGAATCCCTCCTTTAGAATATCTTCCTTTCTTTAATTTTGCTTTTGTTCTTTATATAACCAAGGGTATGTTACCAGAGTGTTCTGCCTCCACAGACGGATGGACACACACAAGCTTGGCTGCTTTCCACAATCTCCTTGGCTGCTTGCCACGATCTCCTTGGCTGCTTGCCATTATCTCCTTGACTGTGAGACCGGACTCACATAACAAAGACAGAGAATTGCAGACGCAACTGACCAGAATTTCCAAGGAGGAATTGTCAATGTTGTTTCCTGCAAATGACCCCTCCCCAAAGCCTTCCTTATAAACTCTCTTGGGAGGTGCCACTCAGCAACCAGCTGGTGCTCATCAGGACTTATGAGCTTGCCTCTTACATAACTGTTGCCTTCTTTTCTCAGCCCTGCGTAATCTAGCATCAGGGACAAACTGTCCCTGATCCTCCCCACTGCTCCATGACCCAGGCACCTCCTGGTGGCAAACCAGAATCTTTGCTTCCTCAGGGTCTCCCTCCTCCTCCAGGGCAGACTCATAAAACTCTTAACTAGAAGAGTCTATCAGCAGCTCATCCAGAGCCGGCTGGGCCACAACACCAGAGTATCTGATGCCTTTGCAAACAAAAGAAAGGCAATATACAAGAAGAAGGTACATGTATATTGTATCTGATGTAGGACATGCTAATAATCATTTGAATAAAATACTAGTTGCCATATCAAATAATTGAAAGATGTCCTGTCATCTATGAACATATACCTTGATCCTTGATGGAAGTGAAAAGAAAGAGAGAATCTAAATTTATCAACTCTTGTCATTAAAAAAAGAAACAGAATATTGAAGCGGAAAGGATTAATATCATGTTGGTGTTCTGGAGAAAAACTTGGATTGAACTTTGAAAGTTAAATGCTAAATCTGTATAGATATAGAATTCATGGGAGAATCTTTATATCTTATAGATGGTTTCTAGATCCGAAGAAATTATTATCATGTATGTAATCTAATGGTTAATTAAAATGCTGGCAGGGAGAATTTAGCAGGTATGGGTGTTTACTTCAACAGATTGATGCCAGTTATTTAAGAGGTAATTTATGAGGGAGAATGTAAGGCAACTCATAGTTTTATTTGACTATCTAGATAAAAATATGTAGATCTCTGCAATGCTGGCTTTTTTTGGATGTGGAAAAGGCCTACGAGCGAATTAACTGGAACTCTCTAATCAAGACTTGGGGGGGGGGAATGGATAAGGGATTTGGACAAGGTTTATTATTTCTAATGTTATTATTTTATCTTTAGAAGTCTTGCTGAATATAATTTGGGACCTGAACTTCTTAAATGGCATAGCTATAAGGCAAAAGATATAGCACTAGAGCATTCGCAGTCGATCTGGTTGTTATTCTATTATGTTTTTGGTTTGGAACATCTGTTGGAAGAAGTTTATAATACATTTTATAGATGGTATCTAGACCCTAAGAAATTATCATCATGTATGTATTGAAGTAGAAATTAGTTATTTCACATATTTGCTGCATTTAACTAGAAACTTGCTATCTGTTATGTTCTAGCATCTTATATTGTTGTGGAGATATATCTTTGTAATCCACTGCATCCTTCCTGTGATAGGATCTAAAATCCTTCTATTTCTTTTACCTCTGTTTCTTTTATGTAAGGAGAACGTAACTTTGCTCTTTTCAAATACCAGAGTAATCTTTACATCTTTTGTGTTTAAGTGGGCAATTAAGCAAATGGAGAGGAGGGAAAAAATAACAAACCTTTTAAACCAGGAAGGATGCAAATTTGAGTTAGGATATATGGTTTAAGTTCTACAACGTGATAGGTTATATGACTTAGAAGATAATATCTGGGTTGTTTGGAAATATCAGAATGGTGTATAGTGGAAGTCAGGGGGGTGGGTTGGATTGGGAGGTAGGGGGAGGGTTAGGGTGGTCAGGGGAGGGAAATATATTTGCATAATTAGTTTAGAAGATGGGGATATTTGGATAATACTATTTTCTGAGTAATTCATATTAGGAGGGTTGGGATGAGGGGGGTATAGTACTTGTATTTGATTTATTTTACATGTATGGGGAGGGGGGGGAAAGGGGAAATGTATGTTTTTGTAAAACTTTTTCAATAAAAAAAAAGAAACAGAAAATATTAGCAGTTTTATTTTCTGAAGCTAATGTCTATCGGGATTTGAGCTTTTCACATAGAACGGCTTTTAATTTTATAGCAGAAAAAAAACTTTCTAGTCTCAAAATTGTGTGCAACTTCAGTGAGCCATGGTGGATTCCTTTGGCCAGTTAAAATTTTTTGTCACCAAAAATTATATGCACTGATTGCAGCTTGTTCTACTCATTATTTAATCAGCTGTGGTCCTAAATCCAGTATGGGCATAACTACATTCTATTTACAGCTACATTGTAATTCCTCAATTGTTGTTTTTCTATGTTTTGATAGCTTTGACGTTTCTTGGTGATATGGCTCATAGCTGGTTAACTTTCAAATAATATAAAAATATGATCCTTGTGCTTGAGATGCAAGACTGATCTCTTTATTCATCTGTTATAAAAGTTTCATCAGCAACTGTCAAACAGCTATGTTTGCAGACTTAAAAGTGTGAAAAGCAAGGACATTAGCACCACCAAGAACATTTAATCATATTTATCCAGGGAGCAGAACTTTTCCATTTGAAATCTTCTTTGGATCTAGAGAACGTAAAAAAAAAAACCAGGGGGAAAAAAAGCTGTAAAGCAAGCGATAGAGATGACAGTCATTTGAGGTCCTTCAAATGTTCTTGGGTTTCAGCTGTCTTTAGCTCTGACAGAATAGCTAACATGAGAATTATGAGAGCTGTAATCCAGTATTTTCTGAATAAAAGGAAGATTCTCTTCCTATCTAGTAAATAGTTTACTAAAGGGGAATAACCACTTGGGCTGGAAGATCAATTAGAAGTCAGGTGGAGGGAGGGAGGACTGTGAATCTAAAAAATATATATATTTATCACATATGAATGAATATGGTCTGATTTTTTTAGTATCAACTTGATACAAGAAATAAACAGGGAGTCTAATTAAACAATACATGTATGAGATTTCTATAACCTCCCATCTCTACTATGATTCTAGTGAAAAATATATAAAATCAATCAAAAAAAAAAAGAACAGTAAGGATCATTTAACAGATTAACAAGAGTTGGAAGGGACCTTGAAGGTCATCTAGTCCAACCCGCTGCCCAAGCAAGAGATCTTACATCTGCCTCTACCTAGGATTGAATTCACAAGCTCCTGATTGTGAGGCGAGAGATCCACTTCTAGGCCACAGCAGCAGATTGTCTGGACACATCCTACAGTTTCCTTGGCAAAGTTTTCTGAAATAGTGTGCCATTCCTTCTTCCTAGGATTGAGATAAAGTAACTGGCCCATAATCTCCCAGCTAGTTTTATGTCTAAAATGGGACCAGAACAGCAACATAATCAGTGTGACAAAAGGATTTATTTTTCTGAAATACAACCACTCAGGTGGTTGTATTTCGCAGGCTCACCAGATTCCCAGGTCACATGGTAAAGTCAGTCTATTCCAGAACTAAAAATGAAAGGCTAAAAGATGTATCAGAAAGTATGAATTGATATCATGTATGGCTGAATGCAAAAGTAGGCATTCATAGATTGATTCTAATTGCATGTTATATTCCAATGTATTGCATTGATGAAAAAGTCAGATATGGGGAAAATTTGTAATGTTCTGAATAAACATGATCCCGGGGAGAGATTGTATTCTGATAAATAATTTAGATGGATAAATAAGAACAGAAAGACACAGTATAGACATTCAAAGAGCCAAAGATGAATGAGAATGGTAAATATTTTGTGAGTACTGTAACTGTTTAGGCAACATGCATTAAGCATTATGTCTAGTCATATATACGCACACTACAATGAATATAAATATAAACTCATGCCTGTTTATGATGAGATATCACTGAGACATATTTCATTTTTAATTCATGTTCTGTTTAATTTAATTACGAATGCATAGATTTAACCTTTCTGCTTGCAGGAATCCATCTGCAAAATAAATCTAGGGCTGCACATGGCATTTGCTTTGAGTCTGCAGATTTCTTAATCTGGCCCTAAATTAAATTAAAGTAGAATGTTACAGCAAGAAAATGCTACTTCATGTTTTCAGTTATTATACTTGTCGCTAAGGAGCAGAGTCTCCTCTTTTTTTTCTCAGAAATAAGAATCATTTCACAAAGCTTAAGTTGGATAAAATCTTATATTTTTAACAGGAGTCTCAATATGATACCCATTTAAAGATGGACATTGAAGACCACAGAATAGTCCTACTTTGCTGTAGTAGTACCCCTTCTGTGCATGCCACTGTTAAAAATAAATACCAGGTCAAGAATAACAGATATTTGAAAGCTTATTTCAGAAGAGTTGCATTAAATAAAACTTCTGCACAAGACTTGCTGAAATAACTATTTTTTTAATGCTGTCTTTTAAAAAAAAGTTTAAACTAGTACAATTTAAATTAATAAACTGTTTCTCAAAAAATTATTTAAGCCAATGATATCAATCTCACAGCCCAAAGAACCAACTTTCTCAAGCTCTTCAGAAACTGGATTACTTCTTCAAAACATGGCGCCTCCAACCAAGCCAAAATGTAGCCACATTCCATTTCAGCAATAGATACACAAATTACCAGCCTTCAGTGAAATTCCATGCCTGGCCAATTTACTACCTACTCAGTCGAACTGGTCCGAACCGGTAGGAACCCATCTCTGGCATATTGCATCCCACTTCTATGCACTGGTTGCCAGTACTTAGCAATATCTTACTGTGGGAAGAAATATCCATCTGGTTCAGTTCCAAGCTGGGAGAAAAACACTGGAAGCATGGAGACCGATTGGAAAGATTGTTTAATGATGAAGCAAACCACAACCATATACTGTAGGTTCTGGGCAGCTGACCACATGGAGTTGAAAGTGAAGGGCTTTTATAACATCTCTTGGGCTTTGCACTTGAACTTCCTGTTCCTGTGCAAGAACATGTATTCTATTGGCTGTTGTCAGACTCTCATGGGGTCATGTAGTGGTTATGTAGGGGTCATAGTTGGCTCTATAGGCTAAGTTCGGTTAAAGTTTTTGAGGGTGATACCACAAAGGCGCTTGTATTCTGTAAGGGCGTTGGGCAATTCCTATTGTGGCTTGATGGCTAATCTTACTTTTGTTCAGGCCTTGCTGCAGGGAATTTCAAAATATCCTGTCTTGAATGGATTTCTGCCTACCGTATTTGCTTTGCCTATGAATAGAGCTACCTAGATACTTGGCTTCTCTCAATACGCTCCTTATCTCTTAAGTGCTGACATCTGCTGTGGGCTATTAAAGAAGGTGGGGAGCTGCTTTCCCTCTCCAAGAGCATGTTTCTCTTTTTTTCCCTTTAGGGAAATGTAATATTCTAGAAAGAATATTCCCATAACACCACCTCACATTAGAAGAGAACAAGCTCTCATTCAGTGGTGGTCAAGGATGCTGAACAAAGCCCTCCCTATTCCCAGGACAATTCTCAGTCCATCACAAGATTGAAATCCCATAGGTCAGCATGGAAGACAGCTATTCACTGAACAGCACCCCAGTTTAACCCCAAGAATGCCTGGAGAGAGGAATAATCCAAGGTACCTTCTTGGGACCTGACTATTAGGGAACCCTAACCACCTTGGAATCTCAGGCACCTGAGGGACCCGGAGAGGCACCTAATGGACCCGGAGAGGTTCCAAACGGAGCTTGGGCCTATACCCGTAACCCTTACCCACGACTCGACCTAGGGCCTAGTGGCCGCATGAAATAGTGCGGCTGCAGGGGCCTTGGACTGGGTCGTGCCCTTGCAGCCTCTCACGCGGCGCCGATCCACCCTGGCCCCTTGGTTTTCCGAGGAGTTAAGGGTGATGAAGGACTGCAAGAGACGCCTAGAGAGCAGGTGGAGGTCCACTCATTCCGAATCTGACCAAACACAGTTGAGGTCCTACTTAAGGACCTATCTAGTGGCGATAAGAGTGATGAAATGTAGCTATCTCGCCACCCTTAGCGCATCCGCAGATAACTGCCCTGCCGCCCTGTTTAGAGTGACCCGCTCCCTTCTTCAGCAGGGGCCGTAGGAAGCTCCTTTGCAGGGTAGAGCAGAGGAGTTTGAAAGTTATTTGCAGGATAAAATCGCTCGGACCCGGGACGACTTGGCCTCCAACCCGATAGATCTGGGCGGACCGTCCGAGGCGGGTCTTGAGACCGTTTTATGGGACGAGTTCAACTTTGTTACTTCCGAAGACATGGACAGATTGCCGAGGCGGCTGAATGCCACCACATGTTTATTGGACCCGTGTCCCTCCTGGCTGGTACTGGCCTCCTGGGAGGTGACACGAGGCTGGCTCCAGGAAGTAGTGAACGCTTCTTTGAGCGAGGGGTTCTTGCCGGCCGCCTTGAAAGAGGCGGTGGTGAGACCCCTCCTCAAGAAGCCTTCCCTGGACCCAGCATTGTTATCTCATTATCCTCCGGTCTCCAACCTTCACTTTTTGGCGAAGGTTGTTGAGAGTGTGGTAGCACAACAGTTCGCTCGATATCTGGAGGAAACTTCTTATCTAGACCACGCCAGTCCGGCTTCCGCATCGGGCACAGCACTGAGACGGCATTGGTGGCGAAGGTGGATGATCTCTGGAGGGCCAGAGATAGAGGTTATTCCTCTATTCTGGTCCTGTTAGATCTCTCAGCGGCTTTTGATACCCTTGACCATGGTATCTTATTGCGTCGGCTGAAGGGGTTGGAATTGGGAGGCACTGTGTTACAGTGGTTCTCTTTCTACCTCTCCAGTCGCTTGCAATTTGTGTTGACAGGAGGGCAGAGGTCGACGGCGAGGCCCCTGACATGTGGGGTGCCTCAAGGGTCGATCCTCTCCCCCCTCCTTTTCAACACCTACATGAAGCCGTTGGGTGAGATCATCCGTGGTTGTGGGGTAGAGTACCATCTGTACTCTGATGATACTCAGCTGTACATATCTACCCCCAACCACCCCAACGATGCTGTCGAAGTGATGTCCCGGTGTTTGGAGGCCGTGCAGCTCTGGATGGGGAGTAACAAACTTCAGCTCAACCCGTCCAAGACCGAGTGGCTGTGGTTTCCGGCGCCTCGGCATAGCCAGCTCATTCCATCGCTGGTTATTGGGGGTGAATCACTGGCCCCCGTGGAAAGGGCTTGCAACTTAGGCATCCTCCTGGACTCGCGGCTGTCCCTGGATGACCATGTGGCGGCCATAACCAGCGGGGCATTTTACCAGGTCCGCCTGGTATGCCAGTTGCGTCCCTTTCTTGACCGAGACACCCTCCGCACTGTCACTCAAGCACTCGTGACGTCTCGCTTGGACTATTGCAATGCTCTCTACATGGGGCACCCCTTGAGGTGCATCCGGAGGCTCCAGTTGGTGCAGAATGTGGCCACGCAGGGGCTTCTCGCTGCTCCCATGTAACACCTCTCCTGCGCGAGCTGCACTGGCTACTGGTAGCCTTCTGGGTGCGCTTCAAGGTGCTAGTCACCATCTTCAAATCGCTCCATGGCTCGGGGCCTAGCTACTTGCGGGACCGTCTCCTGCCACATACCTCCCTGCGGCCAATACACTCCCATAGAGAGGGCCTACTGAGGGTACCAACCGTCGGTCAATGCCGGCTAGCGGTGTCCAGGTGTAGGGCCTTCTGTGTGGCAGGGCCGTCCCTCTGGAACGACCTACCCCCCGAATTTTGCACTATCACAGATCTTCCCCTCTTTTGCCGTTCACTCAAGACTTACTTTTTTCAGCAAGCTGGTCTTGCTTAATGCTTAGATTGGATTGTTATATAGCTCCTGCCACATTCGTAAATGGACGTTGGGTTTTTAGTGGGAATTTTAGCACAGGCCCTTAATTTAATTCTTTTTATTCATATTTATTGCATTGTATACTATTTATTGGTTTTAATTTTCTGTGCACCGCCCTGGGTCCATTTCGATGGAGAAGGTGCGGTATATAAATCGAATAAAATGAAAATGAAATGAACCCTCCACCAAACCACCTGGTTTTTAATCTGTCTTGCTCTATATGATTCTATTCTATTCTGTTCTGTTCTATTTTTGAACAGAAATAGCTGTGATACTGTAAGAAGTACCTCTGGCCTGCATCACTGGGAATGGATATATTACCCTTCTTGCAATTGTGGTGCTGGCATACAAACTATTAAACATATTGTGCAAGAGTTTTCAGAACTAGTGGTGGTATTCAGCTGGTTCAGACTGGTTTGAGCAAACCAGAAGGGGCAACCTGCAGGTGGGCTCATCTGTTCACTCGCCCTGGAGCTATGCTGTCCTATTTAGCCACGTTTTCCAAGCCATGCACGTGCAAGCGTCTGAGAGCAAAAGGCATGTGTGGAAGGCCACGTGCATGTGCATGCTCGTATTTTTAGTGTGTGGCGAACCGGTGGTAAAATTATGTGAAACTCACCTTTGCTCAAAACATGCACTCTCTGTTTCCCCTAGAATATGTGCATGAAGCAAGAACAGAAGCATGTATCTGGATAGCTGAATTGGACATCCAGTTATGGGGCCACTACCATGTGCCCTTAGAAGTTTTACTTATAATTAGCTAGACTGTGTATATACATTTACTCCTCTTATGTCATGTCATTTATGGATAGTAAATAATGCTAAGGTCACCTTTGGCCCTGAACGAATAGCAAGCATGAATGCACATGTGCTTTCAGGGTAGAAATTAATCACATAACTTAACCGTAATTGTTGTTGTGACTGAATTCTGGGCAAGGATTCAGGACCAGAGTTAGTTCTCTCATATGATTACAACTTTTTCAATGTATAACTTTTTTTTCTGGAAAATTGGCAGGCAAGGAACCGTAAGACCTGAAATAATTTGATCAAGATGTTCTAGTCAGTGCCTCATTGAGGTTTTTTTTTTTTAACGTTCTTGTTTTCTTTTTATACATCTTATATCTCTCTAAGGGGCTTAGATTGTCAGATTCTTTCTGACAACTGATGCTACTCCATAGTCTTGACCAAACTGAGAGGGAAGTAAAGTCCAAATTACTTTTTGGTCAAAAAAGAGCAACAGAATCAAAGATAGCATGAACTTAAACTTCAAATTAGCTTATGAAGCAACCTCTCTTCTGTATCTATTCGTCTGATCAAAGCAGTGGTGGGTTTCTGCAGGCTCGCACCTACTCGCGAGAGCCGGTTGGTGAAATTTAGAGAACCGGTGAGAGGGGGTTCCACCGGCGTACCTGGAAGTAAATCTGGCCTGCCACTGTCAGTGACCCAATGGGAAGGAAAGGAAAGGAAAGGAAAGGAAGGAAGGAAGGAAGGAAGGAAGGAAGAAAGAAAGAAAGAAAGAAAGAAAGAAAGAAAGAAAGAAAGAAAGAAAGAAAGAAAGAATTTATCATCACAATTGAGCCCAAAATTTTGGTTGCTAAGCAAGAGCATTGTTAAATGAGTTTCACCACATTTTAAAAGGTGGCAACTCCCACCCTGTCACATGACTGCCAGGCCACGCCCACAAAATAAGCCACACCAACAAAGTAGGTTCTAAAAAATTTGAAACCCACCCCTGGATCAAAGGATGAGTAAAATGTAGACTTTAATGCTGATTTCCAAAGCAAATGAGCTTGTTTTGGGTATCTTACACTAGTTCAGTTTCCAAACCACTGTAACGTCTTGATGTGTATCCTTCAGGATCCAGAATTCCTCTCCCCAGCATCACCATTGTGGAGGATTCTGGGGATTGAATAGAATAGACTAGAATTCTTTATCGACCAAGTGTGATTGGACACACAAGGAATTTGTCTTTGGTGCAGATGCTCTCAGTGTACATAAGGAGAATAATCAAGGTTACTAATAAGCTATCAAATAGTACTAGGAAACAATAAAAACAATACAAATTGAAAGTTAAAAGCAACATGGTTATAGTCATCAGTAGGGAGATATAGATTCTAGGAAGGAAGAGAATAATAGTAATACACTCTTGGTAAATTATGCACAGTGTTGTGGGAATTAGTTGTTAAGCAGAGTAATGGCATTCAGGAAACAACTGTTCTTGTGTCTAGTTGGTATGGTGTGCAGTGCCCTATAGCATTGTTTTGAGGATAGAAGTTGAAAAAATTTGTCCAGGGTGTGAGGGGTCTGTAGATATTTTCCCAGCCCTCTTTTTGACTTGTGCTGTATACAGGTCCTCAATGGAAGGCAAATTGGTAGCAATTGGGTTTGTTTTTCTGAAGTTCTAATTATCCATTGAAGTTTGTGTCTGTCTTGTTTGGTTGCAGAGTCAAACCAGACAGTTATGGAGTTGCAGACTCAATAATTCCTCTGTAGAACTGAATCAGCAGCTCTTTGGGCAGTTCGAGCTTTCTGAGTTGGCTCAGAAAGAACATTCTGTGTTGTGCTTTTTGATGATGTTTTTGATGTCAGGTGTTTATTTTAGGTCTTGAGAGTATGATAGAAGCAGTGGTGGGTTGCAGGAGGTACGCCCGGGTACAAGTGTACCAGTGACTGCCAGGTACGGTGCTCCAGAGGGCCACCTGCCCGCCCGTCCTCCTTACCTGTATTTGAGGTCTTTGGCACTTCCACACATGCACATGGTGCATACAGTGTCTGCGCAACATTCTACCGAGCAGCTGGAGCATTGCAGAGGCTCATGAAGGTGTCACAGAAGATAAAGATGCATGTACATGCGCTGCATGCATTCATGTGGTGGAGGCCAGGCTCTATTGCACTGTACTGGTTGCAACGGGATCCGGAACCCACCACAGGATAGAATCTAGAAATTTGAAGGTCTCTACTGTTGATACTGGGTTGTCTGGTATTGTAAGAGGTGGCAGTATAGGAAGGTTTCTTCTAAAATCCACCACCATTCCTACAGTTTTGAGTGTATTTAGTTCACGTCCATACATCTGAAACATGCCAAGGTTGTGTCAGCTCCACTAGACCATGGGTCTCCAACCTTTGCAACTTTAAGTCTGAAGGACTTCAGCTCCCAGAATTCTCCAGACAGAGAAGCTGGCTGGAGAATTCTGGGAGCTGAAGTCCTTCAGACTTAAAGTTGCAAAGGTTGGGCACCCCTGCACTAGTCGAATCATGCGACGAAACGAGTTCTACCTGAAGGCAAAAACTGATATTCTTGAGATTGACTATAGTAATAATTGGAAGACCCCACCCCACCCCATTCTTATATACCAGTGAATTACAAAGTCATCTGTGTATGTTGCTTTGAATACTACCTTGTTCTGATTTTTTTTTTAAAGAAAATTTCTGCTCCTTTTAGATAACACTTCCTGCAAATCTCTATCAGTCATTTCTTACTCTGCAAAGGTTGGAAAATACTGCATTAGTGAAAATAAAATTCTTACCTCACTTCATTTATGTTCGGTACTTACCATTGGCATTTGCAGAAATCAGAAGAAATTTCTCTGCATGGATAGTAGTCTCTTCAGACTTCTGCAGTTGCAAGCCCAGATGGATAAAATGATGTGAAATGTCTCATTGCATCATCTCCATAAGGAAAGTTACATCAGTCTGTGGTGAGAAACTTTTAAAGTTGCTCCGCAGAGGCCTAGAGAAAAGCTCTTTCTATTCCAAAGAGTTATCAATCTTTCTAGTTTTCCTTCAATTCAGCACCCCAATTCCCCGTAGTTGCCAAGCAAGGTAACCATAGCTCTCCCATGGCTTAGGCATTAGTGATCCATCTAGTAGGATTTGGTTTGTACAGTTGTTACATTAAATCTTTATTATGAAGTTTATAGTAAAATTTGGTGGCTAAAATTCCCATAAAGTACTTTTCTGCCTACTTAGATCACATAGATTTATACTTAAGAAATGTATACGTGATTTCCTGGCTAATCTGTTAGGATGCAGCCAAAGTCAAAACATTCATTTAACACAGATATATCAGAATGGGGCCTAAATATGGTTTTGTTGTTAGTTGCAAAGTTGTGTCTGACCCATCACGGCCCCAAGGACAACATTCTTCCAGGCCTTCTTGTCCTCTACCATTTTCTGGAGTCCATTTAAACTCACACCTACTGCTTCGGTGACTCCATCCAGCCACCTCATTCTCTGTCATCCCTTTCTTCTTTTGCCCTCAATCGTTCCCAGCATTAGGCTCTTCTCCAGAGAGTCCTTTCTTTTCATTGGAGTGGCCAAAGTATTTGAGTTTCATCTTCAGGATTTGGCCTTCTAAAGAGCAGTCAGGGTTGATTTCCTCTTTGATGGCCTTGCCATCATTGGAGTCTTCTCCAGCACCATAGTTCAAAGACCTCAATTCTTTTGTGCTCAGCCTTTCTTATGGTCTAACTTTCACAGCCATCCATTGCAACTGGGAAAACCATAGCCTTGACTATATGCACTTTTGTTGGCGGGGTGATGTCTCTGCTTTTTAGTATGCTGTCTAGATTTGCCATAGCTTTCCTCCCCAATATGGTTAGACATCTGAAAATATATGTGGTAATAAATCTGTAATATAGATAGATAAATGTACCGAACTGTATACACTCAAAGAGGAATTTATCAGAAGATAAACTGATCCTCAAGTTTTTAACCAAAATACCATGAAAAACGCACTACTCACAGATAAACCAAGTCACAATTTTCAAGGGATTTTCATTAAAAATTCAAAGATCAGTATATCCGTGGACTCATGCAGATATGTACAGGATATAATAATAATAATAATAATAATAATAATAATAATAATAATAATAATAATAATAATAATAATAATAATAATAATAATAATAATAATAATTTTAATTTTAATTTTAATTTTAATTTTAATTTTAATTTTAATTTTAATTTTAATTTTAATTTTAATTTTAATTTTAATTTTAATTTTAATTTTAATTTTAATTTTAATTTTAATTTTAATTTTAATTTTAATTTGTTGACCACTCCCTCTCCCCATAGGGACTCGGAGCGGTGCACAGGGAAAACTAAAACAATAAATATACAAACACATTAAAAACAAATTAAACATATACCTGTGCTAAAATACCCCATTAACATACTAAAATTCCCAGTTAAAACAACTAAAACCCCATAGAGAGAGACTACCCTAGGCCGGCCAAGCAGAAAAGATGTGTTTTTAGTTTTAGACGGAAGGAGCGGAAGTCCGTGGTCGTTCTAATGTCGGGGGGAAGGTCGTTCCAGAGGGCTAGGCCCGCCACAGAGAGAGCCTTTCCCCTGGGCGTCGCCCGCTGACAAAGTCTAGTGGACGGCACCCGGAGAAGTCCCTCTCTGTGGGAGCGAATCGGCCGTGAGGATGTATGGGGCATATAGTATCCATGATTAAGATAACTCCAATTTTTAGATGTATTTAAAATTCTCACCTAAATTTATTAGGCGATCTTCAAGTATATATGGTAATAAAAAAAACCATGCTCCATTATTACTGCTGATGCTATTTTCATTTTTTAAATCAAATTTTCAGTTGCTAAATTGTACTAATTCTGTCAAATTATAAATAGTCCTCAATTTACACCAGTTTGTCAACAGATTGTTCAAAATGGGGGGGGAAACGTAACGTATGTCTGTTTTTCACACTTATGACTGTTGCAGCCTCCCCATGATCATGTGATCAAAATTCAGAGGCTTGGCAACTTACTCAGATTTATGACTATTGCAGTCTCCTAGGGTCATCTGGTCCCCTTTTGCGAGGAGCAAAGTCAACACAAAAAGCAAAATTTACTAAGTTGGCAACTGCAATAATTCACTTAACAAGAAAGGTCCTAAAATTCACTTAACAAACGTTTTGCTTAGCAACAGAATGTTTGGGCTTAACTGTGGCTGTAAATTGAGGATTACTTATATTGCATTTTGCATTTTACTCTTTTTTTTTTTGCCCCTGAATCCATCTTTTGCAAAGTGGTAGCATATTAAATGAAGAAATCATATTGATAGTAAACTGAAGTTGTGAAAGGGCCGCTTCACACATGCCTTGCACCTTTTCACTTCTGTCATCACTCAGGACAGCTCACAGCTGTCTTTTCTCCAGGAAAAAGTACAATCTCTAAGGTTATAAGATGAATGTACAGGCAAGGAGGGGGAAAAAAATAACTTTTTTCTCCAGTTGATGGGGGGGGGGGAAATATTCACACCGTTTTGAACTTTCTGTTTAAAACTAGAAAGGGTTATTGTAATAAGTAAATAAAATGCATGTGAAAACAAGCTACCAATTTCTTTATTTAAAGACGAAGTGCACACGAATAAAACTGTGAAATAAAATGCATTTCAGTATTAGTATAATTTATATCATGAACTATAATGACTGAACACTTTCACCATAAGAATGATAGCTGTAATGCTGCTTTTATGTATGTGTGACTGTTAAAAAACTGGCATTTGTCCTCCAGCACATTTTCATCCAGAGTTGCACTTTCAAGTGTTTGAAACAAGAAAAATAGAATTAGATACTGTAAATCAGCTAATGAATTAGTTTACCAAAGTCCCATTTCAAATAGTTAGGTCTAGTACTACTGAAAACAAAGCCCATTCAAGCAAGCAATTATGCCTTGCAAAATACCCAAGATAAATATATGGAAACAGCAAATACGGATTTTTTCCCCTGGTATAACAAAAAAGGCTGATACAACTTTAGGTAAAAATATAGCAACCAATTCAGCTGACAGATTTAGGTTATCAGCAGAAGATTGCTGATTGCCAATTTGTCATGACTACAATTGGTTCTGCACTTTCCTGAAAGTAAGCAATACTGAACTCAGTTATTTTTAAGCGGACATGCATAGTTCAGTGCTGAGAGTTGTTCAACAGGAAACTATAAAAATATGCTTAATAAATAAAATTAGTTACTACAATTTCTACTACTTTGACTACTTTGTTTTTTTTTCTTTTTACGGTGTAAATTATGAAGCTGTCATTTGAATCTCTCCCATTCTCTCTCTCTCTCTCTCTCTCTCTCTCTCTCTCTCTCTCTCTCTCTCTCTCTCTCTCTCTCTCTCTCATTCTCTCTCTCTCTCTCTCTCTCCCTCCCTCCCTCCCTCCCCCCTCCCCCCCCTCTCTCCCTCCCTCCCTGTCTCTCTCTCTGTCTCTCTCTCTCTCTCTCTCTCTCTCTCTCACTCACACACACACACACACACACACCAAAACTGTGTTCCCTTGAATTTCAAATCTACATCTTCTATGGTCAAATACTCTTCTGGACATTATAAAAGATAGCACCCCTTAGGATGAGAAATGAAATGGCAGAAGATAATAATGGTCTCAGAAAGGCCCAAAACTATAATAACCTTGCATCTTCATAGGAAGGACCTAAGGGACCTGCACTTTTGACTCCATTTAGACCTTTAAAATTGTAAACATCTAATTGGCCAACTCTACTTATCTTGTGCTTACTAGGGTTGTTGTACAGTCTTAATTATCATCTTTCTTCTTCTTCTAAAGCATCACTCAAACTTGGCAACTTTAACACATGTGAACTTCAATTCCCAGCATGCTGGATGAGAAATTATGGGAGTTGAAGTTCAGTTGAACTTAAAATTGCCAAGTTTTAGAAAGATTGCTCTTTCTTTCTTTCTTTTTCTTTCTTTCTTTCTTTCTTTCTTTCTTTCTTTCTTTCTTTCTTTCTTTCTTTCTTTCTTTCTTCCTCCCTTCCCTCCCTCCCTCCCTCCCTCCTTCCTTCCTTCCTTTCATCCATCTAGATAGATAGATAGATAGATAGATAGATAGATAGATAGATAGATAGATAGATAGATAGATAGATAGATAGATAGATAGATATCATCTATCTAGATGGAAACAGAAGCAGAGATGTTAGCATTGGGTTAACCAGAAAAAAATGTAATACTTTGGATTTTTAAAAGAGGAAAATTTGTTCTCTTTGGACGGAAAACAAATCAACTATTATTTAAGTGCTTCTCTTAAAACTATAAACTATTTTCCTGAGCCTCCTGTGTATGTCTGTGCACATATAATTTAATGCCAGAGCCCAGGTGTTTGTGCACATCTTATTCTAGTGCTCAGAAGTTCAAGTGGGGATGAACCTGGAATTTAAGCCCACCTGATCAACCTCCAGCAGTTGCTAAAGAGTGCGACACAAGAGGGTGCACCTGTTGCTAAGAAAACTGAAGTCTTAGGCCACCAGCAATACCAAATTGGAATATAACTGTTATTTTCACTAATTACAACGATTAGAAGGAATTACTTGGTTATCATTCCAAGCATTCTATTTAAAAACATTTTTATTTAACTACACCTTTGATATACAAATAGACTTAGAAAAGGCATGGGGTTATTTTTATGACTGGGTTTCAATGTGCTTTTTTAATTCATGTTTTAATTGTGTTTTAACTGCACATTCTTTTTTCATTTCTTAGCCACCTTGAGCACTATCTGTGGGCAAGCATGTAGCAACCCAGAAATATGGTTGATCAATAAATCAAGTCCAATTGATCCTTAGATATAAAACTAACATAGAAGGGAAGGAGGCCCTTCCTCCCATGGCCAACAGAAGATAAATGGTCTCCTTATGGGTGCTGGAAAGGCTATAATTCAATCAGATGAATAAGCGCCTTAGAAGAAGAGAAAATGATGAAAGAAAGAAGAAGGAAAAGCACTTAAGGAAGAATTTTGCTAGAAGGAGAAAGAAAACAGGCATAATGGAAATATTCTGCTAAAGAGTTCAGTGATGGGCTGAAAATAATTCTTCCCAAAGGCTACATAGATGTCAGGCTGAAGGAGAACAGAACAAGGACCCCAGATGAAAATGTAAATGAGTTCAAAATTTAACATACTAAGGTAATAGTGGTTAGTGGTTGCAAAAGATAGAAGAGTTGTCTCTGGAAATAAATATTATAGATAGTCCTTGACTTACAACCATAATTGGGATCAGAATTACCATTGTTAAACAAAGTTGTTAAGCCCAATTTTTGCAACTTTTTTGCCACAGTTGTTTAATGGTTGTTAAGTGAGCCATATACTGTTAAGCAAATCTGGTTTTCACCATTGACTTTGCTGTCAGAAATTGACTGGGAAAGACACAAATGATGACCAAAGGACCCTAGGATGCTGCAGTCATCACAAATGCATGCTAGTATTCAACTTTGATCACTTGATCAAAGTTGTGGGAATTCTATGTCTATTGTAAGTGTGTAGACTGGTTTTAAATTACATTTTTAGAAGTGTTGTTGCAGCTTCACTAAACAAATGGCTATAAATCAAGAACTATCTGTATTATTATTTATTAAAGTAGTATGCCATCTGAGTCTCGATGGAGTGAGTAAGCACAGTGATTTCTGCGTTCTTTAACGTGGGAAAATTTCATTTTAATTGGGGGAGGGAGGGCTGACTTTATAATGACTCATCATGCAGCGGATAATCACATCACTGATATCAATTCATATCATGTGCCTGACATTGTGATGCAAATGATGTACCTTTATGCAGTTCCCATTGCATGCAGGAGGGCATCATTATTGAAGTGATGTGAATCACACCCAAAATTCAGCCAGCTGCAGGTGAAATTGAACCTTGAGGACCAGTCCCTTGAGCTTTCATGGCCCATTAGCTATATCTTTCCCAGACTTTAGAGTTCCCTTTCTTGGGAACTGTGGTTCTATATGCCATGCATCATGGTCATCCAAGACACATCTCTTTTGCAGGGATTTAAATTATTCAGTCATTGTTATTTTACATTTAATATATATTTATTTTGTTTTCTACATTTACCTTAATGTAACCCTCCTTAATTAGGAGATTAAGTAATGTGCATGCATGTGTATGCCCCAGAAATGGGTTGCCCACTTTGGTTGAACTGGTAATGGAATTCAGACCTGGGTTGCAGAACCAGCAGTGACCCAGGCCTGACAGCCCTCCCCCCACCCCCGAACCAGTTCCCTTGCTGCTACCTGGTCACCACCATTTTGAATTTTAGTGACTGCACATGCACAGTTCACTGTAAATTGTTCTGCCCATGCGCACAGAATAATTTACATTGAAGAGTGCACACTACGTACCCATGTTGCATGTGGGTTGTCAACCAGCAGTAACACCAGCAGCAACCCACCCCTGGTATGCCTCTATAGAAAATGTATTATTTTGATTCTTATGTAAAGTCAGAGTTGGTTTGAAGAAGAATTTAATGGTAATGTCGACAGTGCTCAGGTTAACACAGAGGTTAGTTCCTACCGGTTCGGACTGGTTTGACTGAGTAAGTAGCAACTCGGCCTGCCACACACCCAAATGGGTTTTATCGGTGGCACCATAGGTCGCACCATCTTGTTTTTTGCTTCTATGCATGCACAGAAGCTTTTTTTAACTCCTGTGCATGTGTGTGTAGTGCGCATGAAGCGCATGAGCAAAATGGCAGTAGCAGAAGCCAGAACCCACCCCTGGGTTAACAATATACAACTTACGAATAACTCATACTTATGAACAGATTGTCTATTTCTAAAAATGTTAGACAGTGTTCTCCTTCATTCATCCGATCAACTGTTGAACCCATGCCATGCCAAACCATGAATGGCTGAAGCTGCATGTTTTGAATAGACAGTCTGTTTTCAGCAGTTCATGAAAACTGCATCTGTTCAAGTAAGAAGTACATATAGTAATCTGCCATTTTTAGTCAGTTCTTTCATAAGTACCAATTACAACTTAGGTAACTGTTCTGACCTCCCCTTTCTCCAACTAATTACAAGACTGGCTGCTTGCCACTGACTCTCTTGGCTGCTTGCCTGAATGACTCTGAACAGATATGAAGCTTCCTAACTTGACTAAACACGAACCTGAAAATCAACATGAATAAACACGAACCTAGAAATCCAACATTGTTCTCTGCAAAGACTTCCTTTTAAACCCTCTTGGGAGGGGCCAGTCATTAGGCAGCTGGGACTAATTCAAATCCTTCAAGTTTGCTTCTGATGCAACTGAAGCCTCCTTTTTTCAGCCCTTCTCAATCTAGCATCAGGGACAAACTGGCCTTGATCCTCCCCACTATTCCAAGACCCAGGTGCCTCCTGAGGACCATCCAGGCTCTCTGCTCTCTCAAGGTCACCCTCCTCCTCCAGAGCAGACTCATAGGGCTCCTCACTAGAGGAATCCATCAGCAGCTCATCCAGAGGCGGCTGGGCCACAACAGGTAGCCATAGTTAGGCCAAATTTCAATTGTATCTTGTCTTTGCATCCAGGCAGCATCTGAGAGACAGGATTTCAGTTTCTTTAAGTGTTACAAAATTTTAATAACTCATGATTGTCTTGTATAGTCTGGCAGCCGTGGGTCTAGGACCGGGATGGTGAACCTATGACACAGGTGCCACAGGTGACACACAGAACCATCTCTGCAGGCACATGAGCCATTGCCCCAGCTCAGCTTCACTGCACAGCCATGCACACCTCCTGCTGGCCAGCTGATTTTGGGGCCTGTGCGGGGCCTATGCGGGAGCCGCACATGCATGTGGGAGACACAGGGAGTCATGTGCACATGAATAGGGATCACGGGTATGTGCAGTGTTCCCCCCACAGTCCATTTTTGGTCTCAGAAGGTTGCAGGGAGGCCTACTAGGCCCAAAACAGGGCACAGGCTGGGGGGGGGGGGAATGCACACAAGTGTGTATGAGCTTTCAGCAGACGACGACAAAAAGGTTAGCCATCACTGGTTTGGGACAACTCACTGTGGCCAACTCGCCACGGGACAAGAGTTACATTAATATCAAAGAAATAATAGAATAGAATCATTAAAGAAAGGATGCAAAAGGAGGGGAAAAATAAAATGTGAGTGACAAAAATTTACATATTTTTTAAATTATTTTAAATAATTAACTTGAATTGTTGAAACATCCCTTGGTGATTTGTCCTGCAGAGAATTGGCCACAGTAAGTTGCCTTTTGACAAGTTGGCTATGGTGAGTTGAGTATGGCAAATAGGCTGGGATGAGTTAGCCATGGCAAGTTGGCTTTGGTAAGTTATCCCATTCCATTGTTACTGGAAATATAAAGCAGTAAATCAGACTAGATTGTTTCTATCTTGAAGAAAGAAGCGGAAATGATGTTTGAGCTAGATTATTTCTTTGAATAAAACCAACATGTGATATTTTAGACAGTCATCTCCATCAAAAGAACTGCAGAATAAACCCGACTTGAAATAAAAAAATAATCAAAAGGAATTATGGTCTATGAATCATTTTTATGTGAAATTGAAGAAGCTCGTATTTACCAAGCGGTGGGAAATTATGGAATATATTTTTTTTGCTTGGAATAAAGAAACTTCTGGCCTTTTCAAGAAGTATTGATATACCTTTAAAGAAAAACCCAATATTTCTTTTGGGGCAAGAATAAAGAATTAGTTGCAATAAGGATTTAACACATGGAGGTAAGTTAATATCTACTCATAATGCTAAAGAGACAAGAAATGTTATAAAGTGATTCCAATTGGATTATTGGCAGTTAAACCAGGCACTGTTTCAACTTTTATGCAATTGCTAATATTAGATGTGAGCAACATCTGATCTCTTTCTCTTTATATAGGATATCTGGAATGAAGTATTAAGAAGTGTGAAATAATTACATGTCATTTTGCTCTTTACCCTTTCCTTTCTCTTTGTTACTGTAGTTTTCTTCTGTTAAAGTTTCCTCTGTAAACTTCAGGCAGGATCTATCCTCTCACTTGTAGCAAAGTATCACGAGCAAGGATGGTGTTTCGTAGGACCAGGGCTGGGAAAGGATTTTTTGAAAAGCCTGTTTGTCCTTTTACAGGCATTTATTTATTAAATGTGCGTTGCACATGCTCAGTGTAACAACTTGTAATATCTCTGGGTCACAATATTGATCTGAAAATCAAAACTGTGAAATCATCCCAAAATCAAATTAGCAAAGATCCTTTCCATGATATACCTCAAAGTCATGGAATTTCCCCACTGCTTCCTGTGTGATATCAATGCTTTTCTAAAGACAAAATATTCTTTGTCGCTTGAAAAAATCTGAAGACGTGCTCAGGCTGAAATGAGACTTTTAGGGTTCAGGAGTCATTCTGAAAGGCAGCTTCTGATGTAATCTCCTTCATGTCTATTCCCATGAGTGGATATATATAAACAACTTCTCAAGAAGTTCACAGCATAAAAGGGAAATATGATGGAGTGTAGAGAAACAAGGAAATGATCTTGAAGGAAAGAGCAAGAAAATTATAGGAGCAAAGAGGGCTGAAATGTTTTTCTTAAATCCTGGGAAAGTAGAGTATTCAGAAAGCAATCAGACAATAATCACTAAGATATAAGAAGGAGGAGAAATTAAAAAAATCAATCAGATTTGCCAATTCTCTTCTTATAGCCTATCTCATAAAGTAGAGATTATATCTTCATCTGGGCTGTGTTTTTTGGTCTACCCCACAGAATTGAGTAAGATAAAGGTAAAGGTTCCCCTTGCACGTATATGCTAGTCATTCCCGAATCTAGTGAGCGGTGCTCATCTCCGTTTCAAAGCCGAAGAGCCAGTGCTGTCTGAAGATGTCTCTGTGGTCATGTGGCTGGCATAGCTAAACACCAAAGGCGCATGGAATGCTGTTACCTTCCCACCAAAGATGGTCCCCATTTTCCTACTTGCATTTTTACATGTTTTCAAACTGCTAGGCTGGCAGAAGCTGGGACAAGTAACGGGAGCTCACTCCGTTATGTGGCACTAGGGATTCGAACTGCCAAACTGCCGACCTTTCTGATCAACAAACTCAGCATCTTAGCCACTGAGCCACCATGTCCCTACAGAATTTGTACATAAATGTAAAAATAAATCCTACACACTTAGAAGAAGCATACCTCATATTATCAAATATTTAGTATATAAAAAATTGCATCTCCATCATATTCAGGGCCTCTTGGATCATATATATCTAAGGAAGATCATATGCACAGATAATGAGGATGAGGTTGATCTAATGATTAAGGCAGTGGGTTAGAAACCAGGAAACTCTTAAGTTCTAGTACTGCCTTAGATAGAGAAGCCAACTGGGTGACTTTGGGTCAATTACCAGGAGGCTATGAATTCTACTTCTGTCTTAAGTATGAAAGCCAGTCAGGTAATCTTGGGCCAATTACTCTCTGTCAACCTAACCCATCTCACTGAATTTTTGTTCTGGGGAAAATTGTAGGAGAAAGGAGTATTTATTTATTTATTTATTTATTTGTTTGTTTGTTTGTTTCAATTTATAAACTGCACCCTCTCCCCGAAGGGACTCGGGGCAGTGCACAGGAAGTTAAAAAACATATATACATGACAAATATAAATATTTAAAAACCCAAATTAAATAGTTATCACCCTGTGCTAAAATCTTAAAATCTTAAAACTATATCCCCTTAAAATCCCGATTAAAACAATTTAGACTTCAGGCTGCAGGCTACTTGAGGTAGATTAGGCCAGGCCGGCCTGATGGAAAAAATAGGTCTTTAACTTTTGGCGGAAAGAGCGGAGGTTTGTAGTAGTTCTGAGTTCAGGGGGTAGGTTGTTCCAGAGGGTTGGGCCCGCCACAGAGAAGGCCCTTCCCCTGGGCATCGCCCACTGGCATTGCCTAGTATGTTTCCCACCTTGAATTATTTATAAAAATAAAAAGGGCAGGATAATACAATTAAGTTAAATAGAAAAATAAATAATAGAATAATTATGAAATAAAATAAAAGTTGGGTTAGGTGGCTGGCTGAATTAAAAGGATAACGTTTACACTTTTACCAGGAAAATTATGAAAACATTATTGATTTTTTTTTTAAAGTGGAAACTTAAGTTGGAATTCTTGAAGTATAAGAACCTTCTTCCCTGACTCTCTTCAATCTGCAGCAGAGGGGCTATTCAGCCAGTTCTTACCGGTTTGGGAGAACCGGTAGCCGTGGCTGCTGGAGGCTCCACCCATCTGACCCAATGTAATGCGTAATCTTCTGCACATGTGCAGAAAGTGCAGAAGGAAGTGCATGCAAGCAAAGCGAGTGAGCATGCCCATGTTTACCAAACGGTAGCAAAGATAAGTGAATCCCACCACTGATCTGCAGGGCATTGAAATATACACATATTTTAACATAAAAATAACAATTGTATGCATTTTTCCCTTTCAACCGTAAAAACCAGAGTGAAAATTCTTCATCAAATAATATATGCCTTGTGAGGCTTTCCAAACCAATGGGACAGATAATAGGTAAGTTTGTGCAAAAATATTTAATTCTGAAAGACTACTGATCTCTGCGTTTAAAATGACATCTGAAAAGCCTCATTGATTTCGTTTTCACAGTTACTAAGAGTGAAACTATGAGGTCAGATACACAGGTATGTTTGTCCTTGAAATATAATGGTATTTATACTCAAATTTCTGCTCTTTTCCTCCTCTAGGACTGTTTGTTCTCAACTACCAAAGCACAAAATAACTCATTCTTTTGTCTTTCCTTGTGATTACACATATAACAAACACAGTTCCTATTAACAGAATGGTTAGAAAAGATTAAAAGTCCCCAGAACAAGAGCAGAATGACCCGAGAACACTCGTAAAATGCATTAACATTCAGAGACTCTATTAGCTTATTCATTCATTTATGAATGAATGAAACACAAACATTTCCATTCAAATAATGGAAAGATGAGATGTGTAGGAATTGGGTATTAACAATTACTAAAATTTATTTGAACAGCTCTTAACTGACCTGTAGCTTTACTTTGAGCTTCAATACAAAGCCATTTTCAATGTCCAAAGTGCATAAAGCAAATGTCTATTAATAAAGGCATCAAGGTCAGCTTCATCTCTGAGTTAGGTTTTTTCCTAAGGCCAAGTATTAGAAACCTGGTGGCCTCCAGATACATTTGAGTCCAGGTGCCATTTACTTACGCAATGAGGTCAATGGCAAGTGATTTCCAGAGTAATCTGGTAGTAATATTGAGCTGCCTCTCCAAGCTGTAGTTTTTATTTGCACCCAGATATGGTTACTAATGGGACTTACATGATCTTCACGTGATCTTCATTCTATCCCTCTGTTTATGCAGCCTAGAACTATATTGGCTTTTTTGGCAACTGCAGCACACTGCTGGCTCATATTTAAGTGGTTGTTCACTAGGACTCCAAGATCCCTCTCACAACCACCTATACCATACCTGTGCATTTGGTTTTTCTTGCCTAAATGTAGAACCTTTGTTTTTCTCTATCTTTATTTCTATTGTAATTGTATGTAATGCATAAATTAAATAAAACTCTGAAGCATTTTAATACTAATAAAATAATGTCTAGTATAAAATATGAATAAATAATTGTTCCTTCTGCCAGTGTTCTGCTCTTTCTTTCCAGAAATTAAAGTGCTGAACAAGGCTACGGTTTAGATATTATCTTTATTTAATCACCAGAGACCATCTAGACAGAAAGCCATGCGTTCCGTTGTGTAATTTTTTAATGTGTGTTAGGTTTTTGAGCTGATCTATTTTGACCTGATTTATTTATTGATCAGCTCAAAAAAAAACCTCTCTCCCTCTCTCTCCCTCTCCCTCTCCCTCTCTCTCTCTGTGTCTCTCTCTCTCTCTCTCTCTCACACACACACACATATATATGAATGAATTGGAACTTATTTCCCTTTTTTCCTTGAAGAAAAGGTAGGGTTCCACATATCATAAATACATTTTAGCCTGAATATAATCAATAGAAATAATCACAAATTGTTTGTTTTTATTTTTTGTAAAGCTTTATAGTCACTATAGGTATCTGTGAGCCTTTACAAGCTATAAATAGCCTCTTTGCCTACAGTATTACCCTCCCAATTCATTCCATGTGTTTTCTGTGACATTTTCCAATAGCAATTCTTGTTATTGAATACAAGTGACATTAATATACCAGCTGTCATGTAATGCATTTAAACTTGCCTCCTGTTGTACAACATAAATGTATTTCTTTCTCGAAATACAGGAACTCCGAGCACAGTTTTAATGGGAAGACAGGAAATGGGATAATTGGTTAAAGAGATTCACAGTGCATTATTATTGTTTGTTATTTCTACCATAATTTTATAGAGCTCTTTGATTTATGTTGTAAGCAGTGAGTGAAAAAGATAACTTGTTTCTTCTGCCAGTGCTCTGCTCTTTCTTTCCAGAAATTAAAGTGCTGAACAAGGCTACAGTTTAGATATTATCTTTATTTGTGAGGTTTGGGGATTAAAAAAGGATAGATTTCAGTTCCTCAAAAGGGTAAGATTGTAAATGTTATGATACAGCAAACAGCAGAGCAGTTAATGCACATTTCAATGTATCTGCAAAAATAGTATCATTATATAAAATCCTTGTTTAGCTTGGAAAAATGAATCAGTTCAAGTTTTTGCAAGCAGCTTGGTTCTCCCATGTAAAGAGAAAGAAGCTAATACTGTAATCTACTATTAATCCTGTCAAATTAATTTCTGAGCATCTGTTAAATATTTGAAAAAGGATTGGCTATATAGCTGACATATGCTAGCAACCATAGAAAGCTTATGAAAAATGTTCTTGCTGTAATGGTTATATCTTGTTATGTCTCTCCCCCCTAGAAACTAAAATTCAGAGGTTTTGGGCGGATGGGACAGGGGACTGCATGATCTTTAACAGCCTGGAATCTCTTGAAGCCTCAGTGAATATAAAATCATTTAACAACAGTAAATCCAAACTGCAAGAGAATTGGCTATAACTGCAAAAGGCAACTAACACAGACTGGCTAGTGACAGCTAAAAAGCAGTCTTTGCTTTTGAGGGTACCAAACAGTGGAATGGTATGATGTGGTATATCTACAAATAATAATAATAATAATAATAATAATAATAATAATAATAATAATAATAATAATAATAATAATAATAATAATAATAATAATAATAATAATAATAATAATAATAATAATAATAATAATAATAATAATAATAATAATAATTATTATTTATTTTGTATACCGCATCCTCTCCCCTTGGAGACTCGGGGCGGTGCACAGGGGAAAAATTAAAATACTATAAAATATACATACAAAGAATAAATACAGTGAATAAAAACGAATTAAATTAGGATTATCCCTGCGCTAAAATCCCAAATTATAAAACTAAAATTCCCTAAGACCCTAAAGGTAGAGACTAACCTAGGCCGGCCAAGCAGAAAAAGTATGTTTTGAGTTTTTGACGGAAGGAGCGGAGGTCCGTGGTTGTTCTGATGTCGGGGGGAAGGTCGTTCCAGAGGGCTGGGCCTGCCACAGAGAAGGCCCTTCCCCTGGGCGTCGCCCGCTGACAAAGTCTAGTGGACGACACCCGGAGAAGTCCCTCTCTGTGGGAGCGAATCGGCCGGGAGGATGTATGGGGCAGGATCCGATCCCGCAGATAGATAGGTCCTGTGCCATGGAGCGCTTTAATCAAGCTATGGTATTCTCATGACAATCTGTGGAAACAAAAATTGGACTTTAAGAAGCAGGATGAGAAAAGTATCGATGCTTTTGAAATTTGATGTTGTGATGTTGTTGAAATTTGATGTTGTGTTGTTCATCATTGGAAGTTTCAAGAAAGAGACTCGACTGCTATCTGTCAGAAATGGTGTCCTCAAACATTTTAAACAGTGGGTGAATTCATGGTCCCTCAGACTGTTGGGGGGCCAGACTGGCTGGGTGCGTGTGATTAAGTGGTCATGTGACTTGGTGTGCTTGGCTAATATAGTAGTCTATTAAACAATACACACAAATTAAACCTTAATTTATTATACTCCTGGGGGTGGAAAGCAGGTTAATGAAGGAATGGCTGGCTTTTGGGGGGGGGGCTATGGGGGACTTCTGTTTGTGTCTGTCTGTCTTCTCTCTCTCTCTCTCTCTCTCTCTCTCTCTCTCTCTCTCTCTCTCTCTCTCTCTCCTCCCTCCCTCCCTCCCTCCCTCCCTCCCTCCATCTATCTCTTTCTCTCTCTGGAGGATGGGAAGGCCAAAATGAGTGCTATTTTTGGCCTCTTCTACCTCCAGAATCACTCTGCTACCCCCCCCCCAAAGGCCTGTTTTTGGCCTCCTGAGGCCTCTGCGCATCCCATTTTTGGCCTCCCCAGCCTCCAGAAGGTGAATGGGGGCCAGCAGATAGATGGGGGTCATATGGCAGCCTTGTGGTCCAATACAGACCAGATTAATAGCTTTGGTGGACCCTAACTGGCCCCCGGGACTTAGTTTGAGGACCCTTGGTATAGGGTCTTCTACTTGGGCAGGGAGTTAGACTAGATGATGTACAAAATCTTTTCCAACTCTGTTATTCTGTTCTGTTCTGATGTTGGAGAAAACTGGGGTGGTCTGGGGTGTACATATCCACCCCAGACCACCCCAACGATGCCGTCGAGGTCATGTCCCGGTGTTTGGAGGCCGTACGGATCTGGATGGGTAGTAACAAACTCAGGCTCAACCCATCCAAGACTGAGTGGCTGTGGCTTCCGGCACCCCGGTTCAGCCAGATTATTCCAACTCTGGCCATTGGGGGCCAAACACCGGCCCCCGTGGAGAGGGCGCGCAATTTGGGTGTCCTCCTGGATTCCCGGCTGTCCATGGAGGACCATGTGGCCAGGGGGGCTTTCCATCAGGTACGCCTGATGCGCCAATTGCGCCCCTTACTGGACCGGGCTGCCCTTCGCACAGTCACTCAGGCCCTTGTGACCTCTCGACTCGACTACTGTAATGCTCTCTACATGGGGCTTCTCTTGAGGTGCACTCGAAAGCTGCAGTTAATCCAGAATGCAGCCGCGCGGGTGATTACGGGAGCGCCTAGACACTCCCACATAACACCTATCCTGCGCGAGCTGCACTGGCTACCTGTGGTCTTTCGGGTGCGCTTCAATGTTTTGACGACCATCTTTAAAGCGCTCCATGGCTCGGGGCCTAGTTATATGCGAGACCGTCTCCTGCCCCATACATCCCTTCGTCTGATCCGCTCCCACCAAGAGGGTCTTCTCCGGGTGCCGTCGGCCGGACAATGCCGACTGGCGACACCCAGTGGGAGAGTCTTCTCTGTGGCAGGTCCAGCCCTTTGGAACAACTTACCCCCTGAATTTCGCACCATCTCTGACCTCCGCCTCTTCCGCAAGTGTCTTAAAACACATTTGTTCCATCTAGCCGGCCTAGCGTAGCCCCTTAAACCGACTTTTAGATAGTTTTTAAATTTGGGGATTTTTAAATCTGGTTTTAGCACAGGATCCATTGAATTAGTTTTTTAAATTTTATATGATGTTTTGTATGTATTTTAATTTTCCTGTGCGCCACCCTGGGTCCGTTTGGAGAAGGGCGGGGTATAAATTGAATAAATAAATCTAAGAATATGGTGGACAGCCAAAGACACAAATCAATGGACCATTGAATAAACCAACCCAGAGTTCTCACCTTTGACATAAATCACGAGGCTCAAATTAGATCATTTTGGATGCCTAAGATTTATCTCTCTAAAGAAGACTCTAATGCTGGGAAATAGAAAGAAAGAAAGAGAAGAAGGATCCAACCAGAAACAAGGCAGATGGACCCAGTTCAAGTGGCAACAGGTACAATGCTGGAAGATCTGAAATGCCAGCTTAAGGACTGATCATCCTGAAGATTACAGTTACTGGAAGTTGTAAACAACTCAATGGCACAAGATCAAACAATATTTTTTGTTTGGTTCTGATGTACTTACCGGTATCTGTTTAATCAAATATGAAAGATAACTACACACCAGAAGATTCTAGTATCCATCTACACAAGCTCACTTGTAAAAGTTGCAGGGTGAAGTAGCGATAGTGGTTCAGACACTGTAAAATAAACAAAGAAACAAAAAGACACAGGTACAACAGGGAGCTTATCTTTATTCTCTTCATATTCCATCACACATAATGAGTCAATAGGCTTTGATACCTTTACTCTTTTTTATTTTCCACCTGTCAAAGTTACCTCTACCTTAGGTGGGATCAAGCATCTGCTGCTTTTCTTTGGGTAAAACATTTTGTAATGTAGATAAAAGGTTGCCACTTATGTCTTTCAGTTCATTAAAATATTTTCCCTACTGGTGCAGGATTAGTTTCACCACCAACTGGCCTCATAATTATTTGGATGATAGTTCTTAAAAAAAAAAGGGGGGGGGAAACCTAAGATCAAGAAAAATACTTCACATCTTGGAACAGCTTCCCAACCTTCTCACAGAAAAACAATACCATGCCAAACAAATTTAATCTTTTGAAATTGTTCAGCTTTGTTCAAATAAGCCTTAGAATTAGGACTACTAGATTTGACTGCAAAATTTAGTCAATATTAGATGGCAGAAAAAAGATACTAATATCTAACTTTGTTGTTGTCATTGTTATTTGGATTTTTGCAGCACAGATATGGTAGTCTTTTAACAATAAGGGCTAAATATTGGCTAATTTTAGCCAATTTTTAGCCAAGTAAGTAGCAAGCTCCTAGTGTTTTAATGAAGACCAAGCAG
The DNA here is from genome assembly GCA_039707465.1 of Rhabdophis nuchalis. NCBI lineage: Eukaryota > Metazoa > Chordata > Lepidosauria > Squamata > Natricidae > Rhabdophis > Rhabdophis nuchalis. The sequence goes on from CM077647.1 coordinate 21,025,233, forward strand.
CTGTGGAGGACCTTAAAGGAAGAGAACATGAGATAGCTCAGTGGGTGGGCAAAGGTATTGAGTGGCTGGAGAGAGATGATCTTCTTCGTACATTAGGCCTCCCCATAGTGTTTACCACCCCTTGGAGGAACCCCATGCACACTTAATTAACAAATGCATTGGGAGAGGAGGGATGGGATTCATTCATTTAAGGTGATTCAATTAACGTTATGACCATAAGGGACAGAGTCCATTATGTTCGTACTTCCAGGACTACCTATACCATCTCCTGGTTCTGTTCAGTTTCAATTTGCAGCCTTCTATTGAGGTGTTCACAGAGCATGGTCGAAGAAAACAGGGTAGCAATTTGATGGTATGATCAAAACTCCATTATGTGTTTTGTTTTTTTAATCTGTAACAGACATTAAAAATGGGTGAAGTTTTAATTGCACCATCAGAGTCATCACATTGACATCTTGGACCATAACCCAAGAAAGCTCCTGACAGCTAAAGAAGAAGTTTCAAAAATTAAAGAGGTTGAGTTTTCTCTGTACATCTTATAATGAAAATATTGTCCAAAAGTTGTAGGCAAACTTGATGAGTTGACCAAGAAAGGAGCTCGATCTTGCAATCTGTTTTGCAACATTCCCTTATACCAGGGGTCCCCAACCTTTTTTGCACAGGGACCGGTTTCATTTTAAAGAAAATTCCGCGGACCGGCCGGCGTAGAGGGGAAGCGGGGGGGAGGGGGAACAGGTGGTGTATGCGCACGCGGGGTGTGTGTGAGTCAGCTCACTCGCCCCTCTAGGGCCCCCAATGGCGTGAGCAGCCGCACCTGTGCTCTCCCGCCCCCGGTGCGCGCTCTGCCCAGGGGGCTGCCCCGTCCTCCCTCCTCCTCCTCTCCAGCCCTGCGGCCCGGTTCTTATCAAGCCACGGACCGGTACCGGTCCGCGGACCGGGGTTTGGGGACCCCTGCCTTATACCATTGTTTCTCAATCTTAGTGACTTTAAAACATGTGGACTTCAACTCCCTGAATTCCCCAGCCTAGAATGAGACAACTTGTCAGGGTCAACTTCCCTTGGGATAACTGGCCACAGAATAATTCAATAATTCAATGTAATAATTTAAAATGATTAAAAAAATATGTTACTTTTTGTCATTCATGTTTCATTTTACATTCTTTTTTTAATGATTCTATGTCACCATTTCCTAGTGCAATGCCAGCGGGCGACGCCCAGGGGAAGGGCCTTCTCTGTGGCGGGCCCAACCCTCTAGAATGACCTACCCCCTGAACTTAGAATGACCACGGACCTCCATTTTTTCCGTCTGAAACTCAAGACCTACTTTTTCCAACAGGCCGGCCTGGCCTAACTCTACCTAGCCTGACATCAAATTGTTTTAATTGGTTTTTAATTTTAATTTATTGTAAATTTTAGCACAGGGTTAATAATTTAATTTGATTTTAAATTTTGTATATTGTCTTGTTTTTATATGCTTTTTATTTATTTATTTATTTATTTTATTTATTATTTATTTTATCAAATTTATACCCCGCCCTTCTCCTTGTTAGGACCCAGGGTGGCGCACAGGCATTATATAGAACCATAAATACAATATACATCAATTAAAAATATATTAAATTAATTAACCCGTGCTAAAACCCATTATTAAAACCGTAACCAAATTATAATTTATATTTAAAAAGTCAGAAGCGTGGGGCTATCTTAGGCCGGCTTGTTGGAATAAGTACGTCTTAAGACGTTGGCGGAAGAGGCGGAGGTCCGAGGTAGTGCGAAGGTCGGGGGGTAGGTCGTTCCAGAGGGCCGGGCCCGCCACAGAGAAGGCTCTTCCCCTGGGTGTCGCCAGCCGGCATTGCCCAGCCGACGGCACCCGGAGAAGGCCCACTCTGTGGGAGCGGACCGGACGAAGGGATGTATGGAGCATACATTTCCTGTGCACCGCCCCGAGTGCCTTTTTGGGAAAGGAAGCGGTATATAAATTAAATAAATCTGTTAGATTCTCAAATGGGTTGAGAATAGAGGGAGTCCAAGCCAGGTTTGCTCAAAACAACAGCCCTTTATTTTAGGCAGATTTAACAACAGTAAGAACAAGTACAAAGAAAGTAGGCGGTAGACAGGGGCTCCCGCGCTTTGACAGCTCTTTATATTGGAGCTGTCAAACGGAAGAACCAATCAGGCTGCGGCAAGAGCCGGCTTCCCGCCAGGCGCGCCTCAGCCAATCAGGCGCGTCTGTCGGGCAGCCTACTTGCAACAGCCTGTCTCCATGGCTTCTCGGAGGCAGCCTGGAAGACCTGCAGCCGGTCGTAACTCGAGACCGGTCGCAGGTCGAGGATATAACACCCCTTTCCCCCCTCGGTCTGCGCATGCTCGAAGAACAGTCTGTTCTGACGAACGAGCATGCGTAGTCTGTTAAGTAGGCGGGGCGGCGCCGGGAACGCCCAGATCGCCTCAGTTGGTGGTGAGAAGTCGAAGAGGTAGGTTGCCCCTGTGCGAGCTCCTCCCTCCGGGGAGTGGAGCTCCAGGCGGTGACGTCATCGGGGCCTACTCGCAGAGGCGGAGCCTTCAGAGCTGGTAAGTCGGGGCGAGGGGGCACGGCGTTCGGAGCACAGTTTGTTGGATGCCGGTTGGTTGCGGCGTTGCAGGGCGGGTCCTTAGGCGCAAGGGCCCGCATGTCCCCAGCGGTTTGAGATAGTTTTTGAAGTGTATGCCGGAAGGCGGCGTCCAGTTCAGGCGGGCCTGAGAAAGCGAAGGCCCCGAGCGGTTTCTCGGAGAACGAGTTGATTAGCCCAACCGGGGCAACGGGGCAGGGCGGATCCGGTGCAGGGGCCGCAGGTGTAGGCAGGCGGTGCCTTAGCTGATCCAAGTGGCGCCGCCACTCGGACCCATCCGGGAGGCTGATCCTAAAAGAGCAGGGACCCGTTAGCTCGGTTACAGTGGCCGGAACCCACTTAGTGTCCCCGGCATAGTGACGGGCATACACAGGGTCCCCGGGCTGGAAAAGGCGGGGAGGGGGGACCCCCAGGTTACAAGGCTGCACGTCGTGGTACGCCGGGTGCAGCCTGTCCAAGGTGGTCCGCAGGCGGCGACCCATCAAGAGCTTGGCGGGGCTTTTCCGTGTGGCTGGGCAAGGGGTGGAGTGCTGACCTAACAGGTAAGCAGCCACCCTTGCGGGCCAGTCCCCTTTGGTCATCCGTCCCAGAGCCTCCTTGGCCGAGCGGACGGCCCTTTCCGCCCGACCATTGGAGGCCGGATGATAAGGGGCCACTGGCGCGTGGCGGATCCCTTGCGAGGCCAGGAACTCCTGGAAGGTGGCGGACTGGAACTGGGGCCCGTTGTCGGACACCACGATGTCCGGCAACCCGTGTGTCGCGAAGAGGCGGCGCAAGGCCCTGACCGTACTCTCGGCTGTAGTGGAAGCCATCAAGATGACCTCCACCCAGCGGGAGTAGGCGTCCACGACCACCAGGAACGTTTGGCCTCGGAAGGGGCCCGCGAAGTCTATGTGGAGTCTGGACCAAGGACTCCGGGGCAAGTCCCACTCCCTGGGCGGGGCAACCGGAGGGGCGGGGCGGGTGGACTGGCAAGGGACACAACCCCCGACCCAGGCAGCCACCTCCGCATCCATGCCCGGCCACCACACATAGCTGCGGGCGAGCGCCTTCATCCGAGCTATGCCGGGGTGGCTATCAATCTGGCTATAGTTTCTCTCAGTGGGAGACATTGTCCGGGACCAAAAAGCGATGGGGGCTTCTGAGCCATCTGGGAAGGAATGGCTCAGGACGGCCCCCAGGCCGAAGGGGGAGGCATCGCACTCTAACGTCAAGGGCAGCCTGTCATTATATTGCACAAGGACTGCCTCAGACGTCAGCGTGGCTTTGACAGCCGCAAACGCATGCGCCTTGCGGCTGCCCCAGCAACAGGCCGCAGATCGATCGAGCAATCGATGAAGCGGCTCGGCTAGCGTTGCCTTGTGGGGAAGAAAAGGTGCGTAGAAATTTAAGAGGCCGAGGAACGCCTGCAGTTCCGTCTTGGAGGCAGGCGTAGGGGCGTTCCTAATGGCCTCAACCTTCTTAGGGGTGGGGTGGATGCCCCGGGCATCTATTAAGAAGCCCAGGAACTCTACCTCCGGCGCGGCAAAAACGCATTTGCTGCGCTTCAATTTTAACCCCGCGCCCCTGAAAATGCCGAGGACCTTCCTCAGTACTTTGGCGAGTTCTGAGATGCTGGAAGCAGCTATCAGGACGTCGTCAAAATACGGGACCACGCCTGGGAGCCCATGGAGCAAACGTTCCATGAGGCTCTGGAAGATCCCCGGGGCGACGGACACACCGAATTGAAGTCTGCGACAACGGAAAGCCCCCCGGTGGGTGACGATGGTCTGCGCCTCCGCAGCCGCCTCGTCCACCGGGAGCTGTTGATAGGCCTGGGCCATATCCAGCTTCGCAAAAATGCGGCCTTTCCCCAGGGAATGGAGCAGGTCCTGCACTACGGGGACTGGATATGGGTTCACCTGGAGCCCACGGTTGATGGTCGACTTATAGTCGGCGCAGATCCGCACCGACCCGTCGGGCTTGATGGGGACCACTATGGGGGTCTCCCATCTCGCCTGGTCAACGGGCTCGAGCACGCCCTGCGCCACCAGCCGGTCAAGTTCGGCATCGACCTTGGGCTTCAAGGCGAGCGGCAGCCTGCGGGCCTTGAGCCTAATGGGTGCAACCTGAGGGTCAAGGTTCAAGGAGACAGGGGTGCCCACGTAGGAGCCAAGCCGACCGTCTAGCACGTCGGCGAACTCCTCCAACACCCCGGAGATGGGAGAGGAGGCGGGAATCGAGTGCACCCCTTGTACTGACAGGCCAAGGGCGGGAAACCAATCCAGGCCGATGATGGCCGCCAAAGGATTGGCAACTACCAGGATAGGCAAGGGCCCCTTGAAAGCCCCGTACTCCACCCGCAGGGAAGTTTGGCCCAGGGTGGGGATGGAAGAGCCCTGATAGTCCCGCAAAATAGTGAGTGGGGGGGACAATCTGCCCAAGGAGAGGCCGGGGCGAAGCTTGACCAACTGTGCCCGGGAAATGATGGACCTAGACGAACCCGAGTCCACCTCCATGCGGACCCCCACCCCCTCCAGCTTCACAACTGTCCTGAGCCGTGTACGGTCGGGCAAGGCTTCCAGCAGAGAGTTGTTGTCGGTTAAGGCAAAGCAGCCGGACGGCTGCGGCTGCTGGCGTCTGCCCTGGCGGCGCTGGGCGGGTGGGTTGGCCGCTTGCCCCCTACGATCTTCTCCGGAGCGGCGTTGGGGCTCGGGGGAGGGTGGCTCATCTGCAGGTGCGGCGGCGCGGCAGGCAGCGGCCAAGTGTCCCTTTCGGCCGCAGCGGCGGCAGGTGGCGGCCCTGAACGGGCAATCGGCCCTGGGGTGCTTGCCCCGGCAGCCCCAGCAGCGATTGGAAGCCGGCTGGGGCGGCTTGCGGCCAGCAGACCGCACATAGGCGACTTGGTCGTCCTCGTCAGGGTCGTCCGCTTCTTCCACCAGGCACGCGCGTGCGGATGGTTGGCGGTCCAAATCTCTGTCCAGGACGAGGACTCGGACATCTCGTATGCCCGAGCCTCGTCCACCACCTGTTCCAGGGTCAGGTCTGCCCGGGCCAGCAGGCGCCTCCTGAGGCGGATCTCTCTGAGGCCCCAGATGAATTGCTCCAGCAGCGATTCGCCGAGGAATTCTGCGGCGAAAGCGCACGGAATGGCGGCCATGCGGAGCGCCTTCAGGAATTCGGCCACCGACTGGTCCGGCTTCTGGAGGCACTTTCTGAAAGCAAAACGGTGGGTCATCCGTGACGGCACCGGGGCGTAGTGTGCCCGGAGCCTCTCGATCAATGTGTCGAGGATATAACAAAATCTAAAATCTAAATCTAATCTAATGTATAACTCTTATTCCCTGACAAGTTACTTGTAGGAAGTTGATCATGGCAAGTTGTCCTACACCCACCCACAGAGATAGGAAGGTAGGTAGGGGGAGAGAGAAAAAAAGAGAGAGAGAGAGAGAGAGACAGAGAGAGAGAGACAGAGAGAGAGAGAGAGAGAGAGAGAGAGAGAGACAGAGAGAGACAGAGAGAGACAGAGAGAGAGAGACAGAGAGAGACAGAGAGACAGAGAGAGACAGAGAGAGACACACAGAGAGAGCCCTATTATGGGAACCAAGTTGCTTGCAAAAAGCTAAAAAGACATGCATACTGACATGAAGTATACATGTGCTAAAGTTGTTAGGATTAAGAAACGCTGCCTTACACTATAAAACCTTGTCTCTCTTTAATATCAGACCTTTTGGTTTTCTTTTCCTGGCTCTTCATCCTGATTTTACTCGAGGGTATTATGCTCTGGATAATAGCAACAATAATAAAAAGTTCATTCATCACACATGAAGTGAAGCATTCAGGAATATATATCTCTTCAATTCTAGAGACTCAGAATATATATATATATATATATATATATATATTAAAAAAAAGCTTTCCTGAATGATGACAGGTGAAAAGGTCATTCTTTCCTTTTTATATAAAATACATTTTGGCCCTGTTTTATTTTCCACAAACACCCCCTCCCTCTTTTTCCCTGGAAGGGGTTTCTTAAGTCTTTCTCTTCCTATCAACCTGCTTGCTTCCCATGATTTATGGTGTGCTTCACACTTTGTTACCTTTCTCTGCATTGTAAATGTCAGAGTGCCACCTCTGAATGATGGGAAGTTAACATGCCATAGGCTGTTATTGACGAAGAGTCTGAGAGTGGTGAAGAGGAAGAAATGTTTTCCATGGGCAAAGCACTGCATATATTATCCAGGTCTTGAAATGCTTCCAGTACTAGCATATGAATGAGAAGAAAAAGTGCTAAGCCGGGCTCCACATATTACAAATGTGAATTTCAGGATTGTAAGGATCAAATCATTGTGGATGTGTGGAGATATAGGCAACAAAACCCACTCAGGTGCCTATTTTCAATAACATATGTATATTGGATACTGCGCCCCAGTCTTAAATAATTTAAATATTTGCAATATTTTCTTAGCATACTTTAATTGTAGCCTGCACAATATCATGAAACCAGTGTAATGCAGGAATTAAATATAGAAAAATCTCTTTGTGGCATATAAAGATGTCTAGATGCATCTTCTAGAAGTCTGATGACTTTGTGCAGAGGAAAGTGTGAAAGAAGGCAAGCGGGAAGGGAGGGAGGGGGAGAGAGAGGGAAAGAGAGAGAGGGAGAAAGAAAGAAAGAAAGAAAGAAAGAAAGAAAGAAAGAAAGAAAGAAAGAAAGAAAGACGAAAAGCTTCTGATTTTCTTTACAGCAAATATACCTACATTTATAAAATACTCTGTTATTTTATGCTTACAAAAACTGACTTTTTTCTTTTTTTCAAATATTTTGATGAGTTTGTCAAAATATAAGATAGAGAAATACAAAGAAAAATGAAAATAATGGGGGACCGGGAGAAGAAAGGGAGAAGGGGAAATATATAGGATATAAAGGGGAGAAAATATGTTATTCAGAAAAATGAAAGGATGCTTTGATTCCCACAATGGATAAATGGATGAATGCGGAAGTTGATGGGGTTAGCAGGGATGGCTAAATTGACTGCTGTGATTAAAGAAAAGAATATGGTTAATTTTGCTTCTGCTTGAAAACCACTTTTGGACTTCGGACTTCAGCTGGGGGGAAAATGAAACTTTCACTTTTGGTTTTGTTGAGTAGATAGGTTTGCTGTTATAGAAATGTCTAGTATATATTATTATGCAAAAGTAAAAAGTTGAGGCTGAATATTATTATCTTATTCTACTGTGCCAAAAGGAGTTGGGAATAAATGGTTTCCTTTTTCTTCTTTTCTATTATCCTATCTTTTTTCTAACTACAGTATGAAAACCACAAATCATAAGTTCATTATTTTTCTGCTTCATGCAAACATTCTATAAAGGGTTTCTTTATAGGATCAACCATAAATGTAGATTTTTTTTCTAATCAAAGAGCTTAATGTATCCATATCCACAATTTCCACCATCTTTAATGACTGCAGTAATCCCTCGTTTTCCGCGGTTAATGGGGACCGCAACCTTCCGCGAAAACCGGAAATCCACGAAGTAGGATTCGCTAGGAAACTTGAATTGGTGGACATGTTTAAAGCAACCACTAGGGGGTGCTTGCCTCCAACCAATGCATTTTTTTCCTGTATTTTTTACAAATCCGCGAAGCACTGAATCCGCGGAAAACGAAGCCGTGGAAAACGAGGGATTACTGTATTCCTGTTTGTAAAGTAGTGTTGAGCTTTTTAACACACTACTTTTGCCATTTGCTTTTAAACATATAATAATCTCGCTAAAGTTGCCACATATGAAAACAAAGTTCCATATATTTTTTTTCCTTTTAGGTTAATATATGACTTTTTTTTTCAAAAAAAGAAAGACTATATAGTGATGTTACTTCCTACTAATATTAAAATCATAAATCTCCAACTGAATGTCCATAGATACAATGAGTTCCTGCAACATTTCTCCTGATACTCACTAAGCTACATGCCCCATCTGATTTTATTTTTGCAAGGTTCTTTTAGTAAATAAAATAAATAAAGAAATGGGAAAGTATACTGCAAAGCAGGATTTTATGAAGTTCCAATTGGATTGTAATTCTATAGAATCTTTGCATCAAAATGAATCAACTCTCAAATAAGATTGATGATTTGGTTCACACAAATTTAATTGAATTGGGTGATTCCAATTCAGACTGCTGACTTGAATTGACTCAATGAAACTGAATCAATGATTTAGTCTGAATCATTTTGCATCCCCTGCTGTAGAGGAAAGTATTAACCTATTAAAGGTAAAGATAAAAGTTCCTCTCGCACATATTTGCTAATTGTTCCCAATTCTAGGGAGCAGTGCTCATCTCCGTTTCAAAGCCAAAGAGCCAGTGCTGTCTGTGGTCATGTGGCCGGCATGATTAAACACTGAAGGTGCATGGAATGTTGTTACCTTCCCACAAAAGATAGTGACTATTTTTTTTACTTGTATTTTTACATGCTTTTGAACTGCTAGGTTAGCAGAAGCTGGGACAAGTAAAGGGAGCTCACTCCATTATGTGGTGCTAGGGATACGAACTGCCGAACTGCCAACCTTTCTGATTGACAAGCTCAACCTCTTAGCCACTGAGCCACCGATTAGGTTGCATTTATTCTCAATAATGCCTATGGTCTGTGCCATAGAGATCCCAAATCATTGTTATAAAATAAAGAGGGTGGGTAATTAGATCTTTCTTGAAATTGTGTTAATCTTCCCAGAAACAATGGGAAGAGTAAACAGAAGAGGTGGAAATTATTCTAAACTTAAAAGGAGATATAAGGATTAATTTTGCTGGTTGACCGTCAGGTGAATGGACATTTTGTGATTACCTCTCTTCTCCTGACCACTATTTTAAGGAAGTATGATAATATTCTCCAAAATTCAAAATGTTTGAAAAAGTTTCAGACCCTATACATGATGCTATCAAGCAGAAGTTTCTCAGTGATAAAGCTCACTTTCTAATCTGCCTCTCTTCTTCACCTCCACCCATTGGAATACCAAGTGATGGTCCTTGATATTCTCTGACCTTGGTTGTTTTCTTGTAGATATTTCATTATCCAAAATAGGTAACATAACCAATGATAGTCACTGGTGCTAATCACTAGCATTCATGATTACTTAGTTTGAGCAATGAAACATCTGCAAGAAAACAACTAAACTCACAGAGCATCAAGGACTCCACATTTCAATCCTGAGCTACAAATATTCTCTTTTATCGGTACCGCTTTAGACATCAAACGCTGCAGCAAATGATGATCTTCTTGACATAGAGATTATCCATTCTAAATCTTTGAAGGCACTCTTTAGGAGAAGACTCTGCTACCAGGCCTGGGAAATAAAAATCCACATCAGGAGATGGAAGCAAGGAATTAAAATTTTCTTGCTATTGTTAATGCTGTCTGAATTTCATGGACTTTATATACTATATCTGGCAGATATAGGGAATATAGGTGTGTATGTGTGTGTGTGTGTGTGTATATATATATATATATATATATATATATATATATATATATATATATATATATATATATATATATATATATATATATATGTTAGTTTTATGAGCTGATCAATAAATTAAATTATAGAGAGACCAGGATAGATCTATTTCGAGCTTATTAGCTCTCATCAGCTGGCCATACCCCTTACTGGGATTCGAACCGGGGCTATCCCAGTAAGGGGTATGGCCAGCTGATGAGAGCTAATAAGCTCGAAATAGATCTATCCTGGTCTCTCTCTAATTTAATTTATTGATCAGCTCATAAAACTAACACACATATCTAAAAAAAATCACTCAACGTAATTCTTGGCTTGCTGTCTAGATGATCTCTGGTGATGAGTCGAAAGGCAGGAAAGGAAACAGTATGTCTCCTCCCTTAATTGGGGCCTAATAACAGGTTGTTGAGAAACAATTACCTATATATATATATATATATATATATATATATATATATATATATATATATATATATATATATATATATATATATATATATATATATATATATATATATATATTCCCTATATCTGGCAGATATAGGGAATAATATTGGGAAATGCCTCTGGCAGAAGAGAAGTGGCTTATTTATATCCTACATAATAATTTTATGGAGTCAAAGAATGATAGAATCAATTTCTATCTTGAACAGATTTTTGTGTATATCGTAGCAACATGCTTATATAATTTGAGACACTCAATGGAGCTTTTTTGCAACACCAGGGATTCAGCTAAGTAATAGCAATAGCAATAGCACTTAGACTTATATACCACTCAACAGTGCTTTACAGCCCTCTCTAAACGATGCCGTCGATGCCGTTGAGGTGCTGTCCCGGTGTTTGGAGGCCATATGGATCTGGATGGGTAGTAACAAACTCAAGCTCAACCCGTCCAAGACCGAGTGACTGTGGTTTCCGGCACCCCGGTTCAGCCAGATAAGTCCAACACTGGCCATTGGGGGCAAACAACTACCCCCCGTGGAGAGGGCATGCAACTTGGGCATCCTCCTGGATTCCCGGCTGTCCATGGAGGACCATGTGGCAGCCGTGGCCAGGAGGGCATTTTATCAGGTATGCCTAATACGCCAGTTGTGCCCCTTACTGGACTGGGGGGCCCTTCGCACAGTCACTCAAGTGCTTGTGACATCTTGGCTGGATTACTGTAATGCTCTCTACATGGGACTCCCCTTGAGGTGCACTCAAAAGCTACAGTTAGTACAGAATGCGGCTGCGCGGGTGATTTTGGGTGGCCCAAGGCAAGCCCACATAACACCTCTCCTGCGCGAGCTGCACTGGCTGCCTGTGGTCTTTTGAGTGCGCTTCAAGGTGCTGACGACCATCTTCAAAGCGCTCCATGGCTCGGGGCCTAGCTATATACGAGACCGCCTCCTGCCCCATACATCCCTTCGTCCGATCCGCTCCCACAGAGAGGGTCTTCTCCGGGTGCCGTCGGCCGGGCAATGCCGGTTGGCGACACCCAGGGGAAGGGCCTTCTCTGTGGCGGGCCGGCCCTCTGGAATGACCTACCCCCCGGCCTACGCACTATTTCGGACCTCCGCCTCTTCCGCCAACGTCTTAAGACATTTTTATTCCAACAGGCCGGCCTAGCATAGCCCCCCGTTTCTGACTTTTTATGGATAAATTATAATTAGGCAGGGTTTTTAAATGGGTCTTTTAGCATGGGTTTAAATAATTTAATATTTTTTTAACGATGTATATTGTTTTATTGTGGTTTTAATAATGCCTGTGCGCCGCCCTGGGTCCTAACAAGGAGAAGGACGGGGTATAAATTTAAACAAAATTTAAAAAAAAATTTAAAAAATGGTTTACAGAGTCAGCATATTGCCCCCAACCATCTGGATCCTCATTTTACTCACCTCTGAAGGATGGAAAGGAGTCAACCCTGAGCCAGCAAGAATCGAACTGCTGAACTGTTGACAGCCAGAAGTAGCCGGCAGTACTGCATTCTAACCACTGCACCACTATGACAGATAAGGCTTAGAAACCAGAAAACACTCCAGACTCATCATAACAATTGTGATATTTGTGAAGCAGGTACATAGAAAACTTGGCAAGGAGCAGCAAAATATGTTCAGAGATAATCCTTTTAATGATTTCAAAAGTCATTATGCTTCAATTCAGTAAACATAATAAGAGATTTAAAAAAACAAAGGTGTTTTTTGCTTGGCATCTTTTAGGATTCTAGGAAGGTTTTCCTTCAATTTTTATTTCTGTACAGTAGGTGCTTAGTATTAGATTCACATCTCATACGGGTGTTGGATTTGTTTTGAAATCAATAAAGCATTCATATATCCTTTACACCATATGCCTGCCCTTGAGTTGACAAAATGCTGTTTGTGTCATTGTGAAAGCATGATACTCTGACATTTGTAGAAATGCCAATTACATCAAATAATAAGAGGAAAAAATAACACAGAAAGATCAAAACCATCAGCTTGCTATGATCTGACAATATGCTCATAAGGCATATTTCACCATTTTTTAAAAAGAAAGAAATTATAACCCTTTCAAATGTCAAAATGTTACAAACCAAATTCCAATCTAAAGTGTGCTTATTGGCGGGGGGGATTAAACCCTACATTATATGGGATTCTTTGAAACATCTACTTTTCTTCATTGAGTTAGCTTCTATTAAAATAAAATCATAATTTATTTATTTATTTCGAATTTATAACCTGCACCTTCTCCTAAAAAAGGACCCAGGGCGGCGCACAGGAAAATTTAAAAAACAATACATATATACAAAATAGCATTATTAAAACCTATTAAACTTATAACCCTGTGCTAAAAACAATTTAAAATCCCCCTAAGTAAAATTTACAGGTAATAACAGTCGGAAACAGGAGATTATGCTAGGCCGGCTTGTTGAAATAGATGCGTTTTGAGAAGCTGGCGGAAAAGGCAGAGGTCTGAGATGGTGCGTAATTCGGGAGGCAGGTCGTTCCAGAGGATAGGGCCCACCACAGAGAAGGCCCTTCCCCTGGGTGCCGCCAACCGGCATTGCCCGACCGATGGCACCTGGAGAAGGCCCTCTCTATGAGAGCGGATTGGTCGAAGGGATGTATGGAGCAGGAGGCGGTCTCGCATATAGCTAGGCCCCGAGCTATTGAAATTAACATGTGGTTTCAACTTCAACAAGCTCTTGGACTTAATTTTATACCAGAGGCATTTATTATTATTCTCTGCCCAATTTTTGAATAACATTTTTTTAGAATAAGCATCTAGCCCATTGCATAATGTTGCTGTTCAATTCACTTTGCTGGCATCGAGTTAATGTCTGAAGGTTCTTTTTATATAGACATGGTTACTGCAGATATTGCTGGAAATGCTGGCTTTGTAAGCCTCTCTCTTTCCAGCATTGTAAATGAAATTTACTAAGCCTTTCAGCCATGCAGTGGGCAACAGACCCCAACTATTCTAAGCAGAAACATCTATGTCCTTTTATTTGTAGAAAGCTTTAGAGAAGAATAGAGCTGAAATGGTGCAGTCAAACATATGCCTAGCTTGCAATTAAAAATAAATGATTGTGTGGGGGAAATTGGTTGTTTTTTGTTCTGCACTGTGTCTTTTTTGGCAAATCAGTGGTAAATATAGCAGCACAATATATGTGCCTGAGTTTCAAAATTAGCATCATCTCACCGCAAGCAAGCATGCAAAGAAATGTTGTGGGACTCAGTTGTGAAATGTTATCCCAAGCAAGCCCCAAGAAGGATAATTAACCTTCTGACCCAGACAAAAGTCACAGAAAGCACAATTTTATGGACCTCATGCAATAGATGGCTAAAGAAATAAGAAGACAGTTTCCAAAGACATCACCGGTAAAATTCTCTAATACAGACAAACACCAATGGGTAGATTTCTGGGTAATCTGCATTCAGTAAATTATCAATAATTTCCAATTCTCAATTATTTAAAAATGGTGGCCACAAAATGATTTGCCATAATTTGCAAAAATAAAAAAAAGATTGGAAAAATTAAAAGTGAGGTTTTTGTGTGTTTTTATCCTAAGAATCCAGGAATAGCTCTCAGAGTTTGAATGACAAATGAAGAATATCTTACAAGTTTGAGAGTTGACTACTACTCCTTTAAGGCAGGGGTCACTAGCCTTTTGGACTTCAGGCACCACTAAATTCATAATGTTAAATCCTGTGGACCACTAATATGATCTGTTTTTAGAATAAACATCTAGCCCATTGCATAATGTTGCTGTTCAATTCACATTGCTGGCCGTGTGTGTGGGCGTGGCTACATGGTCATGTGATTGGTGGGCATAGTCAACTTGATGCACTCACATTGAGGGATGCCTCGCCAACCTCTACTTGCCCCTACCAGCTACTCCATGTTGACTGTCCAGGCTCCTTAGGGCCTAAACAGGGAGCCGTTTTGGAGCTAAACAGCCATCATGAGAAAGAGTTGGCAAAATAGCTGGCTCAGTTCAAATTGGATCTGACCAAGAAGGAGGCTCAGCAGAAGCAACGCACTGAGGACTATGAGTAGAGGCTTTTCAAGCAGATGGAAGACCTGTGGGAGTGCCAGGTATCAGCCCCTGGAGGCTCAACAGGTCAGTTCCAGGCAATGATGCAGTCCGACTGGAACAAGTTCCTCTGACAGGCAGTTCCCTCCAGCCTTCACTCAAAGCCCCGCACCAGGAAGCTGAAGCAGATCCCATGTCAGAATTTCTGCCCCCCTCTGACCCACACAAAAAGACCCTGAAGGGGGAGACTCTCTGCAGCAACAAAGCGTTCATGGCGCATATTTGGTCCAGGAACTGTAGCTTGAGGACACCTAATTGAGTGCAATAAAAATGCAAATAATATTTCTGTGGACTGTCAGTTGGTGGCCAATTTTTAAAGGAATTACTACAGTGAGAAGTTGTAACAGGAGAATATAGGTCAATGGAAGACAGGCTTCAGAAACGAAAAACAGATTCTTTATTTCATGTCCCGCAGAAGAAAATTCTCCTTAATCTTTTCTAATTGATATGTTAGGATTTAGTCTAGTTCAGGGGTCTGCAAAGTTGGCTCTTTGAAGACTGGTGGACTTCAACTCCCAGAATTCCCCAGCCAGCACGGAATGCAGACCCCTGGTCTAGTTCACACTATAAAGTAAAGCCTTTATTTACCACATAAATTAATTACCTTTTTATATCTTTCATTGTAATTTGACTTTATCCATAAAATTTGAAGTTTAGGAATTTGAGCTTCACACATATACATATAAAAGCAGATGACCCATTGTTATGGCATTCATAGACATCAAGAAAAGGGAAGCCAATGAATTATAATAAACCAAAACTATTTAAAGCTCTTAATCCTTTGCTGTACTAAATATTTGCTGAATGAAATTATTTGATCTTTGTGGAAAAAAGCAAACTGAAAAATAGATTTTTTTAAAAAAAAAAGATATAATCATAATAAGTCTTTATTTTTTTAATTTCATTTCTAATGTCCATCCCTATTTTTAGAATTTTTACTGTTGTTCTGGTGTAATTCATGTTACATTTTGAGTTGTGAAAAGAAAGGAAAGCATTTAAAAGGATTTAACAATGTTAACATTCTATTTTTTCTTCCCATTTCTATGGAGTTACTTTTAGAATTATTTTGCCTAAATTGCTTATTGAATTTCAAGAAGTGCTAATCAAGATACAGATAATCCTCATTTAGTGACCACCTTGCTTAATAATCATTCACAATTGTGACAGTGATGAAAAAGTACAAGACCAATTCTTGTACTTACAACGTTCATAGGTCCATAAAACAAAGAAAAGCTGAAGTAAGACCATAAACACAGATAAGGTTTCACTTAGTGATCACTTTGCTTAATGACCATATGAACATAAGAACATAAGAACAGCCTTGATGGAACAGGCCACAGCCCATCCAGTCCAGAATTCTGTCTCACACAGTGGCTCACCATTTGCTTCAGGGTATTCCCAAGCAGATGTCTTCACCTGCTTATGATTCCCTGCAAATTGCATTGAGAAATATCCTGCCTATCTCTCCAACCCGGAGGGTATCCTTAGGCATCCATAAAGATAGCCATTGATACCCTTGTTCTCCATGAACTCGTCTAATCCTTTCTTAAAGGTGTCGAGGCAGACCAAGTTACCAATCCCTATTATCATTGCTATAACAGAGACCTACACCTATACCTAATAATAATAATAATAATAATAAATTTAATTTATAGACCGCTCCCTCTCCCCGAGGGGACTCGGAGCGGTGCACAGGGAAGTTAAAAATACAATAAATATGCATAAATACTTAAAAGGCAAATTAAACAATTATCCCTGCGCTAAAATTCCCAATTTAAATTTACTAAAATCCCATAATAAAAGAGACTACCCTAGGCCGGCCAAGCAGAAAAGGTGTGTTTTTAATTTTAGACGGAAGGAGTGGAGGTCCGTGGTTGTTCTAATGTCGGGGGGAAGGTCGTTCCAGAGGGCTGGGCCCACCACAGAGAGAGCCCTTCCCCTGGGCGTCGCCCGCTGACAGAGTCTAGTGGACGGCACCCGGAGAAGTCCCTCTCTGTGGGAGCGAATCGGCCGTGAGGATGTATGGGGCAGGATCCGATCCCGCAGATAGCTAGGTCCCGAGCCATGGAGCGCTTTGAAGATGACAACTAGAACCTTGAAGCGCACCCGGAAGACGACAGGCAGCCAGTGCAGCTCGCGCAAGAGCGGTGTTACGTGGGTAAACCTTGAGGTTCCCATTATTGCTCGTGCGGCTGCATTCTGGACCAGCTGAAGTCTCCAGGTGCACCTCAAGGGGAGCCCCATGTAGAGAGAGTTACAATAGTCCAGTCGGGATGTCACGAGAGCATGAGTGACTGTGCGAAGGGCATCCCGATCCAATAGGGGGCGCAACTGGCGTACCAGGCGAATCCGGTAAAACGCCCTCCTGGCCACGGCTGTCACTTGATCTTCCATGGACAGCCGGGTATCCAGGAGGACACCCAAGTTGCGCGCCCCATCCACAGGGGCAAGATGTTCGCCCCCTATGGCCAGCGATGGAATCAGCTGGTTGAATCGGGCAGCCGGAAACCACAGCCACTCGGTCTTGGTCGGGTTGAGCCCGAGTCCATTACTTCCCATCCAGATCCGCACGGCTTCCAGGCACTGGCACATCACCGCTACGGCATCGTTGGTGTGGTTTGGGGTAGATATATACAGCTGTGTATCATCAGCGTAGAGGTGATACTACCTACCTACACATATACATATACACAAGCACCCTTCTATTATTCTTTTTTTTTTTTTACTGTGAGTGCCATGATGCCCTAGAAGTGAAAACACATGCCTCCCAGTCAGAATGTTGAGAGGTCAATCCTAGGCAGTGACACATGTTTCTCTATCAGAGCACAAAGAAAATATCTACTGCAAACTCTGCATAGGCATCAGGAAGAGCATCCAGCCACTAAACTCTCAGCTCCATTCATTTGCCCCACTTCACCCAGCTAAAAGGGATTACTGGATTGTAAAAAGAAAAAAAAACCTGTGGTGATATTGCAGATATTGTTGCTATTTGAAACCGGGACATATGGTTTCTGCAACAAGGCTTAAAAAATGAGCTGTTCTCCAAGATGACTCATGTTAGAGATACAAATCCAATGATACTGTCTCTCTAGCATATCTAATGACTGACTGGTCAGATGGAGCAATAGGATGTAGACCAACAGTTTATGGATGCTCTGTGTCCTTTCTGTATCTTTCATTTTGCTTACCCTTTCTCGAAAAGATTGAGTTTACTTCCATCCGCCTTTTACTTCTTACGCAGTCTTGCACAGAACATGAGCTCTTTGACACTTCTGCTGGTAGCATGTAGTTAGCTTGGTAGTAGGATTTGCCTATGCTTTATCCCACAAATGATTTCCCTTTATTTATTTGCTTGTTTGTATCCCACTTTTATTATTTTTATAAATAACTCAAGATGACAAGCATATCCAACGCACCTCCCTTGTCCTCTTTTCCCCACAACAGCAACTGGGGTGTGTTGCAATGAGAGAGAGAGAGAAGGAACGCCCCCATTTGGCTTTCATGTCTAAAGTAGGACTTGAACTCACGGTCTCCTGTGAGTCTTATGCCTTAACCATTAGAACAAGCTATAAAACCTACTTCACTAATATTCACTCAGGTCAGATTCCTTCCCACAGGAATACTCAAACATACAGTCACAAAGAGAGTGCTTCAATGCCCAACAGCTAAACATTTCTGATTAATGGCATGCCAAAGTGTAACTTGCAGCTTCTCAATAGTCTTCCTTTTCTGCTTCAGTTTCCCCCCCCCCTCCATCTCTTCAAGCAGCTTGAAAAGTTTTTCAAGAGCAGAATATCTCTCTGTGATATATTTGGACACACTTCTTCGTTGGATGTAGCAGGAACTCTTACTGTTTTTACGTTAGAGTAGTTATATTTCCACCACTGTGAGAGATCTGGTTGGTTGCACATACCTGGATGGGAGGAATTCATTTTGAAGGCTTCCTTTGGGACGGAAGGAAGTCACTGTTGTGGCAGACTGCTGAAGAGATGATTGTACAATGAAAGACAAAGCATTCACACATATCCCTTAGCCAGTTCATCTTTAAAAAGGTACAAGAATAGCATGTCAATCTCGCCAAAATTCTTTTCCTTTTTGAAAAGGATTTCAAAGGAATCAATGAGAATATGAAAAAAAAAGTGCAGGACTTTAAAAAACAACGGTGCTATATATTCTACTTTTACTTGCACAGGAAGAAATCAACATCTGTTCAGAGGTAATTCAATATTTTTATTCTTGAAGATGATATTTCTCCGTTGATATGAAATTTAGCAGCCTAATCAAAGGGACAAGCAGGAGGCAAAATTAAGGGTGCAGAATAGACCATGTGCCACAAAGGACTTTCCTCAAGTGGATATTTTGAGTCACTTCAAGCCTCCCCTGTGATTTCTGTCTAAGATATCTGTCCCAGTTTCCCAAATCATAGGGCAGCTTGCTCTTACACTAAAAAGAAATAGTAAAAAAAAACAATCAAAAGACCTAAATTGTTAATGACCCATTTCATTCATTTTTCATTTCATTTTATTGGATCTGTAGAACCACACCCTCTCCCCTAGGGGACCCGGGGCGGTGCACAGGTCGTTAAAAAACATCTTATAAATACAAGACAATAACTAAAATTGGATTAAATAAATTACCCTGTGCTAAAAATTTAGAACATTAAAACCCCAACATAATTTCCTAAAATCTCTAATTAAAACAATTTAAATTTCTAATATAGCCTAGGCTAGGATAGGTTAGGCCAGGCCGGCCTGCTGGAAAAAGTAAGTTTTTAATTTTTTGCGGAAGGAGCGGAGGTCCGTGGTTATTCTAAGTTCAGGGGGTAAGTCGTTCCAGAGGGTCGGGCCCACCACAGAGAAGGCCCTTCCCCTGGGCGTCGCCCACTGGCATTGCTTAGTGGATGGCATCCGGAGAAGTCCCTCTCTGTGAGAGCGAATCGGCCGTAGGGATGTATGGGGCAGGATACCATGCTATCATACCAAGGAGAAAGTCAGAGGGGGAAAACAAATCTCAGTTGAATATGACTTAAAATGCTTGTTGAATATGACTTAAAATGCTTGTTTGTTTTTTTGCTAATTTATGAGTGCAATTTCTTTCTTTACCTGGCTATGTTCCATGCCTTCCATAATACCATCAGAAGCCATCAAAAAGTCTATTCTCTAAACAGTGTCTCCAATAAGACTGATCTTAATTGTTGAAATTATGGGTTCTGTTGTAACTCATAATCATAGTTCCTTTTTAATGAGTACTATGACAGAAATGTACAAGGTCACTGAGGAAGATTGTAGAGACAAAGGATGATTTTTCTGTTGCCATTTATTATGAAGGGCCATTATAGTAATCTTCGCTTAAGGAACATGATTAATGGTGTGATTAGCAACTAGCTCACATTTGAAAAGAATAGGAGCCAACCACCTAATCATAGAAAATGATTGTTTTCCAAATCATGTTAAACAGGGAACACTGAAGAAAATCTTACTCGGTGACTCATTTGCGGAGTATCTTTCAGGGTTTTAGCTTTTGTTTGTTTGTGATCTCCCTAATGGTAATCCATTTTAATTACAGGAAAGTTAAGCACTTAGCATGATATATTAGGGACTTCAGTAAGAATGAAAGGACTTTTTGCTAACCTGATTCCACCAGGTTCCCTAATGGCTTTAAAATGTCATGAATGATCAAAGTGGGCTGAAAGAAGATTTCAGGTTAGTTCAGTTGAAGAGGGATGGGGAGGAAGGGAGAAGGAGGAGGAAGAGGAAGTGGAGGAGGAGGAGGAGGAGGAGAAGGAGGAGAAAGAGGAGGAGGAAGAAATGGAGATGGAGAAGGAGGAGGAAGAAGAGGAGGAGGAGGAGAAGAGAAGGATGTATCTAAGATCATAAGTATGACTTTCAGACTTGCTGGCTGGATTAGGATAGAGTGAAGATGCTCCTTTCCTATCAGAGAAAAGATGTCACCAAAGAGTGTCCCTTTCTATCTCAGAAGTCCTAATTTAGCTGGAAAACACTTAAGATGGTATTTTAAAAAGGCCTCCCCTGGGGTTTCAGTTCCATAGGCAATATTTCTATGTTAACTTTTTTTAAAATTCCCTCACAGATGGAAAACACTGTTAGCATAAACATGCACCAAAAATAGGTCTTAACTCTGAGGCAGTAATGTGAGGAAGAAGCCATTGTTTACATGTGAGATTCCAGGAGTGGATGGTTTTCTTTCCTCAAGAATTGGGTAAAAATAGAATTCTCAGCCAAATAGGCAAATGAATTGGGGGGAGGGGGAATTATTCAGCCAGTCAGGCCTGCTAGATAATACTGAAGATAAGTATGTCAGTCTCACCAATAAAGCAATGAAGAAGAAAGCATGCATTATATGGTAATCCTTGACTTACGACCATGGTTTAGCAACTGTTTGAAGTGATGTCAGCTCAAAAAAAGGGACTTAGGATCAGAACTCACATATAAAAATATTGCAGCATCCACATAGTCACAGGATCAAAATTTGGGTGCTTGGCAATTAGTCACATTTGCAACAGTTGTAATGCCCAGAGTCCCATGAAATCTTCTCAGACAGCTTCCCACAAGCAAAGTCCATGACTCTCATAATAACTGTATGATTCATTTAACAACCACAATGATTTGCTTAGTAAATATGAAAAAAATAATTGTAAAATTGCCTACCGATGGAATTTTTGGTGCCAACTGTAGTAAGTCAAGGAATCCTTGTGGAATGATTAGTGTGCAAAGTTACCGGGTGCAGCTAACTCCATAGTAGTTATAGAGAAGGGCATGTTTTCTGTCTCTGCTTCATTACAGGTGGTTCTCGACTTATGACCATAATTGAGTCCGTTAAATATTAATGCTTTATAACTTTGTTGTATCCACCCAGAGTCACTTGCTTATGAGATGGGCAGCCATATGAATTTTAGAATGAAATAGACACAGGGGGTAGGGGGAGGGAAAGAAAGAAAGGAGGAAGAAAGAAAGGAAGAAAGAAAGGAGGGAGGGAGGGAGGGAGGAAGGAAGGGAGGGAGGAAGAAAGGAAGGAAGGAAGGAAGGAAGGAAGGAAGGAAGGAAGGAAGGAAGGAAGGAAGGGAATATCCTTCCATCCATCCATCCATTATATGGTGTTTCATTTTTTAAAGCAAAATAATTGGATATTTTCCAGTAGGATTTTCATGTACCACATTTAGCTTTTTAATTTTTTTTCAAGGTCCCAAAAAGGGTAATTAGTTGGTGAATTTGAACCGTACACACATAAATGAGTAACTCCATGGTTACAAAAGATTTCAAAATTATTACAGGAATTATGAGATGGTACCACGAATTGAGGAAACATATACAGGTTTTCAAAAAAAATGCTAATGCATTAATTCCTTGGTCACCAGCTGGAAAATCACCAAATGCTCTGTAAGAATATTATTAGCTTAAATTATTTTTGTAGAAATCTTGGATGGTTATAGAGAGTTAGCATCCTATAAAACCATTCAGAGGCTTAGTGGTCTCCAAAAGAAAGCTCCAAGAGTTCCAATATTTGAGAGGTTGTCACAAAGAAGAGGGGGGGTCAACCTATTTTCCAGGCCATCAGAAGATAGGACAAGAAACAATGGATGAAAACTAATCAAGGAGAGAAGTAACTTGGAACTAAGGAAACATTTTCTCAAGAGGAAAACAAATTAACCAGTGGAATGCCTTGCCTTCAGAAGTTATGAATGCTCCATCACTGGAGGCCTTTAAGAAGAGGCTGGACAGCCACTTCTCTCAAATGGGCATCCTTCTTCAACAGGGGGTTGAACTAGAAGACTTCCAAGGTCCCTTCCAGCTCTGTTATTCTATGTTATTACAAGAGATCTCTACCACCATAGCATGCAGAAGGCTATTCTATGCTTCAGTTTTGCTTGCTGCCCAAAAAGAAGCAAGATAAAACCAACTGTACATATACCATACATATGTGTAATAAGCATGAAATTGAATGGTAGACAGCTACCTCATATTAAAATGTTTATTTTTATTGCAGTGGGACTGCATCAATAAATAAAATCCATGCAAATATCTGAGAGACATCCCAATATTTAGATAAGTAAAAGTTGAGATCAATAGCTGAGATCTTCCCTCCCCCCCCCAAAAAAATAAAAGAATGGATGTTTTACATATTTAGATACAGATAATACTTCCAACACTGGAAGTTTTTAAGAAGAGATTGAATAACCATTTGTCTGAAGTGGTGTCGCGTTTCCTACATAAGCAGGGGGTTGGACTAGAAGGCCTCCAAAGTCCCTTCCAACTCTATTATTCTATTCTTTTCTATAATCAGAGGTGGGCTGCTATGGGTTCGTCTGAGTTTGGGTGAACCTGTAGTTAACATTATGGCCTGTTTGGAAAACCTCCAAATCCTGTACTTAGAGAGGTAGGACTAAGAGGTGTCTCTAGTTGGGACAGTGCCTGATTGGGCCCTGTGATGGAAATGTGGGTGGTGGGCAGGGGCTTGGACTTCCATTTGGGTGGGGAAAACTTGGAAACTTTATTTTATTTTTTATTTTTATTTTATTTAAATTTATATCCCGCCCTTCTCCACAGAGGACCCAGGGCGGCGCACAGGAAATTTAAAAACATACAAAATACAAAAGATAAATATATAATTTAAAATAACTATTAAGCAATCTTATCGTATGCTAAAACCAAATTTTAAAATACCCAATTTAAAACTTCCTAAAAAGTCCCCATGGGAGGTTAGGCTAGGCCGGCTTGTTGGAACAAGTATGTCTTTAGACATTGGCGGAAGAGGCGGAGGTCGGTGATGGTGCGTAATTCAGGGGGTAGGTCATTTCAGAGGGCTGGGCCCGCCACAGAGAAGGCCCTTCCCCTGGGTGTCGCCAGCCGGCATTGTCTGGCCGATGGCACCCTGAGAAGGCCCTCTCTGTGGGAGCGTATCGGTCTAAGGGATGTATGGGGCAGGAGGCTGTCTCGCATATAACTAGGCCCCGAGCCATGGAGCGCTTTAAAGATGGTCGTCAAAACCTTGAAGCGCACCCGAAAGGCCACAGGAAGCCAATGCAGCTCGCACAGGATCGGTGTTATGTGGGAGCATCTAGTGGCTCCCATAATCACCCGCGCGGCTGCGTTTTGGACTAACTGTAGCTTTCGGGTGCACCTCAAGGGAAGCCCCTTTCAGTTTTAGGTTTTTCCAGATGTGCCAGTATGACAACTGTAATAAAATGGAATTTTGAGGAGCTTCAAGCCTTGGAGTCTTCTTTCACAGGGATGTTACTTGGAACCCTGACACATAGCTTTAAACCAAAGAAATGGTTCTAAATCAAGGACTAACAGTACCATCCCAAATTTTAGATTCTTATGTATTGGCATTATCTTCTTCTTCCTGTTTCTACCTGCACACTTATGGGTTCTTACAAACTGGCATAATTAGTCATTCCATGACCCATTAAGACTTCAACCGGCACAACTTCAATGAAATTTACAGTAGTTCCTCACAAGAATAATAACTGAACCAGGCAATCCTACGCATTTTCTACCTGAACTACTTTACTATTAATTACCTCAAGCACATATGTAAATGTAAAGGTTCCCTTCACACATATGTGCTAGTCCTTCCTGACTCTAGGGGGCAGTGCTCATCTCTCTTTCAAAGCCAAAGAGGCAGTGCTGTCCGAAGACATCTCTGTGGTCTTGTGGCCGACATAACTAAATGCCAAAGAAGTCCGGAACGCTGTTACCTTCCCACCAAAGGTGGTCCCTATTTTTCTACTTGCATTTTTTATACAGGCTTTCGAACTGCTAGGTTGGCAGAAGCTGGGACAAGTAATGGGAGCTCACGCCATTATGCAGCGCTATATATATATATATTTATATTTATTAGATTTCTATCCCGCCCTATCTCCCGAATGGGACCCAGGGCGGCACACAGGAATTTAAAGATCTAAAAATACAGACAATACAAAATTCTACAAAAGTTAAAACTAAAATTAAACAATTTAGCACGTGCTAAAAAACAATTAATTTAAAAACCCAACTCTAAAAATAGAAATCCTTAAAAATCCAATGTTAAAATCTAACTCAAAATAAAAGCATACACTAACTCTAAGCAAGGCCAGTGAGATGGAACAAATGCGTTTGTAATGAGCGGCGGAAAAGGCGAAGGTCCCTTATGGCTAGGTGGTCAGGGATTACAGAGCCAGGGCCCGAGGCTGATGTTTTGCAACGCCAGGTCTGTGGTCAACAAAGCCCTCCTCGTCCATGACCTTGTGTCGGAGGGGAAACCGGACCTAGTGGGAATTGCGGAGACCTGGCTGGGCCACGAGGCCCAGCCATCATACCCTTGTCATGGTCAGACCACTCACTTCCCCTCGTAGAAATGTGCCCGCCAAGTTACCGCGTGTTTCATCAGCCACGGGCCCTAGGCAGGGGTGGAGGGGTAGCGGTAATTGTTAGGGAAAGTCTTGAGCCGAGAGAGACCACTGTACCACACACCACTGGCTGTGGTCCCTCTGCGTGAAGTGGGGCCTAGGGAGGCAGTTGGGCATGCTGATTGTATACCTGGCTCCCCGCTATGTAACAGCAGCCCTGCCCGAGCTCCTTGAGGTGATCGCCGAGATGGCGGTTGAGACCCCAGACTGGTTGTCATGGAGGACTCCAACCTGCCATCGGTGGGCGAATCATCAAAGGCAGCTCAGGAGTTCAAGGCCTCCATGACGGCCATGGACCTGACCAAAGTAATTCAGGGCCCCATGCACGAGGGAGGACACACGCTGGACTTAATTTTTGTCTCTGGTCAGTGGAAGAGTGATCTGGGTATAGGGGACGTAGCCATCATACCCTTGTCATGGTCAGACCACTCACTTCTCCGGTTCGACTTTCCAATCGCTACGCCCCACCGCGGGGAGGTGGAACCGGATTCGCCTATATGGTTCCGCCCCAGGCACCTGATGGACCCGGATAGGTTCCAGACGGTGCTTGGGCCACTACCTGTGTCCTTGATCCACGCCCCGATGGAGGACCTGGTGGCCGCATGGAATATCGCGGCCATGGGGGCCTTGGACCGGGTCGCACCCTTGCGGCCTCTCCTGCGGCGATGAGCCACCCAGGTTCCTTGGTTTACCGAGGAGCTGAGGGTGATGAAACGCCACAAGAGACGCCTAGAGAGGAGATGGAGATCCACACGGTCTGAATCTGACCGAAAACAGGTGAGAGCCCATTTACGGACTTACCTTGTGGCGCTGAGAGTGGCCAAACATCAGCATTGTGCCACTCTCATCGCATCCGCAGATAACTGCCCTGCCGCCCTGTTTAGGGTGACCTGCTCCCTCCTTCAACAGGGGACACGGTAAGCCCTTTTGCAGGGTAGAGCAGAGGAATTTGGGGAATATCTGCAGTATAAAATCGCTCAGATTCAGAACGAGTTGGCCTCCATCGAAAGTGGTCCAGTGGGATGCCCCGAGGCACATCTTGAGACAGTTTTGTGGGAAGAGTTTGACTTTGTTACTTCCGAAGATATGAACAGGTTTCGTGGGTGACTGCAAGCTACCACATGTTTATTGGACCCGTGTCCCTCCTGACTTGTACTGGCATCCTGGGAGGTTACACGAGGCTGGCTCCAGGAGGTAGTGAATGCTTCTTTGGGTGAGGGGTTCTTGCCTACCATCTTGAAAGAGGCGGTGGTGAGACCCCTCCTCAAGAAGCCCTCTCTGGACCCAGCATTGTTGGTAAATTACCGTCCGGTCTCCAACCTTCACTTTTTGGTGAAGGTTGTAGAGAGTGTGGTGGCACAACAGTTCCCCCGTCATCTGGAGGAAATTGATTATCTGGACCCGTGCCAGTCCGGCTTCCGGCCCGGGCACAGCACCGAGACGGCATTGGTCGCGTTGGTGGATGATCTCTGGAGGTCCAGGGATGGGGGTTCTTCCTCGATCCTGGTCCTATTAGACCTCTCAGCAGCTTTTGATACCATCGACCATGGTATCTTATTGCATTGGCTGGAGGGGTTGGGGGTGAGGGGCACCGTGTTACGGTGGTTCTCCTACTACTTCTCCGGTCGATCGCAATTTGTGTTGACAGGGGGGCAGAGGTCAACCTCGAGACCCCTCACTTGTGGGGTGCCTCAGGGGTCAGTCCTCTCGCCACTCCTGTTCAACACATATATGAAGCCGCTGGGCGAGATCATCCGTGGTTTTGGGGTAGAGTACCACTTCTATGCTGATGACACGCAGCTGTATATATCTACCCCAAACCATCCCAACGATGCCGTAGAGGTGATGTGCCAGTGCTTGGAAGCCGTGCGGGCCTGGATGGGAAGTAACAGACTCAGACTCAACCCGTCCAAGACTGAGTGGCTGTGGTTCCCGGCAGCCCGGTACAACCAGTTGACTCCATCACTGGGAATAGGGGATGAACATCTAACCCCTGTGGATGGGGCACGCAACTTGGGCGTCCTCCTTGATACACGGCTGTCCATGGAAGATCAAGTGACAGCCGTGGCCAGGAGGGCGTTTTACCAGGTTCGCCTGGTCCGCCAGTTGCGTTCCCTATTGGACCGGGGTGCCCTTTGCACAGTCACTCATGCACTCGTGACATCCCGACTGGACTACTGTAATGCTCTCTACATGGGGCTCCCCTTGAGGTGCACCCGAAGACTACAGCTTGTCCAGACTGCAGCCGCGCGGGCACTTATGGGAGCCTCCAGGTTCTCCCATGTAACACCACTCCTGCGCGAGCTGCATTGGCTGCCTGTCATCTTTCAGATGCGCTTCAAGGTGTTGGTTATGATCTTCAAAGCGCTCCATGGCACGGGACCTAGCTATCTGCGGGATCGCATCCTGCCCCATACATCCCCGCGGCCGATTCGCTCCCACAGAGAGGGACTTCTCTGGGTGCCTTCTACTAGGCTATGCCAGCGGGTGACGCCCAGGGAAAGGGCCTTCTCTGTGGCGGGCCCGACCCTCTGGAACGACCTTCCCCCCGAAATTAGAACAACTACGGACCTCCGCTCCTTCCGTCAAAAACTAAAAACACACTTCTTTTGCTTGACCGGCCTGGGATAATGTAACTCTTTTTAGGGTTTTTAGGGGTCTAGTTTTAGTTTTAATATGGGATTTTAGTGCAGGGTTTTAGTATAATTCATTTTAATATTGTATTATGCTTGTGGTTTTATATATGTATTTTTAAATTCCCTGTGCACCACCTCGGGTCCCTTCGGGGAGAGAGAGCGGTTTATAAATTAAATTTATTATTATTATTATTATTATGGTTCGAAGTTCGGGGGGTAGGTCATTCCAGAGGGTTGGACCCACCACAGAGAAGGCTCTTCCCCTGGGCATTGCCAGCCGGCATTGACCAGCTGATGGCACCCTGAGGAGGCCCACTCTGTGGGAGCGGACCGGTCGGAAGGAGGTATGTGGTAGGAGACGGTCCTGCAAATAACTAGGCCCTATGCCATGGAGCGTCTTAAAGATGGTCACCAACACCTTGAAGCGCACCCGAAAGGCCACCGGCAGCCAGTGCAGCTCGCGCAGGAGAGGTGTTCAAACCGACAAACTGCCGATCTTTCTGACCGACAAGCTCAACATTTTAGCCACTGAGCCAGCATGCCCTGCACACAATTGCAAAGTGATCATACAGCTCTATACCCCAGGGGCAATGTTCCAACCTTGAAGGGAACAAAATCCACTAATTCTTTCACTCTCTTTCCCCTAATCTCTGTGGTTTCTGCCTTTTCAATCCATTCTAAAAAAGGACAAGAGACACAATTGTCGTTTCTGTCTTGTTGTGTGTCAGCTTTTCCACCAGAGCCCTTGGATCCAAGCTCATAATTGCTGAGCTAAAGTATCGACATTATTTTGATCAAAAGCAATCAAGATACACAAAACAACAGTGAATAGAAATGGGGAAAATCTTTACAACGAAGGCATAATAAATTGATCTTGGAAGCCAAGATGGAGCAAAGTGAATCAGTTTTGGAGGACAGTAGTGCTCTTCCTGTAATTATGAGAAAGACACAGTGTTGGATTAAAAGAAGGTTAAAGGTGATGCAAGTTTTCTTTTTTATATAAGGTACTTAATTAGGCAAAACAGGCATCCAATGCAACAAACTGTAATGATGTCCTTACATGTCTGTTTTCATTTAAGATACTTTGCTCTTGCAGAGGCCAAGTTGCTAATTAATTTCTCTCAGTCAGAGGTGGCTGTTTCTTATAGGTATTCAGTTTACACAACTGGGGCAAGAGATATTCAAGTGCAAGAATGTAATATATATTAATCTTTGTCCTATTTCTGAACTGTCTTCGGAATGCAAAAAAAACTCCAGAGAGCAGTGCAAATAATTTAATCAGGAAATAAATATAAGAGGCCCTTTTAATGAATTGCCAAAAAGGTGGTCCAAGCAATATGTTAAAAGCAGAAAGGTCAAACACATTAGGGCACCTACGTTGACCAATCTAAAAAGCTAACATAATGGAAATAGGAGATTTCAAATCCACCTATTCTTTCTCTGCCCTTGATGTCGAGTAGATTAACCCACAATATACCTAGTCCTCAAGTTACAACTGGAAAGACTTCTGGAATTTCCATTGTATATCATGATAGTTGTACTCATGTGACCAACCCAATTTTATTTAATAGCAATAGTACTTAGACTTATATACTGCCCCATAGCGCCTTCCAGCACTCTTTGGGCAGCTTACAGTGTCTCCCAACAATGTGGGTCCTTATTTTACCAACCTTGGAAGGATGGAAGGCTGAGTCAATCTTGAGTCCTATCAGGATCAAATTCCAGGCAGGGTCAGAGTTTGTTTCCAATACTGCATTCTAACCACTGAACTACCAGGGTGCTCTCATGATGTATATTATGGTGGTCATTAAGTGAATGTGAAAGTTATAAAGCAAACGCCACAGCTGTTAAGTAAATTTATGGGATGCAATAGTTGTTTTTTTTGCTAGAACCTAGAAATGCAAGCTGGTTCCAGCAAAAAAAAAAATGTAAATAGTAGTCATGGGTTTGTGGGATTCTGGCTGCACAAATGCAGGCTGCTTGCTGAGCACTTAAATTCAACCACATGGCCATGAGGAGGAGCCATCATAACTTTGAATCTGGGTCATTAGTATCTTTTGAGTGGGTTGATCATAACTTTGAATAATCACTAAATGACTGGTCATAAGGCAAGGACTATCTAATTTCTGGAATCACATTTGGGAAATTTGTGATTCTGTCCATTGTAGAAACCCAATCATCATTTTCGCGTATGATAAGCATTGAGCTATCAAATTAACTTAACATGCTATGTGAACAAAGCCACTGTGGTTTGTTTATTTAATTATCCCTTCATTTATGGTCATTCGCTCACAAGTGGATAGCTAACAAACTTAAAAATGTAAACAAATGTAAACAATATAAATCCAGATAACTGTTCTGACCTTGACTTCCTGAGAAAGCATAAATCACAATCTTAGTCCCAAAAACCCTCTTTTATTTAGACGGCTGTGAATTATGGTCATTCACAGCTCATATTGATTCACAGTCTATGAAGAGTCCGACAGATGTCTGCTCGGGTTGCCACAGACTTTCAGGGTAATGTTGATAAGCACCCACCTTTATCTCCCTTGAAACGCTGCCAGAGAACTAATTGCCAAATAGTTTTGCAAGGCCAAACTTAGCCCAGAGTCAAATAGAACTTCTCAGAGCTTGAACCGACCAGGTGAACTAATTGCTTCCTGCATAAGGCTCACGTCCATTTGCTCCTCTTTTATGTCTTATGGGAAGGGCCAATCATTTCCCAGCTTTTTTCTTAATTGTTCTTGCTTTCTGGCAGCTCTGTGTATGCTCATATTGGGAACAGGCTCACACTGTTCTTCTGCCTCGCTGATGTCAGATTCCGGAGCCTCTGGAGGCAGCACAGAACTGTCATCTGATACAGAGCCCTCATCCCAGACTTCCTCAGACTCCAGGACTGGCCCATGTTCTTCTCCAAATTCCTCACTGTCTGACTCTGCTGCCAGCTCTGCAGGCCACTGGCAGATCACAACAATAACAGGGGGAAAAAAGTACATTCAGAATTTCCTGCATTGCACAAACTCAGCTTGGGAGCTGCGACTGAGTGACACTTAGTATGCGCAGTGGCAGAAGAAGTAAGAAATTGATGTAAAGAAGGTGAACCCAACATCGCCGATTTGGAATGATACATTCTGGCACTGACTGACTCCAATAAAATGTCTTGTCTCACTTTTACGGGATGATCAATTTGATCTAGCCTTTCTCCACTCTGACTCATCCAAACATATTGGGAGGTCAACCTCTAGAACAATGTTTCTTGACCTTGGCAAATTTAAGACGCATCAACTTCCAACTTCCAGAATTCCTCAGCCAGCCATGCTGGCTGGGGAATTCTGGAAGCTGAAGTCCAAACACTGCTTCAGAATTTCCAACTAGCACAGAAAGTTCCAGATTAGGGAAGGCTGATCTGCACTATATAATCAAGATAGTTTTTCATCTTTGTACCTTGTCAGATGTAGGTATTTGTGTACTAGCCAATGTTACACTACCTGAAAATGCTTTCAAACGCAAAATCTCAAACAACGTGCAGGAGAAGGATGACAAGAGGTATTTTCAGAACATTACTGCCTTGCCTCTCTCAGCATATTCATCTCTTTCATGAATGTCCTGAGCCTCTCGGAAGGCTTTCAGCAAGATCTTTCATCCTACATACAAATGATCAAAATAGAACTATTTTTATAATGGGTGCAATTTAGTAGGGTTATTAGTTTTGTGCCATTGCCATCCAACGTGGGACAGCATATAACTAATGGAACAAATGACATTCAACTAATGAAAGAGCAAAATAAATTAATGCAGAGTCCTTTTGAATGCAGTGCACTTTTTTTTGTAAATAATTGTTTTCCATTACCTAACACCTGTATATGTGTGTGTGCGCGTTCTTGTGTGAGTGTGTGTGGATGTGTTTGTAGGAGTGGGTGGCAATAAAGAATCCAATGTGCCTGACTTGCATAGTTTCTCATCTCCCTCCACATCAGTTCTGTTGGTGCCCTGACAAATTAAATACGTCAGCTGTCAATTATCCTAATTTTGAAAAGCAATCATGTCTGCATAACATAAAACATCATGTTTTCCTTTTATTAATCTACTGGCTCATCCACTATAAGACTAATATAATATTGTACTTCATTTCAAGATACTTTATTTCCAGGAAGACAGAATAAAATTATAACCTCTAGCTGAATCAAAACTATTTTGCAGACATACACAAGAGATCACACACACACACACACACACTCCCCAGCCATGCTAAAAACCCAACTTTCTTCTTTTGGTTAACCCCCCCCCCCCCAAAACAACCATTTCTGTCTTTCTGTTTTCCTTCCTCTTAGTTCCAATAACATGAAATCCAAAGTTGTGGAACATTTCAACTTTGGAATTACAGATTTTTCTTGCAAGCTTAGTTTTCAAAGGCATAAATCTTCCCCTTTTGAGGGAGTCTTCACCTTTTAAAAGCTGGCAATGTTTGTGTTAAGCCTCACAGAGACTTAAACGTTTATTTTGGCCTTTATGGTTTGGTTTATGGTTTATGGTTTATTAAATTTATATACTGCACCCTTTCCCAAAAGGGACTTGGGGCGGTGCACAGGCAATTTAAAAAACATATATAAACATAACAATATACAAAATATAAAACCAGATTAAATTAATATCCCTGTGCTAAAAAATTTAAATATGTTACGACAATATCCCTAAAAACCAATTTAAAACAATTTAACTGCAGACTATGGCTAGGTGATGTGAGTTAAGACAGGCCGGCCTGTTGGAAAAAATAAGTTTTAAGGTTCTGGCGGAAGGAGCGGAGGTCCGTGATCGTTCTCAGTTCGGGGGGTAAGTCGTTCCAGAGAGTTGGGCCCTCCACAGAGAAGGCCCTTCCCCTGGGCATCGCCCACTGGCATTGCCTATTGGACGGCACCCGGAGAAGTCCCTCTCTGTGGGAGCGAATCGGCTGAAGGGATGTATGAGGCAGGATGCGATCCCGAAGATAACTAGGTCCCGTGCCATGGAGCGCTTTAAAGATGATAGTCAACACCTTGAAGTGCACCCAAAAGACCACAGGCAGCCAGTGCAGCTCGCGCAAGACCGGTGTTACATGGGAGCGTCTAGGAGCTCCCATAATTGCCCGCGCGGCTGCGTTCTGGACTAACTGCAGTCTTCGGGTGCACCTCAAGGGAAGCCCCATGTAGAGAGCATTGCAGTAGTCTATACGGGATGTCACAAGTGCATGAGTGACTGTGCGAAGGGCATCCCGGTCCAATAATGGCCGCAACTGATGAACCAGGCAAACCTGGTAGAACACCCCCCTGGCCACGGCCATCAAGTGGTCTTCTAACGACAGCCTGGTATCCAGGAGGACGCCCAAGTTGCGTGCCCTATCCACGGGGGCTAGATGTTCGCCCCCAATGGCCAGTGATGGTGTCAACTGGTTGTACCGGGACACCGGAAACCACAGCCACTCCGTCTTGGAAGGGTTGAGTCTGAGTCTGTTTCTTCCCATCCAGATCTGCACGGCTTCCAGACACCAGGACATCACTTCGACGGCATCGTTGGGGTGGTTTGGGGTAGATATATACAGCTGTGTATCATCAGCATAGAGATGGTACTCTACCCCAAAACCACGGATGATCTCACCCAGCAGCTTCATATATGCGTTGAACAGGAGCGGCGAGAGGACTGACCCCTGAGGCACCCCACAAGTGAGTGGTCTCGAGGTCGACCTCTGCCCTCCTGCCAACACAAATTGCGATCGGCCGGAGAGATAGGAGGAGAACCACCGTAAAATGGTGCCCCTCACCCCCAACCCCTCCAGCCGATGCAATAGGATACCATGGTCGATGGTATCAAAAGCCACCGAGAGATCTAACAGGACCAGGATGGAGGAACAACCCCCATCTCTGGCCCTCCAGAGATCATCCACCAATGCGACCAATGGTGTCTCGATGCTGTGTCCAGGCCAGAAGCCGGACTGGCGTGGGTCCAGATAATCAATTTCCTCCAGGTGGCGAGGAAACTGTTGCGCTACCACACTCTCTACAACCTTCGCCAAAAAGTGAAGGTTGGAGACCGGACGATAATTTACTAACAATGCTGGGTCCAGGGAAGGCTTCTTGAGGAGGGGCCTCACCACCGCCTCTTTCAAGACGGTTGGCAAGAAACCCTCACTCAAAGAAGCATTCACAAGTTCCTGGAGCCAGCCTTGTGTAACCTCCCAGGATGCGAGTACAAGCCAGGAGGGACACGGGTCCAATAAACACGTGGTGGCTCGCAGTCGCCTACGCAACCTGTCCATATCTTCGGAAGTAACAGAGTCAAACTCCTCCCATAATGGTATCTCAAGACCTGCGTCCACTAATCCCTCTAGACCACTTTCGGTGGAGGCCAGTTCGCTCTGGATCTGAGCGATTTTATCCTGCAAATACTCTCCAAATTCTTCTATTCTGCCCTGCAATGGGGCTTCCCACGGCCTCTGTTGAAGGATGGAGCGGGTCACCCCGAACAGGGCAGCAGGGCGGTTATCTGCAGACGCAATAAGAGTGGCACAGTAAGGACGTTTGGCCACCCTTATCGCCACAAGGTAAGTCCTCAAATGGGCTCTTGCCTGTGTTCAGTCAGATTCGTACCGTGTGGACCTCCATCTACTCTCTAGGTGTCTCTTGCGGCGTTTCATCACCCTCAATTCCTCAGTAAACCAAGGAGCCTGGGTGACTCGCCGCCGCATGAGAGGCTCCGGCAGCCACAATACTCCATGCGGCCACCAGGTCCTCAGTCGGTGTGCGGGTCAGGGTCACAGGTAGGTACCCAAGCTCCATCTGGAACCTTTCAGGATCCATCAGGCACCTGGGGCGGAACCACCTAGGAGTCTCTGATTCCACCTCCCTGCGGTGGGGTGTAGCGGTTGGAAAGTCGAGCCGGAGAAGTGAGTGATCTGACCATGACAGGGGCAAAATGGCTAAATCCCCTATACCCAGATCACTCGTCCACTGACCAGGGACAAAAATCAGATCCAGCGTGTGTCCTCCCACGTGAGTGGGACCCTGAATTACTTGGGTCAGGTCCATGGCCGTCATGGAGGCCATGAACTCCCAAGCTGCCTTGGATGATCCGCCCAGCGATGGCAGATTGAAGTCTCCCATGACTACCAGTCTGGGGGTCTCAACTGTCACCGTAGCAATCATCTCAAGGAGCACAGGCAGGACCTCTGATACATAGCGGGGAGCCAGGTATATAACCAGCATGC
Organism: Rhabdophis nuchalis; assembly: GCA_039707465.1. Classification (NCBI taxonomy): domain Eukaryota; kingdom Metazoa; phylum Chordata; class Lepidosauria; order Squamata; family Natricidae; genus Rhabdophis; species Rhabdophis nuchalis. The sequence continues at coordinate 21,060,166 of CM077647.1, forward strand.
CCAACTGCCTCCCTGGGCCCCACTTCACGCAGAGGGACGCACAACTGGTGGTCTGTGGTACAGTGGTCTCTCTCGGCTCAAGACCTTCCCTAACAATAACCGCTACCCCCCCACCCCTGCCTAAGGCCCGGGGTTGATGAAACACGCGGTAACCTGGCGGGCACATTTCCACGAGCGGAAGACCTCCCTCGTGGCCCAGCCAGGTCTCCGTAATCCCAGCCAGGTCCGGGTCCCCCTCCGACACAAGGTCGTTGATAAGGGGGGCTTTGTTGACCACGGACCTGGCATTACACAACATCAACTGTGGGCCCTGGCTCTGTGAACCTGGACCACCTAGATCGCGGGGGGAGCCCAGGGGGCTGGTGCATGTGACCACCTGTAGCCAACGGCCACACGCCTCCACCCGGTGGTGACCTTCCTGTCTCCCATCGCCCCGGCCCCTCCCTACAACCGTTCTGATCGAACAACTCTCTGTACAATCGACCCGTATTCCCCCTCCCGTCTTGGACTCACCCACTTCATTCCCGTCATCACCAACTGGCCTGGCCCTAATCCTAGCCCTAGACTGCCTAATCCCTCTTTCCACCCTGGAACCCCCTAAAAGCCGAATAACATATTTGATTAAAATATGATTTGATTAGTCCGTCCTCGAAGTGGGCCCTCGATAGAGAGGAGGGCCAAGCCTGCGAGAGAGGGGACTCCCGCAGGGCAATGAGGTCTGCCCTTGAGTACATGATGACATATAAATAATAGATATAAATATAAATATAATATAAAATGGGTCACATAGTTGGTTATGGAGAACATTGTTGGCATATAAAATGTTTGAATTAGATGTTAAAAATTGATGTTAAGATAGTTAAATAATTCGTATTAAATTCATATTAAAATAAGTTCACATGCTCCAGTGAGATATAGTCAGGCTCTTACAGTTCTTGCAACTCTTACAGTTCTTACGATCATAGTCTGTCCGAGTAGGGTATGATGGAGTATAGTCTGGAGATAGGAGGTAGGTCCGGCCATTCTTTTTCAGTCCAAGTCTGCAGGCCTTAGATCTTTCCCAGCAAGGCCTACCCAGATCTTATCAGGGCTCTCAGGGCTCTCCTGGCCTTATGTCCTCCCCAAAAGCCCAGGAGGCCTGAAAGGCCTGGGCCGGCCGCTCTTCCATCTCCCGGCCTGGCCCGACCTGACCTGGCCCGACCTGGACAAGGCGACGACAGCCAGCCGATGTCTCTCGGCCTCTCAGGCCTTGGTCCACCCAAAAGGCCTAAAAGGCCCGGAGCCGGCCACTCTTCCACCTTCTGGCCCGGCTCGGCCAGGCCGAAGGCGCCGACAGCTGGGCGGTATCTCTAATCTTCTCAGGCCTCAGCTCCGCTCTTGCCTCTCCCGGCCGCCCTGTCTCACCTCCTCCTAGGGCCTCCTGGGCCTCGGGCCGGCCGCTCTTCCACCTACCATCCCGGCAAGCCTCTCCTCTCCTCTCCTTTAATTCATTTCCCAATGTAAAAATAAATGCAATGCTAAAAATTGGCAATCAACCTTTTTAGACAAAGTTACTGGGGATGAATATGCATATGTATAGAGTAGAAATAAATTGTTTGGACCTCTTTGTTGTATTTTAGGCCTGGCAATGGTGCCTGAATAATGTATTTATTGTTCTTATGGATGTCCTATAGAACAGGGGTCTCCAACCTTTGCAACTTTAAGTCTGAAGGACTTCAGCTCCCAGACTTCTCCAGCCAGCTTTGCTGGCTGGAGAATTCTGGGAGCTGAAGTCCTTCAGACTTAAAGTTGCAAAGGTTGGAGACCCCTGCTATAGAACAATCAGTCTAGGAGTACCACAACTCTCTTCTATAGAGATTCTCAGTCATCCAGATCATGATTGTCCCAAAGTGGCTTTTTCAAGAGTCAATTGGACTTTCTGGTTTTTCTTTGATGATGTTTCACTTCTCATCCAAGAAGCTTTTTCTTCATCCTTTTTCTTGGATGAGAAGTGAAACATCTTCAAATAAAAATAAGAAAGTCCAGCTCCTCTTGAAAAAGCACTTTTGGTACAACTCTCCTTGTCATGCTCATTTTACCTACTTTTGACAATAATTTGCTTTCTTGGATGGCTTCTATGGATTGGAAGTTGGAGGTACTCTTTGTTCTGACCGAGGCTTCCCAAGAGCATGAAGCAAACTCCATGTCCCGACAAAAAACCATTTTATTAATTTATTGTGAATTTTGCTCATTCACATCCAACAAAGTCTTTCGAGGGAGGATTTACTGTCACAAACCTTATCTGGCTTGGAGCGCTGCCATGCCAATATCTGAAAAACTTGGCAAGGAGTCTCAGAGAGTCACAAACCAATTAAGTGAACTAACTGTCTCCTGCAACTCCACTCCCCTTTCGCTCCTCTTTTATTTCTTCTGGGAGGGTCCATTCATCATCCACCTGTGGCCTTATTCCCAAGTTGACCCCTGTTATTTAGCTGTTCCCTTCATCTGGCAACTCTGTGCATGTGCACACTGGGAACAAGCTCCAGCTGTTCATCTGCCTCACTGACTCTGAAGGCAGCTGAAAACTGGCATATGGCTCTTGCCCCCCCTCTGCTTCCAACACAGAGTCCTCATCAGAGCCTTCCCCAGACTCCAGGACTGGCCCATGTTCCTCCCCAACCTCCTCACTGTCTAAATCTTCTGCCAGCTCTGCTGGCTGCTGGAGAACTACAACACTCTTTCCTGAAGCAGAGGTTCAATCAGAGGTCACAGGGAGGAGAAAAGATCCCCCAGCCCTTCAGGAGTATGAAGTGACATGGCTGGTCACTCGTACTCTTTCAATTGAACATCTATATGACGCTGCCTGCAGAGGCAATTCACTGGTGTCTGAGTGATATTATCAATTTACAGATGTCAGGGCAAAGAAGAGATGTAGTAGAGCAGCAGTCTTCAACATTTTTGGAACCAGAGACTGCTTTTTTTGGAAGACAATTTTTCCACAGACTGGGGCGTATGGAGTTTTGCTTACTCATCCACTGCTCATTTCCAGCTATGTGGCCTGGTGCCACACAGCCATCTCCAGTCATGGACCAGGTGCCAGTCCATGGCCTGGGTTTTGGCGACCTCTGTACTAGAGAACCTATCTGGATCTGGACCAGGGCCTGATTGGGGAAGAAAAAGTTTAATTTAATTTAAAAATAGCAACTATGGCCGTGGAAACCTTCCAGTTCAGGGATGTTTCATCTTAGATTTGGGACAGAGGTATCTCTTTCTACGTGGATTCATTGGTAAACTGAATCATTGGTTTTATGGTTATTGATAATGGTTTAATCATTCATTCCTTTAATTCCCAATCTCTACTTAAGATTGGATAGTAATTGTAGTCAAAAGGGCTTTTGCACAGGTGTATCTAGTATACCAAAAACAACACTTCCTGGGCTAAGAACCCATGCTTGTAATTATTCATGTCTTTGTCACCTCTTTGTAATTTGGCTTGTGTGAGAATCCTTTTAATACTATCTGGATGTTTAGCTATACCAATCACAGAACATTGGAGGTCTTCGAGTCCAACCCCCTGCTCAAGAACACCCTATAGCAGGGGTGTCAAACTTGCAGCCCATGGGCTGGATGCATCATGCACTGCCCCCCCCCCTGTTTTAGCCAAGGGAAAAAAGCCACAAAACATCATATGATGTGATGCTGCGAGTTTCACACCCCTGCCTTATAGCATTCCAGACAAATGGCTGTTCAATCTCTTCTTAAAACTTCTGTTGATGGGGCATTCAGAACTTATGGAGGCAAGTCATATTTTCATGCATGTTCATCAAGAATTCAGATGCACTAATTTCTGGTAATGGATACCACCCTTCCATAATCCTTGCAGTGTTTCAAGATTCATCTTAAATTTACTATTCCTACAGTATTTAATCTGTTATTGACTGTAAATATTGATCCAGCAGTTAATTTGGATGACACAGAGTGATAGAGCTGAATGTTATTATAATTTTTATGACACTTCATGCCAAAACGTGATTATCACATCCAATTTCATACAGATAATAAACAGGAAAGTGGGTGAGAAAGGAGAGGAGAACATTGCGGGACTGCTCTAAGCCAGATGGGCTTTATGGATTTTAGTAGAAACTACCCCAATTGCCATTTTCTAAAAATGATTATGAAGATAAGAGTAAAAGCACCATACCGATGGATCTGATGTCCAGAAACTCCAGAAACTCACCATGGTCAAGAGTATCAAAACAGCTGAGAGGTAAAGAACACAAACAATATTGCATTCTTCTCACAGGAGTCTACAACATCAATTATATAAAAAGAAGAACATTGCCTTTGTTACTTACTTACAGTAGCACAATGATTCTTCATATGTACAGATAGTCCTCAACTTATGGCCATAATGAAACCTGGCCATTATGACTGAAACATTTGGTGGTCATTAAGAAATATTATCATGGTTCCAAGTAATGAACTCCGGGAAGTCAGGAATCTGATGCTTGCTTCAGGTTCAAGAATTCCTTTATTGAGTACATCTGTTCTGACTGAGGCTTCCCAAGAGCATGAAGCAAACTTCTTGTCCCGACAAAAAACCCTTTTATTAATTTACTGTGAATTCTGCTCATTCACCTCCAGCAAAGTCTTTCAAGGGAGGATTTAAAATTGCAGACCGTATCTGGCTTGAAGAGCTGACAGGCTGATATCTGGAAAACCTGGCAAGGAGTCTCGGAGTGTCACGAACCAATTAAGTGAACTAATTGTCTCCTTCAAACTCCACTCCCCTTTCACTCCTCTTTTATTTTCTCTTGGAGGGGCCATTCATCATCCACCTGTGGCCTTACTCCCAAGTCAACCCCTCCTCTTCAGCTGTTCCCTTCGTCTGGCAATTCTGCACATGGACACACTGGGAACAGGCTCCAGCTGTTTGTGTGCCTCACTGATATCTGACTCTGAAGACATCTGATAATTGGCTTATGGCCCTGGCCCCCTATCTACCTTTGGCGCAGAACCCTCATCAGAGCCTTTCCCAGACTCCAGGACTGGCCCATGTTCCTCCTCAACCTCCTCACTGTCCAAAATCTGCTCCTAGCTCTGCAGGCCACTGGCAGGCCACAACAACATCATATTGGCACTTAGAAAGATTAAGCTAACTCTAAATTATTCCTGCACATAGGGATAATTAAAAGAATAGGATTTCCCCAACCCGCTAGGTCTCTCAGGTCACATGGGCCAACCAGTCCAGTCTTAGGTTGCCACCTTGCTCCAACAGGTGCCCAATGACATAACCTTGCTTCACACACCAGTTGGTAGATGTTATGACCACTCAGCTGAGACACCCCATCCTAAATTCCCCCCCCCCCTTGAATGGCAACCAAGAAATGAAGCAGAAGCAAGCATGGTTTCAGTTGAAGTCATTCTGCAGGTTGACAAATATGTCCACATGTCTTATTTAATGATCCCATCCCTGATTTCTCTGCAATCGTTAAGCACCCATGTGAGTCATTAAACAAGTCATATCCCCAGCTTACAAGTAGCCTCCCTGGGCCTCCACCACCCTCTGAGGCACCTTATTATCTGCTTCCCCTTTCTTGAGTTATCCAAAGGACATTGGCTTGTTTTCTCACTTCACAGTGTCCCTGTTAAACTTGCGCATGTATCTCACATGTCTGGGTGCCACAGCCCAACCCCTCATCATCAATCCTTCACTTATCATTTTAGTAGATTCTGAAAGTAGCCACTCTAAAGAATGAACATTCTACAGAGTGGAGACAGGGGTGGGCTTCTACAGTTTGCCTGGGTTCAGGACAACCCATAGCTAACATTATGGCTGGTTTGGAAAACCTCCAAATTCCACCCCTGGCTGGCCCACCCTGCCCACCCCACGACTCCCCTCCCAGGAGGGGAGTCTCTACGTGGCCCATTTTGGATGCACGTTTAGCGCAGGATGCGCACAGAGGCTCAGGGAAGGAGAAAAACAGGCCTCCTGAAAGTTCTGGAAGGCCTGAAATAGGTCCATTTCCAGCCTCCAGAGTGCCTCCAGAGTCAGGAGGCAGTTTTTGCCCTGCCAGAGGCTCGAAAAAAGCCTCTGGAGCCTGCAGAAGGTGAAAATGCCATCCCACAGCCATGGTGCATGCCCACCATGGCCATGCCCACCCAGCAACTGGGCAGAGAACCCATTGCTGAAATTTTTGAAGCCCGCCTCTTAGAGGAAGCCATGTGATGCTATTCCAGAAGTGGTTGCCACTTTGGGATTGGGTGCTTTAAATGATCAAGTGAACTTCTCAGAAGAAACTGCCCCATGCAGAAAATCCCAGTGCTACTGTAAGTATTTACACCAGAGGAATGAGGTTCCTTTTTTGTAAGCTATAGAGTTTAACTTGACAAGTACTGTACAACAATGTCTTTTTCAGTCCCTCCCCCACCCCAATGCTTCACCTTCCCCCATCATCATGAACAGTGAAAATTAAAAAGCAGTGAACCCTGAAGCAGAAGTTTTCGAAAGTGCCTGGAATTTAACCATAGTGCCCTTCAAATTTCGTCAGACAAACAGTCCTTCTGTGCACATTCATTTATCCTATTTTTGCCTTCAAAGCCATTGTTGTTACATTCACTAATCCAAGTTTACAGAATACCTTTAGTAAGATTAGCAGCATTTTATGCTCAGACCAAAGGGTTTAGTGTAAAATGCTAACATCTGTCAGAATAATCTAAACATTCTCCTAATGACATCTTATGCCGCTAATAGCTAACCATTATAAGGAGAATTCTAAAGATGTTGCATTTGGTGATTTACAAATGCCATTAACAGAATAGCATCTGTGTTGTTTAATCTTTAATCAAAATGTATTCAGTGGTGTTTACTCACGTCTGGAAAATGAGGAGATCCAGGAAATGTAAACCAATGAAAACAATCCAATCATTTTTTGAAGACATTTTGGAGATGAATTGTTCGTTTTCCCAAGCATAAACTGAGAACTATTGAAAACAAACAATATGGCGGTTGGCCAAATTTCTGTCTCTGTTCTTCATCCCAAACATTTTTAACGTACAAAATTCCACAGTTCTACTGCAAGGCAGATTTTACATGCAAATGATTGGCTCATTGGTTTCCTAGGCCTTATTATTTTCAAAAAGAAAAAAAAATAATTTGACTGAATTATTTGAGACACACTTCTTTGTATCTACTAAGTCTGTTCACTACAGTGAATTCAAATGTTTGCATTTGGGGGGGGGGTAGGCTTCCCTTGGGTTCATCTTGTTTTAAGTGTTGACAATTTGACAGCAAAAAACATCAAGATGATTGCGTTCTGCCACAGGAAGAAACAATTTGTGAAAACTGCCATCTTCCCTAAGATTGACATGGACTTTGAAACAGACACAGTAACATCAGTGACCATGAAACTCATCTTGGCAGAAGAAAAAGGTCCAAAAAAATGTCACTCCTGCTGGTAAAAGGGAGGGGGGGACAGGGAAGAGAGAGACTGAGTCATCTAGAAGAAAGAACTCTGAGATGAAACTCAGCGGAAAGAAGTAAATGAAAAACTCATCTCTATTGTTCTCAAGAAATTTACATTCACATGGATGAAACGCTGAGACCAGGAAAAAAGAATGCAGAGTATTTGGGTATATGAGGTACCTTGCTCAATAGTAGTAGCTGTGAGAGGGGTTTTTGAGTCCTAGTGGACAACCATTTAAATATGAGCCAGCAGTGTGCAGCAGCTGCCAAAAAAGCCAACACAGTTCTAGGCTGCATAAACAGAGGAATAGAATCAAGATCACATGATGTGTTAATACCACTTTATAATACCTTGGTAAAAGCCATGCTGCATTCAGTTTTGATCACCACGAGGTAAAAAAAGATGTGGAGACTCTAGAAAGAGTGCAGAGAAGAGCAACAAAGGTGTTTAGGGGACTGGAGGCTAAAACTTATAAAGAATGGTTGCTGGAATTGGCTATGTCTAGTTTAATGAAAAGAATGAGGACTAGGAAGGAATGTTGATATTCTGGGAAGGGGACAGGGTAAAAATAAAAACATTAACTGAGGCGGAGACGTTTATTAAAAAACATTCCTCCCAGTTGAGAGGGGAAGATGGGGGAACAGAAGGAGCGACGGCCTTGCCTGGAGACGGGAGGGAAGAGTCAATTGCGAAAAGACTTAGGTCTCAAAAATGATTTATTTGAAAACTTATTGTGATTGTTGATACACAAGAAAATGGCAAAGGGAAAGATGATTGATTATATGGAGTATAAGATTTAATTTTTTCTATATGCGTATCCTTTATTTTTAAAATTGTATATGTACGAAGGTTTTTTTTGGGGGGGAGGGACATCGCCAATGGCAGGGAAGATGCCAAAATGTTATTGCACCTTGTACCCCTTTCTCTGTAAAAATTTCAAAAACTAATAAAATTCTTTTTAAAAAAGGAAAAAGAAAAGAATGAGGACTAGGAGAGACATGATAGCAGTGTTCCGATATCTCAGGGGTTGCCACAAAGAAGAGGGAGTCAAACTATTCTCCAGAGCACCTGAGGACACGACAAGAAGCAAAAGGTAGCTACTGATCAAGGAGACAAGCAACTTAGAACAAAGGATAAATTTCCTGATAGATAGAACAATTAATTAGTGGAACAACTTGCCTCCAGAAGTTGTGAATGCTCCAACACTGGAAATTTTAAACAAGATATTGGGTAACTATTTGTCTAAAATGGGTTTCTTGCCTAAACAGGGGGGTTGGACTAGAAGACCTCCAAGGTACCTTCCAACTATTCTATTCTATTCTGTTGTGTTCTGTTCTTTATGTTCTATTCTGCAATGCATTTCCAACCCAAGACAAAGCACATTTCTTTAGTTATCAAGGGAGGTGAACTTTTATGAAAAAAATATTGATATAATGATGTCATTAGATCACAGCTACTAGTCTAGTCACTGGAATTTAAAAAAAACAATTCTTCAATTTATAAGAACTGATATCATTGGACCATAGAATGTGAGAAACATAAAGAAAACTTAAAGTTCAGGTGGTTCTCAACTTACAACAGTTATTTAGTGACTGAAATTACAACGGCACTGAAAATGGTGACTTATAACCATTTCTCACACTCATGACCATTGCAGCTTCCCAAAGGTCACATGATTTACAGTCAGATGTTGACAACTGACCTATATTTATGACAGGGTCATGTGATCACCTTTTGCGAACTTTTGACAAGCAACGTCAATAGGGAAGCCAGATTCATTTAACAACTATGTGACTAGCTTATCAACTTCAGTGACTCAATTAACAAATGTGGCAACAAAAGTTGTAAAATGCAACAAATCGACTTGATATATTTTTCCCTTAAAAACATAAATTTTATGGCTCAGTTGTGGCTATGATGTTAGAATAAAAATTGATGACTTTAGAATAAAAATTACTATAATAAAAATAATAATTGAACTCACTAGTCATCTTATCTAGGACAGGGACTCCTGGAATGAATGAATGAATGAATGAATGAATGAATGAATGAATGAATGAATGAATGAATGAATGAATGAATGAATGAATGAATGTATATAAATGAATATATTGAATGAATATTGAATGTATATATGAATGAATATATTGAATGAATGAATGAACAAACAAACAAACAAACCAATAGCTTTCAGAAAAAATCCCTTTGTAACCAGGTGTTTGGCTAAGATAGTTGCATCTATACTTTGTTCAGTATGAGAGAAGAAAGAAAAATGATATAACCATATCAATACAGTGGCATACTAGCCATTCAATATTCCTTCCTTCCTTCCTCCCTCCCTCCCTCCCTTCTTTTTTGGGGAAGGATGGGATGCTAGATCCTAAAAAAAGATGAATGGATAAAGATGGAAAATTTAAAAAAAAAGTTTATATACCAGGTAGAAAACATTACCTGCAAAGCTGGGGTGAATAGAAGCCTGAATATGAATGCCAATGAGCCTTAAAAGTAAATACCAAACTCAAAGGAATTAATTTTTTCTCCTGGATAAATTCCAAAAGCAGAGTGACCCCAGCAATGTATTCAGAAATATTAATCTTACAAAGCAGACAGAAGAAAATAGTTGGTCAGCTCTTCAATCTCTACAGTAACTGACTCAGCTAGAGCTTGAAATATGTTTTGCACTGGAAATTTTTTATAAAGCAGCATCTAGGCCATATGCATTCAAAGGGATTTTTTTCCATAGGTCTCCCCCTAAAATGTTTGAAAATCAATTCAGGTTTTTGCCATTCCATCTGATGATGAGATCTTCTGATGAAATGCACCCACCTCTCATCTGGTTTCATAAGAACATTTCACTGAGCTTCAGAAAAGACAACGCTCAGGAGAAAACAAGGCTCAACAGAAGGTAAACTGGTCTATGTGTCAGCTACTCATAGAGATGGTGCAGTGGTTAGAGAGCAGTACTGCAGGCTACTTCTACTGCCTCACCAGGCTCAAGGTTGATTCAGCTTTCCATCCTTCTGAGGTGGGCAAATTGAGGACCCAGATTGTTGGGGGCAATATGTTGACTCTGTAAACCGCTGAGAGAGGGCTGTAAAAGCACTGTGAAGCAGTATATAAATCTAAGTACTACTGCTATTGTTACATGAACCTAAAATTATTTTCCTGACCCTCCCAAACAATTTCTCTGAAGAACAAAGGTCCAAAAGAGGACCTTTATTTACCCTAAGCCCAGCATACCATCTGATCTCGACATTTAAGGCAACAGCAAGTAGATTCCTGTGCTACTGTCCCTTCCTTGCACAACACAAAAAGGTTGCTTTCCCACTGTTTCTTTGCTTGGCTGAGCAGTGCAAATGTTTTAATTCCTGCAATCCCCAAAAAACAATCACTCTCAGGAGGATCAATTTAATCTCCATCTTATGTATTCTAGGCCCCCCTCATCCAACCCTTTGACAACTTAGTGTGAGTGCGAATTTATTAGTAGCTGGGTCATTTTAAGCAAAATTCTAAATAGCCAGCTTGCAGTTTGGAAAATGAAATACTTTCTACTGCCTCTAATAATAATTAGATTGGAAAGTTGAGGCAATAAAGCAACACTCTTAGGGTGATTAGATCTCTACCGGGTTTCCAGCTTTTTACAGAAACAGCCCTATTTGATTTATAGGCCCTGTAAATGTTTCACATTTTAAAAAGGGGCTGGGAACACATCAATCCTGAGGATTGGCTTTCTCTTAATATGGTCAGATGCAAGAGCTAAATGTCATATAGATACTGTTCAAAAGTGCTTCTTAATATGCCATGCAGTTCATCTGCAAGGAAAAACTTAGCTGCATCACCTCTAGAGAATACAGTATAGCAGTATACCTATGGAACATACTTTTTAATTATTTTTATACCCAGGATAATTTTGCCAAAGAAAACTGGAAATGTTTCAGCTTTTTATATGTTTGTTTATACAATATACGCGAGCAGCTAGGTTTTTCTCGGATTGCAGAAATTTCAGTATTAGAATCATACCCTCTTTCTCTCCCCATATAAAATGTTTAATTACATTTTCTTAACAGTGAAAATGATTATTATCAATTTTTTACACTCCACATCTCATCTGATTTCAATTTCTGTTATTTTTTGTTTGAAAAATGAGCAACCAATACTGGATGCATTTAAAGATCATACAGCTGTGCCAAATTTATTATGTGACTTACACATTACATCTAAAATTAGTTTGGGTCTTATACCAAGTTAATTAGTTTCAAGAGATGCTGTCCTTAACTTCAATTTCTTATTACATATGTTTCTTTTTACATATCAAAAAGTATCATATTACCTAACAGCTGATCCTCAGCAAGTGTCATCAGAATAACTGTCTGTAGCATATCCACCATCCATGTTCATGAGCAATACAATTATATGCATGCAAAAAGCTGAGCATTAAAAAAAATCATTTGGTATAACTGTAATGTATAAAAACATCTGCCAAGCTTTTAATTGTTTATTTAAATGTTTGACTTTTACTTGGACTTTGTGTTGACACCATTCTGTTATATGTTTTTGTCTTTGCTTTACTACCGAAAGCTGCCTTACTGGCATATAAATAGAAATGTGAGATATAAGTCCAATAATAAATAACAATTATTGTACCCATACTATTAAAGTAGTGGATTTCTAATGCTATGTTCCTAAAATAGCAAAAATCAATATATATATATATATATATATATATAGATAGATAGATAGATAGATAGATAGATAGATAGATGGATGGATGGATGGATGGATGGATGGATGGATGGATGGATGGGTTTGAAATAATGACTTTTATTTCAAATTTAAGAATAAAAGCATTTACTTTTTCAAAAGTTTTAAATATGTATTCCTTTCACATACTATAGAACTCAACTTTTGATTGCATATTTTAGATGATCTTTGAGCAGCATTATGGTTTTTTTCCCTAGCCTTTGCTCACTGAAATAATGTTTCAAAAATGCAGAAAACCTTGTGCTATTTTTCAACAGGGAGACAGAGAAAAAGGAAAGGGAAAAATTAAAATGAAGGGGAAAAAAGGAAAGATCAGCCCCTCCCACTTTAAAATGTCAGAGATTAAAGGAAGAATGATCGGAAATCCTATGAACTTTGAACAATCTCTGCGAGTAGATGGAGATCAATACTCAAATAGATATTAAATGTTAACATATTCCAGGAGAATCCAGAGTATGATCATGATGGATGTGGAGGTCGCATGTACATTTAGAAATGAAAAAGAGGCTTAAATGGAAATATATCATTTTTCAACAACTCAATGGACTTCTCAAAGCTTCAGAGCGATGCCTGAGAAAGACTGATCTATTTAGCAATCTCCATCAAACCATATGTTATAATAAATCATATAGGAAAGGCTTTGGAAATTTATATGGAATTGACACTCTTGGTCTTAATTGCTCATTAATAAGCAGAAATGTTTTTTAAAAAAAGATATGTTAATACAACTTCCTCTGATATGTTGTTTGGAAAATATTATGAGTGAGAAAAATAAAAACAAAATCTTGCCACATTTATTTGAACATATATTTCTATGAATTTCTTATCAATTTCAAAGGAAAGTGTTTCCATAGCTTTTCCTGGTAGATGTGTCACTTACAGAGTTTGATTGGTTTCCAAAGAATCTATTTAAAGGATTAGGAAATTATTAGAAGATTTTACACATGCAGAATGATCTTCTCTGATCAGATGAAGAATCAAATTCCAGTAATTGTTTTAATTTTCATGGAAAATAATCTACTGATAGTCCACAATTTATGACCAAAATTGAATCCAAAATTTCCATTGCTAAACCAGACAGTTACATGTGACTTTTGTCCCATTTTATAACCTTTTTTTGTCACAGTTATTAAGTGAATGACTTGTTAAGTTAGTAACATGGTTTTTAGGTGAATCTGGCTTCCTCTGTTACTTTTCTTATCAGAAAGTTGAAAAATGTGATCACATAAACTTGGTAACAGCAATAAATACATGCCAGTCTGCCAAGCATCTGAATTTTAATCATGTGATTGTGAGGAAAAGTGTGAAAAACAGTCATAATACTTTCTTCAGGGCTGTTGTAACTTTAAATGATCACTAAATGAATTATTGTAAATGTTACAGACTTCTGATTTGTGATGGTCCCAAAAGTCTGAAGTCTTCCTCATAATACTAAAATGTGGAATGATTAGTAGAGTAGAGAAGAGCAGAGTATAGAGTGGCTTTTATTGTCATTTTACACCATGTATACAACAAAATTGGTTATCTGATAAGGTTTTAGCATCCTCATGAAATTTGGGTTGATTGGGGGAGGGAACTAAACTCAAATATCCTGATTCCGACAGGAGAATATTTGTGATTTGTTTCTCACACACCCGTACTTCCTTTAATTCCATATCACTTGATTGCTGGAAGTTGAATATATGGATGGATTTCATTAGAAAATACAATTATCTTAGATGGAACGATGCATTGCATCATTAAAAAAAACACCCTCATTCGGACAACAAAGTGTCACTTCTATTTTACTTGCATGCTGCATTTAGCATGAATATAGCTTAATTAAACCAATATTCTCTGACTGTGTGATTTATTGAATCACAATACTGTCACAGACTTAGTGTAAAATATATGTTAGTCTAAAGAACACAGTTAGCTCCCTTTTAAACATGCTCTTCAATTTGCATATCTGAGAGTAAAAGACACGTATGTACCAGTGAAAACAATCTACTATTGAGGAAATGATAATCACAGCTACATTAAGCTCCCTGATAGAAGAGGAGGATGCAAACAAGAAAAATAGACTCATCCAGGACTAATTAGTATATGCTTCAATATATCGTTATCCTTCTAGTGTAAACCTTTGTAAAGAATTTCCATTTATCCAAACCTCTGATTGCCTCAATAATTTGATTACTTCAAACCATTTAGAAAAATCAGACAATACTGTAAGGATGTCAACTATTTAAATTGATATTAACACCGGAGACTTAAATCAAAGCTTTAATTCGCTTTGATTTAAATCAATCCTCTCTCTTCATTTTTGTTGTCTTCTGTGGGGGCTAATAGCAAAGCTAATGTCAGAATTTCAGAATTCATGCTGCCGTTAGACAGATCACTGGTTTAGATATTCTACCTGCAGAATGTATCAAACAAATAGCATTCAGTTTCATTTTTCTAAGTATGTAGCCGATCTAAATTATTCATATATTACACAGAGGTTGGCACATTTAAATTGAAGTCTTGCTGAAAAAAATTATGTGCTGTAGGATATAAAAGATCCTTGTTGCATTAGTCATCGTGAAACAATATCTTTTCCGGAACAGTAAATTATCAAACAAGGCTTCCCACTGCCACTGCGGTAAACACTCTGATTGTTTTATGGCTTTGTCTCTCCTGATGATTGTCGATTTGCAATTTTGAAAAAGCTGATCCTTTTGCAAGATTAACAGAATACGAGATAAAGCACAGCTTTATAAAGCAATAGAGGATTTGGCTCAGTATTGGAAAGTGTTTCAGGTTTCTGCTCAAAAACCAAAAAGAATCATAAGGCATTTAAAACACCAGCCATTTGTAAGATAATCATGTCAATAATAGCCTCAGCTTCATCCTGCAGATTACCTGAATTCATTTTTATGTACATAGAGGTTTCAGGGTATTCATAAAAAATCAGGACTGGAGGAGACATTTATAATAATCACATGGGGTATGTATTTTAAATTTAATTAATTATTTTATGTTGAAGACTACTTGCACAGAGCGACGAAGTAGATTAGATGTCTGGTGTCTGGGATGCTTTCCAATGCAGATATTCAGTGTGTCTTCACCCTAATTCCAATCAACCATTTGCTTTGGACTGTCAGTTTGATTGATTCAATTATTCACATCAGTCTGAAAAACGGAGTCAATTCAATTCAGTGCTTTTATTTAGGGAGGAAAACAGCATCTGCATAAACGTCTTCAAATCATTGAGTTATTTCCAAGAATCCAATGAAACTCATCTAATTGAATTATTCAAGTTAATTCAATTTGGAGATTTAATCAAAATTAATCCAAATATCTCAAGCAAAACTTCGCATAATCCACTTCTATGCTTCGAAAAGGAGTAGAACCATTATGCTTTGCACAGAGAGATACTAGTAAACATCTTCTCAAGATGCTCTTGACCTCCCACTGCCTTCATTTTTTACCACTGGACATACAGATGGGTCTGATGGGGATGTGCATCCTGTAACATCTGTAGGGCCAAGTTTTCCATCGCTGCAAGAAGATATTTATTACCCAATCTTAAAGAAGGAAGGACTAAGGCTGAATATCAGTGAATTGCTTATATTCACCAAGTGACTTTTTGCACTAGAAATTTATATCATTATTCAGCTTTTATTGAGTCAATAGAAATCCTGTCTTCAATAGTGATTTATCATATCACAATGTCCGCATGACACTATAAGGTGCTAGTGTACATATAACGAGTCCTGAAATTTCTAATCATGACCTCCTCATCTGTAGCCTAAGGTCTTATAGACAATCTTCCCTAACATTTTAACAAATGTTATTTGGCTTTGATTAAGTAATATGGTAAGTTGGGATGGCAAGAATTTTGGCTTCATCTCTCCTGTGCACACCAGAAGGACAAGTTCAAAATTAATTAGAGAAAGTTTTTTTTTAACTTGTGCAAAAATCAAGAATACAGTTTAAAAACTGCTTATTTATTTTGCCTCTCTCTTACTCTGTAAATGGGCACCTCCAATTAATATTTTAGACTTTGTAAAAATATTGACTGTAATGACCGTAACTGGCAATTCATAATTCTAATAATGTGGTCACATCTACCTCTTTCCCTCCTGCAATAGTAGCATTGCTATTTATCTGCTACTGACATTTAAAATAAATACTAAGCTCCCTGAATTGCCAATTATATTGTTGATGTGGCATCAGCTCTCAACTTTCTCTTGAAAGAATAACTTGTCTCCAGAGATTGTGAATGTTCCAACACTGGTAGGTTTTAACAAGAGATTGGACAACTATTCATCTGAAATAGGGTTTCATGCCTGATCAGGGAGTTGGACTAGAAGAGCTCCAAGGTTCCTTCCAATTCTGTTATTCTTTGTCTATGGCATAAACAAAAATGGTAACAACCAATGTTGTATTTCATAACTTCATTGGATTGGTGCAGATGAACTATGGCTTTCAAGAAGGTTATAGGAGAAAAGTAAAAACAAGAAAATGATTAGTCCAGTTGCCTTTCAAAAAAAGCATTTTTGGGACAACTATGACCTGGATGACTGAAAATCTTCCCAGCTATGGGAAAAATAAAATGTTTATAACAAAATATAAATCACATGCAATTGTAGCTGATAGTCTTAGACGTTTCGTCTGTTTTAGAACTCTCTTCAGGTGATATACTGTGCATGTATTTACCACAAGGTTTTTCAAATTTGCCAATTTAAAGAAGTATGGACTTCAACTGCCATTGGGGAATTCTGGGAGTTGAAGTTGACACATCTTAAAATTGCTAAATTTGAAAAGCACTGATCTAATGTATTACATACATATTTTCCAGTTTTAATATCCCTTTAAGGAAGCTGGAAAAAATACTGGTCTTCTATTTGCCCCTGAGTATTTTCATAAATATTCCACTTTCTCAGCAAGCTGAATTTTCAACAATCAATTCCAACCTATGACAAGCTGCACTTGCCTCCCTTATAACTGGGATGAAATAGAAAGAAGTTGAAGGACAAGATCTTTCAAATTTATGAAGGGATTGGACAACCATTTTTCTGAAATGGTATAGGGCCGTGATGGCAAACCTAGGGCACCTGCCTGAAGTGGCACACATGCCTAAAATGGCACTTGTGTGCCCAATGTGGCACACATAGCCATGTCACCTGGCAAGTACGGCATTGCCTGTTTCTTTTCTGGATTTCTGGTGTGCATGCGCACACAACAATCAGCTGGGCTTGGTGCATGCAGCAGTGCCAGAAATTGGAAGGACTGGTCTTTCATTTTCCAGTGTGAGCAAGCATGCCAGCCATGTACACCAGTAACCAGAAGTCTAGCTGGCTGGAAACCAGAAGTTCATTTTCTGGCATGTGCATGCCCACTGGGCAGCTCCCTTCTGGGTTGTGGCCCCTATGAGTATATATACGCTCCCTTTTTGGCACTTGGTGTTGAAAAGGTTTGCCATCGCTGGTATAGGGTTTCCTCCCTGAGCAGGGGGTTGGCTAGAAGTCTTCCAAGGTCCCTTCCAACTTTATTATTCTGTTAGGTGCTGTTCTGACTATTTGATTTTAACATAAAGATCCTCCTAAATGCACTTACATGTGACTACTGAACATAATGGTTTTGCTGAGGGTTTTTATTTCTCTTTGTTTCTATGACTGTTAGCATTCAAGGTTAGACAGATGCAAGGAAGATGAATAAAAAAGTAAAAAAATGGTAAGTAAAAGAGATAACAAATTAGAAATTAGGCCCTCAGGAAGGCCAATATATAAACTGGTCATGCCCACAAAGTTGCTAGTTGTTAATCAACTGACATTGATTATCCTCTTCCTCTTACATCCAAGCATAATATCAACCCAGCCCTGTTATTGGACAGTTGTCACCAGCAGCAAATTATGGGAGCTTTTAAGAAAAAGCTTTGTGCTGTGCAACTTTACCTTGTTCCTCATAAATTAACCTTCCCCATAAAAATAAGAAAAGAAGATCCAGTTCCCTATTCAACGTTGAAGAAAGATTAAGCTGACAATTCAGTTGATGGCTGCCCATGGACACCACTATATTCTTCATATAGGGATGGCACTGAACACAGATATAAGTAGTCCTTGACTTAGTCTTAAAACAATTTGTACCAGAAAATTTCTCATTAAGCAGTGCAGTCATTAATTGAAGTATCATACAACTGCATCCAATTTTACAACCATTTATACTATGGTCATTAAGTAGGACATCACACAACTCTGACTTGCATCTTCCTTCCCTTTCCCATTGACTGCTTGTTGGGAGATGGCTGTGTAAGCTGCAAATGGCAACAACATTATGTAGTCATGTTGTTGCCATTTGCACTATTTTAAGTGCAAGCTAATTATTAAGTTCACAGGATATTATCGCATGACTGCAGGGGCACTACTTATAAGTGCAATGACTCATCATAAGTCAATATTTTTCAGCACCATCATAATCTTGAATGGTTGCTAATTGAATGATCACAATTCAAGGACTATGTGTAAAAAGAAAAAGAAAAACCACACTTTTAACTTCAACAATGGTCACATTGCTTCTTAGCCACAGGAGTTGTCATCGGTGACACAGAGATAGGCAAGTGGATACTGTTTGTTTAACAGAATGCAACTGGGTCAGTTTGATACACTTCCATTGATTTCCTCTGTTCCTTTAGTTACCCTATTTCTCAAGCTTTAGTCTTGCCGAAGCAGCAGGAGCAAATTAAACTGACTGGGTCATAGCCAAGAAAAATAGCTTATTGCCCTTTTGCTAAAACTGTGTAGTTCACAGACTCAGCATGATCAAAACCAGGGAATTTTTCTACTACTTTTCTTGTTTTCATTACTGAACGGCACTTTTCTAACAATGTTCTCTTACCTGTCACTTCATTTATGCCATAACTGCCTTATTTTCAACTAGTCAAGTCCCATTTTTCATATTGCTACCAGCTGCCACATATTTTAATAGGCCTTGTATGCCCACTTTGACTGCCAATGTGTTATTATACTTTGTGTCCCTCGGATTTGCTTCCTCCTCCTTCTCTTTTCAAGTTGATTTAAATGGATTGAGTCTGGATACACACGTTCTAAATGCCATTGATTAAGATGTTGAAAAAGTACCTTAATGAGCAACAGACTACTTATAGTTTTTCTTCACATAGGTAGTAGTATCAAGTTGGTGGATCATGACATTTGAAATAAACAAAGTAGAAAAAAGTCCATTGTAGATTATATTTACACCTCTAGTTCTAGTTTGGTAATCTCCCAAACAGAACAGTATAGGGTGCATGAAGCAATTAATTCATCAATATTTATTTTCTAGTGCAATGCCAAAGATCCAGGCATAGTCAAGTGTCTCTTTTTACAAAAACTCATATGCATGAAAATGTGTATGCTGTTCGCCTGTCAATAAGATGGCATTTCCACATGGTATTCAAATATTAGAGACTTTTAAAAAGTTACTTTTATTCAGGTGAGCTGCCAGAATTTTTTGAATTTTCATCCTTTGATTTTACATTCAGAGGAATGACAGCACATCTGCTAAACAGCAATTGTTTACAAACATAGGTGCACCATTACTGGAGTTTATCAAGAAAAGATTGGACATCCACTTGTCGGGAATGCTGTAAGGCAGGGGTGTCAAACAAAATCCATAGGCTGAATCTTGCGCATGGGGTGCTAAGATCTGGCTTGCAGGGTCACCCTGGAAGCAACAAAGGTCCAGCCCATGATTCCTCTGCCAATGAGAATGGAGCTCACAAATGCTGCGAACGGTCCTCCCAAGCTCTGGTTTCTGCTGGCAGAGGATTGCAGGAGGCCATCGCAACCAAAAATGGAGTTTAGGAGCCCATTTTCTCTGGCAAAGCACTTGGGCCACAGGTGCCACCCTGGACATGCCCAGACCACCCATCCCTGAAGTCCTCAATGAAATCAAATGTGACACCCCTGCTATAAGGTCTCCTGCTTGAACAGGAGGTTAGACTAGAAAACCTTCAAGGTCCCTTACACACCTCTGATATTAATTGCCAATTACTAAGGATCTAGAATAGCATTTTCAGGCATCATTTTTATGGAAGGCAATAGTTAGGCCTAAAATGAGAACAATATGGAAGGATGTTCAGTAGTTGAAGGATAGCAACAGCACTCAGACTAATATATCACTTTACAGTTGCTTTACAGCCCTCTCTAAGCAGTTTACAGAGCTCCCAACAATATGGGTCCTCGTTTTACCCACCTCCGAAGGATAGAAAGCTGAATCAACCTTGAGCCTGGTGAGATTTGAACTGTCAAATTGCCAGCAGCTGGCACTCAGCAAAGTATCCTGCAATACTGCACTCTAACCACTGCATCACAGTGGCTCATAGGATACACCTTTGATGGAAGGTGCCCAACATTAATGAATATATTTATTTGTTGGTCATTTATTCATTGTTATTCATGCTAGATATTTTTATACTAGCCTACAGTTCAATTGATTGAATGAATAAATCAATTCCAGGTGATTTGCAAGAGAGTAGAATAGAATTCCAATGTAAATACAAGTCAAAAATAATAAACTACAAGTTTTTAAGATAGTCCAACAAGCCCTAAATTACTCAGCAAGATTAAAACTTTCCATTTAAATAGATTAGAAATTTAACAATATTTTGGCATTGAAAAACCAACACTGTCACATGTAAAAGGGTTTTCTCTGGTAGTGCTGCCTGAATTCACATTGAGAAAACTTACTTGGCATTTTCCATCTAAATCTCAACATCCTTGGAGGCAAATATGGACACTGAGGGTCTACCAAGTCCCTATAAATGCTTCTAAGGTCAAAATAAACATTTTGAAGATTCCAGAGGTGTTCTAAAAAATTAGTGCTATTGTCTCATCTCATATATATCACAATTCTTTATAATGACTGTCTGCTTAATACCTACATTCTCCATTGATTGTAATCTTTAACTATTCCAGTGAAAGCCACACTTTTTGCATATTGTAATAATGAGAACAAGAATGAAGTGGCTCAGGGGCTGAGAAAGATCAGCAGTTCGCAATTCGAATCCCTAGTGCCATGTAATGGAGTGAGCTTCCGATATTTGTCCCAGCTTCTGCCAGCTAGCAGTTTGAAAGCATGGAAAAATGCAAGTAGAAAAATAGGGACCATCTTTGGTGGGAAGGTAACAGCGTTCCGTGCACCTTCAGCATTTAGTCATGACCACAAAGACATCTTCAGACAGTGTTAGCTCTTTGGTTTTGAAACAGAGATGAGCACTTCCCCCTAGAGCTGGGAACGACTAGCACATATATGCAAGGGGAACTTTTATCTTTACCTATTAATGAGAACATGGATACTTGGAGCTAGAATATTGGATGTTTTGCAACTGGCATTCTATGCAATATAGTAACTATATCTTTTAGTGATGAAGAGAAATTAAGAACCCTGATCTATATGTTTGATGGGAAATTAAGGTTCTTCTGGGCAACTTCTCTGAAAACATTCCCTGAAGACAACACTTTCAAAATTATTGATGTACATATCTAACACAATATGGGCATTTCTACAGCAACACAAGCCTGCCAATCTTTCATCAACTGTGATATTTCTTTGCATAAGTATTACTAACTATTTTGTCAGAGCTCTACAAGAAGGCAGAATGGCTAATGAAGACTAATACTACTAAGGAATGTTCCTGATATAACATCATGCTGAAACTTTTTATGGATGCTTGACTTTGGAATCTAATTTTTAAGACCTTGCTACAAAACCAAGGCATGACTGGCACAAAGAAATGGCCAATGTTAGCACCAAACATTTAAATAAATCAAATAATGACATCAAAATCATAGCTCCTATTTCATAATATTAAAAATATAGTACAGTGGTAATTCAGGAGAGATCTTGGAAGCTATATCCAAGATCTGGGAAGATTGTATGACTTTCAAGTTGGTTATCTTTACCATAAGCAAACATCAACAATTCAAACTGCATTGCATTATAAACAGTACAGGTAATCCTTGGCTTACAACATTCATTTAGTGACTGTTAGAATTTACGTTGGCACAGAAAAAAGAGACTTATGGTCACATGATCAAAATTTGGACTCTTGGCAACTGATTCATATTTATGATATCCTGGGGTCATGAGATCACCTTTTGCAAACTTCTGACAAGCAAAGTAAACGAGGAAGCAGATTCACTTAACAATTGTGTTATTAATTTAATGCCTGCAGTGATTCACTTAACAACTGTGTCAAGAAAGTTAATAAAATGGGGCAAAACTCACAACAAATATCCCACTTAACAGAAACTTTGGGCTCCATTGTGGTCATAAATTGAAGACTACCTGTATAACTTCCTTTGCTTTCTAAACCTTCCTTTGCTTTCTAAACGTTTTAGAAAATAAACATTTATAGATTAACATTTCAAAGCATCACTTAGGGAGAAATGGCTAACATATTTACTTATTAATATAGTAAGATGGAGGAGTGGCATAATGGTCCAGAGCAGGGGTCCCCAATCCCCGGTCCGTGGACCGGTGCCGGTCCTTGGCTTGATAGGAACCGGGCCGCAGGGCCGGAAAGGAGGAGGAGGGAGGAGGGGGCAGTCCCCTGGGCAGAGCGCGTGCCGGATGCGGGAGAGCGCAGGCGCAGCCTTTCGCACCGTTGGAGGCCCTTGAGGGCCGAGTGAGCTGACTCTCCCCCCTGCGTGTGCATGCACCGCCTGTTCCCCCTCCCCCCCTGCTCCTCCTCTATGCCAGCTGGTCCGCAGAATTTTCTTTAAAATGAAACCGGTCCCTGGTGCAAAAAAGGTTGGGGACCCCTGGTCTAGAGAAGAAGACGATAGTCTCCCAGTCCCAGTTGACAATTAAATCCTAGGTAGCGACAGATGTTTCTCTCCTAGGAGGAGAAGAGAAATGTCTGCTGGAAACACTCAGTAGGCACTAAGAAAAGATCCAGCCAGTAAATGCTCAGCTCCACTCTGGAAAAAAACCATTATAGGAATATGGTGAATTCAAAATGAAGTTAAAAGAACAACTGACTGCAGAAGTATATAGCTTACAATGGTTTTCATATGCTTACTGAAAGGAAAGGTTTAATATAGATTAAAAGATAGATGTAATTGCAAAACAAACAAAAAAGGATTTGAAATGGAATTATGTTTATAGTTGAAATGCAAATAACAAACATGGAAGAGTAGAAATCTATTAAGCTTTTATCAAGATTTAAAGCAGAAGAGAAAAAGGTTAAAGATTGCATGACAAAGATGGGTTATTCATTTTGGATATAACATGGATGGAAATTTGGGAAAGAATGTGGGTAACTGATATTAAATCTATAATGTGTCATAACTTAAGAGAACACTTTATAAAATGATATGTTGTTGGCATATGGCACCAGAGAAATTATCAAAAATATGTAAAGGTGTTTTAAACCAAGATTGGAGATGTGTAAAACATGAGGGACATTTTATCCTACGAGACAGATAAGAAATTTTGGATTAAATTAATATGCTGGAAAAAATTAAAGATAAATATGATGAAGAAATCAAAACTTTTTACTGAGACTTATGGATAATGAATTAGAAATGACTCGTGGCAGACTAATTTTATTTGGGATAACTGCTGCAAGAGTACTGTATACTCAACGATGGAAAAATAATGAAATTTCCATTACAGAGGAATAGTTTGTGAAAATGTCAAAATTCATTGAAATGGCAAGGCTGATTAAGGAAAAAAAAACATTTTTTTAAAAGACCAGAAACTTTCTGGGAAAGAAGAAAACAATAATATGATGATTTATGAATCTGAGGATTTAAAAACAGGACTAAGTAAGGGCTGTGGAGAAAATCTAAGAGGGAAAGAAGATTATAAGATTGTAATTACCTGTTGAAGAGAAGGTCAAAAGTCATTATATAGTATGTCATGAACCTTGTTTCCTTTTTTTCTTTTCTTGCATCGTTTTCTTCTTTTTTGATTTGTCTTTTACTTCATGTAATATTCTTGGTAAACATAAATAAACAAAAAGGGGTTTCAGGGTTTTTAACTTGGCATAATTGCATCTCAAGATCGCTTTTTAAAAGGAACAATTTGCTCATGTTTTCTTAGCAAAGTTTGCAGCTGAATAATTAGCTAACCTGGCTGATCTAAGAGAAGCTAAGCAGTGCCAGACCTGCTTAATACTTGGATGAAAGACGAGGAGAAAATTTTAGGATTACACTGGTGATATGGAGGGGACAGGGGGCAATGAGGATCATTTTAGTATTGTTGCCAAAAAAGCAACATGAAGTGCTCCATGGAGATACCAGATAAAAGCTTAGTTTTTTCCAACTAGCAAAACCTAATTCTACCTTACTGAATGAACAAAGGTCATAAGAGCTCTTAGATATTTGATGTCTCTTCTGAAAATGTTACAAATCTTGAGCTCAGAGTGTAAATTATCTGTTGCAAAGGGATTTATGATCACTGCAGTTTCTTGCTCCACCACTCTATGTTCACTGCAGTAAAGTTGCCTCTTAGAATAGATTCTGTCAGTAAGAAAATACGTGTCAACATTTGTGAACATCAGTGGAAGATATATGAGTTTTCTATGATTACAGAGGAGAACCCACCCACCCCCCAAAAAATGAGGTGGAACAGTTGTGAAGTATTTCCTCTAGAAGTTGGTACTAGAACCTTTACAGTTCTTCTCAACTGCTTTGCAGTGAGGATTCCAAATTAATCTTGTGTTACAGAGAGAATGGCTGCTTATTACAGTATGGTAATGTGCAATTAAAACAATACATTCTTATAATCTTTTTTAAAGAAAAATCAAGGGATTTCCACTTGCTTTGCTTTGAAGTCGGTGTTTCATTTTATACTACGTTCTTGATTTATTCTGAAAGTCACGTCTTAGGTGTATATGGGTCACTGTGCTTCCGTGAAGTGACAGAAAGGAATCGCTTCTTCAGCAAACCCCTTTCATGTACAAAATTCAATTAGATTTTGCTCTCTTTTGACATAGGGAGACTGCTACTATGAAAATACAGGTACAAAGGAGACTTCTCAGTGACCCTGAAGAAATAATATGGGGAATGCACTCCTGCTAACTCACTTCCCGTAGGCACCTAGCAAAGGCTTGAAAAAGCTGGGGGATTTCCAAAAATGACAAAGTGCTGCTATTAATATCATTAAAGCAACTGACGCTTATGTTGAATGTGTATTTATTTTTATTTATTTGTTTATCAAATATGTACAAGTATTAAGTGTGAACATAAACATGAACAAAGGAAGATAAATGGGGGACAGTAAGACAGGGATGGTAAGCACGCTGGTAGGCATCATGCCTCCTTTATGGACCTCTTAGGAATGGGGTGAGGTCCACGGTAGACAGTTTGAGATTGAAACTGTGAGAGTTTGAGGCTGTAACAACGGAGTCAAGTAGAACATTCCAGGCATTGACTACTCTGTTGCTCAAGTCGTATTTTCTGCAATCAAGTTTGGAACGGTTTACCTTAAGTTTGTATCAATTGTTTACCCATGTATTATTGTGGTTGAAGTTGAAGAAGTTGTTGACAGGTAAGATGTTGTATGTGTACTCTTCTGACTCCCTTCCTTCACAAGATGATTAACTAGACGGACTGCTACTTGGCAGCTTGCCTGAACTAACCTGAACTAGACTGAAAGATTACACGACACAATTCTCCGACTCTGTAGCTTCTCTGTTGTTTCCTGCAAACCTACTCTTCACAGAGGATTTCTTTTAAAGCCTCTTGGGAAGGATCAGGCAATTAGGCAGCTGATACTGATTATCTCCAATGGCGTCATTCTGCTAATTGCCTCCTCTCAATCCTTAGCCTGACATCCAGGACAAACTGGGTTTCCTCCTCTAGAGCCGACTCATAGGACTTCTCACTAGAGGAATCCATCAGCAGCTCATCCGGAGCCGGCTGTGCCACAACAGTGTTCTATGCTTAGATTGGATCGCAGGCAGCACAGAAACAAACTATTTCTTTTAGTTCTCTGACCATGCTCATTTATTTTCATTGAAACACAATTGTTTATTTTTTTTCTTGGGAGGGAGAGCAAACAGCATCAATCACCATTGGCCAAAAAGCAGCTGCTTTCAGCCATAGGTAAATCCAGCTACCTTAAGCACAAACATAAATAACGGAGTGGATTTTGTTCATTTTACTTCAGGTTATTCTTAGAT
The DNA here is from genome assembly GCA_039707465.1 of Rhabdophis nuchalis. Classification (NCBI taxonomy): domain Eukaryota; kingdom Metazoa; phylum Chordata; class Lepidosauria; order Squamata; family Natricidae; genus Rhabdophis; species Rhabdophis nuchalis. Next base: position 21,086,524 of record CM077647.1, read on the forward strand.
GTGTTTGAACTTATTTTTTTACTTCATTTTATTTACTTTTTTTAATCTGCCAATATATTTTTTATAAATAACTCAAGGTGAAGAACAAAGCTGATATCCTTGACTCTTCCAATTTTTCGCATAGCAACAATCCTATGATCTTAATTGGGCTGACAGAGAGAAGGTCTGTCCCAAAATCACCCAACCAGCTTCCTTGATTAAGGTAGGACTAGAATTCACAGTTGCCTGGTCTCTAGTCTGGTGCTTTAACCACTAGACAAAAGTGGCTCTCTATTTATTGTCTGTCTGTCTATTTTTCAGTCTATCTGCATCTATCCAGAATTTGAATGAATTCCATCAGATCACCAATTTTGCCGGCTTTCAGTTTCTTACATGCTGGGTCATTGGAACAAACTAGAGGATGCTTCTTTCCATTCATTATTTTTAAACAAATCCTTGCAGCACAGTACAAATGAGCAAAGAGAGATACCCTCCATCTCTGATCTCCCTTCCTTGAATGTCAGGTTCATTTGCTATTTCAGTCACCATTAGCATTTTTGTTTATACTTTGCCAAAGAGCAGCTGGAAAAATAAAAATCAAAAGCTAGAATGTTGCTTAAGAGCTATCTCTTTCACTCTCCCCACCACTGCCGCCCCAGGAAATTCTTGGGGCCTTTCTCCATGGTAGCTCAGGAATGCTTCTCCCCACATTAGATATGCCTGCTGCTGGCATTATTATCCTTCTGGTACTTATTGTTATTCTTCGATGCCTCTTAATATAGATCCATTTTAACCTTTGAACTTTCAGTCCTGCAATAAAGCCTGGCAATCAGGCTGTCTGGGGGTTGCATTTTGCATCATCTCACTCTCACACACACACACAGACATATATGTGTGTGTGTGTGTGTGTTACATTTTTGAGCTGATCAATATATATACTGTGTGTGTGTGTGTGTGTGTGTGTGTGTGTGTGTGTGTGAAGTTTTTAAGGGCTGATTAATAAATGAGAGACCAGGATGGATCCATTTCGGGCTTATTAGCCCTCTTCAGCTGGCATATATATATATATATATGTGTGAGAATATTTTTACAGCTTCTGTTTTTAGGCCCATTTTAAGGGAGGAGACAAACTTGTCATCCTTCTCTGCCCTTCGATTCAACCTAGAGATCATCCAGACAGAGACCTATTAAGATTGCTGCTGTCTTTATATATATATATATATATATATATATATATATGTATGTATGTATGTATGTATGTATGTATGTATGTATGTATGTATGTATGTATGTATGTATATGCTGGTATTGCTGACTTCGGGGATTTTCCCGTGTATATAGCATGGAGATATTATTGCTATATACACGGGAAAATCCCAGAAGCCAACAATACCAGCATACCTACACCCATGAAAATCTACGAAAACAAATACACACACACACACACACACACACACACACACACACACACACACATACTTGTTTCACAACAACCTGGTAAGCCCCAATTAAGGGAGAAAGCATACTGCTTTCCTTTTCTGCCTTTCGGCTCATCACCAGAGACCATCTAGACAGAAAGCTATTAGTTTCGTTGTGTCTTTTTCAAAACCTAAGATATATGTTTTGTAATTTTTTTATATATGTGTTACATTTTTGAGCTGATCAATAAATAAGTCAGGGAATCAGGGAGACTAGTATAGATCTATTTCAAGCTTCTTAGCTCTCATCAGCTAGCCATACCCTTACTGGGATTTGAACCAGGGCTGTATTTCATGCTAGGCAGGAGCCTTACCAATTAGGCCACCAGGTTCTCTTCCTGATCAGCTGAGACAGGGGGATAAGTATATACTTGTGTACAACACTATACAAATATACACAAGATGGGTGCTACGACCACACGAGGCCTAGCAACCAGGAAGCCTCCTCATTAGCTAAGGCACGCTGTTGGCCTGGCGGGAGAATCTGAGGCAGGCCATTGGTTAATAGGCTGACAGCTCAAGGTATAAAAGAGCTGTCAGCCAACAGTTGTGTTCTTTCTGTTACTTGTTCTAGTTGAAATAAACAATTGATTAGCAGTTCTGCCTCCGTGTTTTTCCTCAGGGCTCAGGCCTGAGCAGTGGGAAACATTCTTTTTCCTGCTGAATCCCTTTTCTCTATCTTTTATGTACAACCACCAACTATAGGTAGTAAGGGATTGTTTTCATCAGTTTAGTTTTGGCTGATAGTTCTTCTCATTGGCATAATAGAAGTTGGAAGGCTTGCCCGTTCCTCTCCATTTCCTCTCAATTCTAAATGTATTAAAATATAAGAATTAATCCTTTGCATGAAGTCAATTGGGCACTAATGACCAGACAGGTGTTGGATGAATGTAAGATGGCCAGATGTTTTCTAACTCCCCAGTTCCTTTATTTCCCCAAGCAATACATAGCCTTCAGGTGTGCCAGCAAAGCAATATTCTGGCATGATTTGGGTGGTAGATGAATCCCTATATAATTAACTACCAATCTTTGACTGAAGCTTTTTCTGGATCTGTCTTTCTTTCATGTCCACTTGCGAGAATAAAAGAATGATTACACAGCAGTCCATTCCAGGACAATCAACCCTTCAGACTAACCTGGCAGATGAGGAATTTTAATACAATCATTAAAAACCACCTGGTTTGGCAGAGAAAGTTAAAAGATATCACACACAGCCATAACTTTTCTATCACACGTGGGCAGCTGCAGACTTCCAAAGCATCTAATGAACTGGGAACAGACAGTAAGCCTCTGCTGGTTTTCCAAATCTTCTGTTAAAGATCCTGGAAATGAGTCAAGGGTTTCTTGAAATGAATTCCCATTCTGGGCATTCAACATCTTGTTACCAAAAACATCTGGACTGTGGTATAAGATTGCAATGCATGCATGCAGGTTCTTCAGTCACTGAAGCCAAATATGAATGAATTTGTAGAACAGGATTACACAATACAATCCATCTGGTACCTTTGGGCCTCCCTTTTAGAAATGATGGAGCTGGAGAAAAGCCAAATTCTTCAGCAGGAGGGAAGGCAACAGAACATTTTGTTTTACGTTTGGCTCCTTTCCTATATATCATACTTGGTCTGTTGAACAAATCATAATTCTGAGTTTCCTGCAGAACAATTGTTCTACATTCTTCTCCTACCTGACAAATTCAATTAAATGAATAATTAAGGCACACTTACTTATTTTCAAGATTTTTTTTCAAGGAATTTCAGAAAAAAATATTTATGAAGGGCTGCTTTTACGTTTATCATTGGAGAAACACCCAAGAGGGTTGTTTAAAGGAATATCATTTCTTTCAACATGTAGGCCATTTCTTTAGGGATCATCAGCTTTCTTGGCTTTTCAGTCTTCCATTAACTCCCAAAGAAAGAGACCTTCAGGAATTCAGGTGCTTGGACTTAATGATCTAAACTTGATAGTCTAAAGAAAGACAAAGGGAGGAAGATAATTATAACTGCAAGTTTGATTCAGAAGTGGATCCAATTATTCATAAAGATAGCAGGGGCCCTTTTCTGAAGGTTCAGATGGAGCTTCATCTATTCTTTAAGATGGATTCTGGGTCTAACTAGGTGTTTGGACCTGATGGTATAAATTCCTTCCAACTTTAGGATTCAATGCATATTCACAAACAAGGTCCTTCAAGAAAATGCCACTTCAAGCAGCAAATTCATGAAGTACTTCTCTTATGTTTTTGGCAGCTAACCTTAAAATCTTCCCCAGATGACACATCTACGTGACCAAAGCCATATTCCTTTCTACATAAGTTGGCAGATCTTCCAGTCAATCCTAGTACACCATATCTTCAAAGAAGGCAACATAATGAATAAAAGGAAGTACTTCAGGTTGAAAATCATTGCATTTGGTCTCCAGATGTGTTGATGTCAGTTTTTATTTGTTCAAGAAGTTAATAGAAAAGTATTGATCGTAAATTTACAGGAGATTTATGGAAGTTATAATAGTTGTATCATATTATTGATCAGGTCCTTAATAATATGGATGGTTGCATTAGTCCCTCTGACAAATACTTAGCAGAATTTATTTCTTTATTTAAAGACCTGGATGACATTGTTTGTTTACATATTTTAAAATGTGATTCAGATTTATGTAGACCCAGAATCAACTTTTTTATGTACATTATGTACACTAACTTAGCCAGAATCAAAGCTTATAAGCACACATGAATCAGTAACCAGCATAGCCTTGACATCATGATGAATTTCTAACCAATTCAGAATTCCTTTTCATTTCTACCTATTTTAACAACTGCTTACCATGAGAGAGTTTGCCTAAGATTTCGATTAAAGTTTATTTTGAATTTTAAAAATCGGCATCCAAAGCAAAATAGTAAATTAAAATTTTTTGTCCTCTTCTTGATCATCAAGTTTAATCATCTTTGTTTAATGATTAATCAGCAAGTTTAATCATCTTTGATATCCATTCCGCCAGCATGGGTAAAGTTACATGTTTTTACTTTTAAGCATTAGATAGATAGATAGATAGATAGATAGATAGATAGATAGATAGATAGATAGATAGATAGATAGATAGATAGATGATAGGTAGATAGATAGATAGATAAATAGATAGATAGATAGATAGATAGATAGATAGATAGATAGATAGATAGATAGATAGACATAGACATAGACATAGACATAGACATAGACATAGACATAGATATAGATATATGTTACGTTTTTGAGCTGATCAACAAATAAGTCAGCTCAAAAATGTAACACACATAAAAAAATTACACAACGGAACTCATGGCTTTCTTTCTAGATGGTCTCTGGTGATGAGCCAAAAGGCAGAAAAGGAAACAGTATGTCTCCTCCCTTAACTGGAGCCTAACAGGGTGACTTATTTGTTGATCAGCTCAAAAACGTAACATATATCTATATCTATGTCTATGTCTATGTCTATATATATATATATATCACAATTTGTTTACAATTGAGACAAGGAAAACTGATTAAATGTATGACCAGCACTAAGTATTCTAAATATATTCTAAATATATTCAATTTTAATTGACTCTGAACAGAAATCTTTGTTTTTCTTCATAACCTCACTTACAGCATATCTACACCCTTGAAAATCTACGAAAATATATATAAATTTATATATTTTCATTTTATTACATTTTATTAAATTTGTATACCGCACCATTCTCCCAAAAAGGGACATGATTATATGATATCTAAGCATATAAGATATATATAAATATATAAGAATGTTTCCACCTTTAAGCATATAACAAATAGTCTTGCTGTAGCTGTTATATGTAAAAACATATGTTACATGTTCCATATTTTTTCCAGCTACTTATTCATCAATCCAAGGCAAAAAAAAACAAACCTCTGATTTTAATTGTTTATGAATCTTTAAAATGTTTGGTGTTATTGCCTACAGTTGATTCCAAAAAAATTCTTCCAATATTTTGGAAAGTTCTAGTTTACCTTTGGTATCTACAATCAAAGCTACAGTTAAAATGTAACAGAAATCGCATCTGCAAGCAATCCTTCATGAACTTCTTACAATGTGTTCATGTCTTAAATCTATACAAAGCCATTTTTTTTCTCCTTTGTTGATACTGGAAACTTACCACAACTTGCAAAATTTCATTGCATGATGGAGGAGAAGGAGGGAAGAAACTCCAAAAATCTCACCTAACTGAAACTATCTTCAATTCTGAAGAATTAGTCCATGCACTTTTAAGCATTAATAAGAGACTCAAAAGCAATGTTTTAAAAGTTCTACTGAACATTTTCAATGTTCTATAAAGTTTAATAGAATCCTGTTTTCATAAGGCAGAGGACCCCATCTTTTCTTCTGTTCAAATTCTATGTCTGCCAGTCAAATTGTCTCCCACTGAACTTTAAAACTCTGTTGCCAAAACTCTGCACGAAGATATCTATGTGATAAAATCTCCTCCAACTAATTATAAAAGTTCTTTGTTGTAAGTGCATTAACCATACATAGCATTGGGGCATCCAGCAACCAAGATACTTTCCAGTGCATTCCCTCCCTTCAAAATGCATTCTAATTTTTTAAAAATAAGTTTAATACAATGCTGTGATGGACCTTGTTATGATCATTTTGAACTGCATTTTTTAAAAAAAATATTTGACACCAAATGAATTTGAGAATAGCCATCTTGGTCAAAAAAATTTACTACCAGTTCTGTGGGTGTGGCTTGGTGGGTGTGGTGTGGCTTGGTGGGCGTGGCTTGGTGGGCATGACAGGGGAAAGATACTGCAAAATCCCCATTTTCTCCAGATCAGCTGGGACTCGGGAGGCAGAGAATAGATCGGGGTGGGGCCAGTCAGAGGTGGTTATTTGGCGGTTCTCCAAACTACTGAAAATTTCCACTACAATTCTCCAGAACAGGTCAGAATCTGATGAATACGACTTCTGGGTGGTTTGAACTACTTGCAAAGTTTAGCAATGCTTGAATCCTCATTTTATAAAGAGTCTGCAATATGCAGGATGGGCCAGACTATAGGAGGAATTATACCCATTGGGCAAGCTAGCATAAAAGACTTTCCATCTTGTCTCTTTTAATATTTAAGCCAGGGTCACATTTGACCTTTTACTAAGCAGCTTTGTCTCTCATGGCACTTACTCCACTGGGCCATATAACCACAAAACAGAAAAGAAAATGGTAGCTACTTTGCAATCACAGTGGATAAGGAGATCAACTTTGAAATACCTGGCAAGATTCCAAAAGCTTCTGCTTGTAATCCCTGTGGTGACAAAGTCATTTGATAACCTGGCTAGATTCCAAAGAATTTCTGTTGTGTTTATGGAAGTCAAGTAGATGAACCGGTGAAAGGAAACCAACCCTTGTCACTCTTCAGACAAGACAAGGAGTTGCTAGTGAGCTAGTTAGTTAATCCAAGACCCTGCATATATTCAGATGGGGTGGAGAAATGACCTTCAAATGGAGGCAAGGTGATTTTTTGAATGGTTAGCTTGGTCAGCACAAACTCTGGCATTCCTCACAAAGAGTAGCACTCCAAATGCCAAGCTATCGGAGAAAGTACAAATATAATAATAATATCATACCAATCGGATTGCTTTTTACACAATGTTAGGAAAAGTTGGATTATGGTATGGTACCTGGTCATCTGCAAAGGCTCAGAGATTAGCCCAGCATGAGTAAGCCCTTTAGGCTGCTTTCATGGTCTATTTTTTTCTCTCCTCTCTTTCTGGTTGAAGAGAAATGTAAAATAACCGGAAATGATAGAAGCACTTGAAACATTTTATTGGCAAGTTGATTTTTATTTTCCTCAGGTAGAAAAGTCTGTGATTTCTCTCTAGTCCTCATCCTCCTTGATCTATTTCAAAAGCTCTTAACCCTTCATCTAATCTGGCATTAACACACCACACTACTCCGCTGTTCTTATCTTGGGTGTCCAAGCCTTATCATTTCCTCGTCTCCAACTTTTCTTTTTATTGTTATCGTCTCTCACAGAATAATTCCATCTTCTATATGTCAGAGGCACAATCCCACAACTGGAATCTCTTCATTTTGTGTCTTTGCTTGATTCCCCACATCTTTTTTCATACTTTTTCCTAAAAAGAAAAAATTCCCATTAACATGTTCAGCTGAAGCAGCATTCATCAGAAATATTTTTATATCAGATTCTGTGTGTGTGTGTATGTGTATGTTTGTGTATGTGTGTGTGTATATGTATATGTATAAGTGGTGGGTTGCAGGCATACCAGAGACTGCCTGAAGCACCAGATACTGTTCCGGTATGGTGCTCTGGAAGACTCACCTACCTGCCCTCACTTCTTACCTGTCCTTTATGCCTTTGGTGCTTCTGCGCATGCGCATGTCTCGTACGGTGCCTGTGCAATGCTCCGCCGAGCAGCTGGAGCATCGTGGAGGCTTGCAGAAGCATCACAGGCAAGTACAACACATGCATGCATCGCACGCTTGTGTGCATGCGCGCTGCACGTGTACATGTGGGTGACATCGGGGCCATTCCAACTGTACCAGTTGGAATAGAATCCAGAACCCACACTGGTGTGTGTGTGTGTTTGTATGTGTATGTGTATATGCATCAGTGGTGGGTTTCAAATTTTTTAGAACCTACTCTGTAGGTGTGGCCTATTTTGTGGGCGTGGCTTGTCAGTCATGTGACAGGGTGGGAGGGGCCACCTTTTAAAATGTAGTGAAACTCATTTAACAACGCTCTTGCTTAGCAACCAAAATTTTGGACTCAATTGTGATGATAAATTCTTTCTTTCTTTCTTTCTTTCCTTCTTTCTTTCCTTCCTTCCTTCCTTCCTTTCTTCCTTCCTTCCTTCCTTCCCTTCCTTCCCATTGGGTCACTGGCAGCGGCGGGCCAGATTTAGTTCCAGGTACGCCGGTGGAACCCCCTCTCACCGGTTCTCTAAATTTCACCAACCGGCTCTCGCGAGTAGGTGCGAACCTGCAGAAACCCACCACTGATATGCATATACATATGTATATATATATATGTGTATGTACACAACGCAAACACACACGTACACATATATAAAATGTATATATAAATTATATATATAAATTTTGAAATAACAAGACTTTGCCACATTCTAATTATACATGTTTATTCCAGTTGTGGGTTTCCATTTTTTTTACTACGGGTTCGCTCATGCACATGTTGACATTTCTGCGCATGTGCAGAAGCATCTGGACAGGAGCGCGGAGCCTCCTGCCACCACTACCACTGGTTCACTCCATTTGGGCCGAACCAGGAGCAACCAACCTCTGGTTTATTCTGATACAGGATGGCTTAATACAGGTAGTCCTTGACTTACAACCACAATTGAGCCCAAAATTTATGTTGCTGACACAGTTTTTAAGTGAAGTTTTCCCCATTTTATGACCTTTCTCATCACAATTATTAAATGAATCACTGTAATTGTTAAGTTAGGAACAGGCTTATTAAGTGCATCTGGCTTCCCTCTGACTTTGTTTGTCACATGACCCCAGGACACTACAACCATCATAAATATGAACCACTTGCCCAGCATCCAAATTTTGATCACATGACTACAAGGATGCTGCAATGGTCATAAAGATGAAAAATGGTCATAAGTCACTTTTTTCAGAGCTGTTTTAACTTTGAACAGCCACTAAATGAACTGTTGTATGTTGAGCCCTACCTCTACACAATTCTATGCTTACTTACTAGAGGAAAAACTGAAATCGTTGAGTATAGTTTGGTTAGTATTTCCATTCTGCCTGTAGTCAACTGATTTCTCATAATCCCAAGAATGTGACATATAAATGATGTTTTTTCATATTTGAATGGCAGGTTCAGCACCTCATATTACCACAACAGCCAATAATAGGTAAGATAGTTCAAAATCCCCTTCCATTTAAAATTCAGAAAGTCTTCAACTTTCAACCATTTGTTTAGTAAGTGTTGGAAATTACAATGGCACCAGTAATGGCATCCTATTTTCTTCACTACCGGTTCAGTAGGGAAGCATGCATGCATCTGGGAATGCACAGAAAATCTTTGATGACATCTGGGTGAGTGGGTGGAGCCTCACGCTGCCACCACTACCGTTTCTCCCGAACCAGTGCAAACTGGCAGCTTACCACTCTGAATGGCACTGAAAAAACTTCCATATTTTTCAGAGTTTAAGACACACCAGAGTATAAGACGCAGCAAGGTTTTGAAGAGGAAAATTTTAAAAAAAGGTTTTGCATTGTGTGAAAATGGGCCTGGTTTTTTTTCTTACAAAAGAAGGGCATGAATAACCCTTAGGAGGATTGTATAGTGCTCCTGGGGGGGCATGGGGGCTGAAAACGGCACCTGTTCTTTGTCAAAAGAAAAAGGGCATGGATAGCCTTTAGGAAGCTTATAGTGTGCTGCTGGGGCCTGAAAGGAGGCAAAAAATGAGCCATTTTTCACTCATTTGTGCCCTTCCCAGCCCTCAGGAGCTCTCTGAAAGCCTTCTAAAAGCTATGCACGCCCATTTTGGTGAAGGGGTAGAGTTTCAGGAGGCAAAAAATGCTGTATTCAATGTATAAGACGCACCCAGATTGTCAGCCTCTTTTTTGAGTGAAAAACTTATACTCCAAAAAATACAGTAATTGACAACCAGTATTTGCACTTATACCTGTTTCAGAATCTTTATGGTCACATGATCATAATTCAGGCACCTGGCAATTAGTGTGTGTCTTTACAAAGGTTGCAATATCATAGGGTCATGTGATCACCAACCTTCCCAGTTAGTTTTCAACAAGCGAAGGCAATGGGCGAAGACAGATTTGCTTAAATGACTGTATGATTCACTTAACAAATATGGTGATTCATTTAACAACTCTAATTACAAAAGATCATAAAATCAGGCATGACTCATTTAAGAACTACCTGGCTTTGCAGTGAAAAATTAGGCCCCAGTTGTGGTTATACATCAAGAGGCTACCTATAGTGTTTTTGATTAAATTAAAACAACTTTTTTGATAGGATGTGACTGCTTTTACAAAATTCTGGGCATGCATGGCTTCTTGGGGATGATTAGAGGGCTTGGAACTAATTTTAACTAAAACCATATCTAGTCCCATGTTTTTCAAACTTGGGTACTTTAAGATGTGTGGAAGTCAATTCCCAGAATTCCACAGCCATGTTTGTTAGCCATTTTATCATCCTAAGAGTTTAAATCCACATATCTTAAAAGAGGCCAGGTTTGAACAAACACTGATCTAATTACTCTTGCCAGAAGGACTTGTGCTCCACCAATAAGAATCTTTGTAGAGAAAGTACTGAAACCAGTACTGAAACATGATTGAGCATTGATAACTAATGAACATTCCAGAGAATTGAAATGAAAATACAAGCAAGATGAACAAGTAACAAGCTTTGGCAACAAATAACCAAACAATTGAAGCCTTTTTAAGGGTGTCACACATGCAATACACAGGTAGATTTTATTGTGCAGTTTTGACTGCCATCTTCACTATTTTAAATTCCCCCTTAGACATCCCTATGACAAATTTCTGATTCTTACATCTAAAGGAGATGATAATCTAAGTTCAGTGTTTTAGTACTTCTTGGGGCAAGTTAGCTCAGAAAACACAGGGGAGAAACAGACAAGCCAAGCTGGTTATCCCCCCCCCCCCTTCTTCTCATGAACTTCCTGATTCATTCTAACATTGAATTCTGGTTTGCAATTCTTACTAACAGCTTAAAATTGCATTTCAGTTGGCTAAGATGCAGTATTTTATTAATACTTATGCTCTTATATATTAGAGCAATGTGGTCAGAGGATAATCCCACAGGATTCAATATGGTTACTGTTGGGCAAACACTCTATCCAATTTCAGAGGTAGTTGCAGAGTTAATTATAGGATTCTCATAAAAGTTATAGCCAGAATCCACTTTACTTGAAATAAAATAAAATAAAAATTGTAGAAAAGCAGAAGATATATATCCATAAGCATGTTGTCTTCTTGTCAACAGCCAGAAGTGGTTCCCCACTGTCTTCTTCCAGTATCCAAAACAGTGTTTCTCAGTTTCAGCAACTTTAAGATAATGGCCTGGCTGCAGAATTCTGGGAATCTATGCGTCTTAAAGTTGCTGAAATTAAGAAATACTGAACAAAGACTATGCATCCCTGTATAAGATGATGGCGAACCTTTTCGGCACCAGGAGCCCAAACTGGAAAGTGTGCTCATGCCGGAGCCCTGGAAACTGAAAGACCATCTGACCTGTACACATACGCATGTCAGCCACCTGATCTTCTTCTTTCTGGCACGCGCATGAACACTGGCCAGCTGGTCTTTGCACATGCCGGAGCTCTGAAAACCCAAAGACCAGCTGGCTGATGCACATGTGCATGTCGACCGTCTGGTCTTCTGTTTTTCAGGGCATGTATGCATGCCAGGCACTGGTCTTCATGCACGCTGGAGAGCCGGAAACCTGAAGACCAGGTAGCCACCATGCGTATTCACACTAGCCAGCTGGTCTTCAGGTGTCTGGTGCTCTAGCATGCATGAAGATCAGCTGGTTAGCTTGCTTGTGCGTGCCAGAAACCAGAAAAGCAGCTGGTAAATGGTGCATATGCCCACAGAGAGGGCTCTGTGTGCCATCTCTGGCACATATGCCATAAATTTGCCATCACGGCTCTCTATGAATATAGACAGTCCTGGATCAGAACAAGGTTCACTTGTGGCTAGAATTAAAGATAAATCATATGTCACTAGTGTTTTGTTAAGAAGGAAATAGAGACATAGACTTTGCCCAAAATTGCTCTTCTACAACTCTAATTAAGGGGATGCTGCCCCTAACACAGAGGTAAAATTGGCCTCTGTGTAATAACCTTTGCTACACCTATTCATCATGAATGTATTTGTTTGTTTGTTTATCATATTATTTTTTAAAATAACTGAAGGTGGCAAATATATCCCACATACCTTCCTCCTCCTATTTTCTCCACAATAACAACCTTGTCAAATTCTCTCTTAACGCTCTCCAGGTTAGTGGCCATCAGGCATTATGTGTTAGTGATTTCCACTGATTCATTATCCTTGGTGGCAGAGTGGTTAGAATGCAGTATTACAGGCTAATTCTGCCGACTGTCAGGAGTTTGGTTCTGACGGCTCAAGGGTTGACTCAACCTTCCATCCTTCTGATGTTGGTAAAATGAGGACCAGGTTCTCCCATGTAACACCACTCCTGCGCAAGCTGCATTGGCTGCCTGTCATCTTTTGGGTGCGCTTCAAGGTGTTAGTTATCATCTTCAAAGCGCTCCATGGCACGGGACCTAGCTATCTGCGGGATCGCATCCTGCCCCATACATCCCTGCGGCCGATTCGCTCCCACAGAGAGGGACTTCTCCGGGTGCCGTCCACTAGGCTATGCCAGCGGGCGACGCCCAGGGGAAGGGCCTTCTCTGTGGCGGGCCCGACCCTCTGGAACGACCTTCCCCCCAAAATTAGAACAACTATGGACCTCTGCTCCTTCCGTCAAAAACTAAAAACACACTTCTTCTGCTTGGCCGGCCTGGGGTAATTTAACTGTTTTTAGGGTTTTTAGGGGTTTAGTTTTAGTTTTAATATGGGATTTTAGTGCAGGGTTTTAGTTTAATTCATTTTAATATTGTATTATGTTTGTGGTTTTATACATGTATTTTTAAATTCCCTGTGCACCGCCTCGAGTCCCTTCGGGGAGAGAGAACGGTTTATAAATTATTATTATTATTATTATTATTATTATTATTATTATTATTATTATTATTATTATTATTATTATTATTATTATTATTATTATTATTATTATTATTATATACCACTTTACAGTGCTTTACAGCCCCCTCTGAACAGTTTACAGAGTCAGCATCTTGCCCCCAACAATCTGGGTCCTCATTTTACTGATCTCAGAAGGATGGAAGGCTGAGTCAACCTTGAGCCAATGAGACTGAAACTGCTGGCAGCTGGCAGTCAGAAGAAGTAGCCTGCACTACTGTATTCTAACCACTGTGCCACTATAGCTCAAATGACAGTCACATGAGAGCAATATGATGCAGCTATCATAAATACATGCATCAATCCATACATTTTGATCTTGTGACTATGGAGACTGTATCAGGATCTGTTGTAAGTCACTTTTTTCAATATAGCTGTAATTTTGAACAATCACTAACAAATGGTTGTAAATCCAGAACCATCTTTGTAGAAGTTATTTATCACTGGCCTTTAACAGGATGTTTTTCTGAGTTCCTATTCTAATTATATTTCTACTAGCAGTGCTGATACTGCTGTCTACCTCAGCTTTGCTTTTGTATATCTTTGGGAGATGACTGCGGGGCACAAAAAGATCAAACATTCTTTGAGGTGCACACCTGATTTTGTCTCCTCTGCATTCAAATTTATCCCAGTCAGTCTCCTGGTGGAAACATCATGCAATACAGTGAAGAACTGTGTTGATTATGGATGAAATGGAAACTAATGGATGGAAACTAATAAAGAAGAAAAGCAATCTAGAACTAAGGAGAAATTCCCTGATAGTTAGAACAATTAACCTGTGGAATGATTTGCTTCCAGAAATTGTGGGTGCTCAAACACTGGAGATTTTAAAGAAAAGATTGGACAATCATTTGTCTGAAATGGTGTAGGGTTTTCCTGCTTGAGTAGAGAGTTGGACTAGAAGACCTCCAAGGTTTCCTTCCAGCTCTGTTATGATGTTAATTTATTCCTAATAATATAATTTCCCAAAAGAAATAAACTTGGCTTCCTATCAAATAAGCTGAAAAGTTGAAAAACCCTACATGGGAAAGCGTACTTAAAATGTTTTAACTTTTGATCTACGAGATTTACTAAAGCTTTGTTTAAAGCTGACAAATGATAAGCCACTTAACATACGTGATAAGACTCTTCAGGGGCATATCTGCTCCAATTGAAGTTGGCTTGAAGTAACAAGCAAGCCTGTTCATGATTCTATCACTAAGATAGAAAAGGCCACAGGAGACCTGTTAACATGCCAGTTTATCTAAGAACAGCTGTAATATAATTGATGCATTCATTTTTCATCTCCTGGCAGAACTAGAAAATGGCTCTCGTGCAAAAACTGCCACATTTACCATGCTTCAATGGATTGTATTCTCACAAGCAATCATCACAAATGTGTGTGCCACTTCAGATTTGTGGTAAACAGGTGAGTACATATCTCACGATCCATTACTTATCTATTCCAAACCTGTTAGGGAGAACAATAAATAGGAATTTTCCTTTTTTTAAATCAACATTTTGCCTGCCTTTCTGAGGAAGACAGTTGGCTTATACTTTTATCCCTAGGGTAATTAAATGCTGTTGCTATGATGCAGAGATGGAGAACTAACAGTCTTCCTAAAGTTGATGAATTACAACTTTAGCAGCTCCACAGTATTTGGAGGGTTGCATATTTTCCACGGAAATCAACTCTTTTTGCACATCTTCATTTTCATGTAAGGTTTGAGGGACATACCAGTCAAAGAGTAAGTCTGTTCAATAGCAATAGAATGACTATATAATAAATCTGACACTACCCATTAGATCAATATTTCTCTTCTGGAAAGCTCTCAAGATAGGAATAGCACTTAGACATATAAAAGCTTTATAATGCTTTACTGCCCCCTCTAAGCGATTTACAGAGTCAGCATACTGACCCCAACAATCTGGGTCCTCATTTTACCCACCTTGGAAGAATGGACGTCTGAGTCAACCTTGAGCCAAATTGCAGGCAGCTGGCAATCAGCAGAAGTAGCCTGCTGTACTGCATTCTAACCACTGTGTCACTGTGGCTCTTATGTGGACTTCATATGTGGATTTCAATTCCCAGAATTCCTAGCCATTGTGTTCAAACTGCCAAGATTAAGAAACACTTTACTAGATGAAGGTCACTGCCACCTAATAATTTACCACCTAATTGCATCCTCTATATTTGGATCAGTTGCTACAGACTATACCCAGAAGTACATATGGTTCCCATTTTGCTAACAATTTTGGAAAGACAGTTTCATTTCAGCTGATCTTTTGTCCAAGTCAACTAGTTATGGGCAGTTTTCTTAAGGTTCTATCTATCTATCTATCTATCTATCTATCTATCTATCTATCTATCTATCTATCTATCATCTATCTATCTATAATCTATCTATCTATTTTTGCTGCAGGGCACCCATAATCTTCCAAGTTAAAATACTGTTAGATAAATAAATAAGAATTTCCCTCTAAGAAAACCTATACATATGTAGAAAAAGAAAAGCCACAGGCATTTCCCCATGTTAGAAACTCAATCATTTCATAGGTATGAAGTGTCAGGAATTATTTTTTATTTATATCAAGCTATTATTTTTATAAATAACTCAAGGCCAGAAACATCTCTAATACTACTTCAACTTCCTATTTTTTCCACAACAATTCTGTCTAGAGGGAGTGACTGGCCTAAAGTCACACAGCCATTTTTCATTCGTAAAATGAGACTAGAACTCACATTCTTCTAGTTTCTAGACCAGCAATTTAGAATTAGAATTTTGTATTGGGCAAGTATGATTGGACACAAGGAATTTGTCTTTGGTGCATAATTTTTCAGTGTACATAAAAAATACATTCATCAAGAATCATAAGAAACACCCGAGGCAGATCAGGAGTTCATGGCTTCCATGACGGCCATGGACCTGACCCAAGTAGTTCAGGGCCCCACTCACGAGGGAGGACACATGCTGGATCTGATCTTTGTCTCTGGACAGTGGAGAAGTGATCTTGGAACAGGGGATTTAGCCATCTTACCCTTGTCATGGACAGATCACTCTCTCCTTCGGATGGACTTTCCAACCGTCACATCCCACCGCGGGAAGGCGGAACCGGAGACATCGAGTTGGTTCTGCCCCAGGAGCCTGATGGACCCTGAAAGGTTCCAGAGGGAGCTTGGGCCAATATCTGTGTCCCTGCCCCGCGACTCAACTGAGGATCTAGTTGCCGCATGGTATAGTACGGCCGCGGGGGCCTTGGACCGAGTCGCATCCTTGCGGCCTCTCACACGGTGTCGAATCACACAGGCCCCCTGGTTTACCGAGGAGCTGCGGGAGATGAAACGCCGCAAGAGATGCCTGAGAGTAGATTGAGATCCTCTCAATCCAAATCTGACCGAACACTAGTGAGAGACCATATTAGGACTTACTTAGTGGCGTTAAGAGTGGCCAAATGTGAGTATTGTGCCACCCTTATCGCATCCGCGAATAACCGCCCTGCCGCCCTGTTTGGGGTGACCCGCTCCCTCCTCCACCAGAGGCCACGGGAAGCCCCTTTGCAGGGTCGAGCAGAGGAATTTGGAGTTTACCTGCAGGACAAAATCACTGAGATTCGGAATGAGTTGCCCTCCACTGAAAGTGATCCAGTCGGTTTGTCCGATGCTGGTCTTGAAATAACATCTTGGGAGGAGTTTGACTTTGTCACTATCGAGGATATGGACAGGTTGTTGAGGGCCACCACATGTTTATTGGACCTGTGTCCCTCCTGGCTTGTACTGGCATCCTGGGAGGTTACACCAGCCTGGCTCCAGGACATTGTGAACGCGTCTTTGAGTGAGGGTTTCTTACCTACCACCTTGAAAGAGGCGGTGGTGAGGCCTCTCCTCAAAAAGCCTTCCCTGGACCCAGCATTGTTGGAAAATTACCATCTGGTCTCCAACCTTCACTTTCTTGCGAAGGTTATAGAGAGTGGGTGGCTCAACAGTTTCCTCGACACCTGGAGGAAGTTGATTATTTAGACCCGCGCCAGTCCGGCTTCCAGCCCGGTCACAGCACTGAGACGGCATTGGTCGCATTGGTGGATGATCTCTGGAGGGCACGGGATAGAGGTTGCTCCTCTATCCTAGTCCTATTAGACCTCTCAGCGGCTTTTGATACCATCGACCATGGTATCTTATTGCACCGATTGGGGGGGTTGGGGCACCGTTCTGCGGTGGTTCTTGTCCTACCTCTCTGGTCGGTCGCAATGGGTGTTGGCAGGAGGGCAGAGGTCGGCCCCGAGGCCCCTCACATGTGGGGTCCCTCAGGGGTCGGTCCTCTCGCCACTTCTGTTTAACACCTATATGAAGCCGTTGGGCGGGATCATCCATGGTTTTGGGGTGGAATACCATCTGTACGCTGACAACACCCAGCTGTACATATCCACCCCAAACCACCCCAACGATGCCATCGAGGTGCTGTCCTGGTGCCTGGAGGCCATACGGGTCTGGATGGGTAGTAACAAACTCAGGCTCAACCCGTCCAAGACCGAGTGGCTGTGGTTTCCGGCACCCCAGTTCAGCCAGGTAAGTCCAACACTGGCCATTGGGGGCGAACAACTGGCCCCTGTGGAGAGGGCGCGCAACTTGGGCGTCCTCCTGGATTCCCGGCTGTCCATGGAGGACCATGTGGCGGCCGTGGCCAGGGGGGCGTTCTATCAGGTACGCCTGATACGCCAGCTGCGCCCCTTACTGGACCGCACTCGTGACATCCCGGCTGGACTACTGTAATGCCCTCTACATGGGGCTCTCCTTGAGGTGCACTCGAAGGCTACAGTTGGTTCAGAATACGGCCGTGCGGGTGATTATGGGTGCCTCAAGGCAAGCCCACATAACACCTCTCCTGCACGAGCTGCACTGGCTACCTGTGGCCTTTCGAGTGCGCTTCTAGTTGTTGACGATCATCTTTAAATCGCTCCATGGCTCGGGGCCTAGCTATATACGAGACTGCCTTCTGTCCCATACATCCCTTCGTCCGATCCGCTCCCATAGAGAGGGTCTTCTCCGGGTACCGTCGGCCAGGCAATGCCGGTTGGAGACGCCCAGGGGAAGGGCCTTCTCTGTGGCGGGCCCAGCCCTCTTGAACAACCTATCCCCTGACCTACACACCACCTCGGACCTCCGCCTCTTCCGTCAGCGTCTTAAGACATATTTATTCCAACTAGCTGGCCTAGCATAGCCCCTGTTTCTGACTTTTATCTATAAATTTTAATTCTCAGGGTTTTAAATGGGTTTTTATCACGGGACTTAATTTAATTGTTTTTAATAATGTATTTTGTCATTTTGTTATGGTTTTTAATAATGCCTGTGCGCCGTCCTGGGTCCTAACAAGGAGAAGGGCGGGGTATAAATTTGAAAATAAAATAAAATAAAATAAATAAAACAATATAAATTGTAAAGATACAAGCAACAAGGTTAACTAGAAGGGCATAGGTAATAGGAAGGATGAGAAGAATAATTGTAATACAGTCATAGTAAAAAGTTTGACAGTGTTGTGGGAATTAGTTGTTTACCACAATGATGGCATGGGGGGGGGGAGATTGTCCTTGTGTCTTAGCAACTTAACCACTTGACCAAACTGTTTCTCCATCCACTTTCTTCTTTTGGCCCAGGAGATCAACCTCAACTGGACAACTGAAAAGAAATTATTGAAGAATTGGTTTGAAGCAGAAGAGATTAGAAAGGCAAGACTTAAGAATGAATCATGGGAAGATAAAGCATTTATGAAAGGATTGCATGATACAGCAGAATAACTGAATATTAACTGAATAACAGAATTGGAAGGGGCCTTGGAGGTGTTTTAATCAAACTCAGGCAGGAAATCCAGTACCATATCAGACAAGTGGTTGTCCAATCTCTTCTTAAAAACTTTCAGTGTTGAAGTTCATTAGATAATGAGACACTTATATCATGTCACTCCTAGTCCTTCTTTTCATTAAACTAGACATACCCAATTCCTGCAATCATTGTTTATAGGTTTTAGCCTCCAGGATTCCTAATCATCTTTGTTACTATTCTATGTATCTTTCTAGAGTGCTTTCAATGTCTTCTTTATATCGTGGTGACCCAAACCTGATTAGAGGATTTTGGATTGGATTGGATTGGATTTATTGGATTTATATGCCGCCCTTCTCCCAAAGGTCTCAGGGCGGCATTCAACATTTTGTTTTACTGTTTATTTATCTCTGTAAAGAACATTTTGCATAGTTTACATCAGGCATGTCCAAAGTCAGGCCCGGGGGCCATTTGCGGCCCAGGGGTCGGTTTAAAACGGCCCTCCAACAGCCCTCCCTGCTCTGTGTAAATGTGGCCCTCCCTTCCTCCCTCTGTCTCTGGGGCTGTGTGGCTGGGAGGGAGGTGGACGGAGGTTACGGACGCCTCCTCCCGCAGCGGGCGAGGGAGCAGGCGGGGTGAGCACCCAAGGCTACCGTCATCTTAAGCACCACCGAGGCTGTCGCCCGGCAGGGGCGTCAGGCAGGGAAGCCGGTCGCGCCTCCATCGCTGCACGTTCTGGGGCTACGAAGCTGGGAGGGAGGTGAACGTGTGGCCCCAGAACGTCCACTTGGCGCGTTCACCTCCCTCCCAGCCACGCAGCCCCAGAACATGCAGCTCCCGCCGCACAAGGTCGCCCGGCAGGGGAGTCAGGCAGGGAAGACGGACGTGCGGCTTCAGAACGTAAGCCGTGGTGCCTGCCGGAGGGAGCTGCGATGGAGCCGCGACCGGCTTCCCTGCCTGACGCCCCTGCCGGGCGACAGCCTCGGTGGTGCTTAAGATGATGGTAGCCTTGGGTGCTCACCCCGCCTGCTCCCTTGCCCGCTGTGAGTGGCGAGGGAGTGACTGACAGACACAGAGAGAGAGAGAAGGGGAGGGAGGGAAAGACAGAGAGACAGACAGAGACAGAGAGAAAGAGAGGGAGGGAGAGAGACGGAGAGAGACACAGATAGAGAATGAATCGGAATCGGATTGAATCGGAGACAGATGGGGAAAGAGGGAGAGACAGACATACAGAGAGAGGGAGGGAGGGAGAGAATCAGAGAGAGTGACACACACAGAGACAGGGAGAGACAGAGAGAGAGAGGGAGAGACAGATAGATAGAGACTGATTAAATGAGTGAGAGACAGACAGACAGACAGACAGACACACACACAGAGTGACGGAGAGAAAGAGAGAAAGAGAAAGAGAGAAAGAAAGAGAAAGAGAAGGAAAGAGAAAGAAAGAGAGAGAGAGAGAAAGAAAGAGACAGAAAGAAAGAGAGAGAGAGAAAGAAAGAGAGAAAGAGAGAGAAATGGAGAGAGAGAGAGAGGAAGAAAGAGAGAGAAAGAGCGAGAGAGAGTGAGAGAGAAAGGGAGACAGAAAGAAAGAGAAAAAGAGAGAGAAAGAAAGAGAGAAAGAGCGAGAGAAATGGAGAGAGAGAGAGGGAGAGAGAGGAAGAAAGAGAGAGAGAGAAAGAAAGAGAGACAGAAAGAAAGAGAAAAAGAGAGAGAGAGAGAAAGAAAGAGAGAAAGAGCGAGAGAAATGGAGGGAGAGAGGAAGAAAGAGAGAAAGAGGTAGGTAAGTTTTTTTTAAATTTATTTTCAATACATTGTGAAAACTCATCTGTCAGTTGATCTTAATGTTATGAAATGAAAAGTATGTCATTTGCAATTAACTTGGCATAAAATAATTTATTTGCATTTAATTGTAATGGTTCAAAGAATGTTCGGAAAAATGTTCGGCCCTCCACCATGTTCACTTCATCCAATCTGGCCCTCTTTGAAAAAAGTTTGGACACCACTGGTTTACATAGTAGCCTTTATGTTTACTGAGCCACTGAGAATTTATGTTACTAGCATCTACCTCTTTGCCAAAAAAAAAAAAGAATATACTTTTTGATTCTTCATCTGAAAATGTTCCCAATATTCAATCAAAGCCAATGATATATTTTTAAAGCAATGTGTACCCTCTGCAAAGTGACTTCTTATGATATTTTCCTAATGTTGCCTAGTTAATTCTAAATAAAGCTAGTCAGATAGAGCATGAAGATGTATGTTATAAAACATGGTTCAGAAAACTCATTTACAATTACAAATCATTAGCTATTTGCAGTATCCCTGGAAGGAAATAATATTTTTAGAGAGGTAATTGTATTAGCCATTTGCTGCAAATATTGTAGAGTTTTGTGGCATTTTGAACTCCAACTTTCTTTCATCTTTTCTATTCTTTTCTTAGTTTGTATTATTCAGTCTTCTTGTAAGTGTGCTTTTTTATTAAACAGTGGAGAATGGAATTAATCATTGTTCTTTATATTTGGCATGATTTGTACGTTTTATTAAATTCATCTTGGGAAGAAGAAAAGAATGCTGTCTAATTGCTTAAACTGAAAAACAAGCTGAACAATTGCTAGCAATTGACAGTTTGGCCTGTTTATGACCTATTCCAATTTCACAAGTATTCATCAATTGTTGTGAATACAGACCCACACAATGCAGATTATTCTATTAATTTGAGGGGAATTACTTCATTTTCATTTCATTTTATTACATTTATATCCCGCCCTTCTCCGCAGAGGACCCAGGGCGGCGCACAGGAGATTTAAAAGATATACAAAATAGAAAATAGATAAATAATTTAAAATATATATTAAATAATCCCGATCCTATGCTAAAACCAATTATTAAAAACCCAATTTAAAACTTTTCTAAAAGTCCCCATGGGAGGTTAGGCTAAAATTAAATTTACCTTAAATTTACCTTGTTAAAAATACAACTAGTAGAAACCTCTGGGTATCCCTATGAAAAGACACAGGAAGAAAAGTGTTGCTTATAGTGGTAAAAAGAAGAAGACTGCAAAAGACTAAAAAAAAAGGAGAGAATGGAGGCAGGCAAATACACAATATAAAACTGGTGCGATCATGATGGATACAAGTATAACCCCCTTTGGAGATTACATGCTGCCTTTTCATTAATTTGTTTATTTCAGGGGTCAGCAAGGGCAAAGAGATTTTGGTTTGGGGAAAGAGGCCAGAGGTATAGCCATTTCAAAAGTGTGATCCTGCATACATTACAAATGAAATTTCTGAGAACAATGCAGACTATGAGCATTTCTTGTAGTTATAGCTCTACTACTGCTTGATTTATGCAGGACATAATATATGTGGTAAATACCACATCATAAGGAAAATGATAACTATTTGGAGGCCATCCATATGGAGCAGTCCCTCACACCCCTCCAAGTTTGAAACAAAGTGATTTGAGCCTTTGACACAAAGAAAGAAACAGTGAGGAACCAGAAATATATGCACTCTCAAGGGGAAAAAAATCATATATTGTATGATATGAAAAATATGGAATGAATGCCTCCCAATCTTTTCTTTCTTTCTTTGTTTTCAACTTTGCTCAGTGTTAATTTGCTTAATTTGTTTTTTTCTTGCTTGATTGCATTCTACAAGCTGCATACTGGGAGATCATCTTCACATATGACCAACTTTGTTTTGTTAAAATATCCAGAAAGTTCTGTAGCGAGAACACATGATATTGATATTAGTGGTGACCATAGCTGAAGTCTCTCTCTCTTTGAGAGGGGTATGCAACAAAATTGCATTTTGATGTATGCCGATTAGAGTACATTGAAAGTGATAATAAAGTTATACTAAGTTCTTCATTTGCTTCCTAATGAAAATCCTCTGCTGAATTCAGGAATCGTCCTGAAGGAAACCTTTTTATCTAGAGGCTAATTAACAACAGACAGCAATGTTCAAGCAGGAGACCCTACACCATTGCTGACAAATGGCAGTCCAGTCTCTTCTTGAAAGCTTTCAGTGATAAAGCTCCCATGACTACTGAAGGCAAGCTTCTCATTGGTTGATTGCTCTCACTGTCAGAAAATTTCTCCTGGATTGGAGTAGAAGACCTCCAAGGTCCCTTCCAACTCTGTTGTTCTGTTATTCTATTAACCATGATAATTAAGGTCCATACAAGATGCTGTGAGGAGTACTACTACTACTACATCTTCTTTCAGGGGTCATTTTACCTTGTGAGTGATGTAAGTGAAGAGACATAAAGATGTACTCTTATCTTCGGTCTTCCTTTCATAGATTATCACTTCCATATAAACTTAGCAAGTCTTTACATCTGGAAGAAAATATTCTATCCCTTAAATAGCTGTTATTCACTGTTGCAGTGCTTAGTACAAGGCTTTTGCTAGAAAGCTCTTGATTGTATAATATTTGTCCTAATTACTATTTATTAATTAGCATACCATATTAAACATTGCTCATGCTATTGTTTTTAGCCTATCTTTAGAACTGTTACATGCCTGAATTGAAATCATTTTTTATAGATTATTGGATTTTATAGATTATTGAGCCCAATTTATAAAATCTATTAAGCCACCTGGAGCAGGTTGGTATTTGGCCTCCACCAGATAACTTTTTGTAAGAGACCAACTGCTGATGTCCTGACAGCCGTTGTGTTGGCTCCTTCAGCATCCTGGGGTGTAGTGTGCCTGACCCTGAAAACCTAAATTTCTTTAAAATAACTCCTTCCAATAACTATATCAATCCAATGTTGTGTTCACTCCACTTTGTTTAGCAGTGTCCTCCTCCTCCTCCTCCTCCTCCTCCTCCTCCTCCTCCTCCTCCTCCTCCTCCTCCTCCTCCTCCTCCTTGTGAGATGAACCTTTCCCCCAAAAAAGTGTTAAGCAACTCCATTTTCTCTGTGTTTCCCATTATTTGATTTCCACTTTTCCCTGAACCTCTGACCAACACTTCCCTTTTGTCTAAGAAATACCTCCCCAATCCCCCAATTTAGTGTATTTTGAATTCCTTGCTAGCTTCATGTCATCTTGAGCTTTAATATTGCTGAGTTTTTTTAATCATTCCAGGATTTCTTTTTAATTATCAGTTCTGTTTCAGGTCCTTGTACATGTCTTTTTTTGATTATTTGCTTTTTTTCTCAGCTTGATGTTCACCCATGAAACCCCATTTAATTTTTTTCTTATTTTCATGTTCATAAGGATTGCTTGTTCCTATGCTTTCAGTACCATGTTTTTGGGTTGTTGTTTTTTTTGCAGGATTTCTGTTTTATTTCTACCTTTGTCTTGTGTGCCATTTAACATTTCAGGAACACTCCCCATCTGTCACTTAAAGTTCATTAAAACCTGTTTCCTGAATTCTAAGAAATCTACTCCAACTGACTACTTTCAGCTTTATTTCTCTGTAATTATCTTTAAAATGATATGGCTGTTTTCTCCCCTATGCTGCTGACATCATCAACTGATTCTTCTTTCTTATTTACATTAATATAGATTGAGAATAGCTGACCCTTTAGTTCTTCTTCCATATTAATAATAATAATGATCATCATCATCATCATCATCATCATCATCATCATCTTTATTGTCATTGTAAAAATTACAATGAAATTGGTTTTAACTTCACTGGTGCAAAATTATAACAGAAACAAAAAAGAGAGAAAAGAAAAAAGAAAAAACTAGCATGTGCATGGAGTGATTGCGGTTGAATTTAAAAGTCTCACAGCCCATGGATAGAAGCTACCTTTAAACTTGTTCGTTCGGCTGGCTATACTTTGATATCTTCTGCCTGATGGTAGAAGGGCAAAGAGATACCAACCAGGGTGTGAATCATCTTTGAGAATCTTCCTTGCTCTGCTAAAGCAGCGAGATCTGGCGATGTTATCCAGTGATGTCAGAGGGCAACCGATGGTTTCTTGTGCCGAATTGATCACTCTCTGTAGTGCCTTCCTCTCCGCAACTGTTAAACCAGCATACCACACTGTGATACAATATGTGAGGACACTTTCTATGATGGACCGATAGAAAGAGGTCATCAGCCGTTGTTCCATTCTGAAATACTTGATTTCAAGGGGGGGGGAGTTTAATCTGAGACATCAAATCAATTCAGTAAAAAGATTCAAAAATTCTGCTTGAAGGAATAATTCGGATAGAAATAGACAATTCAGATTTCTGCTTTGGACAGCTATTTCCACATGTTATCCATTTGTACTAATATTTAGTGTTGAATTTTTCTTATCTATGCACTCCGTTGGTCTTAATTTTGCAACCAAGATTGATATAGCACCATCAATTATGCCATGATGATGTCCATGCTACCTAAATCTAATTTTTGTTCTAACATAGTCCATTTATTTTATAATCCTATGCCTTTGAATGAATTCCCTTTTGGTCACCAGTCTGAAGACCACTCTGTAATTGCAAGGAATATTCATCTTATATTTCGAATGAGTATGAATCATTCAATATAATCCGAACCTTTTTCTTTTGCAGCACAAAGTCTAGAACTGAAAGAGATAATTGTCACAGCTGCAGGAATCAAAATCTGAAATATGGCAGATATAGGATTATGTTGCAGCCCCACACGTTTGTCCGTGTGTGTGTGTGTGTGTGTGTGTGTGTGTGTGTGTGTGTGTGTGTAAAAGGGATAACACTTGTACTTTGATGCTGTATCCATCTTTTTGTAGATCTTAACTCTTCCCACTACTACTACTGGATGGATATGTACCAAACATACTCTTTTTTAAACTATTAGCATATTTATTTACTAATTTATTTACTTTAAATCCTTCTAATTTGCTTACTAATTGAATCTGAAGCTCTCTGGTGAATTGCAAAGGCATTAAAATATTAATAGTTGCTAAAACACTTTTATCTTAAAAAAAAAAGGCAGGGAAACAATGCAAACCAAAACAACGACCTTTTCATAAATAGTTGCTTTGTATAAATGTATTCTGAATTCTGCTTCCCCCATTTCCCCAGTTCCTCACTCTTTTTGGCAGTTCTACTTTCAATTTTATTTTTAACCCCATTTTGCTTTGAAAGAAAACCAGACACCTGTTCAAGGAATGGGGGGG
The DNA here is from genome assembly GCA_039707465.1 of Rhabdophis nuchalis. Classification (NCBI taxonomy): domain Eukaryota; kingdom Metazoa; phylum Chordata; class Lepidosauria; order Squamata; family Natricidae; genus Rhabdophis; species Rhabdophis nuchalis. The sequence goes on from CM077647.1 coordinate 21,112,664, forward strand.
GGGGACGCTATAAGAATCTGGAGCTGAACAGCAGAACAGCTGCAGTGATTGTGTCAGAAGAAGTAGGGCACCCAAGAAAATTGTTCCTCAACCATCTTACATTCCATTTCCCCCAACCTATTGACCCTGGGATCTAAATTCAATCCAGGTTTTCTTTGGAGGAGAAAAATAACCCATTTTACATAATTCTGATGTTTTATTGAAATACAGTACATGTTGCAGCCCATAGAGCTCACTTAAGAAGAGAACAGGGATGATATCCATTTTTGAGATGTACTGTATATTATTATTATTTAGTGTATGATGAGAACATGACAGAAGAGAAGTAAACATATACACCCAATCCATGTAATTATATACAAAGCATCTATGAGGGTGTCACAGTGGCCTCATAATTGGACGGCCAATCCAGCTATCCAGATGCTCACGTCTGGCATTGTTTCATGCAGATGTTCGAGGGAACCAGAGAATGTATGCCATGAAGAATCTTGCACAATATATTTAATAGTTTGAACTGTTTAGGGGAAACATAAATGTTTGAAATGTACAGTATAGAAGGAATGTAAATGTTGGCAAATGTATTGTAAATAAAATTCTCTGAAATTATAAGGCAGAGATGATGGTCTTCAGCACCCAAGAAGAAGATGCAGAAATATTTCTTTGGAGGATTTCATTTTAATTCATTTTGTTTTACTTAAATTTGTTACAGCCACCAACTCTGATGGATTCTAGGTATGTGATGGCAAACCTATGGCACGGTTGCCACAGGTGGCACACAGTGCCTATCGGAGTGCACATGAGGCCCTATGTCAGCTCCAGCATGCATGCAGGTGCTGGCCAGCTGATTTTTGGCCTTCCAGATGGGGGTGGATGGGGGTGTTTCACCATCCACAGGCTCCAGAGGCTTTCCTGAAGCCTGGGGAGGGCAATTAACATCCCAATTGGCTTACCAGAAGTCCAGAGGCTTCAGTGAGGCCTGTGCGCATGCACGGGAGGGAGCAGGGGGAGTTGTGCGTGCATGCACAGGAGGGTAGGGCATTATATTATGGATGTGAGTAACCCTTTTGGCACCCGAGCAGAAATTGTTCGCCATCCCTGCTCTAGGTGGTGTACAAAATCCCCAAAGTCCATAAAAACATATGAGTTAACATTTCATGAAGATCTGCACACAATCAATATTCAAAGTAAAGTTGGGATTAATATTAATAGTCAGCTGAGCCCCTAGTCTTGTGCTCCTTGTCACATTCTTAAAAGTTCAGGGTTCTGTCATCCTTGAAAATCATACCAAGACGTAGATCCTCAAACAAACCTATGAAGGATGTACATGGCCATGCAGGTGCAGATTAGCTAGCACTAAACCCAGTGCTCATTTCAGGTAGACCTGATTAAAGTGGGTGGAAAGGTAGTGGGGTACAGGCAAAGTTCTGAAAAGCTCTTGGAACTCTGTATGTAATTCTTCAATGATGATAGTGCTGGAAATGTAGCTTAGCAAATTCCAATGTATCTTGATCAGAGAAAATCCAAGGAATGTATCAGTGCTTATACTCAGTGCTTATAAGTGTTTATAGAAGTGTTTATAGCAGTGATGTTGAAATGGTTCCTTTCAGTTCTGGGTGGATTCTAGTTTTCCTAATCAGTTATCATTGACCAGATGACTGGACTGCCAAAAAATTAGAGTTATATAGAACTGGAGGTTCCTCACTCATTATTTCATGTCCTGCATAACTGGTATGATAAGCAATGCCTCTTGATTTTCTTCTGATATTCTTTCAGGGACGTGAACTATTATATCAAACCCACCCGCTCCAAACTGTGCATGTAGCTCCTCCTGTCTCTCTTTATTTGACTTGCCTGAATGATCCAGTCATGGTTCTCCCAAAGAGGTTGTTCAAAAATAATAATAATCAGAAATTCAGTTGCCTCTTGAAAAAGCACCTTTGGGATTTTTTTGGACTTTGTTTCCAAACATCTTGATCATCCTCAATGCTCTTCTCCAAACTGTTGCAATTTCTTTGAATACTTCTCATAATATGGGTCATATTGGACATTGTGTTTGAGATATACCTAATAAAAGAGGGTATAGTACAGGAGTCAGCAACTCATGGCTCTGAAGCCATATGTGGCTCTTTCAGCCCTGTGTTTCAGCTTGTTATTGCTCAAAATATGCATCAAAACCACCAATGTGCAACACCCGCTGGCATGTGATTTGTTGAGCTTTTCAACTCCTGATAGGCCAACCATGGTTAAATCCAAGAAAAGGAAAGTTTCAGAAGAAAACAAAATGTTTAATTCAACTGCATACACTAGTTTGTGGCTGCTCTGGAAATAGTCAGGCGCGTGAAGGATTTTGTGGCTCCCAGTGTTTTCTTTTCTGTGGGAAATGGGTCTAAATGGCTCTTTGAGTCTTTAAGGTTGCTGACCTCGGTATAGTAGAATGATTATCCCCCATAATTTGGAAATTAGATTTATGTTGAAGCAGCCAAAATTGTATTTGGTTGTTGTTTTTTTCTCTACCACATCACATTGCTAGCTTTTGGCCCACATTCCAGGATCTTCTTCACAAGAATTGATACCATTTTCCCTTCTGCTAAATTTCATTCTATTACTTGTGGCTCATTTCTCCAATCTATCTATTCTATTTACTTCCACTTTTCCTTTGTGGCCTGGAGCCTCTGTCCAGTTCTTGCATATGTTCTTTTCTCTGCAGACCTTCACCAATTTATCCTTTTTTTAAAAAATTGTTCCTTGTATCTTCTTTTTTTAATGAATTCCCATCCATCTTGAGCTATTTTTCTCATTTCTTTTCCTGCTACCCTGATTCTTTAACTCAGGCTTCCCTATTGATTGCTAACAAATCAAGGATAGTGACCTTCTTTGACTTTCTCTACTTTATGAAAGAGAAAGTTGACAGCAAGAGCAAAGCAAGGATTTCCTAGAACTAGAATGGTTGGACAGAATTCCCTCCCATCAAATGCTGGAGTAGTTAAAATTTGTCTTCCATGTGACTTATTTATTTATTTATTTATTTTATTTTTTTATTTATTTAAATTTATATCCCGCCCTTCTCCACAGAGGACCCAGGGCGGCGCACAGGAAATTTAAAAACATACAAAATACAATAAATATAATTTAAAAGACTATTAAATAAACCTATCCTGCGCTAAAACCAAATTTTAAAAACCCAATTTAAAAACTACCTAAAAGTCCTCATGGGAGGTTAGGCTAGGCCGGCTTGTTGAAACAAATATGTCTTGAGACATTGGCGGAAGAGGCGGAGGTCGGTGATGGTACGTAATTCAGGGAGTAGGTCATTCCAGAGGGCTGGCCCCGCCACAGAGAAGGCTCTTCCCCTGGGTGTCGCCAGTCGGCATTGTCCGGCCGACAGCACCCTGAGAAGGCCCTCTCTGTGGGAGCGTATCGGTCTAAGGGATGTATGGGGCAGGAGGCGGTCTCGCATATAACTAGGCCCCGAGCCATGGAGCGCTTTAAAGATAGTTGTCAGAACAATACAATACAATACAATAGCAGAGTTGGAAGGGACCTTGTAGGTCTTCTAGTCCAACCCCCTGCATGGGCAGGAACCTTATACCATTTCAGACAAATGGCTGTCTAACATCTTTTTAAAGACTTCCAGGGTTGGGGCATTCACAACTGCTGGAGGCAAGCTGTTCCAGAGGTTAATTGTTCTTACTGTCAGGAAATTTCTCCTTAATTCTAAGTTGCTTCTCTCCTTGGTTAGTTTCCACCCATTGCTTCTTGTCCTGCCCCCAGGTGCCTTGGAGAAAAGTTTGACTCCCTCTTCTTTGTGGCACCCTCTGAGATATCGGAACACTGCTATCATGTCTCCCCTGGTCCTTCTCTTCATCAAACTAGACATACCCAGCTCCTGCAGCCGTTCTTCATATGTCTTAGTCTCCAGTCCTCTAATCATCTTGGTTGCTCTTCTCTGCACTCTTTCCAGAGTCTCCACATCTTTTCTACATCGTGGCGACCAAAACTGTATGCAGTATTCCAAGTGTGGCCTTACCAAGGCACTATACAGTGGCATTAACACTTCACGTGATCTAGATTCTATCCCTCTGTTGATGCAGCCTAGAACTGTGTTGGCTTTTTTGGCAGCTGCTGCACACTGCTGGCTTATATTTAAATGGTTGTCCACTAGGATTCCAAGATCCCTCTCACAGTTGCTACTATTGAGCAAGGTACCACCTATACTGTACTTGTGCATTTGGTTTTTCTTGCCTATATGTAGGACCTTACTTTTTTCACAATTGAATTTCATTTTATTAGACAGTGCCCAATGTTCAAGTTTGTCTAGATCCTTCTGTATCTTAAGCCTATCTTCTGGAGTGTTGGCTATTCCTGCCAGCTTGGTGTCGTCTGCGAATTTGATGAGTTCCCCATTTATCCCCTCATCCAAATCGTTGATGAAGATGTTAAAGAGTACTGGGCCTAAAACAGAGCCTTGGGGGACTCCACTGCATACTTCCTTCCATGTAGATGCAGTTCCATTGAGGACTACACGTTGAGTGCGGTTGGTCAGCCAGTTGCAAATCCATTTGGTGGTGCTGCTGTCTAACCCACAATTTTCTACTTTATCTAATAGTAGGTTATGGTCTACTTTATCAAATGCCTTACTGAAGTCCAGGTAAATTATATCAACAGCATTCCTCTGGTCCACTGATTTTGTCACTTTGTCAAAGAATTCAATTAGATTCGTCTGGCATGATCTGTTTTTGACAAACCCATGTTGGCTTTTGGCTATTACTTTGTTTGCTTCTAGGTGTTCACTTATTTGTTGTTTAATTATCTTTTCCAGAATCTTTCCTGGTATTGAGGTCCTGGATCTTTTTTTTCCCCTTTTTTGAAGATGGGAACCACATCTGCTCTTTTCCAGTCTTCTGGCAGTTCCCCGGTGCTCCAGGATCTCTGAAAGATATAGTTCAGTGGTTCTGAGATCTCATCTGCCAGTTCCTTCAGGACCCTGGGGTGTAATCCATCCGGTCCTGGTGATTTGAACTCGTCCAGGGCAGACAGGTGCTCACTTACCATTTTCTTCCCTATTTCAACTTGTGTTCCTAATCTGATATTTGTCGTGCTGTTTTTGATTGGTTGGACTGTTTTATCCCTTTGTGTAAAGACAGATGCAAAAAAAGAGTTAAATAGTTCTGCTTTCTCCCTGTTGCTTATCATCTTCTTGCCATTTTCTCCCAGCAGTGGACCAATTGTTTCCTTAACCTTTTTATTATTTTTAACATGTTGGAAGAAGCTTTTTTTGTTATTTTTTACTTTTTTGGCAAGCCTTTCTTCATTGCGAGCCTTAGCTTTCCTCACTTCATCTTTACAGGCTCGGGCTATTTGCTGATATTTTGCCTTGGTTATGTCCCCCTTTTTCCACTTTTTATATTTATCCTTTTTGTCTTTCAATTTGCAGAGGGTTCTTTATGCAGCCATGCTGGTTTCTTTTGGGAACTGTTATTTTTCTTCTTCATTGGTATTGCGCTGGACTGGGCTTTTATAATCTCATTTTTCAAAATTTCCCAAGCTTCCTGAGTTGTTTTCCCCTTGAGGATTCTCATCCATGGAATCCTTCCCAAGCTCTCTCTGAGTTTATTGAAATTAGCTCTCTTGAAGTCTAAGACTCTAGTTTGACTTTGTTCAGCTACTTTTGTTTGCATAATGTTGAATTCCAGTATTTCATGATCGCTTGCCCCAAAAGTTCCTGTAGCTTCTACACCTTCTATCATTTCCTCTCTGTTAGTGAGAATTAAGTCCAATATTGCTGATCCCCTTGTTCCCTTCTCTACCTTTTGGGAAACAAAGTTGTCTGCTAGGTTTCTTAGGAACCTGTTGGATCTTCCACTTGGTGCAGAGTTCCACTTGGATCTTCCACTTGGTGCAGAACCTTGAAGCACCTTAAAGCGTCTTTGAAAAATATACCCATTCTTGTTCAATTCTGTGGGAACAAAGAAAGGGAATTTTGTTCCTCAGACTACATATCAGATGTGGTTGCCTGCAGTGAGGAACAAGGGTAGCTGAACAAGGCAAAACAAAGCATAACATCTGAGGATCATAAATCAAAATTTGACAAGCATCAGAACAAAGATCATGAACAAGAAAAAGAACATCTTAAGAATCAGAAGACCAAAATCAGAGAAATGGGCTTTATAGTGAGCAAAGCAGACCATAAGAAAGGCTGACCACCAAAGAATTGAGGCCTTTGAACTATGGTGCTGGAGAAGAGTCCTGGCGATCCAATCAGTCAGTCCTAGATGAGATCAACCCTGACTGCTCTTTAGAAGGCCAGATCCTGAAGATGAAACTTAAATACTTTGGCCACCTAATGAGGAAGAAGGATTCACTGGAGAAGAGCCTAATGCTGGGAAAGATGGAGGGCAAAAGAGGAAAAAGAAGACAGAGAATGAGTTGGGTGGGTGGAGTCACTGATTTATTTATTTATTTATTATTAGTTTTATATACCACCCTCTCTCCCGAACATGGGACTCAGGGCGGTGCACAGGAGTTATAAAATATAAAATACAACAATACAAAAAATTAAAACTAGTATTAAATAAGTTTAGCCTGTGCTAAAAGCATGATTTAAAAACCCAGTTAAAATAATAACATAGCTACATCAACTACGCCAGGCCGGCCGCACAAAAGAAATATGTTTTTAATGCCCAACAGAAGAGGCGATGGTCTGTGATTGTGCGAAGGCTGGGAGGCAGGTCGTTCCAGAGGGCAGGGCCTGCCACAGAGAAGGCTCTTCCCCTGGGGGTCACCAGCCGGCATTGCCCGGTGGACGGCACCCTAAGGAGGCCCTCCCTGTGGGAGCGGACTGGTTGGGCGGAGGTATGTGGTAGAGGCGGTCCTGTAAGTAGCCAGATCCCAAGCCATGGAGCACTTTAAAGATGGTCACTAAGACCTTGAAATGCACCTGGAAGGCCACAGACTCCCAGAATCCCCCGCGCGGCCGCATTCTGGACTAACTGGAGCCTCCGGATGCACCTCAAGGGAAGCCCCATGTAGAGAGAGTTACAGTAGTCCAGGCGGGACATGACCAGAGCTTGAGTGACCGTGCATAGGGCATCACGATCCAGAAAGGGGCGCAACTGGCATATCAGGTGAACCTGATAGAAAGCCCCCCTGGCTACGGCTGTCAGATGGTCATCCAAGGACAGCCGAGGGTCCAGGAGGACTCCCAAGTTGCGGGCCCTTTCTGCGGGGGCTAATGAAGCAGCAGGTGTGAGCTTAAATGGACTCCAGGATAGTAGAGGACAGGAAGCCTGGAGGAACATTGTCTATGGGGTTGCGATGGGTTCGACACAACTTCACAACTAACAACAACAACAACAACAAGTGAGCAAAGAGGATTTGGACTTGGCATCAGCTGATTCAAATAGGCAGATACTTTGAGAAGACAATAAAAACTGGCTTTTCCAGCAAGCTGGCCTGGCCTGAATAAAATAAATTATTCATTTTAATTGTTAATTTTAATTTATTTTAAATTAAATTTATTTTATTTTAAATTTAACTGTAAATTGTTAATTTATTGTTATTGGATTCTCTATTTAATCTTTTTTTAACTTTTGTATTATGTATTTTATGTTGTACGCTGCCCTGAGTCCTTCGGGAAAAGAGCGGCATATAAGTCCAATAAACAACAACAACAACAACAACAACAACAACAACTTTTAAAGAATCATGTTTATGCCATGCTCCTTACAGAGAAAATTGAAAACTGGCAGGGCAGATGCTAAACTGCCTGAATTCCATTCATTCTTGAACTGAGTGGAACCCAAAGGAGATGATTAATCTGTTCAGAAATTCAGAAATTATAGAATCTCCTAGCAGTCCACAAGATCTGGATCTTCTTTAGGATATCTCTTGGAGAAAACTTGAGTTGAGAGTGTAAGCCCAAAGCCTGATTGTCTCTCAGTCCTGTGGCCTTGCTAATCTAAGCAAGTTCTTTCAAAGACCTAATGACAACCCAGTCTTCATAACACAATCCTGAAAAATATTTTGTAAAATGTGAAGAACCATGGCCATTTTGATCCACCATTTAGAAAAGGGTGCCATAGTGCTTATTGGAAATATTTTCAGAGGATGCTCACTTTGTCAAAGCAGATTACGACACACAGACACTTCTTAGCGACTTGTGCAGCCTGAATATATAGATGCCATTCGACTGAAATTTCTACCTTGAAATGCTTGAACATATCAGTTCTTACCTCAAATGCTGACAATCTATAATATTGACATATTGATAGTACATTACTAATTAGGACAAAGAGCCATTAGTCATCCCTCTTCACAACGAGGGCGACATGGGAGAAATACAGTCAACTCTTGAAGTCTTTTTGGCTGACAGTAAGATGCCTGCATAGGAATTTTAGCTGTCACTTTTTCTACCTATGCATTTTTCAGTCCTGCAGTGCAGCAATGCATTCATGATTCACTTCATTTTACACAGGAATCGTCATTCATTTCCATTAGTGCTCATTTTGATACTAGACAAAAACCATTATGGGCTACTTTTCATGCAGATATCATGATTTTCACTCATCAATGACAGACCCAGCGGTGCTGTTTCCTCAAGAACTGACCTGTCGGTGGTATGGAATCTGTGAGGTCCACCAAACAAAGCCTCTCAGAATTGTTTCACAATTGCCATAAACATGTCAGTCATTGCCAAACAAAGTACATAGAATGTGATCTGCGCTTGATTTTTCTTCATTCCATTCTTTCCTCCCATCTTTCTCCTCCCCCATGGATTCAAATATTTCATTGATTTTAATGTGACTTTCTTATTCCTAAGTAAGCAAATATAGGATCGCAGCATGAAATACATTACTAGGGACAACGAGTTGCAGTAAATCTCAAGTCACCTCATCAAATTCTTCCATAATTTTGGATGATATAAGACCAATGTCTTATATTATGATATAAGACAGTGTTTCCCAACCTTGACAACTTGAAGATGTCCGGACTTCAACTCCCACAATTCCCCAGCCAGCGAATGCTGGCTGGGGAATTGTGGGAGTTGAAGTCCGGACATCTTCAAGTTACCAAGGTTGGGAAACACTGATATAAGACATCTCTGTTGGTGTGCCTTTTCTTTTTTTGTCAAGTCCCATTTCCTTTCTTGGAAAATCCAAGTAAGCAGAGATGGCACTGAGTTCAGGAAGATATCTTGAATGCTTGAGTTGAGTTTGAGTTTGAGTTTATTGGTTTGTTATACCGCCCTACTCCCGAGGGACTCAGGGCGGTGCATAGCCAAAATAAAAACAAATATAAAAATATATAAAAACACATACATAAAAGTTATATATTTTTAAAAGCTTTTAAAAAACATAATTAAAATATTGGCCAAAATGTGCAAAAAACCAAAACTAACCCTAATTAAAATAATAAAAATTTAAATTTAAAAAACATGCTTTATGCCAGCCTGGCTTGTTGAAAGAGAAAGGTTTTGAGACCGCGGCGGAAGGTGCATAAGTCAGGGATAGTTCTTAATTCCGGGGGCAATTCGTTCCAGAGGGCAGGTGCTCCCACAGAGAAGGCTCTCCCCCTGGGTGTCGCCAGTTGACATTGTCTAGCCGACGGCACCATGAGGAGACCCTCTCTATGGGAGCTTAAATACAAAACCTTGAAATTTCATTATAACTCATTGTGAGTTAATTAAGGCAGGGTCTTTTTGAAATGCTTTTTTCCCCAACTTCTCTTATAATTGGCTTGTGTTGCCTGTTCTTAGATAACCAAACAACTCATTTCCTACTTTCCCACAATCTCCCATGTATCCTAAGCATCCTTTGGCATCATCAGAATTGAATAGAAGGGCACAAATCCATAATTTATTCAGCAGAACAAATAAAAAATCAAACAAACTGTTCAGAGATATTTCCTAATCACCATGGTCCTATCCACACCTTATTTCTAGGATGTTGTATTTTTCTACTTAATCTTTGCATACTGAACATAATGTTCAGCATGCTTAGAAGGTTGAAAAGACAATGAAACAGCTATAACAAATTCCATCCACAGGAGGATCAAAAAGTAAAAGATAATGGTTATAGCAGCACATTCAAAACATTGCTCATTTGATGATTGATGGAAGTATTAATACTTCCAAAGATGTTATATAAGACAGGCTTTATTGGCGATATGGAACAAAATTTAAAAAAAAAAACTATTGGGAAATACCAAGCTGGTTCTCCACTTGAACAGTGGTATATCCAAATCTTATAAATTGAGAAAGAATGGTAAAATACAAAGATATATTAGATGATCGGGGAGGGGGGGTTAAAATTGAGACTGCAACTAAAAGAACAAGGAATGGAATTAGAATGGTGGTCATACTTACAAATTCAGTCAAGTTACATGAAAGATATGAGAACATGGGGCATTAACAGGAATTTAATGGCATGAGATAAACTTCTATTGGAAACAGAGGAGAAAATGATTAAAGCAATATATAAAATTTTACTAGAATACAAAATGGAGGAAGAGTGTGTTAAAGAAATAATGGGCAAAGAACTTTGGGTAAATATCAAATTGCAAAAATAGAAAAAAATTGTAGGAAAAGAACAGGAAACTAACCTTGGCCACATCGTACAAAGATAAACTATATAAAATGTTCTATAGGTCAGGGGTCCCCAACCTTTTTTGCACCAGGGACCAGTTTCAGTTTAAAGAAAATTCTGCGGACTAGCTGGCGTAGAGGAGGAGCGGGGAGAAGGGGGAACAGGCGGTGCATGCACACGCAGGGGGGAGTCAGCTCACTCGGCACTCTAGGGCCTCCAATGGCGCGAACGGCCACGCCTGCGCATGTGCACGCGGGGGGGAGTCGGCTCACTCGGCCCTCTAGGGCCTCCAATGGGGTGAACGGCTGCACCTGCACATGCGCACGCGGCGGGAGTCAGCTCACTGGGCCCTCTAGGGCCTCCAACGGTGCAAACGGCCGCGCCTGTGCTCTCCCGCATCCGGTGCGCGCTCTGCCCACGGGGCTGCCCCCTCCTCCTCCTCTCCGGCTCTGCAGCCTGGTTCCTATCAAGCCATGGACCGGCATTGGTCTGCGACCCGGGGGTTGGGGACTCCTGCTATAGGTAGCATCTACCACCAGCTAGACTAAGTAAAATGTATAAAAATTTATCACCTAAATTTTGGGAATGTGATCAAACACTGAGCACCTACTACCACATGTGGTACCATGTGTAGGAAAGCAAAAGAATATTGACAAAGGATTCAAAAGTAGTTGGAAGAAATGACTGGACAGAGATGAGAACTCAAACCAGAAATATTCCTATTAGGAATTATTAAAGAGGCTTTAAGCAAAGGGTTAACATATTTAACACTACATAACATAACAGCTGCCAGAATTGTTTATGCCCAACAATAGAGGAGTGGAAACATACCTAAAGAAGGGAAAATAACAAAGAAAATACCTGATTGTGTAGAATGTGATAGACTAACACTAGAACTGAAAAATAAAGGAAAGACAGAGTACCGTGAGATTTGAGATAGATTTTATCGGTGGATGGATTTAAGGAAGGGAAATTGGGACAAACAAACACAAGTATAGTGAAAAAAGAGGTGGTATATTATATAATTCTAAATGTAATCGCAAACATGTAGAAGAGGTTAAATATGTATATATAATTAGTAAGTAGTAACGCATATTGAATATGCAAGAGATTTGTGTTATCCTCTGTATGGTGGAGAGATCGTCAAGACAGTTTCACCATGTCCAACATTCGCTTTTTTAACAATAAAATCTTTTTTTTTAAAGCATTGCCCTTTTTATCTATGTGTAGGCATTGTATCCATGTACAAAGGCACTATTGCCATTTCATCTTGCCTCTTTTGATCTCCCCTGTAGAAGATGATGGCTCTACCAAAGACACTTGGTGATAATAGAACAGGGGTGTCAAACTCAAGGCCCAAGGGCTGGAACTGGTCCATGGGGTGCTTAGATCTGGCTCGCCGGGCCACTGGAAAAAGGGAAGTACTGGCCCATGGTGCATCTGCCAGAGAAAATGGAGCTCACAAGGGTCGCATGCACTCTCCAAAGCTCCGTTTTTCACAGGCAGAAAATTTCAGGAGGCCATCGCAGCCAGAAATGGAATTTGGGGGCCTGTTTTCATGGCAGAGCACTTGGGCCACCACAAGTGCCCCTGACACGAGTGACGTTGCACTGGCCATGCTCACGCCAGCCCCCCAAGGTCATACACAATCCTGATGTGGCCCTCAATGAAATAGAGTTTGATACCCCTGGATTAGAAGCATTAAAACACAAAGCAAGAAAATCCCCAAATTGTCCATTGACATTTCATAGCTGGAAGTGGATTTAACTTGGACTCATTATCCTAGTTAAATGTCTTAATCACTGCCTTATAGTAACTTCCCTAAATGGGATATTCTTCATTTAAATGGACACCCCAAAAATCAACCCTGACTTCAATTATGTTGCACGTTTCTTATAAATCTTAAAAATCTAAGGGGTGTGTGGACATCCCAGAAAGAATGAAAACATGGAAAAAGTAAATAATTGAATTAAAAATATTACTAAAGATTACAGCTCTGAATTTTGATGCATCTTCCAAGGAGACCCACAGTTCTCTTCAAAACAGTTGATATGAATTATTTCAAAAATAAATCTTTTTAAATGCTATCAATCTCTTGCTAAAACCTAGCATAACAATTACAGTGTCATCATAAGAATTTAGTCCAGTTTATTAAAACGGATTATCCTTACTAATTTTCTTGGTATTTAGTTCTGCTTTCAGACTCTATATTAATATCAATTAATTATAACTGTTTTAGTACATTGAAAATTAAAGAGATACATGTCACATGATACATATATTTTGCATATTTCAAGTTTTTCATCTAATTTGGGGCTATGTACAGTAGTTCTAAAGTAGGTCTCAACTTATGATTGCAATTGAACCTGGAATCTTGTTGAACCAAACTGTAATTTAAAAAGATGTCATGTCACCTCTTTGCTCAATTAGTGAATTTCTGCTCGCCAGGTTGCGGTGGTTGCTTAGGTCATAAGTAATCATTAAGGCCATTTTAAGGACCTGTTGAAAATAGGGAGGCCTGGGCATGCTTCCAAATCCACCATGCCTGAAAGGCTTTGACTTTGACAGGAACCAGTAGTGTGCCTAAATTGCTCCATTTACTCTTGCATCTTTCTGCAGGTGCTCACAGATGTGCTACCAATTTCTGGAAGCTGCCAACCATGTATGGTTTGGTGTTTCCCATGAAGGTATCTTCTTTTCTCAACTCCCAATGTGACTGCCAACATTAACTGGAAATAAAATGGTATATTCATTTGCAGTGGTGGGTTCCAGATCCTGTTCCAACTGGTATGGTTAGCACGGACCCGGCAGTGTCCACATGGACGTGCACAGTGTGCGCATGTGTCTTAGCGCCTCCACAATGCTCCAGTTGCTCAGCGGAGCATCACACAGGTGCTGTACATGCCATGCACGTGCGCGGAAGCGCCGAAGACTTAAAAGACTGGTAAGGAGCTCAGGTGGGTGGGTGGGCTCTCCAGAGCACCGTACCAGAACCGTATCCAGTGCTCCGGACAGGCTCTGGTATCCTCATACTGGGGGGTAGTTTTAGTTTAGTTTTATTCATACTTATATCTCGCACTCATCTCCCACAGAGGGACCCGGAGAGGCACACAGGAAAATTAAAAACAACTACAAATATACAAAATACTATAAATTATCCTAAAACAACATTAAACTCAAAACCCTGTGCTAAAACATAATTAAGATCCCACTAATTAAAACTTTGGCAAACTAATACTTAGTCGGTATAGGGTGGTTCACGCCAGGCCGGCTTGGTGGAAAAAATGCGTTTTTAAGCAATGGCGGAAAAGGCGGAGGTCCGAGGTGACGCGGCGTTCGGGAGGCAGGTCGTTCCAGAGGGTTGGGCCCACCACAGAGAAGGCCCTTCCCCTGGACATCGCCAACCGGCATTGCCCGGCCAATGGCACCCGGAGAAGACCCTCTCTATGGGAGCGGATCGGTTGAAGGGATGTATGGGGCAGCAGACGGTCTCGCAGATAACTAGGCCCCGTGCCATGGAACACCTTAAAGATGGTCATCAGCACCTTGAAATGCACCCGAAAGGTCACAGGTAGCCAGTGCAGCTCGCGCAGGAGAGGTGTTATATGGGACTGCCTTGAGGCTCCCATGATCACCCGCGCGGCCGCATTCTGCCACTAACTGTAACCTTCGAGTGCATCTCAAGGGGAGCCCCATGTAGAGAGAATTACAGTAGTCCAGACATCCTGCAACCCACCACTGCCCATTTGCTACTTTCTCACTACCATGAATAGTGGTGCATTCAGATCAGTTTCAAGACTCTGTTTCTGGAAAGGGTGAATTACACAACAGTAGCAGTGACCAATAGCAAACTGATTCATTGACAACATGTCCTCTTTCCCCTCCTTTTATGTAGTGAGTGGAGAATGGAAATATTGGTCACTAAAGAGAGCATCCAAGACTCCAAATTATCTCACTCTAATATCTACTAAAGATCAATGAAAACATAATATATGGAACGCAAAAGCTATAGACTAGCTCATTGTATGGAAAAGTTCATCAATGAAATCTCCAGTTTTGGCCAAGAAACATTTTTGATTGAAATCTCAGAAATTGTTGACCATATTTAGCTTGATGGACCAATTAATCAGACTTGACACAAGAAAGCTTGCTATATTTATCTGATCTCAAAAGGATGTCTTTTATAATGCTTTTATAATTTCTTCTAGTTTAAAGATCTAGTAAGAAATCTAAGGGGAGGTTTTATTTCCCCTTTCAAGTTGAGCTATTGATCCTTTTAACTCTTTTCATTGTGGTATCTTTGGGCTCCTAATCATGAGGAGAGAGAGAGAGGGAGGGGGGGAGGGGGGAGGGGGGAGGGAGGGAGGGAGGGAGGGAGGGGGGGAGGAGAGAGAGAGAGAGAGAGAGAGAGAGAGAGAGAGAGAGAGATGTAATGACATACTCTCACTCTCTGTTCCTGTTTGTACCACTTAAAAGCTTGCTTGTATTTTATGTCACATATTCAAAAACAGAACTTCTATTAAAACATTAATTGGTATAATCAGTCATACTGGAGTTCAAAAAATTAAAAGTCAATCTGAGAACCTGATCACAATCTTAAAATAATCTCAAGATGTCTTTCTAAAACCTCATGGATCTATTGAATTACTGTTGTAGGAAACAAAATTAAAAATCATCAAAGTTTTAATAATAAACATTAACACTATGACACCATCTAATTCCAAATGCATTCTTGAGAATTTCAGGTTAGGCAGCCTGGGAACTCTGAAGGACTTTCAAGAAGAAGACAATAACTTCCAAACTGTTGCCAAGAAAACTGCAGGTATGTAAGCACATAGTAATCAGGAGACAAATTTGACAATTAGTCAACCTTTGATTAAGGTTGAACACAGACTATAAGCAGCTAAGAATTTAACCTAAACATTATTTATGGTTAATCACTGATTTGATTGGAGGTGTACTGCTTGACTACAGAGGAAAAAGGTAAAGGTTCTCCTTGCCCATATGAGCTAGTCATTCCCGACTCAATAGGGCGATGCTCATCTCCATTTCAAAGCTGAAGAGCCAGCACTGTCTGAAGATATCTCCATGGTCATGTGGCCAGCGTGACTAAATGCTGAAGGCGCACGGAATGTTGTTACCTTCCCAACAAAAGTGGTCCCTATATTTCTACTAGCATTTTTTACATGCTTTCGAACTGCTAGGTTAGCAGAAGCTGGGACAAGTAACCGGAGCTCATTCCATTACACGGCACTAGGGATTCGAACTGCCAAACTGTCGACTTTTCTGATTGACCAGCTCAACTCCCCAAAACTTAAAAGAGGTTTTCCAGATGCCCAGTGAAACTCAGATTCTCTTCACTTTCAAAGTGGAGATATACCAAAATATCTGAAATGCTATTTATAAACTCTGTACTTTAAATTTATAATTTAAAGTACAGAGTTTATAAATAGTTATAAATTAAAATTATTATAAATTAAAATTATTATATATTAAAATTATTATTATTAAATATTTATAATATTTTATATTGGGTTGAGCCAAATATCAGTTTATAGGTCCCTTATCAAGCTTGCAAAATTAAGATGAACTCAGGTATAGTAGTACATTCAAAAGATCTAAAACTAACCTGCCTGGAAAGAATGAAAACCAGTATTTCTGGAAGGAAGGGAGGGAGGGATGGAGGGAGGGAAGGAAGGAAGGAGGGAAGGAAGGAGGGAAGGAAGGAAGGAAGGAAGGAAGGAAGGAGGGAGGGAGGGAGGGAGGGAAGGAAGGAAGGAAAGAAAGAGGGAAGAAGGGAGGGGGAGCGGGAGATCAATTCTGTTCCATATAACTGGAAGTATCTAAGTATCTACAAAAGAAGGATTTTTTGAAGGCAAGCAAAGGTAATATAAAGAATTACTGCTACTGTGCTATTGACAGGTTATATACTCCGTTTTCCTTAAATATATGAGTGGATAAAAATACACAGCTAATTAGTGATACAAATCCCTATCATCTGTTATTTCAAATTCAATCTGGTACATTTGCTTTGCTAAAAACACTGCAGAGGCCTCTCGCTCAGCATTAAATTATTTAAAATCACAAAAATGTTTTGACCTGCTTCTAGCCAGACCTAGACTGCTTTAGTTAGGCTCTGTGGAAGCTGGATCGCTGCAAATTTTCTTCTTCCTCTATTCTATCTGTGACCAAATGTATCAGAATACATTCTACAAATGGAAGACAAAATGTGGTTTTGTGCAATTTCAGCTTAGCATATTTTTGCCAACCTAATTTTATATTGTTGACTTGAGGTAGAAATACTTCCAGAGTTAATAAAAAAAGAGATGGTTCTGATCGCTTGCTAATTTCTATAAAATTGCCCACAGTTCAACTAATGTGACTTGTAATGGGACATGCTGTTTAGTACCAATCCAGTGCTCTTATTCTGTTCATTTTGTAAACTGAATCTGGGTCCAGTCTACAGAATTTAAAAGCAGTCAGCTCATCTGCAGTGTACAATCTCTTCAACATGCACTGTAGAACATCTGTTCTTATAAGTGGCAGGAAATGGACCTGAGATGGGAATTGGGCCTTGATGGGAAAACAACTGGTTTTGTAAAACATAAGCTTTTCCTTAAGCCATTGTGGAGTAAGTAAGGTCCCTTGTGGCCCTCTTCAAACATTACAACCAAGAAAGACTAGCACTTATAGAATAGACCTTCAGAGTAAAGAGAGCCAGGTGGTGGTCTAGTGGTTAAGACACTAGACTGGAAAGCCAGCAGCCCAGGTTCAAAACCTGAGTGCCACATAGCCTAGCTTCTGCTCACCTAGCAGTTCGAAAGCATGTAAATGTGAGTAGATAAAACAGGTACCACTTCGGTGGGAAGGTAATAGCATTCCATGGAGTCATGCTGGCTACATGACTCTAGAAATGTATTCGGACAATTGCTGGTTCAATTGCCTCGAAATGGAAATAAGCACTGCCCCCTAGAGTCAGCAATGATTAGTGGGCCCCATTACCTTTTTGCAGTGGATGTGGGTCACCTTTTCAGAATTCTTTTATTCAAAAAATAAGGATTTATGTTATTCCAAGCTTCTTGGTATTCAGGGAAGAAACGTATCCTTCCCAGGATTGCTTATTGTGTGCAATAGATCTTATAAAGGTCTGCATTTAACTTTGTTTTTGTTCCATTAGTCTAGGTTGGGATCAGCCCATGAATGTACAAAATTTGAGATAACCTCTGTCCTTATTCCTAGGGTTGTAAACCTGGCAAAGAATTACAAAGCAGGACGTGCCATACACAATTATGATTCTGGAAACCTAGACTGAAGATTAAAAAAAACCACACCAAGTTCAAATATATATCAATATTTATTTAGCTACACTCTATACAGACAAAAAATGTTGACCTTATCAGTAAAAGTTAAATAAAAATATTAATTTGGTGGGACCAAATTTTTGAGAACTACAGTCATGGAAAGGGTGAGACATGCAGGGGTCTTTTGAGAATTCCTCTAGACAGGCAGGAGACATGATAACGTGGGGTTAATAATGTAATCAGGATTTGTTTAAATTTATAAATCTACTCAGATAATAGAGGGCATGTGCTCGAAACAGGCTATAGGCATTATATCAGCGCTAAATATTATGATAATGATGGAGAATATGCAGAAAGGTTTCCGATTTCTGAGGTCTAGATAATCAGATCATTGCAAATGAATTTATGTGTTAATACCATGTGAATAATATCAGACATATGGCTTGGAGATGGCACATTTCCAGAACAATTATACATCAACATGAAAGAGTAAAAGCAAGAAAGAACTGTGCCGAAGATTCCTCAACAGTAACAACCATTTTAGGTGATATATATATATATATATATATATATATATATATATATATATATATATATATATATATATATATATATATATATATATATATATATATATATATATATATATATATATATATATATATATATTTTCGTAGATTTTCACAGGTATAGGTATGTAGATTTTGGTTTATTCGGGTCTTTTCCCGTGTAAAATTAAAGGTGTTTTTGCAACGTTTCGATGGGATCACTGAATCCATGTTCTTCTTTCTCTTTAATACTATAGAACAATTGTCAATTAGGTTATGCCTTTAACTCTAAACCAAGGACACTTAAAACAAGACGCTACTGCCATCTAACGTTCTAACTCATTCATGCTCAAAAGGGAAATCATGTTTCTGGTGAGGATGCATTAAGGAATTGTGACATGGGGACTAATAGAGAGCCAAGATGTAAAAGGCACATGTGATTTTTTTTAAAAAATAATTCTAAACAAGAGTCATTTTATTCATCTGAATTTCTCCATAGATGTTGTCTGAACTGGAACTAATACATTCAGCATCCTCCATCATTTTGTTCTTATTTATTTTCCAAAGCTCTTTGCATCTTTTGAAGTCCACTCTCAATTTTCAGTTTTCAATTTTCTTCCGTTCTTTTTAATCTTCCTGCTCTGTTTCCAATCCCTAACAAATCATGTTTTGATGCTATGACAGGCAGCATGGTGCCAATGCATTTTTTTTTCATGGTATTTACTGAAAGTGTCATGATCCAATTGTGTAGCACTAAACCACCACACATAAACAAGCTTGACTCAATAGAAGGTAAAGGTAAAGGTTCTCCTCGCACATATGTGCTAGTCGTTCCTGATTCAAGGGAGCAGTGGTCATCTCAGTTTCAAAGCCAAAGAGCCAGCGCTGTCCAAAGACGTCTCTGTGGTCATGTGGCCGGCATGACTAAACACCAAAGGCGCACAGAGTGCTGTTACCTCCACACCAAAGTGGTCCCTTGTTTTTATACTTGCATTTTTTACATTTTTTGAACTGCTAGGTTGGCAGAAGCTGGGACAAGTAACAGGAGCTCACTCTGTTACATGGTGCTAGGGATTTGAACCACTGAACTGCCGACCTTCTGATCAAAAAGCTCAGCGTCTTCAGCCACTGAGCTACCACGTCCCTAGAAGATACTAGAAGCCTGCATTTACTTATTTATTTGTCAACTTTTTTATGAACATCAATAAAATAGTCAGAGGGCATTGAGACAAGGATAGTAACTGAGAGCCATGGCATACATCAGCAAAACTGTGAATTCTAATAGAAATACTGATTATAATACAAATTTGTAAAAAATTCTCCCAGTTGTTTTGGATTTTGGAAAAGTGAGTGCCTGGCAGATCCACAGGACAATAAAATCACTGATTTTGATAATGTATCCATTATGTTGGAGGCAGAGCTAGCTGTATCTACTGAAATGTTATTTATTCGGTCACTGATAACAATGTAATGCCATTGTTATGTAATATTATACTGTATAATTTCATATTATATTCATGGAGTCAATTACTCAAGCAAAGGGTTGGTCTAGGGCAGGTGTAGGGAAATATGGCTCTTTTATGACTCATGGACTTCACTACCCAGATTTCCTGAGCCAGCATGGCCGGCTCAGGAATTCTGGGTGTTGCAGTCCATGAGTCATAAAAGAGCCATAGTTCCCTACCCCTGGTCTAGGGGATCTCCAAGGTTCTATGTTCTAGAACAGATGTGATGGCTTGCATGTTCTCAGGTCTAAAGAATAGACTTTTGTTGGTTTTCATTTGTATTCTACTATGTTGCTTGCTCTGCAAATCCACACCAAAGCAGGGTTTGATGCATTCTCCTGGTGATAGTTCTTTATTTGAGTTTTTGTTGTAGGAAAGCCTTCCCTAGATCTGGTTGTGCTCTAGAGATATGAACTTCCATTTTCAAAATTCCTTGCTCAGTGTGACTAATGCTGAAAATCCTGGAATTGAAAATCAACTTAACCAGACACTAGCTATCCTAGAGGCAAAATATATCTATTTTATTCTTTTCTTTCTGCCAATGTTTGCTTATTCTTTTATCTATTAAATAGATATCTGGTCTCTCCTCCAGGAGCTCAAGGTGGCATTCAAATAATCTTGTGAAGTGGCTGGACTTCACAAGAGAGAGAATAACTAGACCAAAGTGTCCCAAGAGCTTCTATTACCATACGTGTATTTAAACTTGAGTTGTTCTTAGTTCAACAGCAACAACTAAACTGCTTCTAATATCACAGTGTACATATCCTTGTGAATAACCCTTTGCAAAGTACAAAGCTGCACACAAAATTACATGTATTCTCTTTGGGAATGGAGTTAATGGGGGAAGCTTACAACAGAACAGTTTTGGAAAAGCAGAATTGGCTCACTATGATCAAAGCCAAGGCTTGTATTTTTCACAATACAGAGCAAACCTGAATAAGTCAGCAGAACACAATAATGGGCCAAGGCAGTTCAGCATCCTTGATCCCTATAGAATGAAGCTATAGCGGGACCTATCAATACCCAAGAATAAATAGAAAATATGCGAAGTGGATGCCACCACAAATAAAGTGTTCTGCTTCCAATACATTTCTATTTAGTCATCTCAGATGTTATAAGAGGATATTGAGGTGCTGTGTCATTGAATTTATGCCCTCTAAGTTAGCCTTTTACTTTCAGATGCAAGGAGAGATCATTTCCAGTTACCAGAGTTTTAAGAAATAACAGAATAAATAGAGGGGCCTTATCATTGCCCTCTCCACATTTCGTAAAATGGCCTCTTGTCTTCCAAAATACCTCTGTTATGGTAACCCCACCGTCTCTCTGTGGGCAGTTTCTCTCAGGGGTTCTGGGGGCCTGCACTCAAACTGCTGGAAACTCCATTGTGGCAGGTCACAATGTGACCCATATTATCTATATTTATATGGGGGGGGGGGGGTGGAGAGAGAGAGACAGAAATGTAGAGAAAGTCATTCAGTGTGCTCCAGATGATCCGAGCTGCCTCGAGGCTATGAGGATTGGATTAAGGAGTGTAACAAACTCTAATCAAATCCAACCATTATGGAATTTCTAGTTGTTAATAGTCACGTGACCTTAGGGCTGCATTGTCCCTGAAGCAGTTGATTCACTAAGGGAGAGTTATCCTGGGCTCACAAACTTATACTTAAAACAGCAGTATAAGTGATGGCTAGGTGAACTACTTGTGACCCTATTTGAACCAAGATGCCTTGTAATAGTAACTCACTCTGAGCAGCACTCAGATGGTTTGCTGTAGTCTTCTTGATGTGGGGTTATTTTTGGCAATAACCTGGAATCTGAAATTGGTACAAGATAGTGTGGTTAGAATCAGTGGCATTTTTCTCTCTCTGCATGGATTTCCCATCCCCAATTTGAAACGAGGCGGCTGTTGGTGGGGCAAGCCTGGTACGCAAAGGCAGGGTGAGCGAGCGGCAACTGGGCAGGGGAAGAAAGCAAGGCGGCAAGCCATGGGAGGGAGCTTTCCAGTACACGGCCTCTGGAAGAACGAGTACAGGAAGACACACTAAATTTGACGAACAGGTACTGGCAAACCTGTGTGTACCGGCTAAAACCCACCCCTGGGTTAGATTTGTAGAAGGACCAACACAACAGCCAAAGACAACCCTGCTGCATTGGTAATCAATAGGCTTGTGAACCCAATGTAACACGCTGGTCATTCCTTTTCATATCTTTTTATAGCACAGCACCATGATGTTTCAGGCCACATTTTACCAGAATTGGACCTGGCTATCTCTTCTGTTAGAAGGAACGCAGTGGCTCAGTGGCTAAGATGCTAAGCTTGTCGATCAGAAAGTCGGCAGTTCAGCAATTCGAATCCATAGCACTGTGTAATGGAGTGAGTTCCTGTTACTTGTCCCAGCTCCTGCCACCCTAGCAGTTTGAAAGCACATTAAAAATTCAAGTAGAAAAATAGTGACCACTTTGATGGGAAGGTTACAGGGTTCCGTGTGCTTTCGGCATTTAATCATGCCACCCACATGACCACAGAGACATCTTCGGACAGTGCTGGCTCTTTGGCTTCAAAATGGAGATGGGCACTGCCCCCTAGAGTCAGAAACAACTACCATGTATGTGCAAGGGGAACCTTTACTTTTACCTTATCTCTTCTGTTACAAAGACGAGTCCTGTTATATTTTTACTTGTGAAATTAATGAGGTGCTGACCTTCTCGCTGGTATCCCCAGAAGCCCAGGTCATCCAACTCTGCTGACAGCTAAAACTTGTCTTTATGTTAATGTGTGTTGAGCAGTTCATTTAGTTCTATGTATGGCTAAGAAGTTTCAGGATTTGTTTACACTTGTTTTTGATTTTGTAGCTAGCCCAGAGCTAAGATATAGTATTAATACATATTAATAGATAGAAATTAAGGTAAAACATAAATATGTATTCATTTGTTTATGTGATTATATATACACACACACCAATTAGCACATATTTAATAATAAATCAGCCTATTAAGAGATGTTTGCCTTTTTTTTTTCTTCCTGCAAAGTATTAGTCATTTTTTAATACAAGAGAACACTATGAACCATTGTCCATTCTGGACATGCTTATTAACTGCAGACTCAGTTATAGGACATCTTCTTTGTGTTCAGAAAAATAGAAATTAATGCATTAGCCTTTCTGTTGGGAGGGGGAAGGCAGAGCAATGGAGATGACCCAAAAGTCCTTGGGAGGATCAAATTAGCTATTCAAAACAAAACCAGCTGGAAAGTTATAAATGTTTAAAAGTTAGATATTGGTGGGAAGGGGTTATTATTCTGCAAAATGTAAGATAGTTGGGGATGGGTGAGAGGTTGAAGTGTTCCTAACTACAGTTTCATTCATGACAAATATGGCAAATAGCATTAGGAAAAAGCCCAGTATGACAACAGACTTACTTCTTCCATCAGGCCGGCCTGGCCTAACTTATTATACCTAGCATGTAGAAATAAATTGTTTAATTGGAATTTTAAGGGATACAGCTGTTAAGGTTTTAAGGGTTTTAATATTGATATTTTAGCACAGGGGTAATTTAATTCGGTTTTAATATTTTGTATATTGTTGTATTTATTGATTTTTAATTTCCTGTGCACCGCCCCAAGTCCCCATGGGGGAGAGGGGGCGGTCTATAAATTTAATAAAATAATAAAATAAAATAATAATAACATATTTCTCAGGACAATTCCCACCTCTGCATCTGTTATGATTAAAATGATTACTGTAACATTATTGGCAATCATATCATTTAAATAGTACACTGTTAGGTTGCTGGAGAACCATTACCATTTTTATTATTATTATTTTTATTTTTCGAATTTATACCCCGCCCTTGTCCTTGTTAGGACCCAGGGCGGCGCACAGGCATTATTAAAACCATAACAAAAGAACAGTATACATTATTAAAAATATATTAAATTATAAATCCCGTGCTTCAAAAACCCATTTAAAACCCTGCAAATTAACAATTTATAGATAAAAGTCAGAAACGGGGGGCTATGCTAGGCCGGCTTGTTGGAATAGATACGTCTTAAGATGTTGGCAGAAGAGGCGGAGGTCCGAGGTGGTGCGTAGGTTGGGGAGGTAGGTCGTTCCAGAGGGACGTTCCTATAATCTTCAGCTAGATGGCCAAAAAGGAAGATACCTGCATGAATGCCTTATTATAAGATTAAAATATTGAATACTAGGCAGCGGCCTTGTGGGGGGGGAGTTGGCAGAGGGGGGGCGGCGGTGGAGGAGGAGGAAAGGCCGTTGAGGAGGCGACTGTTGTGGATATGACTCAGGACTCTCCACCACTCGTGCAAGTGACGTGAGCCAAAAAGCGGCCATGTGGGAGGGGCCATGAAGGGGAGGGGGGCAAGTGAGTGAGTGAGGGAAACACACAGAAGAGCTGCAGTTGTACATTTGTGTGGCGTGTACCTGGCACCGGTGTGCCATCCACACAATCTGTACGTATCATTGGTGCTGCACTTGTAAGGAACGTTGTGTGAAAATTTGGTGGCGATTGGTGCAGTAGTTTCTGAGATTAGCGGTTTTGAACAAACTCATAGTTAACTTTTTAGTTATATAGATTATTTGTTCATTGGTTATTTATAAATTTCTAGTTTCATATTTTCATTCTCTTAGTAAACCTTATGTATGAAGTTTGGTGTAGTAGTTAAAGCATCAAGCTACAAACTAGAAGACCAGGAGTTCTGGTCCCATTTTAGACATAAAACTAGCTGGGAGATTATGGGCCAGTTACTTTATCTCAGTTCTAGGAAGAAGGAATGGCACACTATTTCAGAAAACTTTGCCAAGGAAACTGTAGGATATGTCCAGACAATCTTTGAGTATCAATTGAATGAAGATTGGGGGGGGGGGGGAGAGACATACCATAGATATATATTTTTTAAGACTGGGTCATGATAAGTCAGAACAAAAGCTACATGCAAAATCCTAGATAAATGTACTGTATTAATTTTAAACTAAGCTTTGCTTATTTTGCTGAAAATTTGAAGAGTATTAAGGTATTAAACAACCTTATATTTTTCCATCTTAGTCACTTCCACTTCTTTTCAGATATGGTAAAAGTAAAGGTTCCCCTTGTACATATGTGCTAGTCATTCCCGACTCTAGGGGGCGGTCCTCATCTCCATTTCAAAGCTGAAGAGCCAGTGCTGTCCGAAGACATCTATGGGGTCATGTGGCCAGCATGATTAAACACCAAAGGTGTACGGAATGCTGTTACCTTCCTACCAAAGGTGGTCCCTATTTTTCTACTTGCATTTTTTACATGCCTTCAAACTGCTAGGTTGGCAGAAGCTGGGACAAATAACAGGAGCACACTCCATTATGCAGCACTAGGGATTCGAACCACTGAACTGCTGACATTTCTGATTGACAAGTTCAGCATCTTAGCCACTGAGCCACCATATCGTTTCTTTTCAGATACAATTCCCAAATCTGAGGCAGAATTCTTAAAAAAAATTCTGGTGATGGTTACAATTTGTCTTTTAATGCAGGGGTCTCCAACCTTTGCAACTTTAAGTCTGAAGGACTTCAGCTCCCAGACTTCTCCAGCCAGCTTTGCTGGCTGGAGAATTCTGGGAGCTGAAGTCCTTCAGACTTAAAGTTGCAAAGGTTGGAGACCCCTGTTTTAATGGATCAAATGCTCCCAAAGGCCACATGTTCCTAGTCAACAGTAATACAGGTATTCCTAGAGTGACAGATTGTTTAATTCAAAGTTATAATAGCATTGAAAGGAGTGATTTTGACCATTTTTCACACTTACGACCATTGCAACATCCCCAATGGCCACATGGCCAAATTCAGAAGGTTGGCAATTGATTGGTTGCAGTGTCGAGGGATCATGTGATCAGATTTTGTTACTTTCTGACAAACAAAGTCAATGGGGAAACCAGATTCACTTAACAACCGTGTTACTAACTTAACAGTGATTCATTTAACAAGGAAAGGTCATAACATCGAGCAAAACTCACTTACCCGTCTTACTTAGCAACATAAATTTTAGGATTAAGTGTGGTCAAAATTTCAGGACTACCTGTACCCATCAGTTTCCTCATCAGTTTTCATTTTACTGGCCTCCATGAATACTGCATCTGATTGTGCTACTAAGCTACTTCCTCAGAGCAATATTGGCTTCTGAGTTGTTATCCATTTCATTTCCAAAACATCAAGAGGAAAAGCTTGCACAGAAGGGCTGACATTTCCCATTCTCCAAATCTTCCTTCTGCAAAAGCTGCCTTAGTGCCAAGATACATAGGAAATCTGTAGATCTGCCGTGGCTCGGTATGACTTGTTTATTTACCTTGGCATCAAAAGGGTGTCTCCGTTGAAACAGTTGGCAAGGGCTGCCTGAAGCAAAGTTTGCAGATGCTGATCACTCTTCTGGTTGGATTTGCTTCTGAATTATTCAACACTCTTTTTTGCTTTGGGGACATCAAATGTTTTAGAATTCTTACCTTATTTATCTTCATAACAATTCCATGTGGTAAACGTAGCATTAGTTTCCAAGTAATGGATGGAAAGTAATCAAGGAGAAAAGCAACCTAGAACTAAGGAGAAATTTCCTGATAATTTGAACAATTAACCAGTGGAACAGCTTGCCTCGAGAAGTTGTGAATGCTCCAAAACTGGAAGTTTTAAAGGAGAAATTGGATAACTTTGTCTGAAATGGTATAGGGGGAGGGTTGGACTAGACATTCTCCAAGATTCGTTCCAACTCTGTTGTTCTGCTCTGCTCTATTCTATTCTATTCTATTCTATTCTTCTATTCTATTAAATTTGGTGCAGTCAGGCATTTATACAAGAACCTGAGATGAATCATGCTATATTAAACATTCGGAAGTCCATTTGTTAAGTCCATTTTTTTCCACTAACAAGCAAAATTCACATGCATCAACCACAAATAGTTAGTCTTCGACTTAGAATAGAATAAATCTTTATTACGGTCAAAGAACAGAAATACACGTTACATTTAACCATATGTTAAAAAGTACTAACTTTAAGATATAATTTTAAAAATGTCAGCATTATAAGTGGAAAATAGCATACATGTTCTCACTTTGTTCAGGTCATTTGCTGGTTTACCTAGGTGCAAAAGCGTTAAGTATGTATGTAAATACCATAGTCCAGAAATTGTTAGAGATACAGTATGTCCAAATGATTGGTACAAGATCACAACTATCCTTCTATAACCAATTTTTTTCTTATGGACATTGCGGAAGCACAGAATTTTGCCACTGCATGCGTAGTAGCCAGGTTCGTGTCCTGGAGGAGGAAGTCTAGATAAAAATTGTCTGCCCTCCCTGGTAATCTCTCTAATAAGGGGAGAATATATGCAGACCTGCAAGCTCTGTATAGCTCACAGTGTAGTAGAACGTGTGAGATATCTTCTACTTCTCCTTTACCACATATACAGACCCGTTCTGCTATAGGTGTTCTCTTATACCTACCTGGAGAAGTGCTGAAGGTAGAATGTTAAATCTGGCTCTGAAGAAAGCTATTCTTTGTTTTGGGAAGATGAGGTCATTTAAATATCTTGCCGATTCCCACACACCCTGTTTTATTCTGTTCCTGTTGTGGAAATCAATCTATTTAGTTCTTCTTGGAACTCCATGTCCTTCATTCTATTAATTACTACTTGCTTCGCTTGATCAAAGTCCAGGGACATTAAAAGTACCGGTGAGAGCCCATAAGTGCCCAGCTTGTGCTCAATTGCCTGATTCCAGGGGGAGGGGAAGCTGTCAATCAACACTAGTGGGGAGAGCCCCTCTGGAAAGAATTGCATTTTAAGCCAATGGATGATCATCATCTTCCAGGCTCTTACCTGAATTTGAGGCATACCTGCCTCAATTTTTACCTGGGCATTTGGAGTTCCATTGGGTGCAGCTAAGATGGCTCGCAGGAATTTGGTTTGTATGGTTTCTATCAAGTCTTTCTTTATGAGGATTCCTGTTTGTGCCCCATATAGAATTTGTGCCAATGTTTTGGCCTCAAAAAGGTTTAGGGCAGTAGGTACTAACTGGCCGCCGCCTGTGTAAAAGAAATATTTAATTGCCTTTGAGGACCTAATGGCTGCTTGAAAAATGTTATCCAGGTATGCCTTCCATGTCCCTTGTGCATGGAAAACCACCCCAAGGTACCTAAATGTTCTAACCTGTTCCAGACTATGTCCTTCTATTTTCCAGGGGTATTGGCTAGGTCTTTTAGCAAAAACTAGAATTTTTGATTTCTCAAAGTTCAGGACCAGCTTGTTTTGCCTGCAATAGTTGAGTGTTGCCCTGATTGCTCTCTTCAGTCCTACGGGGGTTTCTTCAACTTACAACCACAATTGAGCCCAAAATTTCTAATGCTTAAGCAAAGCAGTAGTTAACTGAGTTTTACCATATTTATGACATTTTTTGTCATGGTTATGAAGCCAATCACTGCAATTGTTACTTGAATCATGCTGTTGGATTCCCCCATTCACACTCCTTGCTGAAAGCTGATTGGGAAGGTTATAAATGATGATCATATGATCTCAGGGCAGCATAACTGTCATAAAATGCATCCCAGTTGCCATGGTCCTGAATTTTGATCATGTGACTATGGGGATGGTACAATAGTCATTAGTGTGAATACTGGTCATAAGTCTCTTTTTTCAGTGCTGTTGTAATGAGAGTGGTCCTTAAATGAATGGTTGCAAGTCAAAGAATAGCTGTCTGTTAGTCTACCTTTATAGACATGGAAATGAAAACCTATCCATGGATTATGTTTACACACCTTGGTAAACCATAGTTTATTAAACCACATCTAAATAAATAAACCACAATTGGGTGAATTAATCCTAAGGTATAAGTTAGACAAGAATAGTTCTTTCCTGAACGCCATCATTCTGCTAAACAAATAATTCCCTCAACACTGTCAAACCATTTACTAAGTCTGCATTAATGTTACTATTAATCTTCTCATCATTCCTATCACCCATCTCCTCCCACGTATGACTGTATAACTGTAACTGTGTTGCTTGTATCCTTACAATTTATATTAATTGTTTCCTAGTATGATTTGATTGCTTATTTGATTGCCTATGACTATCATTAAGGTGTTGTACCTTATGATTCATGATGAATATATGTACACTGAGAGCATATGCACCAAAGACAATTCCTTGTGTATCCAATCACACTTGGCCAGTAAGGAATTCTATTCTATTCTATTCTATTCTATTCTATTCTATTCTATGTTAGACTTTGGAAAACATTAAGGACAAATACTCACTATGTTGACATTCCACTCTTCGTGATAAAATATCTAATCATTATGAATCATTAGAATATACCCTCCTTTTCCTCTGAACCAAGCAAATATTTCTATTTCATTCTTATCAGTTCTGCCTGGTTCCTTCTATTAGCAAAGCACATGAGGAAGAACACTGTGTGCCAAATCCTTCATCAATTTCTCTAATCAAATATTTTTGGACTTATCATTCCTCCATCTGCATTGCTCTTTTTTCCTGTTTGCTTCCTACACAGTGTTGTTTCTGCCTTCAAGTGTGGGTGTTTGTATGTTTTAATCCAAATGAAATTACTACTCTGTTATTAGTTTATGTGCCATCACATAAACAAGGTGTCAACTCTTAGAAACTATATAGACTTTCCCCAGGATGGCCTGTCTCTAATCTGAACCTTTGAGTCTTCCAACCAATTGGTACACATTTTTATTTATTATAGCGACATATACTATCTTTATGAGATCTAGCCCTGCATTTTAATGCATTTTTGGTGGAATTGTCTTTTTATCACTAAGTTCTTTTTAGGGCTTTCAGATTGATGGTGATATTGCTTTTCATAATCTTTACAACAGGATACAGTTTCCATTTTGCATATTTGAAAGGATTTACCATCCAAAGATATTCAAACTAATACATGTTCAAGTACATACTGCAGCTGCTAGGTACAAGTGATTTCCTTCATCTTTGTTGGACTGAAGTGGTCTGGCAAAAGAGAAGCAGTATATGGGAATGCCAATGCACTATGGCAAGTATAAATAGTTTAGTGACAAGGACTCAAGAAAGAAAGCATAACATATGCCTATCAGACCAGACAAGAAAAAGAAGATAGCAAGTAGACGATCTCAAAGAAACAATATTACTCAGTAGAAGTGAGCTTTCTCAAAACTTCTGTACAATGCAGGAATATTGAAAATTCAGGAAATTTAAGAACTATTCCCAAAGCTATCAATTCTGATCCATACTACCAATTTGCCATACAAGGGGTACTTACCAAGAGGCTCCCACAAAGAAGAGAAGATCAAGCTATTTTCCAAAGCACCAAAAGGCAACTCAAGAAACAGTGATTAGAAACTAACCAAGAAGAGAAGCAACTTAGAACTAAGGAACAATTTCCTAACGGTGAGAGTAATCGACTCATAGAATAGCTTGCCTTTAGAGGTTGTGGGTGTTTTATCACTGGAGGCTTTCAAAAAGAGATTGAATGATCATTTGTCTGAAATGGTGTAGGGTCTCCTATTCAAGCTGGGGGTTGGACTAGAAGGCCTCCAATGTCCCTTCCAACTCTATTGTTCAATGTTCTGAACCTCAATGTGAACATGAGCTACTGATCATTTATCAAGGGGAGGAAAACATAACATTACCTTCTACCTGTGTCCAGCTTCCCAAGAAAACAGTTTCCAGTCACAATTTTGGCAATTATATTTTTGAGGTCACCATTATCTATTTTCTCCTCTTGAGAAATGGTCAATAGGATTCATATATGAAACTTTCTATTGCTATTATTGTTATTTGCAGTTTTCATGGGTACATGGAGTTATAGTACTTCTCTTAATCAAATATATCTGAATGGCATCTGAGGGGTTTTTATACAATAATTTCTTCAGTAACATGTAATCCATTTGCCTTCATTTGAGTCACAGGGGAAGACCTATGGGGTATAGCTATATTTCCACATCAAGAAAAAGAACCATCCAGAAAAAACTGCAGTGTGATAGAGTTACATGTATTGGGAAATAAAACCAGACTACTTCAGCCATTTCATAGCAATAAAGTCAAAAACACAGCCAAAAGAGATGTTAAATACATTCTAATACTAAAATAAGAAAAAGAAAAAAAGAAAAAGTGGAGGCTCAGGAAACTGGTGGACAGGATTTGGCTCAATTGTAAATCAATTTATGTAGAAGAGAAGGAACATGAAGATATAAAAGGAAGCAAGTAATATAGCCAAAGGAAAAAGAGAGAAACATCCATTCTGCTTGGACAAACGTGGAAAAAGCTGTCAAAAATAGGCATTACATTGTTGTCATTGATATTGATGACACAAAGCTGTCAGAGTCCCTTCAGTGCACAGACATGCATTCATCCCATTATTTTAAAGTTTACAAACATTTAACAGCTTTAAAAGACAAGAGTTTTCATTGTTTACTAGGAAGAGCCATCATAAATCTGTCTTGGGCTGACTAACTTGATCTGATCAGATGACAAACGGATTGGAATTACCAAACTGTTCTGTCTGGTTAATAAATAACAAGCATATTTTTAAAGCAATGCATATTTTGGTTTTGTTACTGAAAGGAAATGCAGTGGGGTATTAAAATGACTTCGGCTAAGAATGCTTTTCTGATTTCCATTCATTGTGGGTAGGGATATATTTGATTTTAGGTTTTATTTGAATTTAAAAGGGTGGGGGGAGAAAATACTATTATTGGTAGAATGGATTTAATTCTACAAATAACACAAATGGTCTAGGAAGATTGAATGAAATGACATGTGGGATATGTGAACTGGGTTATCAAATTCTTTGACATTATTATATTATGTGCAACGCAGAGGGAGGGAGGCACAGAAGTTGGCACCTCAGAAATCCTGATTCTTACATCAGAAACAGAACAGAAACAAGAATTTTGGCACAGCTCTGAACCTTCTTTATTGCAACATTGCCACCAGATCCATATTTATCTATTTGGAATCTCCTTTTCATGGTAGGAAACCAAGGAAATAAACCAAGTTGTTATAAAGCCAAACCAAGGAAGAATGAAATTGTTTTCTAGATGTTACAGCTCTAGCTGTGCAGGAGACTCCAGAAGTGATGGAAAGCCTTCACTAGTCATGAAACAAGATGAGAGTGGCTTGTGCAAATTGAGAAAAAGCACAAATGGGGAATCTTTTCCTTCTTAGTTTCAATCTAGGCAGAAAGAATTAGAAGGAATCTGTTCAGTGGTTTCACCAATTTGGAAATGACAAAAGTCACCTGTATAACTGCAACTAAAAATCCTAAGACTGTCCTTCGGATAATTTGAAGCAAAGAATGTTAAAATGGCTGAATGAACTTGATGCATCAATTGTATACACGGCAGCGGACTTAGTAAGTGTTTTTAGAATTGGTTACAAGAGACAAGGTGGAGCTAATAGAAATGTTCTTGTGAGATTTGCAAACCTTGGAGATAAATTAGAAGTTATGGGAAAAATAAGGGAACTGGGAGAACCCCCAAAACGGATGCCATAACATTGATACGGAAGCTCGGGCTGATTGAGAAAGACGAGGATTTAGAAGAAATTAAAGATCATATGCTTAAGATGGGTGGAATACAAGTGGAATCTCCAACATTGGAGGAAAAAGGAGCAGTTGGTGGTCAAGATCCTAAAAGTTTAAAATGGAAAGAAATCTCTCCGGCAATGTCCGAACATAAGAAAACCCGTGAAGAGTCTAAGAGAGCGTCAGCTGAGGAGGAGGATCTTAGAAGAAAGCAGGAAGCTGAGTGCGGGGACAAGCCAGTGTTATCTTCTTTTTTTGAAAGTGGAATACAAGAATAACCCGAAAGAAATGACCCGACCATGGGCATGTTCCCCCCCCCCACTCTTTATATGGAGGCGTAACTCGAATGAGGATGTGGGGGGGTGAAGATTAATTGTTATTTGTTGTTGTTGTGTTTTAAGTTTGTTTTTGTTGTGTCTTTTGTATGTCTTTTTTGTTTGGTGTTGGGTGTGCACATAAAGGAAGAGGAGGGGTCAGGATTAAAAAAGTTACTGTTTAAATGCGGTTCATAAAAATAATGACATGGAACGTGAAGGGTACAGGCAATCATATAAAAAGAAAAAGACTGGAGCTTAAAATTAAAAGGGACTCACCTGACATATTATTTTTGCAGGAAACTCATCAAAAATCTGAGGATTTTAATAGAATGAATATTAAAGGTATGCAGATTTATGAAAAATCTTTTGGGACTTCTAAAGCTAGAGGAGTTGCGATATTGATATCAAATAGGGTATACTTTGAGAAAAAACAAGTAATTAGAGATGAAGAAGGAAGATATTTAATAATTATAGGGAATATTAATGAGCAAAAAGTGACATTGGTTAATTTATATCTACCGAATGAAAAACAAAAGGGATTTCTTGATAAAATTACTAAGATTTTGGAAATAGAAAGTGTAGGGAAAGTAATTGTGGCGGGGGATTTTAATTTAATTAGGGATAGAATTGATAGTAATAATCCCACCCGCTTTAGACAAACAAATAAAGGGGAAATTTTAAACAAATGGATGTTTCGAAATAGTGTGGTAGATGTTTGGAGGGAGTTGAAAGGTTCTGAAAGGGTGTATACCTTTTGTTCTAAGGTATACAATACTTATTCAAGAATTGATTATATTTTTGTTTCTAAAGATTTGCTGAATAATGTAGATAAAGTAGATGTGGGAATTTTTAAGGATTCTGACCATGCAGAAGTTACGATGGAAGTAGATTTTAATTTTGAGAAAAAGGAAAGAGGTTGGAGATATGATGAAAAATTGTATAAAAAGGAGGAGGATAAAATATGGATATTCAAAAAATGGGAGGAAAGTTGGGGATTGAATGATAATGGAGAGGTTAAATTTGAAATTGTTTGGGATTCGATGAAAGCAATATTTAGGGGAGAAAGTATTAAATTGTCAAGCAGAAAATATAGAGAATATAAAACTAAAATAGAACAGGATACAAGACAAATTAAGATATAAAAGAACCAATTCTCACTTACGAAAGATAAAAAATGTTTGGAGGAATTGAACTTATTAAAAACTAAATTGATAGAAGAAGATATTGAATTAGTTAAAAAAATTTAAGGTATTTAAATAGGGATTTTTTTGAATTTAGTAATAAAAATTCTAGGTTATTGGCAAAGATGGCGAAAAATAAAACTCAAAAGAGAGAAATTGGTTCTCTGATAGATGAAAAAGGTACAAGATGTTATAAGAGATTGGAGAAATGTGAAGTAGCTAGGAATTTTTTTCAAAAATTATATTTAAAGAAATCAATTGATTTAGAAAAATTGAAGAATCATCTTGGAAAATATGCTATGAAAATAGATCCAACATATAAAGATTTGATGGAAAAAGATATAACACAGGAGGAGATCAACGAAATAATACAAGAGTTAAAACTAGGGAAGACCCCAGGAGAAGACGGATTACCTGCTGAATTCTATAAAGAATTTAAAGAACTAATAACACCAAGACTGCAAAAACTATTTAATGGAATTTTACATGGTGGAGAAGTCCCGATGTCATGGAATAAGACAGTAATATCTATAATTCCTAAACCTGATAAAGATCTTGAGAGGATCGAGTCCTACCGACCCATTTCTTTAATCAACCAGGATGCAAAAATATTTACAGCTATTATAAGTAATAGATTAAATAGCTTTATAGATAAATATATAAGTTATAATCAAGTAGGTTTTGTTAAAGGTAGATATATGAGTGATATAATTAGAAGAGTATTGAACATTATAGATGTAGCTGAAAATAATGGTGATGAAATAGGTATAATATCGTTAGATATTTTTAAAGCCTTTGATTCTGTACAATGGGATACTATTAAGGTAATTATTGAGGCATTAGGCTTTGGCAATAAATTTATACATGTTATTTCAAAATTGTATCAAAAAAGTAGTGCAAAGGTAAAGGTGAATGGAACAATGACGGGAGAGATTAAATTGGAAGCAGATGTCCCTTGTCCCCAACATTATTCTTGTTAGTTATGGAGGTTTTGATTAAATTGATAGAAGTAGATGAAGAATTGGAAGGGTACAAGGGATATAAGATAAATTTGTATGCGGATGATACCTTGATTATTTTGAAAGATATAGAGAAAGATTTAAAGAGGATAAATAAACATTTGATAGAATTTGAAGAAATGACAGGATTAAAGGTAAATTGGTCAAAATCTGAATTACTAATGAATAAAGATGGTAAGGAGTGGGAGAATATGCAAGAACAATTTGGGATAAGAGTTAAGAATACATTGAAATATTTGGGGATAACACTTTCACTTAAAGTTAGAGAACTGAAAAAAATTAATTATGAGGTGATGTTGAAGGAAGTAGAGAGAAAGATAGATAAGTATAAAGAGATAAAGTTGTCTTGGTTTGGTAGAATTGCAATGTGTAAAATGATGTTGTTACCAAAGTTCAATTTTTTATTTGAGATGCTACCACTAAATTTGATAGAGAAAGATATAGAAGAATATCAGAAGAAATTGGATAAATTCTGTAATGGTGGGAAAAAACCAAGACTAATGAAGAAAATGTGGTATCAAAATCAAAAAGAGGGTGGATTGGGAATTCCCAATCTACTTAATTATTATCGGGCATATAATATTCGAACCGTGATAAAAATACTCAAAGGTGGAGATGGTCATTGGGGAGATCTGGAGCTAAAAGATATTAAGAGATTTGGGTCTATATGGTTTCTAGATAGAGCAAAAACAAAGGCAATTAATAGTTATTGGTTAAAGGGGCTGAGTAAAATATGGAATAAATTTGTTAAAAAAATTGATCCCGGATATAGCTTTCTTGGGGAAGACAACTGAAAGTTGGCCGATTAAAACTAATATAAGTCGGGATAAAGTAATTGAGGATGAAAATATAGGAAATATAGTAAATTGGTTAAGAGCTCTAGGAATTGAGAGTAGAAAAAAAAAAGTAATTCAAAAATTGGAGTTGAATTGGTTCGAAAAAATACAGGTAGAAAAATGGACCATGAAAGTAAAGGGAATATGTAAAATAGATAGAAGTAAAACTAAATTTGAAAGTTTAGTATCTCAAATTATTAAGGATGAAATTGGGTTAAAAGGACTCGTTAGTAAGATATATAAGACTATAAATTTCGATGGAAATCCACAAATGGTAATGAAAAGGAATTGGGAGGAAGACCTTAAGATTAAAATATTGGATTTGGATTGGAATGAGAACTGGAAGAGTCGAATCATGAGGACTTTGTCTATAAGGATTAAAGAGCATAATTTTAAGGTTGTTTGGAAATGGTATTGGACCCCATTAAGATTATCATTGATAGATAAAAAAATGAGTGATAAATGTTGGAGATGTAATATGGAAGTGGGAACTTATGAACATATGTGGTATAAATGTGTGAAAATTAAAAAGTTTTGGCAGCAATTAGAAAGAATGATGGGTGAAATGATGAAAAGAATAATAATATTGAGATCAGAAACTATATTGTTATTGATAATTAATGAACCTGAGTTAACAAAACATGAGAAAGAATTGATCAGAATTATGATTATAATGGGTAGGATTGTAATAGCAAGATATTGGAAAATAGAGGTAAATATTAAAATAGAATAATGGTACTGTGAAATGTGGAAATTAGCCTTAAATGATAAAATGACGTGTGATATTAAATTTAGAGAGGGGGTTTATAAAAAAGATATCTTTTGGAAGACTTGGAAGCCATTTGTGGACTATGCACTTGGAACTTTGGATGTCTTGACGCCTGTACCTAGAGAACGTGGATTTTGGAGATCTTAAAGATAATAGAAGATACTTGAAACCAACTCTTCCTTTTGTTTTGTACAGTACTGGGTGAAATATTGTAAAAAATTATAAAAACTTCAATTTAAAAAAAAAAGACTGTCCTTCCTATTGCAGCAGCCTTTCCTTCCTTCTGGGTTGACGTTGTGCCTTTCCAAACTGAATGGAATGATGGGAGCTGTAGTTCAACATATCTTGGCAAGCATCTTGTTGGAAAAACTACCCTTTATTTGTCTGGTTTATTCTCTCTTGTCAGGAACCTCCTAGAAAAAGAAGCACAGTTTGTGTTTCTTTTTCTATATATCAAAAATTGTGCTTGTTTCCCGTTGTGGCCCGACAGCAGAGCTGGTGGCAGACTCATACAGTGAAGAGGTTGGGGAGGAACCTGGGCCAGTCCTGGAGTCTGGGGAAGACTCTGATGAGGGCTCTGTGTTGGAGGCAGAGATGGGCCCGGACTGTCTGACAGTTATTAGCTGCCTTCCAAGTCAGAGATCAATGGGGTAGAAGAACAGGTGGAACCTATTTCCAATCCGCACATGTGCAGAGATGCCAGGAGAAGGGAAGAGTTAAGGAACAGAAGTCAACTCTGGAGTAAATGCACAAGTGGACACTGAATATTCCATCCCATAGGGAATAAAGAGGAGAAAAGGGGGAGTAGAGTTTGCAGGAGACATTTAATTCATTTAATTAGTGTGAAGATTTGTTCCCCTCAAGTATTTTCTTGTACAGCACTGTGTTTGGAAGATAGCAGCCTGGCAGCTCTCCAAGCCTGATAAGGTCTGTGGCTGTAAATTCACCCTTGAAAGACTATTTGCCGGAACTTTGCTAGGTGTGAATGAGAAGAATTCACATTAGCTTAATAAAAAGGGGTTTTGTCAGGACAAGGAGTCTGCTTTGTGATTTGGTGAAGCCTAGGTCAGAACATTTCCTTTCCAGTGGACATACTGGCTAATGCTGGTCACTGCAGCTTTTCTTTTAACACACTTAAATATGATGGTTTGTTCTTGCATTAAGGTAGCAAGAGTAAGCTCCATTTCATTCCTGTAGGCCTAAAAGCAGAAAGATACATAGTATCTTTCCTTCTAAACCTTAGTTGTCTTTACAACAGAGGTTTGTTCCTACCGGTTTGGACCGGTTCAGGCAAACCGGTAGTAACTTGGCGGCCTCGGTCACTGGAACTGGTAGCGACTCAGGCCTGCGATGCCCCCGAACTGGTTCTCTCGGTGGCACTGCAGGCATGCCATCTGCGGGATCGGATCCTGCCTCATACATCCTCACGACCGATTCGCTCCCACAGAGAGGGACTTCTCCGGGTGCCGTCCACTAGACTTTGTCAGCGGGCGACGCCCAGGGGAAGGGCTCTCTCTGTGGTGGGCCCGGCCCTCTGGAACGACCTTCCCCCCCGACATTAGGACGACCACGGACCTCCGCTCCTTCCGTCTCAAATTAAAAACTCATTTCTTCTGTCTGGCCGGCCTAGGATAGTCTCTCTGTCTTTGGGGTTTTATTGGGGTTTTGTAATATTGCTTAGTTTTAATGGGAATTTTAGCGCAGGTTTGGATTTAATTTATTTTTAATGAAATGTTTATATGTATTTATTGTTTTACTGTGCCTGTGCACCGCCCCGAGTCCCTGTGGGGAGAGGGTGCGGTTTAGAAATATTAAAATTATTATTATTATTATTATTATCTTGTTTTTGCCTTCTACACATGTGCAGAGCAATTTTTGTTGCACTGTGCATGTGCGCACAGCATGCATCAAGCTCGTGTGTGGCGAATCCCCGGGGAAAACCGACAGTAGTAGCATCTGGAACCCACCCCTGCTTTACAATGATTCATCAGGAAACAGCACCATGGAAGATCTTTACATTAAATTTTTACCTCACCTGGGGAGTTAAAATGTAAGCAGAGATTGGTCACTAGGGCTTTGCAGCCTTCAAATGTGTTTAGTTGAGGGGTAAAGCATTATGTCCTGGAGGAATCCAGAAATGTATAATTCCTCTTCCAGAATATACTAATATACCCAAACCAAGAGTGGCCTGGAAAACTGGTCAACATTCAAAAACTGTAAATATTCCCCAGCATCCTGAATTTAGTCCAGAGTGGGCTATTTGGAGGATGAATTTCATCCAGAATACCATAAAGCACTTTGTATTCTGGAAGGTTTCAATTCCAGAAAACTGCTGGACTAACAGCAGCAATAGCACTTAGACTTATATACTGCTTTACAATGCTTTACAGCCACTTCTAAGTTGTTTACAGAGTCAGCATATTGCTCTCCACAATTTGGGTTCTCATTTTACCCACCTTGGAAGGATGGAAGTCTCAGTCAACCTTGAGCCTGGTGAGATTCGATCTTCCAAACTGCTGGCAGTCTGTGAACAGCAGAAGTAGCCTGCAGTACTGCACTCTAATCACTGTGCCACCATGAATGGTCAGATTGGTGTGTTCCAGAGAAAAAATAGAATATTTTGGAGCTTCTGGAATGTCCTATTTTCAGAATAAAGTGTTCTGCAGATGCCTGGTGGTTTGCTTTGATGATGCTTCCAGGAAAACATGTCTTCAGAGCTATTTTATGAAGCAGAATGCTATATGCTCCCAACCCTACTCTCTAATACACAGCAAAGTTACTTCCTTGTTTCACTTGGCCTCCACCCTGAAAGTAAACCTCCTTAAAATCAATATGATAAGATATCTGTAACTAGTGTTTTTAATACACAACCCAAATGAACAGATATGTTTATGGACGATTTACTGCATTGATATGCCACATAAGAGTTATTTACCAAAAGAAAAGGGAAAAGAGGGGGGGAAAACTGACTCTAGTTCCTTATAAAGTTTGTGGTTATCATTTCTTTTGTCTCTTCAATCCATCATGATTACTTTTTCCATGGAAAGTGATTCCAAAATAAAATATGATTCATACAAAGTACTTTGATTTTATGCCCTGGTTTGGCATTTTTAAATTTGCAGCCTTTCCCTGGAATTATAGTAAAACTTTCATAGTATAGCTGAGCAAAATATTTTGTGCTGTAGTAACTTCACATGTTCACCCATCGGTATCAAACTTGCATCATCACAGCAGCATCATGGGATGTATCGGGACTTCAACCACCACCCCTTTGCTAAACCAGGTGGTGGCAGGGCCAGCACGTGATGCATCCAGACCACAGGCCATGAGTTTGACACCCCTGGCCCAAAGCAATTTAAATGGGAAAGCCTAAAATTGAGTGGAAAAACTAAGAATATAGTACAGTCATAAAACAACGTCAGGTAGCATCAAGAACCCTGATAATGCAGCCTAATGGAAAAAGAGACAGAGAGTTAGAGACAGAAGAAGGATCAGGAGAAAAGAAAATGGATTTCAGACAACTCTAAATGATTCAGGAAAAAAATGAACATTTTTTTTACGATTTAATTAAATTTATATC
The DNA here is from genome assembly GCA_039707465.1 of Rhabdophis nuchalis. Taxonomy (NCBI): domain Eukaryota; kingdom Metazoa; phylum Chordata; class Lepidosauria; order Squamata; family Natricidae; genus Rhabdophis; species Rhabdophis nuchalis. The sequence goes on from CM077647.1 coordinate 21,152,853, forward strand.
CCGCACCTATCTCCAATAGGACCCAGGGCAGCGCACAGGCATTTAAAAAATACAATATACAATACAAAAATATACAAACATCCTAAAACCCTATTAAACTAAATACTCCTGCGCTAAAATATAGTTTAAAAACCCTCTAATTAAAAATTTGTATAACTAACCCTCAGTAATTTATAGGATGGATTTACCCTAAGCCGGCTTGCTGAAACAGGTGCGTTTTTAAATGCTGGCGGAATAGGCGGAGGTCCGAGGTGGTACGGAGATCGGGAGGTAGGTCATTTCAGAGGGTAGGGCCCACCACAGAGAAGGCCCTTCCCCTGGGCATCGCCAACCGGCATTGCCCGGCCGACGGCACCCAGAGAAGACCCACTCTATGGGAGCGGAGCGGACAAAGGGATGTATGGGGCAGGAGACAGTCTCGCATATAACTAGGCCCCAAGCCATGGAGCGCTTTAAAGATGGTAATCAACACCTTGAAGCGCACCCGGAAGGCCACAGGCAGCCAGTGCAGCTCGCGCAGGGCAGGTGTTATATGGGAACGCCGTGAGGTTCCCATAATCACCCGCGCGGCCGTGTTCTGAACTAGCTGTAACCTTCGGGTGCACCTCAAGGGGAGCCCCATGTAGAGAGCATTACAGTAGTCCAGATGGGATGTGACCAGTGCTTGAGTGACTGTGCGAAGGGCGTCCCGGTCTAGTAAGGGACGAAACTGGTGAACAGGTGAACCTGGTAAAACGCCCTCCTGGCCACGGCTGTCACGTGATCCTCCAAGGAGGAGGACACCCAAATGCCCTCTCCACTGGGGTCAATAGTTCGTCTCCAATGGCCAGTGTTGGACTTACATGGCTAAACCAGGGCACTGGAAACCAGAGCCACTCGGTCTTGGATGGGTTGAGCTTAAGTTTGTTACTTCCCATCCAGACCCGTATGGCCTCCAGACACCGGGACATCACCTCGGCGGCATCGTTGGGGTGGTTTGGGGTAGATATGTACAGCTGAGTGTCATCAGGGTGCAGATGGTATTCTACCCCAAAACCACAGATGATCTCGCCCAGCGGCTTCATATAAGTGTTAAACTGGGTCCTTTTGGAGAAGGGCGGGGTATAAATATGAATAAAATAAAAATAAAATAAAATTATAGGCGAGAGGACCAACCCCTGAGGGACCCCACACATGAGGGGCCTCGAGGTCGACCTCTGCCCTCCTGCCAACACAAATTGCGACCGACTAGAGAGGTAGGATGAGAACCACCATAACACGGTGCCTCCCACCCCCAACCTCCCCAGTCGGCACAATAGGATACCATGTTCGATGGTATCAAAAGCCGCTGAGAGGTCTAATAGGACCAGGATAGAGGAGGACCCTCTATCCCGTGCCCTCCAGAGATCATCCACCAACGCGACCAATGCCGTCTCGGTACTGTGACCTGGTCGGAAGCCGGACTGGCACGGGTCTAGATAATCAATTTCCTCCAGGTGACGAGGAAACTGCTGTGCCACCACACTCTCTACAACCTTCGCTAAAAAGTGAAGGTTGGAGACAGGACAGTAATTTACCAACAATGCTGGGTCCAGGGAAGGCTTCTTGAGGAGAGGTCTCACCACCACCTCTTTCGGGGTGGTAGGCAAGTACCCCTCACTCAAAGAAGCATTCACTATATCATGGAGCCAGCCTCGTGTAACCTCCCAGGATGCCAGTACAAGCCAGGAGGGACACGGGTCCAATAAACATGTGGTGGCCTTAAGTCTCCTCGACAGCCTGTCCATATCCTCGGTAGTAACAAAATCAAACTCCTCCCAAGATGTAGTCTCAAGACCAGCATCGGGTAATCCGTCTGGGCCACTTTCAGTGAGGGGCAACTCGCTCCGAATCTGAGTGATTTTATCCAGCAGATACGCTCCAAATTCCTCTGCTCTGCCCTGCAAAGGGGCTTCCCATGGCCTCTGATGAAGGAGGGAGCAGGTCACCCCAAACAGGGCAGCAGAGCGGTTATCTGTGGATGCGATAAGAGTGGCACAATACTCACATTTGGCCATTCTTATAGCCACTAAATAAGTCTTCAAATGGGCTCTTACTAGTGTTTGGTCAGATTCGGACCGAGAAGATCTCCACCTACTCTCTAGGCATCTCTTGCAGCATTTCATCTCCCTCAGCTCCTTGGAAAACCCGGGAGCCTGGGTGATTCGGCGCCACCTGAGAGGCCGCAAAGGCGCGACTCGGTCCAAGGCCCCCATGGCCGCATTATATCATGCGCCCACTAGGTCCTCAGTCAAGTCACGGGAGAAGGACACAGGTAGTGGCCCAAGCTCCCTCTGGAACCTTTCCGGGTCCATCAGGCGCCTGGGGTGGAACCATCTTGGGCTCTCTGGTTCCGCCTCCCCACGGTGGGGGGTGACGATTGGAAAGTCCTGTCGAAGGAGAGCATGATCTGACCATGACAGGGGTATGGTGACTAAATCCCCTATTCTCAGATCATTCCTCCACTGACCAGAGACAAAAATCAGATCCAGAGTGTGTCCTCTATCGTGCATGGGGCCATAAACTACTTGGGTCAGGTCCATGGCCGTCATGGAGGCCATGAACTCCCGAGCTGCCTCGGATGTCTCGCCTACCGATGGCAGGTTGAAGTCCCCCATGACTAATAGTCTGGGGGTCTTTTGTTACATCCAGCACACAACTGGGCTTCCTAAAGTCTATGACATAGACATGGGTGGGTGATTTCTTTGAAGCTTTCTAGGGGAAGGTGATAGTAGTAACATCCCTACAGAAAAACTCTACAATATCTATCTATCTGTTCATAGGATTAAAGCAAAGGGAAGCTAGGAATTCTGCAAATTTATTGAAAATACAAGAAGCTAGAGAGGCTGCCGATAGCCATAGAGATGGCTGTATAATGAAAAGCCAGACATTCACAATCCCTGTCCTTCATAATAATTTCTCTAAAATTCTCCTGTAAATTAGTATAAATACTGTGCATGCACATACACACACACACAGTTAGAGAGCAGTTCCAGCATGAATCTGAAAACTCGGAAGACAAAACTTCTGGTCTCAGTGACAGACGCAGATTGAATCTTGCAAAATTCTCCTGACCTTTCAAAGAATTCCTTGAGCAAATTCTCATTCATCAAACAAACCAAATAGCAATAGCAATAGCACGTGACTTATATACCGCTTCACAATGCCTTACAACCCTCTCTAAGCAGATTACAGAGTCAGCCTATTGGCCGCAACAATCTGGATTGTCATTTTCCCCACCTTGAAAGGATTGAAGACTGAGTCAACCTGAGCCTGGTGTTTCTAAAATATCATATGGAGGCCCTTTCATTTCTTATAGCATTATATAATTCATTTTATAATGTAGAATTCAAATTATATTCTATAATTCATTTATACATGTACATATTTTGTTTGAGTTCAGTTCAAGTTCTGAGAAAGATTAATTACACATTAAAGTGAATTTTCAGAAGAAGGGATTGTTAAGTATATGGAAGCCAGCTACATAAGAGCAGATGTTATATGTTACTAATTGGTCTGGGATTGTGTGGGATCAGATTCAGTTCAGTGAAACTATCTGACTAGATAGTTGGGTGACAATAACATTGAGATGAGGGACAGCCTTATGTTCCATCTTTTTTTAAAAAAAAGGTTGTTTTTTTTCCCCATAACCACTCTTACATCATTAATCTTACAATGTGTCATCTAGGTACAATCTTTGTGTCATCATATTCAACAGTTACATCAGCCTTATGTTCCATCTCAAAGTAAAATTGAGATACTAAGATGTATGTTCTGGACAAATCAAACAGTAATCATCTTGTAGAATGGAACAAGGAAAGGGAATTTTGCAACCAAACCATACAAAATTGCTAGAATGCATAGTGTGAACAGACAGAGCGTGGCTGTTTCAAAGTGCCGTATTGTTGTAAATTCTAGAAAGACAGATATCATGTGTAAAAGTGTCAACTCTGAAATGAACATGCCTGAAGCCATCTTTTGCTGCCTCATAGTCATCGTGAACTTTGAGAGAGGGGCAGGAGGGGGAAGGAGGTAGACTGGCTAACAGTCAAAACACAATACAGTAATCCCTCATTTTCCGCGGTTAATGGGGACCGCAACCTTCCGCGAAAACTGAAAACCGCGAAGTAGGATTCGCTAGGAAACTTGAATTGGTGGACATGTTTAAAGCAACCACTAGGTGGCGCTTGCCTCCTACCAATGCATTTTTTTTTGTATTTTTTAAAAATCCGCGGAAAACGAAGCCGCGGAAAACGAGGGATTACTGTATTTTCTTGTGGGAAACAAGGTCATCATAGCAGGTGGCAGTTGAAGGAAGAGAGGAGTGACCAAGCAGACTTTCAGCTACTAGCTTACTTACTTACTTATTTATTTATTGGAATTTGTCAAACAAAAATGAGAACAAGAATAAAGAAATAAAAATACAATGACAGGGACGATAGGCACATAAATGCACTTATGCATGCTCCCTCTACTGACCACTTAAGTATGAAGTAAGGTCCACGGAAGTCAAATTGGGACTGAAACTGTGAAAATTTGTAGCTGAGATAAGTGAAACAGGTAGAGCATTTCAGTCTTTGACAAGTTTATTACAGAAATTGTATTTTTTACAGTCAAGTTTAGAATGATTTACATTGAGTTTAAAGTGGTTGTTATTAATGTGATTAAAACAGAAAAAGTCATTTACAGGTAAAACATTACTACGTATAATTTTGTATGAAATGCCTAGGTCTGACCACAAGCGATGCAGTTCTAAGTTATCCAAACCGAGAATTTTGAGCCTAGTAGCCTAAGGGATTCTGTTGTACACAGAAAAGTGCAAAACGTTTCTCATGAAGTACTTCTGAACCCACTTGATTGTACTGATGTCAGATATATGGTGGGGATTCCAAACAGTTGAACAATACTCTAAAATTGGCCCAGCATAAGTTTTATAAGCTCTAATTAGCAATACAATGTTTCCAGAAAAAAAGCTTCACAAAATTAAGTTTACAACTCTTAATGCTTCTTTAGCAGTGCTGTTACAGTGAGCTTTGGAGCATAGATTGTCAGAGATAAGTACACCTAAGTTCTTAATAAAGTGAGGATCATCTGCTAGATCAGGGGTGGGCAAACTTTGCAACTTTAAGTCTGAAGGACTTCAGCTCCCAGAATTCTCCAGCCAGCTAAGCTGGCTGGAGGTGTCTGATTTGATTTGATTTGATTTGATTTGATTTGATTTGATTTGATTTGATTTGATTTGATTTGATTTGATTTGATTTGATTTGATTTGATTTGATTTATATACCGCCCCGAGGGGACTCGGGGCGGTGCACAGGAAGTTAAAATGAAATATACAAACATATAGATAGATACGAACATATAAATAAATACGACTACAAACAATAAAAACTGATTAAATTTGAAGAGACCAGTGCTAAAAATACGCTAAGAAATTACCCAAAAAATTAAAATCAAATTAAAACAATTTAAAACTCAGTTTGTTGGGATGGTCTCGGGGACTAGGCTAGGCCGGCTAGATGAAAGAAATAGGTCTTGAGGCGTTGGCGGAAGAGACGGAGGTCCGTGATGGTCCGGAGTTCGGGGGGGGGGGTAGGTCGTTCCAAAGGGCTACAGAGAAGGCCCTTCCCCTGGGGGTCGCCAACCGGCACTGCCCGGCAGACGGCACCCAGAGAAGGCCCTCCCTGTGGGAGCAAATCGGCTGAAGGGATGTATGAGGTAGGAGACGGTCTCGCAAATAACTAGGCCCCGTGCCATGGAGCGTTTTAAAGATGGTTATCAACACCTTGAAGCGCACCTGAAAAACCACAGGCAGCCAGTGCAACTCGCGCAGGAGGTGTTACGTGGGCATGCTGTGAGGCACCCAGAATCCCCGTGCAGCTGCATTCTGCACTAGCTGTAGTCTTCGGGTGCACCTCAAGGGAAGCCCCATGTAGAGAGCATTGCAGTAGTCCAGGTGGGATGTAATGAGTGCTTGAGTGATTGTTCAGAGGGCGTCCCGGTCGAGCAAGGGGTGCAACTGGCGTACCAGGTGGACCTGGTAAAAAGCCCCCCTGGCCACGGCTGTTACATGGTCCTCCATGGACAGCCGGGAGTCCAGGAGGACGCCCAGGTTGTGGGCCCTTTCCATGGGGGCTAACAACTCAACCCCGATGGCCAGTGATGGCATCAACTGGCTGTACCGGGACGTCCGAAACCACAGCCACTCGGTCTTGGATGGGTTGAGTCGAAGTTTGTTACTCCCCATCCAGACCCGTACGGCCTCCAGGCACCAGGACATCACTTCAACGGCATCGTTGGGGTGGTTTGGGGTAGATATGTACAGCTGAGTGTCATCAGCATACTGATGGTACTCTACCCCAAAACCATGGATGATGTCACCCAGCAGCTTCATATAGGCGAGGGGACCGACCCCTGAGGTACCCCACACATGAGGGGCCTCTGCCCCCCTGCCAACACAAATTGCGACCGACCAGAGAGGTAGGATGAGAACCACCGTAAAATGGTGCTTCTCACCCCCAGGCCCTCCAGTCGGCGCAATAGGATACCATGGTCGATGGTATCAAAAGCCGCTGAGAGGTCTAATAGGACCAGGATAGAGGAACAACCCCTATCCCGGACCCTCCAGAGATCATCCACCAATGCAACCAATGCCGTCTCAGTGCTGTGCCCAGATTGGAAGCCAGACTGGTGCGGGTCCAGAAAGTCCATTTAACTCCAGGTGCCGAGGAAACTGCTGTGCCACCACACTCTCTACAACCTTCGCCAGAAAGTGAAGGTTGGAGACCGGACAATAATTTACTAACAATGCTGGGTCCAGGGAAGGCTTCTTGAGGAGGGGCCTCACCACCGCCTCTTTCAAGGCGGCCGGCAAGAACCCCTCATTCAAGGAAGCATTCACTATTTCCTGGAACCAGCCCCGTGTAACCTCCCAGGATGCCAGTACAAGCCAGGAGGGACACGGGTCCAAAAAACATGTGGTGGCATTCAGTCGCCTCGGCAACCTGTCCATATCCTCAGAAGTAACAAAGTCGAACTCTTCCCATAATGCGGTCTCAAGACCTGCCTCGGATGGTCCATCTAGACTACTTTCCATGGAGGTCAACTCGTTCCGGATCTGAGCGATTTTATCCAGCAGATACTCTCCAAATTCCTCTGCCCTGCAAAGGCACTTCCCGCGGCTTCTGTTGAAGGAGGGAGTGGGTCACCCCAAACAGGGTGGCAGGACGGTTATCTGCGGATAAGCGCAGCACAGTAATTACATTTGGCCACTCTTATCGCCACTAGGTACATCCTCAAATGGGATCTTACCTGTGTTCAGTCGGATTCGGACCGTGTGGATCTCCAAATGATCTCTAGGCGTCTCTTGCAGCGCTTCATCACCCTCAGTTCCTTGGAGAACCAAGGGGCCTGGGTGGGTCGGCGCCGTGTGAGAGGCCGCAAGGGCGCAACCCGGTCCAAGGCCCCTATGGCCGCATTATTCCATGCAGCCACTAGGTCCTCAGTCGAGTCGCGGGTCAAGGCCACAGGTAATGGCCCAAGCTCCGTCTGGAACCTCTCAGGGTCAATCAGGTGCCTGGGGCGGAACCATCTTAGTATCTCTGGCTCCGCCTCCCCGTGGTGGGGTGTAGTCTGGGAGCTGAAGTCCTTCAGATTTAAAGTTGCAAAGTTTGCCCACCCCTGTGCTAGATCAATGCCACCTAGCTTATACTTGACATTCTGATTACGTTTGCCAATATGTAATCTAGAGCATTTATTAATCAAAATTTGAAGTTGCCAAATAGATGACCATTCAGACACATAGTCGAGCTCACTTTGCACAACAGAATTATCTGTAGATTGAATAATTGTACGTGATTGGCAAAAAGAATGCAATTGCTTTTAAGTTAAATTGTTGGTATAGAGCAAAAAAAGTGTGGAACCTAAAACAATGCCTTACGGAACATCACTGTTAGCTGATGCAGGATTAGGCAGCGAGTTCCCTGTTTTGACTTTCTGCAATCTATTAGACAGGAAATCAGAAATCCACTTCTGCAAAGGTCCAGAAATACCATAAGAATTTAATTTCATCAACAGTTTATCATGTAACCTGTCTGCCCTGGACGAGTTCAAATCACCAGGACCGGATGGATTACACCCCAGGGTTCTGAAGGAACTGGCAGACGAGATCTCAGAACCACTGAACTATATCTTTCAGAGATCCTGGAGCACCGGGGAACTGCCAGAAGACTGGAAAAGAGCAGATGTGGTTCCCATTTTCAAAAAAGGAAAAAAAACAGATCCAGGAAACTATAGACCCATCAGCCTGACCTCAATACCAGGAAAGATTCTGGAAAAGATAATTAAACAACAAATAAGTGAACACCTAGAAGCAAACAAAGTAATAGCCAAAAGCCAACATGGGTTTGTCAAAAACAGATCATGCCAGACAAATCTAATTGCATTCTTTGACAAAGTAACAAAATCAGTGGACCAGAGGAATGCTGTTGATATAATTTACCTGGACTTCAGTAAGGCATTTGATAAAGTAGACCATAACCTACTATTAGATAAAGTAGAAAATTGTGGGTTAGACAGCACCACCACCAAATGGATTCGTAACTGGCTGACCAACCGCACTCAACGTGTAGTCCTCAATGGAACTGCATCTACATGGAAGGAAGTATGCAGTGGAGTCCCCCAAGGCTCTGTTTTAGGCCCAGTACTCTTTAACATCTTCATCAACGATTTGGATGAGGGGATAAATGGGGAACTCATCAAATTCGCAGACGACACCAAGCTGGCAGGAATAGCCAACACTCCAGAAGATAGGCTTAAGATACAGAAGGATCTAGACAAACTTGAACATTGGGCACTGTCTAATAAAATGAAATTCAATTGTGAAAAAAGTAAGGTCCTACATATAGGCAAGAAAAACCAAATGCACAAGTACAGTATAGGTGGTACCTTGCTCAATAGTAGCAACTGTGAGAGGGATCTCGGAATCCTAGTGGACAACCATTTAAATATGAGCCAGCAGTGTGCAGCAGCTGCCAAAAAAGCCAACACAGTTCTAGGCTGCATCAACAGAGGGATAGAATCTAGATCGCGTGAAGTGTTAATGCCACTGTATAGTGCCTTGGTAAGGCCACACTTGGAATACTGCATACAGTTTTGGTCGCCACGATGTAGAAAAGACGTGGAGACTCTGGAAAGAGTGCAGAGAAGAGCAACCAAGATGATTAGAGGACTGGAGACTAAGACATATGAAGAACGGCTGCAGGAGCTGGGTATGTCTAGTTTGATGAAGAGAAGGACCAGGGGAGACATGATAGCAGTGTTCCGATATCTCAGAGGGTGCCACAAAGAAGAGGGAGTCAAACTTTTCTCCAAGGCACCTGGGGGCAGGACAAGGAGCAATGGGTGGAAACTAACCAAGGAGAGAAGCAACTTAGAACTAAGGAGAAATTTCCTAACAGTAAGAACAATTAACCTCTGGAACAGCTTGCCTCCAGCAGTTGTGAATGCCCCAACCCTGGAAGTCTTTAAAAAGATGTTAGACAGCCATTTGTCTGAAATGGTATAACGTTCATGCCCATGCAGGGGGTTGGACTAGAAGACCTACAAGGTCCCTTCCAACTCTGCTATTGTATTATTGTATGTACTACTGTATCAAAAACCTTACAAAAATCTATGTAAATTGCATCAACATTACTTACATTAGACAATGTGACCCGTGACATATAGGGTGGGAACCATTTGTTCTTTTAATTAGGCTAAAACCACAGGAACCTTTAGACTTGGTTTTCACTGGCTGTGCCTATATGATGTATCCTTCTTTGAGGAATCTACCTGCCTCAAAGTTCTGCTTTTTGGCAAATGTATTACTTGGAATGCTGAAAGAAGAATAAAGCATAAAGAGAGGTCCAGAAGAATCAAAGATTTTGAAAATGTAGGTGCTGAAGAAGGCAACAGTCTATTGAGCCTAAGAAAGATGGATTTAGACTATTGAGGGGAAATAGTTAAGAGGGATGAAAGAACAAAGGAGCTGAGAAGCTGATTGGAAGAAGGAAAAGGATAATAAAAAGAGAGCTGCTGAGCACTAAGATTTCAGGAGACAGAAATAACAGTTTGGATTGGAAATTCCAAGGCCAACCTTGGACTAGGAGGCCTGTACTTGTTTTGCAAGATTGAGCTCATCCCTGAAAGAAACTGGAACATCTCTGTTCACCACAGACAGAAGCCTGCTCCCTAATGGTCTTTGACTTGTCGAGTTAAAAATACAGAAATGTGACATGGAAAACCCAATAGTTTTATGGCTTTCCTTCCTTCCATGCTTTCCCTGGCAGTTTTGTTCCCTTTGGTTTTGTTCCAATGTTTAAATCCACAGCCAGCTTGCTGGAGCGAATGACAAGAGACTTGGTGGGAAGACAAACAAGTTTGTTCAAGCCCTTTTTGATAAATTGCTTTTTTTAAGCTTCCCGTTGGCTTAAGCACATTGTGTTCTTCTGCATCACCGCCTTGCAGAGCCATATGTGGAAATAATAAAGTATCCTCCTGTTTCCCAAGATAGGGGAGAATTTGTGTAGCCAAACCAATGAAAGAAAATACTACAAACTGATTAACAAATATGGTTATACGCAGCCGTGCAGGGAGCAAGCTGCAGACCTAGAGTGCAGGAAACATTAGTCAGCACAGGCAATGAATAACCTCCCATTATAGATCATCGGGGTTCTCTGCCAAGGGAAAGCCAGCAACAGCATAGCTAGAAAGCAAAGGAAGTTTGCCAGCAGTTTTCTTTCCCTTAGGATTAGATTTCCAGCTGCAGAAATGGGATGCATATACACTGAACAGATTGCTGGCTAGGTACACAAAAGGACCCTGTTTTGTCTTCTGCACAAAAATTGATGGCACTCAGCTCCCGACTGGCACTCACAGGAGAAAAGGAACAACGCAGGATACTTCCAAGTAATGCATTTTACATACGAAGGTCTGGCTCACCAGACATGAGGTTACATAAAATCTTGTTGGCATCAACTTACTTTAAGGACACAGCGCCATCTAAAGGTTTCATGAAGTAGTGGGGACAGAAATCTCTGGAGGAATGAATAATCATTGGCCCTTCCACTTCCCACTTTTTAGAAACTGTCGAGAGGGAAAAATACATCTACAGTCTTTATAGACAAATCAAAACATTTGGTTGTTGTTGCTTTGACAACTTCCACCCATGGAATATTTTTGCTTGCATACTAGGGGAAAAGGGATTTGCACTTATTTATATCTCCAGTATGCTACTAGATGATAGAACCTCAGCCTTACCAAGAAGGGTGGGAATAATTTCAGTTTTTCTTTCTTTTCTAAGATTATTGTACATCTTTAAACTTAGTATTGTTAGCATTTTCAGGATGGGAACAATCTAGATTTTACTGAAATCTCCTCTATAAAGGGAGATAAAAAGATAGAAATATTTTAAAATTAGGGCACCCCTAGGGCTGTGCATGTAATATCTCTGCTACATGAATTGCATTGGTACCATTCTATGTATGGACTGGTACCAATGATCTGAGATGTTGGTTATGACAATTGAAACGGGGCATAAAAGGTACATATGTACTAGTCGTTCCTGACTCTAAGGGGCGGTGCTCATCTCCGTTTCAAAGCCAAAGAGCTCGCACTGTCTGAAGATATTTCTGGGGTCATGTGGCCAGCATCACTAAATGCCAAAGGCGCACAGAACGCTGTTACCTTCCCACCAAAAGTAGTTCCTATTTTTCTACTTGCATTTTTGCATGCTTTCAAACTGCTAGGTTGGCAGAAGCTGGGACAAGTACTGGGAGCTCACTCCATTATGTGGCACTAAGGATTCGAACCGCCGAACTTCCCACCTTCCTGGTCAATCTCCTCCAATATACAGTGATCCCTCGTTTTTCGCGGTTAATGGGGACCGGAACCTTCCGCGAAAACTGAAAAACCGCGAAGTAGGATTCGCACCGGAAACTTGAGTTGGTGGACATCGTTTAAAGCAAGCACTAGGGGGCGCTTGCCTCCTACCGATGCATTTTTTCCCCTGTATTTTTGAAAAACCCACGAAGCACTGAAGCCGCGGAACATGAAGCCGCGAAAAACGAGGGATCACTGTAGTTCCCAAACTATGGTACATGTTGCCCCAAGAATTCCCACTCTTATAGTCTTCAGGAAGAGCATTAGGACCTGGCTCTGTCAACTGCCATAAGGATACAAGAGTGATATTCAATCCTTGGTGGTTTGATGGGCACTTACTCCATCTTTTTAACTTTGTTTATTTTTGTCCCAAAGGCGCTTTTTCAAAAGACAGGTAGACTTTCTTATTATTCCTTGAAGACATTTCACTTCTCATCCAAGAAGTTGTCTTCAGTTCAGACAACCATGACCTGAATGCTAAGAATCTCCATAGGCATTTGTTACTTTCTGTAAGGATTTTATGGTTTGCATTGTTTGTTTGTTTTATTTGTAAAACACCCAGTGTCACAGTGAGAAGGGTAATGTAAAAAATTAATCTATTGGTCAATCAATGACTAAAGTATAGGAAGGACTATGTTGAATCAATCCAGCAATATATGACCAACAATGTAATTGGGATAAGCACAGAGAACTCCCGAGTCTTTCCATCATGTTGAAAACAGCCAATATTGAGACAATTGTTCTCTTTAAACTTGAAAATAGCATATTTCCTTGTTAGAAGTCATAGCCCAGGCATTTCCAATGGCACCCTCTATAGTTAAACTGTCAGTTCTGAAAGTTGTAATCACGGTACCTCTGATATCTATTATCCATGAATTTATTTAATTCATCATTGAACCAAAATTTTATTTCCCCCCCCAACATAATATCATTCAGTGGTAGAGTGTTCCATGGGGATGGGACCACAGTGAAAAATGTTATTCTCCTTGACTCACCTCACCCATCCTTAACAGATAGTTAGAACAATTAATCAGTGGAACAACTTGCCTCCAGAAGTTGTGAATACTCCAACACTGGAAGTTTTTAAGAAGATATTGGAGATCCATTTGTCTGAAGTGATGCAGGGTTTCCTGCCTAAGCCGGGGGTTGGACTAGAAGACCTTCAAGGTCTCTTCCAACTCTGTTATTCTAGTCTATTCCAATATAGAAATAGGTCCTTAGCAGACTTTTGCTGATGTGAATGGGGCAGGCTAGGTCCATTGGGGTGAAACGGGTCCTCAGATTGCAATTATTGTAAAATAATGAACAACATATGCCTCTCTCTACTAGATGTTACCTTCAAAACTTTTGGATACCAAAATGGCGAATATTACGAAAACTGCATATACAGAAAGTGTCAATTAGAATGTGATGTAAAATGCAAAAAAGGCCTATATAGAAGTGCAGTAAAATTCCTGAAGTTAGGTATGTATATAGCAAGGAGAGCTTTGGGGTAGGATGTCTTGTTATATTGATTTGCATTAACTAATTGGCAGAAAGTAGTAGAATCGGCAAAATATATGAAAGAGCATGGCATGAATCACACTAAACTGCACACTGTTATTAAGCTGGTGCTGATACATGATTTGAAAAGTTTTCTTCTCTTGGGAAAAAAAGCAAAGCAAAGCAAAACTAAACTTTTCAATACAATTGTTTCTCATTATTTTTCATTTTTGATTCATTCATTCATTCGTTTGTTTATTCATTCATTCTACATCTATACAGATTCTCAGATTTTCAATTCCGAAGAAGCTTCTTGGATGAGAAGGGAAACATTTTCAAGAAAAAAACCTCCAAGAAAGTTGTCTTTTGAAAAGCACCTTGTGGACATTGATTCACTCACTCATTTATTCACTCATTCAATGTGTATTGCTGTCCATCTCAACCAAGTGACTCTGTTAAAACAACTAAAAACTTTAAAAAATATCAAAATCTATATATACAGCACATGTAGAAGAAGAGGAGGCACAGCTAGGGAACCAAGTTAAATGAATTATCAGTTTAGACTATTTCAGTTGCCACAAGCAATCCAAATCCATGGATTTCTTAAATTCCATGGCCCTTATCTAGCACTAATTGTTGTGCATAGATTTGAATAAATCTTCTTTGTACAACTTTACAAATAATCCCCATTCTTTACACCTGTCAGCAGTTGAATAGTTAGTGGTGATTTTTTTTTTAAGTGTCAATTTTTCATTTCAATTGACCATCTATATAAATAAAAATGTAATAAGAGTTTGTCCAAAACCGCCAAACTCCGAAAGTACTGCACGGATCGCTTTCAAATTTTCACACAACGTTCCTTTCAAATACGGCACCAATGATATAGATAGATTGTGTAGATGTCACACCGGAAATGTAAAAAATTGTAAAAGAAGGTAAGTAGATGGATACAGACAGAGCAGTAGGCCACAGGTATTATGTCGTAAAGGATGACGTAATACTCTGTCCATAAGATTCAAGGAGAAATACAGTAGGTAGGTAGGCAGCTATAGGGATAGAGAGAGGGAGAAATACAGTAGGTAGGTAGGTAGAGGGATAGAGAGGGAGAGGGAGAAATACAGTAGGAAGGTAAGTAGAGGGAGAAAGGGAGTAGGTAGGTAGGTTGGAGGTTATATGGTGGTTGTGTGTATGTGTTTGTGTGTGCAGGTGTAGATCTACACACAGATTGGTTGGCCATTTAACCAGATTGGGCCACAGCAACATGTGGCCAGAAACTGCTAGTATTTATATAACCACCTATCTCATATTATGATTCTGGATGTCTCACAACAATTCATGAAAACAAATGACTTTATGGTTAGAGGTGATGTTCCATATCTCTGAAACCTGTCTCTTTCTAATATGCAAAACACACACACCCAGAAAACTAAGGAGTATGGGGTTAAAAAAAAAAAAAGAATATTAGATGCATTTTCTGCCCACCAATAGATAAATTTATTTAGGCTCATAAATATTAGAAGATGGCTTCCTGAGGTGCTTGTTACTATGACAACTAATTTTTGGTGCGTTCCCCCACCCCCCCACTAGTGTTCTTTCCACTGTTTTTGTGCGGCCTCTTTGCACAAATGCAAAATATATTCTCCTTTTCTGTGTTTGTCCGTAATAGCACTATGTATTTGAATGACACATAAAGGAAGTGAGTCCAAGAAATGATTCAGAAGCTGCTTTGACTTGGATAAGCCTTGTTTGGAAAGTGGTCCGATCCTGGCCTTGCAGGATAATTATGCTGGGCTGATCCCTAAAGCTATATTTGGCCTGCGGAAAAATTTGCTATGTCCCCAGTCAGTCCCAACATATTCTCCTCTTTCTGGTTTCCTTCGCTTATTCAGTTTCTTTGCCTATGTGACACGTGGCCTCAATCCTGGTTTCTATTAATAATATTTCATCTGTGGTGTTTTCAAGGGTGCCAAGTACATTTGGGGTGGGGAGGGGAGCAATTTTCTGTCACAATCCTTTCAACAATCTTATCCCCTCTCCCCCATCCTTGGTATGTTCCAGATGTTTTGGGTTGTAATTGTTATCCATCCCATTCAGCTTGGCTGTGTCATGCCTTTTGCTGTGATGGTAATGAATGAAAGAATAAACATAAGTTCCTTATAAACTGGCAATTAGTTACATTGTGTTTGGTATCTCACAAATTGGTTTCTTACCTATTTCAGGAGCCATCGATCAGATTAATGGAGGTACTAATTTCTTCAAAGATGTTTTAGTTGGTAAGGATTCTTGGAGTGCCTTTTTTCCCCACCCTTAAATACATTTTATGCTAAGAATGTGATTGAAATTTTTCAGCAATATTTGTTTTTTAGAGAAATATAATAAGAAAGAAGAGCTTGCTAGGGATTTGCTCCACTTTGACATGAACAATCTTCAAGCAGAAACACATAGAAATACCATTAACAGTATTAGGAATGATTTCTTTTTATTCTACCAGAGCCCACGTCTACCCCCAACATTTTCAATATAAACAATATTTTTTTCCCTTCATTGTCATGGCTGAAGTGCAGCCATAGCAAGAATAATTTGTGTTGCAATAGGGTACAACTAGAGCTACGCTGAACATCTCTAAGCCATGGTTTATATTGATATAAAATAATGTATCTCAAACAGGGTACTAGATTAAAATGAATATGTCTAGGTTGGCCAAATTGCCCAATTATATGTCTCTAATCTGGAATTAAGGAACACAGTGGCTAAAGTGCTGCTCGTTGATCAGAAGATCGGCAGTTCAGTGGTTTGAATCCCTAGCACCGTGTAACAGAGTGAGCTCCCATTACTTGTCAACCTAGCAGTTTGAAAGCATGTAAAAATGCAAATAGAAAAATAAGGACCACCTTGGTGGGAAGGTAACATCGTTCTGTTCACTTTCAGCATTTAGTCATGCTGGCCATGGAGACGTCTTTGGCTAGCACTGGCTCTTCAGCTTTGAAACGGAGATGAGCACCACCCTCATGAGTCAGGTAATGCAGAGATGGTAATGTATCTACACAATAGTGTTCCAAGGCTTAACAGGGAGCTGAGCTGGAATATATGCATAACTAACTCCAAGTGAAAATTGGGTAAATTCTAAGATTGTAATTAGTAGCAACAATTGCTGGCATGCAGTTATGGTTAAGACTCCTAGAGACATATAATAACACATGACATTTATTAATTGCATTATCCATCCTTCCTGGTCAGCTCTTTGATATTTGAAAAATTATATGAATCTGACTTCTGATAGGACCCACCTCTGAGTAGGGTTTTTAAACTGAATCCATGGAACAGGAATGATGTCATCCATGCAGAAGTCTAAGGAGACACAACCCTGTAGCAACCCCAGTTATTTTAGTGATATATCTCTTTACATTTTTAAACTGTAGATTCAGATTCAGGAGCAAGTGTTCTGTGTAAGAGACATCTCAATTGTACCTGCATTCAGTGAATCAATTGTAGAGTTCTTAATAATATATAAGAGTTTTGCTGTCTAAATCAGCCTCTTACAACAACTAACCAGGTGACTTCAAGAAACTCTAAGCAGGGGTAAGACAGAATCAGATCCCTTCCACTATTGCTTCCGAGCAACTAGCATTTAGATATTACCTGTGATTTAGGAGGAAGCATGCAGCCATCAATGGCCGTATAGGTAGTGTGATGACTCAGGGCAAGGTACAGAGGCAACACAATTAGCTGATAGTTCAAATTGTCCCTTTATTGCTCCAACATTCCCCCAAACATTCCCACATTATGCAAGTTCTAGAGAAAAGTGATCACACACACACACCTCTCCATCAGCCTCTGGATGCAAGTAGTGCAGCAAAGTGCTGTGAGCACAATGGCTGCAA
Organism: Rhabdophis nuchalis; assembly: GCA_039707465.1. NCBI lineage: Eukaryota > Metazoa > Chordata > Lepidosauria > Squamata > Natricidae > Rhabdophis > Rhabdophis nuchalis. The sequence continues at coordinate 21,170,153 of CM077647.1, forward strand.
AGTAAGAATCCAGCAGAGCAAGGGAATAAGTCAATGAGTCCAGGAAGCAAAGAAACAAGGCAATTAAACCAGGAAGCAAGAAATAACGCTCCAAACTTTAACAAGAAAAACTCCAAACTTTGACAATGACACATAAAACTCCAGGAACTCAGTGTTTGTTCCCAAAAATGCCCCTCCCCACAGCATCTCCTTAAGCCTCCATTCCTAGATGTGCCTTGTGAAATCTCCTCCTGAGTCATCGAGTTAGTCTGTGCTGTTCCTGCCTCCACTCCACTCTCCGTTCTCAGGGATCAGGAGGGAACAGCTCTTGCTCATCGCCTGAACTCCTTTGCTTCTCATTTCTACTGCCTGTCTTCTATTGGTCATCCTGGCACAGTTACTCCCTGCTAGCAAGCCATCTCACTCCTTAGGGGCCCTGGCCTGTCTCCTCCTTACATTCCCCCAAAGCCAACAAAGCCATCCCATTGGTCTCCCTTGGCTCCAATTCCAGTTCATCTTTCTCCACAGATTCAAGCTCTGACAGGGAGATGATAGGTAGTATTTATTTAATGACTGGTTGCTTAACAACTATTCAAACTTACCTACAGGAACATACACATATACATACTCTAGTTCCGATAGCTGAACATACACCCCTATGATCAACTTCCTCCAGGTGATGGGTGGCACAACAGTTTCCCCGTCACCTGGAGGAAGTTGATTATCTAGACTCGCGCCAGTCCGGCTTTCGGCCCGGGCATAGCACCGAGACGGCATTGGTCGTGTTGGTCGATGATCTCTGGAGGGCCAGAGATGGGGGTTGTTCCTCCATCCTGGTCCTATTAGACCTCTCGGCGGCTTTCGATACCATCGACCATGGTATCCTATTGCATCGGCTGGGGGGGTTGGGGGTGGGAGGCACCGTTTTACGGTGGTTCTCCTCCTACCTCTCTGGCCGATCGCAATTTGTGTTGGCAGGAGAGCAGAGGTCGACCTCGAGACCCCTCACATGTGGGGTGCCTCAGGGGTCGGTCCTCTCGCCTCTCCTGTTCAACACATATATGAAGCTGCTGGGTGAGATCATCCGTGGTTTTGGGGTAGAGTATCATCTCTACGCTGATGATACTCAGCTGTATATATCTACCCCAAACCACCCCAACGATGCCGTAGCGGTGATGTGCCAGTGCCTGGAAGCCGTGCGGATCTGGATGGGAAGTAACGGACTCAGGCTCAACCCGACCAAGACCGAGTGGCTGTGGTTTCCGGCTGCCCGGTTCAACCAGCTGACTCCATCGCTGGCCATAGGGGGCGAACATCTTGCCCCTGTGGATGGGGCGTGCAACTTGGGAGTCCTCCTGGATACCCAGCTGTCCATGGAAGATCAAGTGACAGCCGTGGCCAGGAGGGCGTTTTACCAGGTTCGCCTGGTACGCCAGTTGCGCCCCCTATTGGACCGGGATGCCCTTCGCACAGTCACTCATGCTCTCGTGACATCCCGACTGGACTATTGTAACTCTCTCTACATGGGGCTCCCCTTGAGGTGCACCCGGAGACTGCAGTTGGTCCAGAATGCAGCCGCGCGAGCAATAATGGGAACCGCTAGGTTCGCCCATGTAACACCGCTCTTGCGCGAGCTGCACTGGCTACCTGTCGTCTTTCGGGTGCGCTTCAAGGTGTTAGTCATCATCTTTAAAGCGCTCCATGGCTCGGGACCTAGCTATCTGCGGGATCGGATCCTGCCCCATACTTCCTCACGGCCGATTCGCTCCCACAGAGAGGGTCTTCTCCGGGTGCCGTCCACTAGACTTTGTCAGCGGGCGACGCCCAGGGGAAGGGCGCTCTCTGTGGCGGGCCCTTCCCTCTGGAATGACCTCCCCCCCGATATTAGAACAACCACGGACCTCCGTTCCTTCCGTCTGAAATTGAAAACGCACTTTTTCTGCTTGGCCGGCATAGGGTAGCCTCTCTTCTATAGTTTTATAGGGTTATATGATTTTAGTGTATTGGGGAATTTTAGCGCAGGGTTCGATGTTTAATTTGTTTTTATTGAATTATGTGTATTTCTATGTGTATTTATTGTTTTAACTTCTCTGTGCACCGCTCCGAGTCCCCTTGGGGAGAGGGAGCGGTCTAGAAATTAAATTATCTATCTATCTATCTATCTATCTATCAGATGTCGGACGCTTGCTCGCCTGTATTGCTGTTTACAATATTCTGCTTTCACTTGGCTGTGATCTATCGCTTTTTTCTAATTTCTGACCTTTTCTGGCAAAACACCCTCATAGGAATACACAGATTCACTTAACAGCCATGGCATTTGCTTAATGACCACCATGTTTACTTAACGACTAAACAATTGTAGGTCTGGTCATTGTAGGTGCCTCTAATTTCGACAGTCATGGCTTACAACAGAAATTCCAGGCTTCATTATGGTCATAAAATGAGGACTACATGAAGTGATTGAGAGCCAGAATGCATGAATCTGGCTAGCCACATTTTAAAAACAATTAAATTAATGGCTATCTGGATATTACTATGTAGTAATATTTTAGAAGTAGAATTATTTTCTCTCCTGAAACTCCATTTTTGGTTTCAGTAGATGATTTCTGAGTTCTAATGTTGTAAAAAAAAGGGGGGGTGAGGGGGTGAGGAAGAGGTGCTTCTTATCAATCAAATTAAAGATGATATACAATTTAATTGGATGCACATTCTGAAATTGCAGCTTTATGAAGAACACATTTGTCCCTTAATTCAAGCCAAATGCTGGCTTTTATTATCTGCTTCTTTTCATAACTTTGGGATGTGTTTTATTTTTAACCCTCTTTTTCCTGTGATTTTAGAAACAATAATCGGCTTAGATTAGAGGTATTTAGCAAGACAACATTGATTGAATGAAGGGAAAGTTATCTTCATTCAATGTTTTTAAAGGCATGATACTGTTGAAATTTGCATATTTCAGTTTCACACATTTTATTAATAGGCACAAGCTTTTACAATCTACAAGTCACTTCATTACATGCATGGAGCAGCTAACCCGATGTAGAATTTAAATTGGGGTGAAGCCGCAAAGATCAAGTAAGATATATTGGTTATGAAGGTGCAGGTTACATCTGAAACACATTATAAGTCTATTGTAATCCTACTGCCTTAAAAATAACCCACTGTGTGTGCTGAGACTTTCTAGATAGCTTGAAACCTCTTGATGCGCTTCAAGGTGCTGACTACCATCTTTATAGCGCTCCATGGCACGGGGCCTAGTTATGTGTGAGACCGCCTTCTGCCCCACACATCCTTTCGACCGATCCGCTCCCATAGAAAAGGTCTTCTCCGAGTGCTGTCGACCGGGCAATGCCGGTTGGCGACGCCCAGAGGAAGGGCCTTCTCTGTGGCGGGCCCTACCCTCTAGAACGACCTGCCTCCCGAACTCCATACCAGCTCGGACCTCCGCCTTTTCCACCAACGCCTGAAGACGCACTTGTTCCATTAAGCCGGCCTAGCGTGACCACCCGATAACGACTGAGTTTTAGTTTAACAAATTTTAATCAGAGGGATTTTTAAATGTTGTTTTAGCACAGTGTTCTTAAATTTAATTGTGGTTTTAGGATATTATGTATTTGTATATTTATATTGTGTTTTAATTTCCTGTGGGCCGCCCTGAGTCCTTTTGTAGGAGATAGGTGCGGGATATAAATCAAATAAAACTAAAACTAAACTAAACATGTATGTGAATATGAAGCCATATTTGAATACATACATGTGAATCAGATGTTCCCATACTGTACATCTAGAGTTTTCCAGCTATCTCAGAAAGTTGCAACAAACACAATGGATTTTTAAGCAAATTGCAGTTGTTAATTGATAAGGTAATTGTAATCTTTCTTACATACAGTATAATCAAATCTGCATAACTACTTTTCCTTTTCCCTTTTTTCTCCTCCAACCTAACATCAGTTTAAATCCTGCATCTGTTCAGTCACTTTATGCTTCTCCTGAAATGAGCTGCAGCTTAGAAAAATATAAGCCTTTTAATAATATTTGTGTATACAGTTTTCAGGGTAGAAGAACAGGGAATAAATCAACTGATTCTATAGCCAGCAAAGAGTAAAACTGTTAGCTAAATGTTTACATTGCACACATTTTGCTATTGCAAATGCCTTATCTTAATCTAATCATTTAAACTGAGCTGAAGAAAAATAAATATATTGGGAAAGAAAAGAAAGATAGAAAAAGGTGAGCTAAAACATGAAGATAAGAACATAAAGTATTTTTGGAAGTATTGTTCCTGACCTCCCCCTTTTATTTCATTTTCTAATCTTCTCCTTTTGAGGTATTAAAAAGCATTGGAAGTGTTTGAGACTATTCAAGAAATATATGGGTAGAGCTAAGCTTTTAACTATATTTGGAGAACAAGCCGATTATGTAAATAGTCTTCTTCCAATGCTTCGCCATCTACCTAAAAGGGCAGTTTATTCTATAATAAATATTTAAAAGCTTGGGATATTATTCATCCAAACAAGGACAGGGTAAGATGCACTGCCATTTGGTGATTTTGTTCATTGGTCTTTCTGAAATGAACAAGAATTTTGTTTTTGTACAAGCTTTAATAGATTGATAGCTACAGCTTGGCATAAAGGTCTTCTTGTAACCCTCTTTGTGAGAATTTTAGGAAATGCCTGTGGGGTAATGTCACAATAAAGGTTATGGCATATCCTTAGCAGTGCATTGAGTGAGCTTGCTTGCTCCTTCTTATTACTGCATGTATTGGAGACCGCAATTCTGCATTTTTCACAGTGCTTTGAACAGTACATCATTTGGGAACCTTCAAAAGTGTGTGTGTTACCCAAGCACAGATGTTCACCCACATATCGCAGTCACTCATGCACTTGTGACATCCCGGCTAGACTACTGCAATGCTCTCTACATGGGGCTTCCCTTGGGGTGCACCCGAAGACTACAGCTAGTCCAGAATGCGGCCCCACGGGCAATCTTGGGAGCCTCTAGGTACTCCCATGTAACACCGCTCCTGCGAGAGCTGCACTGGCTACCTGTGGCCTTTTGGGTGCACTTCAAGGTGTTGATTACCACCTTCAAAGCGCTCCATGGCACGGGACCTAGTTATCTGCGGGATCACATCCTACCTCATACATCCCTTCGGCCAATTCGCTTTCACAGAGAGGGACTTCTCCGGGTGCTGTCCACTAGGCAATGCTAGCGGGCAACGCCCAGGGAAAGGGCCTTCTCTGTGGTGGGCCCAACCCTCTGGAACAACCTACCCCCTGATCTTAGAACAACTACGGACCTCCGCTCCTTCCGCCAGAAACTAAAGACCTATTTTTTCCATCAGGCCAGCCTGGCCTAATCTATTTCTCTTAGCCTATAGTCTGAAGTTCAAATTGTTTTAATTGGGTTTTAAAAGGGGTAATAGTTTTAATGATTTAAAAAAAATCTTAGCACAGGGGATAATTATTTAATTCGGTTTTAATTATTTATAATTGCTATGTTTATATGTTTTTTAACTTCCTGTGCACCGCCCCGAGTCCCTTGTGGGGAAAGGGAGCGGTTTATAAATCCAAATAATAAATAAAATAAATAAAATATGATGCAATATATTAGACAAAACTCAACAAAATGGAAACCAAATGGCTTTTGGTTTCCATGCAAGAAAGTCCTCAAGGCAGATCAATCTAGGAATCCAATCTCATGCAGATCAGAATCCAATCTTATGTAGATCAATGCTACTTTTATTATAAAACTATAGTAATCAGATCTTGCAAGGCCGGATATTCTTTCTCTTCACTTCCTATAATCTAAGTAAGAATTAGGAAGGGCCTTCTCTGAAACATCTCTTCATATTATATTCCTTCCCCAAACTCAGTATTCTTTCAATTGGCCTTTATTTTGGCAGTGGCTCTGCCTCGTGTATCTCAAGGCCATTTCCTTTTCTCTCTATGGGAGCACAATATTCAAAATACTGAAAGTCTCAGGAACTTTTAATGAAAACATAGTTTGAGAAATATTGGCCCCCACCAGAGAGAAGACACAGAATACAAATAAAACATACTACTTATTTAGTCATTAACTATACTTGCCTGCCAAACATTCCCAGAAGTTCTAGGCAGCTAAGAATAAATGTTTTAACTTCTCCTCTAACCCCAAGTACACAAAAAGTCACATAAACAAGCTAACTATGCTACAGACCATACCTGCATTATTAAGCATCCTCCTCCTGTTTCAAATGGGGGAGGGAGAGTTTTTACTAGTTTCCTGAAACTCTGAATATTTGAAACAAGCCAAGACTCTACTATAAGCAAGTTCTCAAGAATTGAGCAATGATGGGAAAGCATGCCTCTGAGGCCCCATCTGCAGGGAGAAGAACTGGAGATGATTGACACTGTGAGATCTGGTTGGACAAATAGATAAATATCAGAAAATATGGTCTCTCAGAGTGGAGCAATACAGGCCCTTAAAAATGATGGCAAGCACCTTGGACAACACTCAGAAGTCCACTGGCACCCAATGGATCTCCCAAAGTACATCACAGTTATCCATCATGAACTAGGATGTTGTGTTCTGTATGAGCCATAGCTTCAAAATGTCTTTCTCCATTCTTTTTTTAAAGTTTTTTTTATTTTTACACATACAAAATCAAACATATAGACTTATAACATCCTTATCAGCTATGTATAGCATATCATTCGATGACAAAAATTTTGTGCTTCAATATTTCAATTACATATACAGTCACTAAATATCGATCCAATATAAATAAATACACCACTATCCATATGCATCATATATTCAGTTACAGTTAATATTCCTTCATTTTAAACAGGAGTTATTCCCTTACATCCTAAATTGTCCATTTAATAACAATATAACTTTATGCAATTACCTATCTCATTCCATTAATTTTACAATACAAATACACAGGAGGCTTCCATCAGTTTATAATTATACATCATTACTTTCTATTATACATACAATCACAAATCATCCATCAGATACACATGTTTTCATTATTATATATTCAACCACCAACATCAATCCTTCATTTTTCAACAAAGAATTCAAAATATGCCATTTGTGTATATACCAATCTTTCCTCACATCATTATTAATCTATTTAACATCAAAATGTCTTTATGACATCACCTTTCTCCTACAATTGCTATTACAGTGCTAAGAACTTTTCTCCAACACTTTTCATTTCCATGTCTTCTTAACTAGCCAGTGGTAAAACAAGTCCCATACTTTGTAAAATTGCTTATCTTCTTGCTCTCTAATTTCAAAAGTCAATTTACTCATTTCAGCACCTTCCATTATTTTACGAATAACTTCCTCCTGTGTTGGTATTTTCTCATTTTTCCAGTTTTTTGCAAATACAATTCTAGCTGCTGTTAAAATGTTTACAATCAGACATTTCAAGTCTTTATTGTATGTATGTCTTTCTCCATTCTCATGAGGGGCAATACCTTCCATTGAACTGACTTAAATTTCAAAATACCATGATTATTGATTTTGAGGATGCACATAGACAGATTTGCTCGGTAATTGTGATTCATTTCTCATATTCGCTTAGTCTGTCATGGTTAGAAAACTAGAAACAAAGTCATATGAGGATAAAATGTTTACCCTTGAGAAAGACAAGACTGACTGGAGAAGATTGGAGCTGAGCAAGTTTAACCTTGAAAAATAATTGCTTGAGAGAGGACAGAACAATATTCTTCAAACTCCCAAAAGGAAGTCACATTTGGAGGGGGGTATTCAGCCAGTTCAGACCAGTTTACCCAAACCAGTAGTGAAAATCGCAGGTGGGCCCACCACCGCCCGCCCACCCCGGCTCTATGCCATCTGATTTAGGCACATTTTCAAGGCGTGCATGCGTGCAAGACACATGCACAATCAAAGTGCATGCATGAAAGGCTGAGCACATGTGTGGTTGGGATGTATGCATGGATGGGGTACATGTGAATGCCAAGCACATGCATAGACACACACATGCTCACATAGGGAAAGTAAGTGACCCCTGATCACACTGAATGATGCCAGGCTGCAAATTAAGAAATGCACAGATGCTGGACTTCCGCTTCCGCCCTCCAACGGCGACGGATGGGTCCTTGACTCGTCCGCCGCTTTGTCCTTTTTTCTGCCCCCCCACGGGGGCGAGACGCCCCATCTTGGGGGTCTCCCGTAGGGTTGGCTTGCTAGGGACGCCCCCTTCCCACGGCGGTGGGAAAGCGACCCTTGTCTTCAGCCTAGGTGACGAAAGGCTGGCTGCGGGGGGGAGACGTCTGTCTCCACCTTCGCCAATGGAGAACGGAAAAGCTGCTTAATTTTGGAGTGAGCCAGACGTCCGGGTCGGAAGGCTCTCCCGAGGCTCGGCTGCAAGGTGAAGAGTGAGTGTGCTTTTATCTGCTATTTTATCTCCGATGGCAGCGCTGGACTAAAAAGATGGGAGGGGGGTGTTTTTTTCGTTAAACCCCCCCTCGGATTTAAAGCGGCGCTTTGAAATGGTTCCTCATTGCGAGGGACGGATTTTTCTCTATGCAGCTTGCCTGGAACTTAGTGAAAGCGAGTGAAAGTGATCTGCGGCTTGCAACAATGTTTCTAAGTTCGATTGGCTTGTTACAACTTATTTCTTTGTTACTTTTTCTGGCTGGCTCCCAGCTTGGGCGGTGGAAGATGGCTTCTCTCCGCTCCTGAATGACTATTTTATTTATGGAAAACTACCAGCATCTTCTTGTAATTTGGACTTCCTCTTGCTATTAATGAAGAATTTTTTGGGATTAATTGATTCCCTGTCTGGAGTGCCCTTTTTTTTATTATAACTATTGATTTGGGAAAGTGTTTCTCTACTGGTTCCTGAACTTTTTTACAACCTTGATTTGAAACTTTTACCTCCTGATTTGTCTCAACGGCTCCACCCAAAAAACGCCATTTTAGTGGCATTGACTCTAACAGTTAACCATGGCACAAAAATCAGAATTGGCAGGATTGGAACAAAGATTGTCTTCTCTGGAATCTGTTATACAAACTTTGGTACAGGAAATCAAGGCACAGAGAGAAGAAAATAACAACTTTAAGAAGGAACTCCTGGAAACTCGTAATCAAGTGAAGGAGAACATACAGAAGACTGAAGATCTGGAAGGGGGGCTAACTGAGGCAAAGGGAGAGCTTAAAAATGTCAACAGTGAGGTGGGGGAATTAACTGGGCATATGTCTAGGATGGACTTCGAAAGGATGTCATATTTTTTAAGATTTCAGAACATTTCGGAAGAATCTGGTGAATGCTTGCCTGAACTCATGAGCACAATTTTAGCAGACTATTTACATAAACCTAAAGATGAGATCAGGGGGGACATTCACCTAGTCTACAGAATAAACTCTGCATATGCCAGGATAAATGAAGTACCCAGAGAGATTCACATTAAATTTGTCAGAAGGTCAACCAGAGAGGGAATTTTGAGGGCGCAGAAAGGGGGTCCTCTAATTTACCAACAAAAGGTTGTCGCTATCTTGAAGCAGGTCCCAAAAAAAATCAGAGAAATGAGAAGGAAATTTTCCTTCTTATCTAAAACATTGTTTGACCACGGGATCTGGTTCAAGTGGGCGATGCCCGAAGGGATGCTGGTGTTCTGGGAAGGAGGAAGAGTGAGAATTAAAACAGTTGCTGAGGCGGAAGCCTTTATTAAAAAACATTCCTCTGTCCTGGGCGAAGATCCAGGGGGGGCGGAGGGGGCCACGGCCCCGCCCACGGGGGACCAAGCAGGAGAAAAAGAAGATACAATTGCCAAAAGACTTAGATCAAAAAAATGATTTTGCTTGCTTTTCCTTTTTCTTATTAACTTTTCTTTCTATTCTTTTTTATATCAGGATGTTTGTACATGTCTGCCATCTCAGAATTGGAAATGTAATATGTAATATGTATACACTGGTCTTTATCTTGTAGTATTTTTTTTTTGATAAACTTGTTTACTATTGTTTTATTATGTAGCCCGGGATGGGCCAAGGACTCTGACGCAAAGGTTCTCAAAATGTTTCTGTAACCCTTACCCCACCCTTCAGAAAATTGTTAAAACTCAATAAAACTTTTTTTTTAATCAAGAAATGCACAGATGCTGTTCCAACTGAATATTAGAAAACATAGCTATTCTTCAAGTATTTTGATTAGTTAATCAGAGAATTGGTGAATTTCTGTCCATTGGATGTGCTCTAGCAGAAGCTCCATAGCTATCTGTCTTGACTGCTTTAATCTGGATTCAGGCACAAAGCAGAGAGACTTGATTACCTAAATGACTCATTCCACCTCTCTTACTCTATAACATGTCAAAAATTGGATGTGTATACTAGGAAACTCCCATACAGGGAAGGCAACCTAATGTTCAGTTGTAGTCTGAAATGAAGGCCAATCATTTTTAGAAATGGACGGTATTTTGACACCACCCATTTCAAAGCATTTGATGGGGAACATAATGTTTTTTAACTTAATAAGCAATTCATAAAAATAAGGAAAGTTTGGAGAAGTGAATTCAGTCGTTTTACTAACATCAGGATTACAATCTCTTTTTTAAAAAAACTACTCAATTAAAACAAGCAATGAACATTTGCTTTAATTTTTTTTACAAAAAGAAATGAATTTGAGAAAAAAAAGTTGCTGACTCTCAGAGTACAGTTTCTGTGCCTTCTTAGGCGATGCTGAGATCTCTTTGTCCTGTCTTGTACCTTTTTCTTTCCACTGTTCTAATACAGACAAAGTTTCCTTGCATTAATTAAATCTGAAGGCTAAAAACCTTATGAGAAAATGCATTGACTAGAATCTTTTTTAGGTTAAGAAATTTGGGAACCAAAGGAGCCCAATGGACTGAAAAGGATGGCAACAGGAGTAATATTCTCCTTCATCAATAAGGTAAGCTAAAAAGCTTTCCCCAAGGGAAAGCTGAACCAATTTATTTTGTCGCCTGAGAGTAGGATACAAAAAAAAAAAAGAATCTTGGCATGGCATTAAATGGAATCAATTATAACAATCTATATAAATAAAAATGTAAAATAGTTTGTGCAAAATCACTAATCTCAGAAAGTACTGCACCGATCGGCACCAAATTTTCACACAATGTTGCTAAGAAAGGGAGTAACAATCATACATACATTTTGGTGTGGCTGCCACACCTGCGTCATGTGCAAGCAGCACAAACGTAAAAGGTACGCACTTCTCAGTTATTTTTCTCCCTTAAGCTCCTCCCACCCAGCTGCTTCTTATGATGCATCACGCACATGCCCCTCAAATTTCCAATAGTTGTTTCCTCAGCAACTGAATAAGCCTCCAATGTTCCCTCACACATAGAGAGAGAGAGGGAAAAATATAGTAGGTAGGAAGGTAGGTAGGTAGAGGGAGAGAAATACAGTAGGTAAGTAGTTTGGGGATTATATGGTGGTTATTATTATTATTTTTTAAATTTATACCCCACCCTTCTCCTTGTTAGGACTCAGGGCGGCGCACAGGCATTATTAAAAACCATAACAAAACAATATATACTATTAAAAACATATTAAATTAAATTAAAACCCGTGCTAAAAACCCTTTAAAACCCTAAAAAATTAAAATTTATAAATATAGTCAGAAACGGGGGGCTACGCTAGGCCGGCTTGTTGGAATAGGGACGTCTTAAGACGTTGGCAGAAGAGGCGGAGGTCCGAGGTAGTGCGAAGGTCAGGGGGTAGGTTGTTCCAGAGGGCCGGGCCCGCCACAGAGAAGGCCCTTCCCCTGGGTGTCGCCAACCGGCATTGCCTGGCCTACGGTACCTGGAGAAGGCCCTCTCTGTGGGAGCGGATCGGACAAAGGGATGTATGGGGCAGAAGGCGGTCTCATATATAGCTAGGCCCCGAGCCATGGAGCAATTTGAAGATGGTCATCAACACCTTGAAGCGCACTCGAAAGGCCACAGGCAGCCAGTGCAGCTTACGCAGGAGAGGTGTTATGTGGGCTTGCCTTGGGGCACCCATAATCACCCGCGCGGCCGCATTCTGAACTAGCTGTAGCTTTCGAGTGCACCTCAAGAGGAGCCCCATGTAGAGAGCGTTACAGTAATCCAGCCGAGAAGTCACAAGCGCTTGAGTGACTGCGAAGGTTGTGTGTATGTGTTTGTGTGTGCAGGTGTAGATCTACACACAGATTGGTTGGCCATTTATCTAGACTGTGCCACAGCAACGCGTGCCCGGGAACGCCTAATAGAAGCAATAAAAACATTTTTTTAGTCACTGAGGTATACAATATTCTGAGGGGCCAATGAAGGTGCCAGACCATTGATTTTCCCTAGTTTAGGTCTTACAGTTTGGCCATATTTAAAAGACTGGATTGGATTTCATGTGTAATCCAATCAAGCTTCCTCTTCCTACTGTTTGGACTGGTAATTGGTACATTCTATACAATACAATAGCAGAGTTGGAAGGGACCTTGTAGGTCTTCCAGTCCAACCCCCTGCGTGGGCAGGAACCTTATACCATTTCAGACAAATGGCTATCTAACATCTTTTTAAAGACTTCCAGGATTGGGGCATTCACAACTTCTGGAGGCAAGCTGTTCTGCAATTCTGTTTTTATTTGGGTTGCAAAAGGTTTCATATCAGTTTTTGAAGTTAGATACATATGCCAGTTTTATTTTTCTGCCAAAGAGTTTTTTGGGGGAATTGGAGTTTCCTAATTGATATGGGTAATTTGTTCTTTTTGGCTTTGGGTGGTACAAAAGGTACATATAGATTAATGACTCTTTGAACTTCAAGTAGAAAAGTGTTACCATAGTCTTCTGCAGTGTTGCAGTCATTGAATGGGATTTGCCAATCTAGAGATGAGAGGTCGGTAGCTATGAGATTGTAGTTTGCTTTTTTGAAGTTGTATTTAGGAGTCCTATTATGAGATTCTTTGTATGGTATTGTAGGACTATTGTAGGAATTGAACTTATTTCTTACTACCCAATAACCTGGTATTGCCCAGGTATTTATATATAGGGGGGAAATGTCCAGAACAAACATAATTTCTAATGTTGGATTTTTTTCCCTTACTGGAGGGAGCCCCCTTGTGGAGTATTGTGGAGCCATTACCATGGCAAGTCCACTGTGCTGTACAGTAGAAGCCATTTTATGGCAGTACAGATTGTATCTTAACAGAACACACACCCTAAGGAGTTTTAGGGATATCTTCCCCCACACAGTATTTATTTCTAGAGAGTTAGTCATTATATGTATACACATACACACACACACACACACACACATAATTGGTCTACTATAGGTGACAATATGAGGCTTACTTTGATGGACTTCAGAAAGCAAAGTAAAATAATGGGACACGAGAAGGAAACAACCCAAAAATGCACAGCTGCAGGTTAAAGTAAGAGGGAAAAGAGGAGGAGAAGGAGGGAAATAACATATAATATTTAAACTCTTACTACAAAAACTACATGGAGCCATCACCAGTCAAGATTGGTGTGAACAGCTTGATATTAGAGTCTAAGGAAAGCTGCTACATTTTCTAGGCAATATCTGTCATCGAATACTTTTATTTTCCCATTGAGTACACCTATAAAAGCTCCAATCTGTGTAACTGGATTTACAGTGAAAAATGACTTCAAGGATGAGCTATTTGCCAAATGGTTTATTCTATTAAAGCAAGCTTCTATGACCAATTGAAGCAGATACGGAGTCCAGACCTAGGTAGCTGATTGCAAAAAGAAAACCTAACTTTGCTTCCAGAAATAATAGGGAAAGAGAAACTAGTCTGAGTAACTGCAAATAGAAAACTCAATTCGTTCTGCATTAAAAAATAATAATTGCCTCTCTCTGCCTTGTTATAAACCCCTTCTGTGTGTTTACGAAATTAACTTTTCTATTTTAGTATATCCCTTTTCAGTTTACCAACACTAAATCATGGGTGGACTAACCAAAAAGTACTGTTCTTGTTGTTTCCTCTTTTTAATAAGACACATTCTTTCATTTTAGAATAAACCTAACAAGGGTGTAGGTGCTGCATAACCCAGTTATTTAGCATATGATTACAGGCTGTAACATTTGTAAAATTGAAATTAAAAAGTTCAGGCACCTTTCTTTCTAGAATAAGAAGTTCAGTCCAATCCTATTCACTTTATAATCTCCTAGCTCCTAGGATTTATGATACAGTGATTAAAGTGCCAAAACTGAACAGAGGAAATCCATATTCTGGTCAACAATTAATGAATTTCATTGGGTAACAGTGGGATGAAACAGCATACAGAACCTTTCCCACATCAATTCTTGAATATTACTCATCTGCCTGGAACCCACACTGTATATCAGACATTAACATGATTGAGCAGGTTCAGAGGTATTTCACGAGCAGATTACTCCACTCCTTTACTCACAATAGAATTCCCTATGTTACCAGGCTTGAAAATTTGGCCTTGGTCAATCTGGAACTGCACCACCTGTGGTTCAGTCTAAGCATAATACACAAAACTACTGTAACGCTTTCTACATGGGGCTCCCCTTAAGATGCACCCGAAGGCTGCAGCTGGTCCAAAATGCGGCCGCGCGGGCAATTTTGGGAGTTTCTAGATACTCTCACGTAACACCGCTCCTGCGCAGGCTGCACTGCCTGCCTGTGGACTTTCGGGTGCGTTTCAAGGTGTTGGTTATCATCTTTAAAGCGCTCCATGGCACAAGACCTAGTTATTTGCGGAATCGTATCCTGCCCCATACATCCCTTCGGCCGATTCGCTCTCACAGAGAGGGACTGCTTCGGATGCCGTCCACCAGGCAATGCCAGCGGGCGACGCCCAGGGGAAGGGCCTTCTCTTTGATGGGCCTGACGCTTTGGAACGACCTTCCCCCTGATACCAGAATGACCACGGACCTCCGCTCCTTCCGCCAGAAGCTCAAGACGCACTTGTTCCATCTAGCCAGCTTGGCCTAATTTCATGCTGCTCGCCCAGGCTGTGATTTTAAAAGATTTTATTCGGTTTTATGGGGTTGTTTTTAACTTTTATAAATTTGTACAGGGGATTATTTAATTCGATTTTAACTTTGTATTGTTTTAATTTTAGTAGTTTTAATTTTTACCTCTACACCGCCCCGAGTTCCCTTCGGGGAGAGGGGGCGGTCTAGAAATAAAATAAAATAAATAAATAAATAAATAAATAAAATTGTCTGCTACATCTTACCTGTCAATGACTTCTTCAGCTTCAACCACAATATCACATGAGCAAACAAATGATAAAAACGTTAAACCACTCCAAACTCAATTGCAGAAAATACAACTTCAGCAACAAAGTGGCCAACACCTGGAATTCTCTACCTGACTGAATTGCTACATCCACTAACTCTCACAGCTTCCACCTCAGTCTACCACGGACCTCACCCCATTTCTAAGAGGTCCATAAAGGGGGCATGCATAAGCCAACCAGCGTGCCTACCATGGCTGTCTTACTGTCCCCAGGTATCTGTATTTACTTCCTTTGTTCATGTTTATGTTCATACCTATACTTGTTATCGTGTACATGTTTGACAAACACATAAATATAAATAAATAAATAAGAAAATGTCCCCTCTTATAGTGAATGTTAAAAATAATTATCACTATTTGTCTGATAATAATTAAATATTTACTATTTATTTATTATAATGAAATTATAATCAAATAATGATTTGATTATAATTAAAGATTATTATACCTAGACTGTAGAACATGTGCAGAAAAGAGCAAAAAAGATGAGAAAAGGTCTGGAGGCTACACAGTATGATGAACAGTTGAGGGCACTCTGTCACACCCTCTTTATACTCTGTGGCTAGTCTATAGAAAAGAAAGATTGGGGAGAACATGACAACTCTCTTCCAATACTTGAGGGGCTGTTGCAGAGAATAGAAGGTCAACATATTCTCCAAAGAACCTAGAGATAGGACGAGAAATAATGGCTGGAAACTTGTTAAAGAGGGATCCAGCCTAGAAATAAAGAGAAATTTTTGACAGAGGGAACAATTAGTCAACAGAATAATACTTCCCAGATTCATATGTGATCCATCACTGGAGGTTTCCAAAAATATACTGGATAACCCTTTGACTGGGATTGTATAAGGTCCCCTGCTTTCAGTGGGAGTTGGACTAGAAGACCTCCACTAGCCCTTCAAGCCCGAAAACTCCAACTTCTATGTTATTTCACAGACTTATTGTGTTAAATATAAACCAGCTTTCTGAGGAAAGGCAAGATAGAAAAAAAATAAAAGTTCTCCTAAAAACTAATGTTGAAATTGCCGCACTCTATGGAGACATATTTTTAAAGAATTGAGGTAGGTAAGTCTCTGATCCATATGATTTGTCCTTGGTTTTTCTTGTGTTTGTTTTTCAATCTGCAGCATCTGTGGATTTAAACCATCTCTTGGGGCAGCCTGCATTGGCTAACTTGCCTTTCTTCTGTCTAAACTCAAGCATCCCACAATATTGTGCTTGTTTGTTTAGCTATAAGGGGAATGTATACCTCTAGTGTATGTGTGTCTTGCATTAGGTTTCCTGATCTAGGGCAGCTTTCTGATGTGTAGACTTCAACTCTCAAACAAATAAGTCAAAAGTGATTAGGAGTCTGGGAATCTCAGAGCTTCTTCCTAACCTGTGTAATTTCTCTTATTGATTATCATAATTTATGGACCATGGCAATGGCATCCTCACTGTCAAAAGATTATGGTAACATGCTCTGGAAAGAGATCCTAAAACAGCATCTGGTGTGGCTAAAAAGGCCAATTCAGCAGTGGCAATCCCTTACGCACTAGGAACAGATACATTCTGTCCCCTGCCCAGCCCCCAGATTTCCCTGGTTCCAGGACTGCCTCTTTGCCTCAGCCTACCAACAAGTGTCTCTTCGAATTGGAGAAGGCCATGCTGTGTCTTCAGACCAAGCTGAACGATCAGAGGTCAGGGTCCTCAGCTGTTGATGTCCATTCCCAAGGCCTTTAGATCCCTCTTGCGGATATCCTTATATCACATCTGTGGTCTCCGCCTGGGGCACTTTCCCTGCACTAATTCTCTAGATCTTTCGGAATCTGACCATCGGCCATTCTCACGACATGTCCAAGCCTGCATAGGCATTGCTGTTTCAATAGTGTATACATGCTAGAAATTCCAACACGCTCCAAGACTGTGCTATTTCGAACCTTGTCATGCCAGGTGATGCCAAGAATACATCGGAGACAGCGCATATGGAAGGTGTCCAACTTTCCCTCCTGCTGTGCGTAAAGGGTCCAAGACTCACTGCAGTACAAGAGTGTGCTCAGGACGCAGGCTCTATAGACCTGGATTTTTGTATGTTCCGTCAGCTTCTTATTAAGCCATACTCTCTTTGTAAGTCTGGAAAATGGGGTGGCTGCTTTACCAACACTGCAAAATGATAAATAGAGAATGCTGTTCCAGATCAATATTCAAGGTTTTACTTTTTTTTCTGAATAGCCACATGTCAACATGCTAGAAATGCATTATTTTTCTGATCCACATTTTATGTTTTGGGAACCTGGATACATAGCAGAACTAGGGAAGATTTTGTGAAGAGGAGGTGGTTATCACATATGGTAGTGAAGAAAACATGTTCCTGAGGAGCATCGATAATTCAAAAGGTCTTGATTAGAAGGAGACATCCAACTCCCTTCACATTCTTTTCAACAAGATGTTCATGAATATCCATGTACGAGGAAAGAATTTTGATTGGAATCAATCAGCTTCACACCTTGGAAGCCCTCTGAGAAAATGCTCAAATATCAAAATCTAACTTTTCCATGTAACTGAACAGAAGACATTCAGAAAAATGTAGCTTTCTGGGTACTATTTAGACACCCCATATGCATATATTATAGCACCCAGAAAGCTACATTTTAAGGTGGAAAACATTTGTCAATTCTATACCTAGAAATTGGTTCCAATATTTGAATACTATTTTTTCCTGCCCAAACGAGGTTGCCAATGCTTTGGAAAACTGGGTTAAGCAGAATATTTGTCTAATGGTTGACATTTTCCACTGTGCTTTTGCACTCTCATTTTGACACCACTGAAATATTTCCACATTTTGCTTCCCTCCCAACAATACTTTACCTTCAAGGATGCCAAACGTATTTTTACAGAGGTTTATGATTGTGTAGTGGTTGTGCAAATTGATTCTAGCCAGAATAATCAAAATTCAAATAGCAATAGCATTTAGACTTCTATACTGCTTTAAAGCCCTCCCTAAGAATTTTTTACAGAATCAGCATATGGAATCTGGGTCCTTGTTTTATCAACCTCAGAAGGATGGAAGGCTGAGTCAACCTTGAGTTGCTCAGAATGGAACTTCTGGGGTAAGCAGTGAGTTAGCCTGCATTCTAACCCCAGTGCCAGCATAGTTCCAAATCTTTAATAAATAATGAAGGTAATGGAATGATAAGGTAAGGTAAAGGTTCCTCTGTATATGTGTGCTAGTAATTTCCATCTCTAGGGGCAGTGCTCATCTTCGATTTCAAGGCTGAAGAGCCAGTGATGTCTGAAGAGCCAGTGATGTCTGATGCGATCCCGCTATCTGCATCCCTGCGGCCGATCCGCTCCCACAGAGAGGGACTTCTCCGGGTGCCGTCCACCAGGCTATGCCAGCGGGCGACGCCCAGGGGAAGGGCCTTTTCTGTGGTGGCCCGACCCTCTGGAACGACCTTCCCCCTGAAATTAGAACAACCACGGACCTCCGCTCCTTCCGTCAAAAATTAAAAACACATTTCTTTCGCTTGGCCGGCTTGGGATAACTTAACTGTTTTTAGGGTTTTTTAGGGGCTTGTCTTAGTTTTAACATGGGATTTTAGCGCAGGGCTGAGTTTAATTCTCTTTTAATATTGTATTGTTTGTAGTTTTATATGTATTTTTAATTTCCCTTTGCCCTGCCTCGGGGAGAGAGAGCGGGTTATAAATTAAATTATTTATTTATTATTTATTTGAAGACATTTTCTATGGTCATGTGGCTGGCATGACTCAATGCTGAAGGCGCACGGAAAGCTGTTATCTTCCCACCAAAGTGGTCCCTATTTTTCTACTTGCAATTTTATGTGATTTCAAACTGCCTGGTTGGCAGACGCTGGGACAAGTAACAGTTGCTCACCCCATTAGACGGCACTAGGGATTTGAACTGCTGAACTTCCAACCTTCTGATCGACAAGCTCAGCATCTTAGCCACTGAACCACCGCATCCCCTTCATGAAATGATAGTTAGACAGTATTCATCTCTAAGTCCGACCTGCCACACTAGATAGCTTTAAAGATTAAAATGTTTTTATATGTCACTTTGGATTCCCTGGAAGAAAAATAGAACATAAAAATAATGAACAGACAAATAAGAATCACTCCTTTTCTAGCTGTAAAGACTACATCATTTTATAAGTTGAATTATTAATCAACTAATATGCTCAATACGTTTTCTTTATTCTAACTGACTTTCCAACTTTTGCTATATCCTGGTATGAATATATATTTTATATATAAATGATTAGCTAAATTAATTCATTTACAGAAAACCTTCTTACGGTGCTAGAGCTGTTGTTGGGCTTTTAGTTGTGGAAATATCATCATCATTCCTGAATTCTATTTTTATTATGCTTCCCCTGCTTTTGCTTCTCCTTTCTTATTTTTGCTGACACTGAATGAATACACAGCTATCTATGGGAATACCGAAAAGGGAATTCAATTGTTTCTTTTCTCCTCTTCAGCCATCAGGAGAATCAAAGCCTGCTGAAATCACATGTTCAACACCAAATTGTAATTTCAGTTAGCTGATTAGCCAAGAGTTGTCAAGGAATGTATTGAGGTAAGTCTCTCTGTGCATGTGTGTGAACACTCACACTCACACCCACACACCCACACACGTATAAAACCAAAGAGATTTAGTAAATGGAAGCAGCAGATGTTTATTATTAATTGAATGCACAGAGTTTGTAAAAGAAGAAACAAGCCAGATGGCTTCACAGCAAGAGATATCTGTGTAAACGATAATTCACCAGGAGCAGTTCTGAATCATTTTGCTCTGGATGCAAAACAGTGTTTTTATTTATTCCAGAGTTACATGCAATCAATGTGCAAAACTAAAACAAAATTGTTTCCTAGCTCTGTTATATTCTTTTCATGATATTAAACAATCTTTTTTTTTTCCTGTACAGGCATAGTCCATAGATGTGAACAGTTTTATATTATGTCACTTTCTGAAGTGGGAAATAGCTGCACCTAAATTCCCTAGAACTCTATCACTACAGATTTTATTTCTCTAAATAAAAACACTATAGACTATTACAGTGGTATAATACTACTGGAAGAAGAATTATAACTATCTTGTGATTTACGTAATTTCAGATTAATACAATACAATACAATAGCAGAGTTGGAAAGGACCTTGTAGGTCTTCTAGTCCAACCCCCTGCGTGGGCAGGAACCTTATACCATTTCAGACAAATGGCTATCTAACATCTTTTTAAAGACTTCCAGGATTGGGGCATTCACAACTTCTGGAGGCAAGCTGTTCCAGAGGTTAATTGTTCTAACTGTCAGGAAAGATAAAATTAGATAAGACCTTCAGAGTAAATTCCAAATTCATTGGTGTTTAAAATATCAACAAAATCACATTTTAAGGAGAGCATTTACTATAAATCAGCTTATGAATATTCTAGAAAAAAAGTAAGCAAAGATACCACAGATTTGGCTTAAGATGAAATTTTAATAGTCGCTAAAATGAAGACTAGCCAATTAGAAATCCTTGGAAAAACCACAGAAGGTTCAGTGAAGACTTTCAAGCAACGGTTTTCAAGGTATAAATCCGAGTTATAGACTGGTATTTCTAGACAGAAACTAGGTTTTCATGCTTTGTCTGCCCTAATGTGTTACTTCTTCATCTGTGTAGTACAATAGAAGTAAATCTGATTATAGCATCAAGAAGATTGGGAACTAGAGAGATCAAAGTCAAAATGCCATTATCCTGAAATCTTCATTTTTCCTTGGAAATAAATTAATGGTTGTCTATGGAAATTCTCTGTCATCCAGGTCATGGTTGTCCCAAAGGTGCTTTTTCAAGAGGCAACTGGACTTTCTGGTTGCTCATTGAAGACATTTCGCTTCTTATCCAAGAAGCAAAAGAAGCTTCTTGGCTGAGAAGTGAAATGTCTTCAAAGAAAAACCAGAAAGTCCAGTTGCCTCTTGAAAAAGCACCTTTGGGTACATCAATGGTTTCAACTGAACTTACTCCCAAATAGTCATGCTTAAGCTTACACCATTACAAACACCATCTTTAACATTATACCTATTTTAAGATCTTGGGGGACAGAGGGAAGTCTTACTTAGGATTCCATAACTATGAGAGGTACTTGCCAGAAGGAAAAAAAAAAGTCCTGAAGGAAGTTAATGCAGCATTTCATTAAGAGAAGAAATGGAATTTTAGATTGGCCACTTATAGTAAGTCTCAGAGGTGCTTTGCTTTTCTCAAAAGGCAACCGGGCTGTTTTTTTCCCTTGAAAAGGAAGAAGATCAAACATTTTGTTTCTCATTCAAGACGCTTCATTAGTTGTGGTGGCAGGAGGGATAGAAGGGTAGGTACTGACAGTCAGAGGTGAGCTGCTATGGGTTTGCCTGGATTCGGGAGAACCCGTAGCTAATGTTATGGCCAGTTTCGAGAACCTCCAAATCCCACCCCTGGTTGGCCCCGCCCATCACACCATGTCCCTCCCAGGAGTCTCCACGCAACCTGTTTTGGATGCAAGTTAAGTGCAGGGCCTATGCAGAAGCTCTGGGAGGGGGAAAAATGGGCCTCCCGGAAGGGGAGAGGAAGTTTCCTCTCCCATAGGCTGGAGAAAAGCCTCTGGAGCCTGAAGAAGGCAAAAACGCCCTTCCTCTCCCCCCCCCCCCCCCGCCTGCCCCATGGTGCAGAATGCTGACTAGGCCACACCCACCATGGCTATGCTCACCCAAACAGAACCCGTTGCTGAATTTTTTGATAGCTGAGACTGGATGTGGGGGAAGATAGGTTCTGACTGGATGTGGGGGGATGAAAGAATTGTATGTCTTTGCAGTCATCTGATTGTTAGCACTTTCTTCCCCTCAGGATCACCTGAATCAGAGAGCAATTGGTTCTGGAATCTTTTTGGCTACATGTTAGACTGGAAGCAGCACCTATTTCCAATCTACCATACAGCAGTTATTGTATCGTCACACCAGTCCACAAAAGTGATTCTAAAAATCACACAGAATAATAACCACCACGTGTCATGATTTGCTGTCTGGGAAACCCTGAGTAAGGGATTGACATTTATTCCATGTTAGGGCTCACATCCTCTTCATGCAACCAAGCCGATGTGTGTTTCATAGAATGCTCAATTATCCATAATATTGTAACTTTTATTTGGGTGGTGGTGGGTGGAGGAGAGTAATCTTCAATAAAGTCTCTTCAGGTTTATGCCTTTTCTTTCAGATTGTTCAAAACTGTTCTGAATTACAAAATTGCCTATAAAGTATAGCAGATCATAATAATCCACATTAATATGAAGGTAAACGAATAAACCATTAATAAGAAACTATTTAACATGAATATGTGTCACAATAGCCACCAGATGGCACTAAAAGCCAGGTAATTTTCTCCAAAAAAAAAAATCTATCTTTCTTTCTTTCTTTCTTTCTTTCTTTCTTTCTTTCTTTCTTTCTTTCTTTCTTTCTTTCTCTCTCTCTCTCTCTCTCTCTCTCTCTCTCTCTCCCTCCCTCCCTCCCTTCCTTCCTTCAATCATTTTTCTATCTTTCCTTCCTCTGCTGACATTCAAGTTTAGTTTCCAGAATTTCCATTCTTCTTATTGATTCATTGAAAACGTAATCGGTTGAGAGAAAAACAACCTAGAAATCAGTTGCAAGTTTTCTGTGAAAAAATCATAGCAATATCTATCTCTTATGTGGGAAGACGATGGAAATGTGGAGACAGACAGATAGATGAATAGATGGCAGATAGACAGGCAGGCAGACAGTGTATAAAAATAAGAACAAACCCAACTCTCTTCTAGCATTGATGATGTTACCTTGTTTGATAATGAAACATCTGTAAGAAAACTATCAAGCTCAAAGACCTTGAAAAAACATCTACTTGTGCTTCTGGAAATTTTTAGTAGTTTCTACAGTAACACTTTTCAAAAAGTTCCTTTATAATCCAACCTATACAAAGGTACTTCTTAGTTTTCACAGCAACTTAATTAAGGCAGCCAGAGCTAGTACAGGCACATCTCCTAGGCCCCTTCAATTATGTGTAGGTAACCAGCAATGGAGTAGCCATCTATATAAATAAGCCTCCGGTACTTAAGTTAGCTTTTAGAAAGTATTTTTGACTTCACTAGCAATTCATAGTAATGAACGATAGATGCTTTGTGCTTGTTCTTTTGAAGAGATGTAACCTGAATGTCTATTGTTCCTTTCAAATGCCTTTACCGACTGATTGGTATAAATGGCAAAGCAAGGCAATTTAATTCCGCAACTACAATTGTAAGGTTTGCCAAATATCAAAGAACTTGAAAGAAGAGGGAAAGTGAATTACAAAGTCAAACCAGGAAGGTCAATTATTTGTGCTCCAGTTTCAATAGGCTCACCTTGATCATGACTGGTATATTCCTTCAATTTTGTTCACAGAATTAGGCTCCTTTATTAGCAGCACTCAAGACCTGTAATTTCCAGACCGAAAAAAAGTTCTTCATCAAGAACCTGTCAGACTTATTCAAATAAAAGCAATAATGAAATGTGTGCCTTCTGTTCTGAGAGCAAAAAGAAGAAGAAGATAAGATTCTATCTTTAACATTAATGCATACACGGATGTTCTTAATCACAGGTTGCAAACCAAGCTCATTATTTGATTTATTTTTATTTTATTTTTATTTTCAAATTTATACCCCGCCCTTCTCCTGGCAAGGACCCAGGGCGGCACACAGGCAGTCTTAAAAACCATACAAAAAAATATAAAAATACATTATTAAAAACTAATTAAATTATATCCCGTGCTAAAAACCCTTATAAAACCTTACGAATTAAAATTTATCAAAATAAAAGTCAGAAACGGGGGGCTATGCTAGACTGGCTTGCTGGAATAAATACGTCTTAAGACGTTGGCGGAAGAGGCGGAGGTCCAAGGTAGTGCGTAAATCGGGGGGTAGGTTGTTCCAGAGGGCTGGGCCCGCCACAGAGAAGGCCCTTCCCCTGGATGTCGCCAACCAGCATTGCCCAGCCGACGGTACCCGGAGAAGGCCCTCTCTGTGGGAGCGGATCGGTCGAAGGGATGTATGGGCCAGGAGGCGGTCTCGTATGTAGCTAGGCCCCGAGCCATGGAGCGATTTAAAGATGGTAGTCAGCACCTTGAAGTCAGCACCTTTAATTGCAGATCTAGGCATGTGATTCAAGGGTGGTGATAGTCCTTGTGGATAGATCCTTGTGGTGATAGTACACTACTTGTGGCGAAGAATGTGCAAGAGGAATTAGGTCTGAGTTACATTCAAACTGTTGGAAGAAATGTCTATCTGGGTTGATGGATATTTCCAAGTGGGGAGAAAGACACTGGAAACATAGAACTTGGACAGATGGTTTAATGGTAGACAGGACCACATGACTTGAGGTCCTGGAGAAAAAGGTGATCACATGCTTCCAGATGTTGCAGTGGTGAGTTGCAGGCAGGATACTCCAATAAAGGTGTACTGGAGCCTGTCCAGAGCACTGGGTACCATTCTGGTACAGTACTCCGGAGGGCCCACTCAAGCTCCTTACTGGTGTTTTAAAGCTTTCGGTGTTTCTGCGCATGCGCATGGTGCATACAGCACCTGTGCAATGCTCCGCCAAGCAGCTGGAGCGTCGCTTGCAGCTACAACACATGTGTGTGCCGTGCACATGTGTGTGCACGCTGCGTGTATCCATGTGGGCAACGCTGGGCCCATTCCAACCATACCGGTTGGAACAGGATCTGGAACCCACCACTGAAATGTTGGGTGAAGAAGAAAAAGAAGGGGCTTGCTGAGAGTTCCTGAGTTTTTTATACTCTCTGTTCAGCCCCACCTCTCTGTTTCCTGTTCCTGTGTAAGAAATGAATTCTGATTGGTTGTCAGACTCCCAGGTATGAGGGGGGGGGATCTTAGCTAACTTTGTAGTGCTCTGTATGGAGAACTAGGCAGGCAGGAACTGAGGCAAGGCAGGTTGAAAGTTAACAGAAGTTAGAAGAACCTTTATGCTAACAATTAACAAGGCAAACAAGCAAGGCAATTCCAAACAGGCAAACAGCAACATTTGCCATTTGACAGCTCTTTATATAGGAGGCGTCAGACGGCTGAACCAATAGAACGGCTGCATTCTCCCTGGTTGCTCCCTGGTTGCTTAGCCAATTAGTAGCATCCAGCAGCCGAGAATGTCTTTCGGTGGCGTAGTAGCCCCGAAGACTTAATGTGTAGGTTGCATGTCTTTTGACTCCCAAACTTGGTTGTGTTCCCAGGTGCCCAGTGGTGAGATGGGTAAAGAGCTAATACGATCAAGCCCTAATCCCATCACCCTGGACCTAAGGGGGAGATCTTTGTTATGTAGAATAGACTAGCTCAGGCATTTTAATGGCCCATTGATAAAGATGGAAGTTATTAAGAGTGAGTCTGCTTCCTGCCTAACACATGTTTCTCAATTTCTTATCCAGGGAAATATAATATTCTCCCGTCTTAATATTTCCCAAGGTATTTCATTTTTCTAGCACAGGGGTGGGTTTTAATTTCCTACAAAACAAATCTTGAATATTTCACTTGGGTGAAATGGATCCAATACAATCCAGAACTGGCCTGAATCTGGATTTCCACAAAGCTCCAGTCCCAATATATATTTCAAAGGTTTCAGTGCAGTGCTTTTTTTTAATCTGATGAGCAAAAGGAGAAAAATGGAAAGAATATCAATCAGATTACAAGGAGGTGGAGGTGTTCCTTCCATTCAGCATGGGTTTATCAAAGCAAGATAATCCCACATCAGATCCTCACCAATCATTTCTCCTCTGATCCTTGCTTATTGTGTAGCCATTTCTGTATAGCAATTATTGCAATGTACTGCTCCCCAATTAATTCTGTATATTATCTATATGCAAAGTATCTTCACTTGCTGGAAATAATTTATGCTGTTTTTCTTCTAAACCATATTTTTATGCTATTTAAACAGTGGGCTGTATCAGTTAATTCTCCCAAAGATTTACCTTCGTTCAGTTCTACTCTCAAATGACCATAAGAGGACTTTAAACCACAAGATTTTAATACAGAAATCTCTTTATCTTTATCGTGAAATATTGCAGAAGATTCATCCCTGTAATAAACAGTTACCTTACCTGGAAAGTTTGTCTCAAAGCCATTTATCTTTTTCCCCAGATGTGAAATTAATTTTGTTGTACCAAGTCTCATGCCATATAGGACACCAATCAAATTAGCAATGGGGGGACTCATTCTATCATGCAAATCTGTTCACTTCTATAAAATTAGACTGGGTCCTCTCCCACCCTAAAACATATCTCACTCTACAGCAAGGAGCATCTAGGCTGCTAAAACTGGATGACCACTAGATGGGAATTTACGATTGTTGTATATTGTTGTAGTTCTAGAATGAGTAGTAATCTAGTTAGGGTAAAGGTAAAGATTGCCCTAGCACATATGTGCTAGTCATTCCTGACTCTAGGGGGTGGTGCTCATCTCCATTTCAAAGCCGAAGAGCCAGTGCTGTCCGAAGACATCTTCGTGGTCATAAGGCTGGTATGACTAAATGCCAAAGGCACACGGAACACTGTTACCTTCCCACCAAAGGTGATCCCTATTTTTCTACTTGCATTTTCACATGCTTGCAAACTGCTAGGTTGGCAGAAGTTGGGACAAGTAACAGGAGCTCACTCTATTACATGGCACTAGGGATTCGAACTGCTGAACTGCTGACCTTTCTTATCAACAAGCTCAGCATCTTAACCACTGAGCCACTGCATCCCTGTAATTTAATTAAATGACAATTATTTTACTGTACAACTAGATTATTGCTCAGGATACTAGTAAACCATTCCAAAATTCATTCTTTTCCAATGAGAAGCTATCCAGAAATTTTAGGAGATCTCCCAAAATTCTTAATCAGGTTGCTTAAGAATTCTATTTTTTTTAAATCCCTTTTGATACTTCTGGAGGGTACCAAGCTGGGTAGAATAGCCATATTCCACAATCTTTCATTATTCCCAATTCACTGCCAGTTTCCATTCTTAACAAGCTCTGGGCTTCAGGTATTAGAAAAGTGAGATATTTCTTCAAGCAGCACACTAGTGGTAATTGATCTAAACTAGAATTGAAGAAGGGTGATGCATACTCTAAGTAACAACTGTGCCGCACACACACACACACACACACACACACACACACACACGCATACACACACACACACATATGGCAAGCTCATGATCCTAACACTCTTTGCAACAGAGAGTGTTGCAAAGAGTTGTTACTTTCATCTATATAAATAAAAATGTAAAATAGTTTGTACGAATCCACTAATCTCAAAAACTACTGAACCAATCTGCCTCAAATTTTGACACAATGTTGTCAAGGACTTCCGATAATAGAATAGCTACTCATTTTGTGCCTAGAACACGTGTATCGTGTGCAAGGTACACACATGTAAAATGTACCCACTGAAAATGTTTTTATCTTTCTGTAGCTCCTCCCATCCAGCTAATATGTCAGGACACGTAACAGCAAAAAACGGCCTTGCGAAGGAACGTTGCCAGGGGCAATGTGGAAAGCAATGTGTGACGCATGCGCCTCCCTGTCTGCCTTCAGCCGCTCTCTTCCACATGCACGCACGCACGCACGGCCACAGGATCAGAAGCGTCCCAGCTCTGGAAGGTGCGCCGGCTGCCTCCTCCTGCAGTGAGAATGGGGGCGTGGGCAGCACCCGAGGCTGCGGCTACCTAAGCACCGCCGACTGCAGCTGCAAAAAAAAAGGCAATCTTAGGCTGCATTTATAGTGGAATAGAATCAAGATCACATGGAGTATTAGTACCACTTTATAACATATTGGCAAAGCCCACCTGGAATACTACACTTTGAGCCACCATAAAAAACAATATGAATGATCAGGGTGTTGGTGGCTAAAACATATGAAGAACGGTTGTGGGAACTGGGTCTGTCTAGTTTAATGAACAATAGACTAGGGGTGACATGATAGCAGTGTTCCAATATCTAAGGGGCTGCCACAAAGAAGAAGAGGGTCAACCTATTCTCCAAACACTTGAAGATAGGACAAAAAGCAATGAATGGAAACTAATCAAGAAGAGAAGAAACCTAGAACTAAGGAGAAATTTCCTGACAGTCAAAACAATTATTCCATGGAACAACTTGCCTCCAGAAGTTGTGAATGCTCCAACACTGGAAGTTTCTAAGAAGAGATTGGACAACCATTTGTTTGAAATGGTATAGTTCCTACCTTAGCAGGAGATTTGATTTGAACAGGGATGTCAAACTCGCAGTCCGCAGTCCAGATGTGTCACACACTGGCCATGCCCAGCCCAGTTAATGGGGGGGATCACAATATGTGACATGAATACAATGTGACAATGTGAGTTTGACACCCCTGGATTAGGTTTAGGTTTATTCTGTTAAATAGTCTGTAAAAATTAACTCATTTCTTTGGCATTTTTGACAAAAATCTGACCTTGATCCAATCTTAGTCCACAAAGCCACATCTTTTTCAGTTTGAACCACATAATATTGAACTTTTGCCATAGAAGCAATCACTCTAAGACACTGATTCTGTTCTGAAATTGCTGTCGTTGTCTCATAAAGATAGCTTTATGATTCATTATGTGAAATTTCATTATCTTCAGCAGGTGCAATTGTTCCCTGCTCATTTAAATTACATGGCAATTAATTTTATTCATCACAATATCACTTAAACTCATTCGTCCTCTAATGAATTGAGAGGCTTAAATATTGTCTGTGTTTTTTCCTCTGTT
This sequence comes from Rhabdophis nuchalis, assembly GCA_039707465.1. Taxonomy (NCBI): domain Eukaryota; kingdom Metazoa; phylum Chordata; class Lepidosauria; order Squamata; family Natricidae; genus Rhabdophis; species Rhabdophis nuchalis. The sequence continues at coordinate 21,199,146 of CM077647.1, forward strand.
TTTTTTTTTTCTATCTTTATAACAATGGGAGGCAGATGGAATTAAAAATAATAATTGGAAATTTTTAGTCACTGTCCTTCATGGCTCAGTAGACAAATGAACCTTTATTTTCCTAGACTTGGTCTGACATTTTAAGTCAACTTTATGTAATCTTGTGCTATAGTTGCCATGATGGGTGTTGTGTCAATCCAATAAATCTAGAAGGTAGAAGGTTGATGTCCTCTGTGTGTGTGTGTGTGTGTGTGTGTAGCAGTCTTCCACTTGATAGTGCAGTGTTTTTCATGTGTTGTTTTCCATTTAATATTCTTTTTAATGAGTAGTTCATATGGTTTACCTACAGAATGAAAAGCTTCATCTACCGCAGCTGAATACCTACAGTATTGATTTCTGTAGCTTAATTATTTTTAAAAAAATTGGAGCAGACATAGCTGAATTTTGTCTGGTTATTTGGCTATCTACAAATGAGACTATTCTTCCTCAACTCTAGTTGTTCTTGTGAAAAAAATCATAAAAGAATAGTACAATCAAATTAAATGTAAATTGATGCAGTACTAAAAATAACAAGAGTTTATTTGCCTCACCACAAATACACATGCACTATATTTTACTATATACTATACTATACTATACTATACTATACTATACTATACTATACTATACTATACTATACTATACTGCACTGTGTACACCATACTACATTACGCTGTACAATATGTGTGTGTTTGTGTACTATACTATACTATGCTATACTATGCTATACTATACTATACTATACTATACTATACTATACTATACTATATTATACTATACTGCACTGTGTACACCACACTACATTACGCTGTACAATATGTGTGTGTTTGTGTACTATACTATACTATGCTATGCTATACTATACTATACTATACTATACTATACTATACTATACTATACTATACTATACTGCACTGTGTACACCACACTACATTACGCTGTACAATATGTGTGTGTTTGTGTACTATACTATACTATGCTATACTATACCAATTTCATTGTAATTTTATTATTACAATGACAATAAAGATTATTATTATTATTATTATTATTATACTATACTATACTATACTATACTATACTATACTATACTATACTATACTATACTATACTATACTATACTATACGTACTAGTACCATATCAATGAAGGCTTGACTGATATATTAAAACATTGCTCAAACAGTGTTTTTTTGGAAAGCTGCTAAGTTTCAGTCTTAATTGTTTCCATACTTTAGCCAGACACCATCAATTCTGAATTAATTTACAGCCCTCATAACTGATTTAGCATGCCTATTAACATCCACGAGTGAACCTTCTGTCAATCAACATGTAATTCAACAAGAGCTGCCTTGTTAAACCCCAATTAAATGCTTGTCAGGGACTCTCAGCTAGCTGGGTTAACCTATTTGGTTTCATTGCAGTCCACTTGCAACTCCTGGTAGCCTCACAATCTGCATTAAATGGCAGCAATTTTATGGCTCATTAGCAGGGAACAATGTTCGCTCACTGCTGGTGTCTCTTGTTCGGCAGGTGTATGTAGCTACCTGGTGAGGAAAGAGAATGACATGGCTTTTCACTTATAAAGCAGTTAATCAATTTGATAAATAGGGGCTGTTGGACTTCCATTATGGAAAGGTCAAAGGGGATAATTTAAGACACACTTAGAAAAACAGTAGAGAGCAATGTTTCTTGAAAAGCAGCTGTGGATCTTGATTAAAAAGAACAATAAAAAACCAATCAGGGGATTGAAAAATAAATCCTGAGGAATGAGATAGTTATGTTGAAACCAGGAACATCCACGGGGAAGAAGATTGTTAATGCGGGCAACCACAGTGTATGGATGAAGTCCTTTTTAGCTAGGTAAAAAAGGTGTATTTTCATCACCAATGATCACCAACATCTTAATTTTTGACACCTTTTTTTTACAAGATGACCCTGACAGAAAATATCAGATAAATTATGCTACCATTGTTTTAATTGGGTTTACACAATATAGTCTACTAACTCAGCTTACAATTTAGCAGCTGTCTTTAATATTTAAAAAGGTAAAGGTTCCCCTCACACATGCATGATAGTCGTTCCTGACTCTAGGGGGCGTTGCTGATCTCCATTTCAAAAGCGAGGAGCCAGTGCTATCCAAAGATGTCTCCATGGTCAAGTGGCCAGCATGACTAAATGCCGAAGGTGCACGGAACGCTTTTACCTTCCCACCAAAGATGGTCCCTATCTTTCTACTTGCATTTTTACATGCTTTTGAACTGCTAGGTTGGCAGAAGCTGGGACAAGTAACGGGAGCTCACTCCGTTACACTGTGCTAGTGATTTGAACCGCCGAACTGCTGACCTTTCTGTTTGACAAGCTCAGCATCTTAGCCACTGAGCCACCAAATCCCTTATGTCTTTAACATTTAGCAGGATTAAATGTGGTAAATATTATCTTGGCCAGATTTTAGGGTGGAAGGGGAGTCTAGATCATTTGGTTAGTCAATGGGTCAATGTATTATTCCAAACCAGAATACAGATATATTCAGGAACCAGGATGAGTGCATTCTATGAACATAGTGTATTAAATCTATTGGAAGCTCTAATGGAATTATTAATTAAGTAATAATTTACAGACTTTGGGAGAGGAACTATAACATATAGGCCTAAAATTAAAAATGCAAATATCAAAATTAGTAAAAGTTCTCAAGGTTGATCAAAGAAAGAAGCAAACTCATTCAATGAGAACAAAAATAAGCAATGTGTGTTGTCAATATATTTTGCAGTGTTAGAATTCAGAATAATTTTCAACTTCATGCACACATCTGTAAATTTCCTCTGAGTGTTGAGTGTTAAAGAAGAGAGAGGGAGAGGGAGGTTGAGAGAGAGAGAATGAGAGGGAGAGAGAGAATGAGAGGGAGAGAGAGGGAGAAGGAGGGCGGGAGAGGGAAAGGGTGGGGGAGAGATGGAGAGGGAGAGAGGAAGAGAGAGGGAGAAGGAGGGGGAGGGGAAGGGAAGGAGGGAGGGAGGGAGGGAGGGAGAGAGAGAGAGAGAGAGAGAGAGAGAGAGAGAGAGAGAGAGAGAGAGAGAGAGAGAGAGAGAGAGAGAGAGAGAGAGAGAGAGAGAGAGAGAGAGAGATTTTCTTTAACTTTCAATCGGCCACTTAGTGATTGTTCTAACCTACAATGATCTCCCTGGATCTCCCTCCCTCACTTACAACCTGGATTTGAAGTTTCAATGGCCTGGTCCTTCCCCCCCCCCCCACTTCCCCCGGTCACATGATCCCACTTTAGGTTCTTGGCATCCCAGCTGCATTTATAGGCATCATCCCATGGTCACATGATTCTGTTTTATGTTGGTTTTACTCTTAACTTGTATTGGCTTCCCTTTTTCTATAAAATCAAGTGGTAGTGTACCATTGGTTCATTTAACAACTACGGTATTCACTTAATGACAATGACAAAAAAGCCATTAAACCGGTTAAGCATGTGTATTATGTAATTTATGACTGTTACAAGTTATGAAGGGCAGGTTCCACGATGGTTGTAACCATGAGGACAATTGTAGAATGACAGTCTGGCTGTTGAATCTCTAATGTAGAAATGATAGTAAGAAGACAGGAGTCTTCTAGTGAGTTGACGTTTTAAGAAAGTGGAACAAATATAGACCACAAACCAAATACTTCCATTCATGAAGTGTGTTATTCAGAAAAGTGGGAGTTAAGGACAGTGGTGGGATTCAAAATTTTTTACTACCAGTTCTGTGGGTATGGCTTGGTGGGCATGACTTGATGGGCATGGCAGGGGAAAGTTACTGCAAAATCCCCATTCCCTCCCCATCAGCTGGGACTTGGGATGCAGATAATAGATGGGGAAAGGGCCAGTCAGAAGGGGTATTTACCAGTTCTTGGAGCTACTCAAAATTTCCGCTACCGGTTCTCCAGACCTGTTCAGAATCTGCTGAATACCACCTCTGGTTAAAGAATGTGACAGAGCAATTTCCAAGTTTATCTTTTTATAATGATTCCTTCCTGATAATATATGTACAGGTAAATGCAGCTGCAAACTATAGTTAGACCTATGTGTCCTGAAGTTTTGAAAATCTCCATGGAACCTCAGAAGAAAGACTGGTGTTCTTATTTAACCTTCCAATTCATGGAAAAGGACAAGAAAGTGAAATAAGAATATTGCAAGTCAATGGCCAGTTCTACAGCTATTAATAACTGGAAACACAACTTATTTAGGGGAACTTGATGGCCCGAGATAAATTGAACCTCACAAGGACCAGCAGAATATAAGTATAAACCTTTATTACGGTCAAAGGCCAGCAATACACATTACTTTTTAACAATATATTAAAAGTACTGACATTAAAATATATTTAAAAGTTATTGACATTAAAAGTGGATAATAACATACAGGTCACTCCCTGGTTTACGTGGGTGAAAAGCTGTGGGAGTAAATACAATGCTCCAGAAATTGTTAGAGATATGTCCAAATAATTGGTACAAGATGACAACTATAATTCTGTAACCCTTTTTTTTTTCTTGTGGACAGTGCAGCAACACAGAATTCAAGGACCAGCAGAACTATTCTGGCCAAAATATACTTAGAAAGGCTTTAATTTGAATAAAATTTGAAGGATTATAATAAAAATGGTGAAGAAAAAAGGTGCCCTCATAAGCAGTTGTGCACCCGACTAAAAATTACTAAAATGGGGCCTTGTAAATTTAAACATCAAGAACATTCTTTCATAACTTTCATGGCCTTCAGTTATCATGTTTTTCGGTCTATAAGATGTACTTCCTCTCAAAAAAGTGGGTGGAAATGTCTGTGTGACTTATAGAGCAAATATTGCAGTGGGGGGGGGGGTATTGGTGTGGTGGCGGAACACACAGCCACTGAGTGTCATCACCACTGCTGTTCATCACCACCAGCGATCGATGGTATTCCAGGAGACCAATCAGCTGCTCAGCAGCGAAGGGTCCAGCATTCCCTGTGAAGGCAGCAGACATGGAAAGGCAACAATGGCAGCATTTCTGGTAGGCCAGCCCTCTGATTGGCGGGGCTATTGGGAGGCCAGGATACAGCTATCGGTCAGCTCACCAGTGGTGGGTGCAATGGAGTGGGGCCCTGAAAAGCCACAAGCTGGGACTGTGAAAACATGCTGAAGCTTACCAAGCTATTTGCTGTTTGCTGTAAGGGTACTAGCCAGATGAATACTGAATGGATGCTGGGAGGCAGAGGCAGGTTTTTTCCCCCCCTTGTTTTCCTTCTCTAAAGCTAATGTGCGCCTTTTGATCTGGAGCATCTTATAGACAAAAAAATAAGGTAACTTAATCTCTTGGTACAGAAAGATAAACATGGTTGATTTGATTAAGCATGATGAAGACCATTAGGGAAGGCCTCAAGTAATTGAAGATGCAATTTTTCCAACGATCATGTCATAGGTCTCCAGAAACATCCATCTCATGAGAATTAAGCTCCAAGGTGTCCGTAGCAGAGGTGGATTCCTACCAGTTTGGACCGGTTTGGCTGAGTATGAAATAACTCGGCTGGCCACACCCCTGAACCAGTTCTTTCGGCAGCCCCATAGGTGCTGTCATCTTGTTTTTTGTTTCTGCACATGTGCAGAAGCATTTTTTATCTACTGCACATGTGCATGGGGCCAAAGCGCATCCCTGAGCCAACTGGCAGTAGAAGAAGCCAGAGCCCATCCTAGTCCATAGGTGGCACATTATCATCATCTGAAATATTTTTCCTATGCAATCTGGTTAGCACCTTCAAATGGACTTTGTAGGAAACAAGACCAGTGCATCAGGATTGCCACTTTGCTCAGTTTGAATAAAGCAACTTTTAAATAATCAGGGTAGCAATTCTAAGAGCTGAGGTTTTTCTGTGGCTGAAAGTTTAGGGAAAGTTTTCTTTCTGTCTTCTCTTCCTTGATTTTATATTTGAACAAGTGTTGGTTTCTGCAAAAAAAAAAAAAGGTATTTGCATTTCCTCATACAAATTAATGAGGGAAAGGGCAGATGTTAGGCAAACAGTCCACATTCTGCCTCTGTCTCCCAAGTGCAAGGGCCAACCACATTCATCACCATCTGTTTCTTTCCATGTCCTGATCCTTCTAAGAACCTGGCAGCATCAGGCAGATGGAGGGAATCAGCAGGACGCATTCTGGACTTATAACAGCCCCAGATTTCTTCAACTTGCCAAATAAGTCCCTCGTGGTCATACTTAGGTAGGTCTGCTTAAAAAAAAAAAAGAGCTGGAGAAGAGGAACATCTTCACAACATATGGGCAAGGTGAACATTCCAGGCCATTTCATGACTTGAAATTTCAACAAATATTTGCAGACCTGCTTGCCAAAATGTTGGGAACGTTTCTGCTAACTCTTCAGTTCAGATTCTGCTGGCGATGAAACCAAAGTTTGTGCTGTTGGCCACAGAATTTATTTTATCAATCTAGTGAAAGGTACTTCTAATGAAGAAGGCAAAATTAAGAAACAGCTTCCAGCTTGACAATTAATACAGATTTTAAGTCAGCTTCAGTTTATGACCTCAAGGGATGTTGAATTTTAAGAGAAGACTTTTATATAATGTTGAGGGTCAAGAAGTGGGTTAAAATAAAAACAGGTTAGGTCTTATGAAATAAGGAGGCTATCTATGAGTAATGTAACCAATCTGGATAATTAAGGAATACAATGTCTAACATTGTTTTGTGCTCATACATACTTTTTATTTTTATTTATTAATTTATAGAGCTGCCCATCTCACTCTGATGAATTCTGGGTGGCTAACAGCAGACAGACAGACAGACAGATGGGTGGGTGGGTGGGTAGATACATACATACTGTAGATAGATAGATAGATAGATAGATAGATAGATAGATAGATAGATAGATAGATAGATAGATAGGTAGGTAGGTAGGTAGGTAGGTAGGTAGGTAGGTAGGTAGGTAGGTAGGTAGGTAGGTAGGTAGGTAGGTCGGTCGGTAGGTAGGTAGGTAGGTACATACTGTAGATAGATAGATAGATAGATAGATAGATAGATAGATAGATAGATAGATAGATAGATAGATAGATAGATAGGTAGGTAGGTAGGTGGGTGGGTGGGTGGGTGGGTGGGTGGGTGGGTGGGTGGGTGGGTGGGGTGGGTGGGTGGGTGGGTGGGTGGGTGGGTGGGTGGGTGGGTGGGTTGGGTGGGTGGGTGGGTGGGTGGGTGAGTGGGTGGATGGATGGATGGGCTGGGCTGGGCAGGGCTGGGCAGACAGACAGACAGACAGACAGACAGACACACTACATCCTATCATGCATTGATAGAGAAACAGTCATATGTGCCCATACTGATATTCCCATGAGATGCAACTTCTGGATGCTCTTTTAGAGAAGCACCTTGTACAGCACATGGCAGAAACCCAGGCTCAGAATATGAGCTCTTGGTCCAGGAGAAGGCAAAACTGGTGTATTACATAAAGCTATGGAAAAATCATCCTGGACAAGCTGGCAGGAGCTGTAAGTCCAGACAGATCTCCTTCTCAAGTTGCCTATGGATTTTGTTCAGGGCATTCCCATCCATTCCAGAGCTACCAATGAAAAATTTCCTAGGACATGGAGATTCTAAAGTCCAGAACTACTCAATCTTGTTATAGTTGAATTGAAGCTTACTCCTCCCCATCTGGACACTCAGAGCCTCCAGTCACCAAGACAGCTCCATAACATTACTTGGTTAGTAAAAGACTGTAAAACTGGGAATCATCTGCGTAGTGATGTTAGATCAGTGCATGATATTAAATTTATTTAGCAGCTTGATATAGAAGCTGAAGAAGGAAGCGCTCCAAGCCCTGAAGAAACCCACAAAGCTTTACCCATTAAGCATTAAGTTAGAAATAATAGTAATAATGAATTAAAACATAGCCAAAGCAGATAACCACAAAACCTGACAATGGGAAAAAGCAGGGAAATTTGAGAAAAAGACGAAAGGGTTAATTCTGGATGCGCAAGGCTAAGCATTAAGCACGAAAGCATGCAAAGCCAGAATTGATAAGATAGCAACAGATAGCAAATGCCTCCTTTGCAAAGAAAGAAAAAGAAACAGTGGGTTAACTGCTACGAGAATATCACACACAAACAACAATACAATACAATAGCAGAGTTGGAAGGGACCTTGTAGGTCTTCTAGTCCAACCCCCTGAGTGGGCAGGAACCTTATACATTTCAGACAAATGGCTATCTAACATCTTCTTAAAGACTTCCAGGGTTGGGGCATTTACCACTTCTGGAGGCAAGCTGTTCCAGAGGTTAATTGTCCTAACTGTCAGGAAATTTCTCCTTAGTTCTAAGTTGCTTCTCTCCTTGATTAGTTTCCACCCATTGCTTCTTGTTCTGCCCTCAGGTGCCTTGAAGAATAGTTTGGCTCCCTCTTCTTTGTGGCAGCCTCTGAGATATCGGAACACTGCTATCATGTCTCCCCTGGTCCTTCTCTTCATCAAACTAGGCATACCCAGCTCCTGCAACCGTTCTTCATATGTTTTAGTCTCCAGTTCCCTAATCATCAATGACGAAGTAGCAACCATGGTGCATTGGAAATTTGCCTGAAACCAAGAATCCATCAGACTACAAAATACACAAAGTAATAGAAAGTGAAGAAGCTAAAGTGCTCTGAGACTTTAGGATTCAAACAAACAACACCTGCCACATAACAACCCAGATTTAACAATTGTCATTTAAAAAAAAAAGTCTAGATAGTGGATGTGACAATACCTGCAGACAGCAAAATGAAAGAGAATGAACTTAAGAAAATCAAAAACTATTAAGATATGAGAGTAGAAGGAAAATGACTGTGACTAAAGAAAATAAAGTTAATATCAAGAGTAATAAGTGGGGAGTCCCTGTGGGGAGAGGGAGCGGTTAATAAATTCAGCTTTATTATTATTATTATTATTATTATTATTATTATTATTATTATTATTATTATTATTATTATTATTATTATTATTATTATAAACAATTCCAAACAACTGGAGCAAAATTTGAATACCCTCAGCATTGATAAAATTTCCATCAGCAAAAGACATCTTTATTTGGAACAATTTACAGTTTAAAAATTAACAATTTAAAAATATCATCCTGTGATGATATCTTTAACACCATCAAACAACATCTACCTAACCCAGATACCTGTGAAGGATTCAGTCTAAACATCTGGCTGAATGGAGACCCTAGAAAGAATGCAGAGAAGAACAACAAAGATGATTAGGGGACTGGAGACTAAAACATATGAGGAACTGTTGCAGGAACTGAGTATGTCTAGTTTAATGAAAATAATGAATAGTGGGGACATAATATCAGTGTTCCAATATCTCAGGGGTTGCCACAAAGAAGAGGGAGTCAAGCTATTCTCCAAGGCACCTGAGGGCAGAACAAGAAGCAATGGGTGGAAACTAATCAAGGAGAGAAGCAACTTAGAACTGAGGAGAAATTTCCTGACAGTTAGAACAATTAATCAGTGCAACAGCTTGCCTCCAGAAGTTGTGAATGCCCAACACTGGAAGTCTCTATGTTGGATAGCCATTTGTCTGAAACGGTATAGGGTTTCCTGCCTAGGCAGGAGATTGGACTAGAAGACCTCCAAGGTCCCTTCCAACTCTGCTATTGTATTGTGTTGTGTTGTGTTATGTTGTGTTGCATTGCATTGCATTGCATTGCATTGCATTGCATTGCATTGCATTGCATTGCATTGCATTGCATTGCATTGCATTGCATTGCATTGCATTGCATTGCATTGCATTGCATTGCATTGCATTGCATTGCAATGTGAAGATCAACCATAACAACCAGAGTAGTGGTCAAATATGCAATTCTTTCTTATTTTTTTCTTTCTAGTGCTTTATCCCTTGATTCATAAAAGCCCAGTAATAATTTTCTCCTGCTGAAAACTTAAACTGCATTTCACAGTATGAAATGGCAGCTGGCAACACAGTGCAGCATAAAAAAATGAGTGCAGAACAAGGAATAAGACAAGATATATTTCTCTTGGCCAATATTCCACAACTTTAATTTTTGCCTTGTGAGAAATTTGAGATTCATTTTCTTTGAGTTTTAAACATAAATACCAATTCTGTACTAAGATTTCTACCTCCCCTCTTGACATGTAATAAAATAGGATAGGATGATTAAGATTACCTCATTTCATACATGGTGAGCCTGTTCCATATAACACGATGCTCTTTTTTCTTCTAAGTAATTCTAGAGGTTGGAGTATCCAATGTGATTATGCTGCATTTAAATTTCTCATGAATTAGTGCACAACGTTTGTTTTATTTTAAACGCAGCCCCAATGAATTAGATTTGAAGGAACTCATTTTATTTACACCTAGGTAAAGGTTCCCCTTGTACAGATGTCCTAGTCATTCCTGACTCTAGGGGGCAGTGCTCATCTCCATTTCAAAGCCAAAGAGCCAGTGCTGTCCGAAGACATCTTCGTGGTCATAAGGCTGGTATGACTAAATGCCAAAGGCACACGGAACACTGTTACCTTCCTACCAAAGGTGGTTCCTATTTTTTCTACTTGCATTTTTAAATGCTTTTGAGCTGCTAGGTTGACAGAAGCTGGGACAAGTAATAGGAACTCACTCCATTACACAGTGCTAGGGATTCAAACCACCGAACCTCCGACCTTTTTGATCAAGAAACTCAGTGTCTTACCCTCTGAGCCACTGCATCCCTATTATTTACAACTAGGAAAACAAAAATTACATTTGTCCCCACCTTGAAAACATCATATTTATTTCATGAAATTAACCTAAATGATTATGCAAGCTCATAAATTAAAACAGTTTCTCTGTTCATGATATAGAAGGGAAATAAAACTGATGGACAAAGCCAGGGGTCTCCAACCTTTGCAACTTTAAGTCTGAAGGACTTCAGCTCCCAGAATTCTCCAGCCAGCAAAGCTGGCTGGAGAAGTCTGCGAGCTGAAGTCCTTCAGACTTAAAGTTGCAAAGGTTGGAGATCCCCTGGACAAAGCAATAGTCAAAATGTAATATTTTCCCCCATAATGCATTGTTCCCTGGTAACCTTTTGGAACTTTCACAGAGGTTAGTATCAATTTGGAAATGTCTCCGTGAGAACGATGAGCTGAATTCAGGACTAATTACTTCTCAGCAAATATCCTGAGGTGTCAATGGTGTGGATCAGTTTTAGCAGAGAACAAAAGTATTCCAAATAAAATACTGCAAAGGAAAAGCAAGATAGTATAAATTTGGCACAAGAAATATGAAGGTTAAGAAGGAGTTAGTGTTTTAAGCTTGCATGAATTTTTCCACTCTGCAAATCAGTTAGAAAAATAACAATAGCTTAATATGACCCTGGGGTATTATTCTCAAGGTCAAGGATATTTCTATGGCTTAAAAGGATGTAATATTAACAAAAAGATTGTAAATCATACAGGCTGTGGTTAGAATAGAGAAGTTCTATTTTCAGAATCTGCACTGGGGAGAAGTGCAAACTAAAAAATAAGTTATTGATACTGATTTGCAAATCATCTGAAATAAAAATTGCTGCTGTGCGAAACATATCTTGTCCATTTTTTTCAGTTAGAAAAAAAAATGCTGGTGGCGGGAAGAGATGAGGAAATGACTATTAATATAGTGGCAGTGGTGAAGAAGAAGAGGTCCTTTTATCCAAATTAGAAATATGCATATGAAAGTTTTGCTTTCCTTTGTACAAAATCTTCTCCAACAATCAGGACTGTATCATCCCTCCAACCATCTGCAGCCTCCCTAAAATTCCAGGGAAATCCACGAAGCCAACAAGAATTCTACCCATTGTGGGATTGTTGTTTTTTTCTTCAGGTACTGATCTGAAGACATTCTGTATTCAGATCTTGTTGGATAACATTTTTCTGTTTGACAAACCAACAATCCTACCATTCAGTTTCTGTGATCACAAACTTGATGGAGAATTTTGAAATGACATGTGGCACGGGACCTAGCTATCTGCGGGATCGCATTCTGCCTCATACATCCCTGCGGCCAATTCGCTCACACAGAGAGGGACTTCTCCGGGTGCCGTCCACTAGGCTGTGCCAGCGGGCGACGCCCAGGGGAAGGGCCTTCTCTGTGGCGGGCCCGACCCTCTGGAACGACCTTCCCCCCGAAATCAGAACAACCACGGACCTTCGCTCCTTCCGACAGCTATTAAAAACTCACTTTTTCCGTTTGGCTGGCCTAGGGTAATTTTAATTCAAATTTTAAATTATTAAGGTTTTTTTTAGAGATAGTCCTATTTTTATAGAAGTTTTTAGTGCAGGGTATGTTTAATTTGATTTTGTATTCTGTTTGTTGTAATTTGTTTTTTAATTCGCCTGTGCCCCGCCTCAAGTCCCCTTGGGGAGAGAGAGCGGGATATAAATAAAATTTATTATTATTATTATTATTATTAACTCTCCACAAAATAATAGAAAAATGTGTGAGAGAAAAGAAAACATGGGGGGGGGGGATGAGTGTCATCTCAGGTCAGGGTCTTCTTGTGAAATCCCACTCTTAGCTGGCCCTGCCTACCCTTCCCCTCCCATGAATCTCCACGCAGCCCATTTTGGATTCAAGTAATTGCAGGGCATGCATGGAGGCCTAGTGGAGGTTTGGGAAGGCCAGAAATGGGCCTCCTCCAGAGGGCCTCCAGAGCTTGGGGAGACCGTTTTTGCCCTTCCAGAAGTTCAAGGAAAGCCTCCGGAGCCCGGGGGAGAAAAAAAACCACTCCCGCCATGACACAGGAGGCCGACTAAGCCATGTCCAACATAGCTTCACCCACCCAGCAACCTGGAAGAGAACCCCTTGCTAAATTTTTTGTAGCTCACCGCTGCATGTGTCTGTTGATAGTATTGCTTATGGAGTGCCAGGCTTCTAGTTTAGTTTTAGTTTACTTTATTAAATTTATATACCGCACCCTTTCCCAGAAAGGGACTCGGGGCGGTGCACAGGCAATTTAAAAAACAAATATAAACATAGCAGAATACGAAATATAAAACCAGATTAAATTAGTATCCCTGTGCTAAAAAATGTGAATAAGTTAAGACAGTGCCCCTAAAAACCCAGTTTAAAACACTTTGACTGCAGACTCTAGGCTAGGTGGTGTAAGCTAGGCCAGGCCGGCCTGTTGGAAAAGATAGGTTTTCAGTTTCTTGCGGAAGGAACGGAGGTCCGTGGTCGTTTTCAGTTCGGGGGGTAAGTCGTTCCAGAGAGTTGGGCCCACCACAGAGAAGGCCCTTCCCCTGGCATTGCCTAGTGGACGGCACCCGGAGAAGTCCCTCTCTGTGGGAGCGGATCGGCTGAAGGGATGTATGGGGCAGGATGCGATCCCATAGATAACTAGGTTCTGTGCCATGGACCACTTTAAAGATGATGGTCAACACCTTGAAGCGCACCCGAAAGACCACAGGCAGCCAGTGCAGCTCGCGCATGAGCGGTGTTACATGGGAGCATCTAGGAGCTCCCATAATTGCCCGCACGGCCGCGTTCTGGACTAACTGCAGTCTTCGGGTGCACCTCAAGGGAAGCCCCATGTAGAGAGCATTACAGTAGTCTATACGGGATGTAACGAGCGCATGAGTGACTGTGCGAAGAGCGTCCCGGTCCAATAAGGGCCACAACTGATGAACCAGGTGAACCTGGTAGAACACCCCCCCTGGCCACGGCCGTCAAATGATCTAATGACAGCCTGGTATCCAGGAGGATGCCCAAGTTGCGTGCCCTTTCCACGGAGGCTAGATGTTCGCCCCCAATGGCCAGTGATGGTGTCAAATGGTTGTACCAGGACGCCGGAAACCACAGCCACTCCGTCTTGGAAGGGTTGAGTCTGAGTCTGTTCCTTCCCATCCAGACCCGCATGGCTTCCAGACACCGGGACATCACTTCGACGGCATCATGGGGTGGTTTGGGGTAGATATATACAACTGTGTATCATCAGCGTAGAATGGTACTCTACCCCAAAACCACAGATGATCTCACCCAGCGGCTTCATATATGTGTTGAACAGGAGCGGCGAGAGGACCGACCCCTGAGGCACCCCACAAGTGAGTGGTCTCGAGGCCGACCTCTGCCCTCCTGCCAACACAAATTGTGATCAGCCAGAGAGGTAGGAGGAGAACCACCGTAAAACGGTACCCCTCACCCCCAGCCCCTCCAGCCGATGCAATAGGATACCATGGTCGATGGTATCAAAAGCCGCCGAGAGATCTAATAGGACCAGGATGGAGGAACAACCCCCATCTCTGGCCCTCCAGAGATACTAATTCCCGTGAAGATGTTATCTAGCCTGGTAATGAAACATTTGGAAACCAACCCAGTCGCATGGAGAACAAATCTACACTCTCATCCTATACCCGAGCTACAGGTATCACAATGAAAACATTATCATCGACACATTTAGCAGAACAAATTCAGTACTTGATATTCTCCATCCTCCCTTTTTCTCCCCAGTATACTAATATTCTAGGTATTTTTTCTCTGTGAATTGAGAACAATATATGCATGTCAGTCTAATGGCTGGAGTGGAGGTAGCATTTTAACTGTTCGATAAAGCAATCTGATTCCAGGCTGGGTTTGAATGTTTACAGTATTGAACTTAATTGCTATGTTTTCTATGATCATCGATAGAGGATTATTGTATTATTTAATTTCGCCAGCTTAACCTGAGGCAATTGGTATTATTATTATAATTTTTTTAAAGCCTGAAGACAATTTGAGAAAAATGATGGGTTTTACCCTGAACGATCAGATCCAGTTTGTTTTGTAAACATATCAAGCTGTTATTTTTGTATACGAGGTACTGATAGGAAAATTTGCATTGCATATCAAGAGAAGAAAAACAACGCAAACATACAGGATAGTCATACAGGGTGTCCTCATACAAATTCAGTAAATTTTTCAAGGATTTCAAGCTGCCAAGAACAAATTCCTGAAAACCAGTGGAACAATCTTGTGGTTGTGGGCAGTGAGTTCTTAGATTTAACCCATTAATATTAAGTTTCTTCCACTACTAGTAGAATATCAGTAAAAAAAAACCTGACAGAACATATATTCAGAGTACTAAGTAAATGTTTAATCATTTATTCCATTTTATGTGGGACACAATGGAAAACCATAACCTTTCCTACCTTCCTGCCTTCCAGATTACTTGGATGGCACTCCCTGCCTATTTAGCCAGTACCAGAAAAGTTGACATAATAGTCAAAACATGGCCAGAGGTGGTATTCAGCAGGTTTTGATCAGTTCTGGAGAACCGGTAATGGAAATTTTGAGTAATTCAGAGAACCAATAAATACCACCCCCATCTATTCTCTGCCTCCCAAGTCCCAGCTGATCAAGAGAAAATGGGTTAGTTGAGATTTTGCAGTAACCTTCCCCTGGAGTGGAGAGGGGATGAAAATTTTACAGTATCCTTCCCCTGCCATGCCCACCAAGCCATGCCACATCCATCAAGTCACGCCCACTGAACCGGTAGTAAAAAAATTTGAATCCCACCACTGAACATGGCATGTGATTGGGGAGATTTGGGTCAGTCTTATTTTGACTGAAAGCCTAGATCCTCTATTTTTAACTGGAATCAGCTCCACCATTGAATTCAATGGGACTTTCTTAGGAGTAGAAGTGGGGCGAAAGTTTAATACATATAAATCTTTTCAGTTAAACATTGAATTTCTCTCACTTTAGGGTTTAAGATTCTTCCTCTTCGATACAGGTAGTTTTACAATCACAATTAAGCTTAAAATTTCTGTTGGTAAGCAAGGCATTCATTAAGTATGCTGGTCTTGAGACAGCATCTTGGGAGGAGTTTGACTTTGTTACTACCGAGAATATGGACAGGTTGTTGAGGAGACTTAGGGCCACCACATGTTTATTGGACCCGTGTCCCTCCTGGCTTGTACTAGCATCCTGGGAGGTTACACGAGGCTGGCTCCAGGACATTGTGAACACGTCTTTGAGTGAGGGGTACTTACCTACCACCCTGAAAGAGGCGGTGGTGAGACCTCTCCTCAAAAAGCCTTCCCTGGACCCAGCATTATTGGAAAATTACCGTTCGGTCTCCAACCTTCACTTTCTTGCAAAGGTTGTAAAGAGTGTGGTGGCTCAACAGTTCCCTTGACACCTGGAGGAAGTTGATTATCTAGACCCATGCCAGTCCGGCTTCCAGCCTGGTCACAGCACCGAGATGGCATTGGTCGCGTTGGTGGATGATCTCTGGAGGGAACGGGATAAAGGTTGCTCCTCTATCCTAGTCCTATTAGACCTCTCAGCAGCTTTCGATACCATCGACCATGGTATCTTATTGCACCAACTGGGGGGGTTGGGGGTGAGGGGCACCGTATTCCGGTGGTTCTCCTCTTATCTCTCTGGTCGGTCGCAATTTGTATTGACAGGAGGGCAGAGGTCAACAACAACAACAACGTGAACCAAAGTACATAAAAATTGCTCTGAAAATGAAGAACAGCATAAAAACAACAGGAAAAAAGGCAGAATATAAGGAAAAACAGTTGGATGATAAACTAAATGATGGAAAACCAAAGCTTTGCATGGACAGCGCTTGAAAAACATTGAAGGAAAAACCTTGACATGGACATGGCTTAAGATGGGAACCATCAAGAAAGAAACAGAAGATTTAATACTGGCTGCTCAAGAACAAGCACTAATAAGCACTAAACTAATGCCATGAAAGTGAAGATACAAAAATCCACTGACAATCCAAACTGCCCATTTTGCAATGACAAAATTGAAACTGTTTCACATTTAATATATGAGTGCAGCAAAATCACACAAACTGATTACAAAGCTAGACATGACTGAGTTGCTAAACTAATCCACTGGTCATTATGTAAAAAATACAACTTACCTGTATCCAAAAAGTCATGGGAACATAATTGGAAAAAAGTTGTTGAAAATAAAAAGGTGAAAATTTTGTGGGACTTTCAAATACAGACAGATCATCATTTGGAACACAACACAGCAGATACCACAGTTGTCAAGCGTACAATTTATTGATATCGCTGTACCACAAGACACCAGAGTCGAAGAAAAAAAATGGAAAACATAATGAAATATTATGACATCAAAACTACGTGATTGTGGATGAAACATGTGACAATGATAATCATTATCATCAGGGCACTTGGCACCATGTTCAAGAATTTTACAAAATACATCAAGAAATTGCAGCTTCCTGCAATACCACCAATGGAATTGCAAAGAACTGTGCTACTAGAAACATCATATATTTTAAGAAGATACTTGGTTGACACCTAGATTGCTGGCAGCAACCTGAATCAATCATCAACACCAGTCAATGATATTTGTGATACATTTTTAAATGTTCAATTGACTGAGTTTCATGTTAAGTGAATAAAATAATAATAATAATCTGCATTTCCTTTTGTGTAGGCTTGTGTTCTTCAAGGCAATTAAACATATGGCTGCCTTGTTGATGGATGTTCTTGAAATCTTCCATTGCAGGGTTGTTGTTTTTTAATTTCAAATTTATAAACCGCCCCCTCTCCTCGAAGGGACTCGGGGCGGTGTACAGGAAAATTAAAAACATCAAAAAACATACAATATATATAAAGTTAAAAATGAATTAAATTACCCTGTACTAAAAACATTAAAATGAAACCCAGCCTATACTAAAAATTCCCCCTAAAAATCTAAAATCCATTTGCGTGTTTGGCAGATACTATATAAAAAGGTCTAACTGTTATGCAAGACCAGCTTGTTGGAAAAAAATATGTTTTAAGTGAACAGCGAAAGAGGGGAAGGTCCGTGATGGTGCGAAGTTCGGGGTGTAGGTCATTCCAGAGGGCCGGCCCTGCCACAGAGAAGGCCCTGCCCCTGGGCACCGCTAGCCGGCATTGACCGGCGGTTGGTACCCTCAGCAGGCCCTCTCTGTGGGAGCGTATCGGACACAGGGAGGTATGTGGCAGGAGACGGTCCCGTAAGTAGCTAGGCCCCGAGCCATGGAGCGATTTGAAGATGGTAACAAGCACCTTGAAGCGCACCCGGAAGGCCACCGGTAGCCAGTGCAGCTCGCGCAGGAGAGGTGTTACGTGGGAGTAACGAGAAGCTCCCAGAATCCCCTGCGCGGCCACATTCTGAACCAACTGGAGCCTCCGGGTGCACCTCAAGGGGAGCCCCATGTAGGTCCTTGATATGTCATTTTTATTATGCCTTCTCTTCCAGTAAACATCCCCTTATATGTGTGGGAATACATGCATATAAGTTCAATGATGCATGAAGCGAACTGCTACCAATGCCACCCCTGCCTCAGGTGCTTTGGAGAATAGCTTGAGTGCCTCTTCTTTGTGGCAGCCCTTGAGCTATCAGAACACCACTATCATGTCTTCTTTTCATCTGACTAGACATACCCAATTCCAGATATTGTTCTTTATACATTTTATCCTCCAGTCCCCCAATCATCTTTGTTGCTCTTCTACATACAATATATATTGCTACGTTCTATAGTTTTCCCTCTGGTCCATTTGTTATGGGGGCACTGTTCTCGCTCCTGATTGGCTGCCTGTTTGACAGCCAGCATATATAAAAAGCTGTCAAAGAGGGCTCATCTGTTGCCAGTTAGCTGAGACGCACGCATTGTGAATTGCCGAGTTTGGCAACCTGTTAGCATTAAACCATTAGAGTTTATGAAGTCCTGGCTCGCCTCAGTTTGTCCGCCCACATTCTCCCGAGCTATAACATATATCACTGAATAAAGTGATTTGCATAGGACACTTAGAACATGACTTTTGATTAAATCTACTTAGCCTACTGATTTTGATATAGATTAATGATAACACAGAAATGACATTTACACTTTTTGTCCCAAAGGTTTTAACTTTGCACTTTAACTTTTAACTTTCCTTTTCAGATTACTGAACACAAAGCATCATATAGGGTCTAGAACAGGGCCCTCAAACTCAGGGCCCCTGAGCTGGATCTGGCCTGTAGGGTACTTAGATCCAGTCTGTGGAGTCCCCATGGAAACAGCGAAGATCCAACCTGCAGTGCCTCTGCCAGACAAAATGTAGCTCAGGGGGGCCATGTGTGGCCCTCCCTGGCACTGTTTTTAGCTGCGACAGCCTCCTGCACACACACACGCACACACACGGTTTTTGCTGGCAGAGAGCTGGCAAGACAAACTAAAATCAAACCAAACCAAAAGGAGAAGTGTTTCCTCATTTGCATTTGAGCATCCAAGAAGGGACAGGAAAGGAGAAAGGGAAAGATGTGAAGAAACCAAGAAAGGAAAAAGAAGGAAAGAGGGGAAGAGGGGAAGGAAGAAGGAAGAAGAAGGAAGAGGGAAGGAAGGAAGGAAGGAAGGAAGGAAGGAAGGAAGGAAGGAAGGAAGGAAGGAAGGGGATTATAATGAGCGGGAGAGTCTGAGGGAAGTCCTGCCTTAGCACTTGGCCACCACATATGCCCCCAACCTGAGTGACATCAAGCTGGTCATGCCCACCCTGGCCTTGCCCACCCCAGCCCCGCAAGATCAAACACAATCCTGATGATCCTAGCCCTCAATGAAATCGACTTTGACATCCTGGTCTAGAATCCGTAATGCTTTTCAAGCTTTCCACATTGGTGAGCCCAGCTATGGAGAAGCTTGATTAGGATTCCCATTGTGCAAACCTTACATTCAATATGAGGAAACTTTTCAACTCTCTTGTATGGGAGTTGCAGGTTGAAACTCTCTGAAGCATTGCCACCAAGATAAAGCAAGGAGATTGGCAAGTGGCCAGGAAAGTCTCTGGAAACACTCTGATGTCTGCAAATATCAGAAGCAAAAGATATAAGGAGCAAACATTTGGTGCATAAATACAATCTAGAGCCAAATCCCTGGCAGAATGAGGCTAAGATCCGATCCATCAGCATATCCTTTCTTGCAGCAAAGCTATAGTACAAAAATATTTGGAACGAAATCCCTATTTTCTGACCACAGTTATAATACATTCAACCACAGGGTGGCAATGTTTCCCCATTTATATGAAAGAAAGTTTTTTCATCAGTTAAACTCTCTTAATAGAAGTTCTTTATTGATACAGTGTACCCTGTCCCTCCAAACTGGTTCTTTCATAGTTCCTATGATAATAACTTTCTGGGGAAGATTTGTTTTGTTTAGTTATAAGAATGCAAGAGTACAATTCTAGTCTTGTCTCTTTTTTTTCCTCTCCAGAAACCATACAGAGGCCTATGGAAAATGCATATACACAATGGCACTCAGACGCAAAAATGGGTATTTTATTTAAGATACATTAAAAAAAAACTCCAGAGCTGTGATGTTCAAAAACTTCTCTGAAGAAGGCAAGAAGGCAAGCTGAACATGATTTAAGGAAGAGATGTATCTTTACTGAGTTATATTTTGGCATTGTTGTTGTTGTTAGTTGCGAAGTCATGTCCCACCCATCACGACCCCATGGACAACATTCTTCCACGCCTTCCTGTCCTCTACCATCCTCTTAAGCTCTTGCCTACTGCTTTGGTGATCCATCCAGCCACCTCATTCTCTCTCGTCCCCTTCTTCTTTTGCCCTCAGTCTTTCCTAGCATTAGGGTCTTCTCCGGTGAGTCCTTCCTTCTCATTAGGTGGCCAAAGTATTTGAGTTTCCTCTTCAGACTTCTAAAGAGCAGTCAGGGTTGATCTCCTCTAGGACTGACCAGTTTGTTCACCCTGCAGTCCAAGGGGCTCGCAGGAGTCTTCTCCAGCACCATAGTTCAAAGGCCTCCATTCTTTGGCGCTCAGCCTTTCTTATGGCACAACTTTCACAGCCATACATTGCAACTGGGAAAACCAAAGCCTTGACTATACGCACTTTTGTTGGCAGGGTGATGTCTCTGCTTTTTAGTATGGTGATTTTGGCATTAGTTTGTATTATTTTATACTTTGGAATACCCAAACACTACCTTAGAAATGTCTGTTCTTGAAAGAATTTTAAGAATATTCTAAACAATTGTATAAACACAGTAAAAGAATTCTTATATGGTTTTTTCCAAGCCCAGATCCATTATGCACATGAGAATAACAGAGTTGGAAGGGACCTCGGAGGTCTTCTAGTCCAGTCACCTACTCAAGCAGGAAATCCTATACCAGTGATGGCTAACATTTTTTGGCTTGTGTGCCAAAAGTAGGGGGAGGGCAGGGGGGCATGCATGGGCGTGCCACACCCATAATGCTATGTGCATGACTCCCTGCTTTTGGCATGCTTTTTTCACCCTCCCCAGGCTCCAGAGGCTTTCTAGGAGCCTGGGGAGGGTGAAAACAGCCTCCCCTCCCCACCTCCAGAGGTTTCAGGAACTTCCCTGAAGCCTCCAGAGGGCGAAAAACGGCCTCAAAAGAAGGCCTAATTCAGCTGGCCAGAACACACATATGTGCTGGAGCTGACAGGGCAACGCCTTGCGTGCCCTAAGAAATGGTTCTGCATGCCACCTGTGGCAGCCATGTCATAGGTTTGCCATCACTGTCCTATACCATTTCAGACAAGTGGCTGTCCAGTCTCTTCTTAAAAATCTCCAGTGATGAAGCACATCTTCCATAGCTTCTTTGGGGCCAAAAGCCATGGTTAAAGGTAACTGGATACCATGGCATTCAATTGATTTATGTTCATAAGAAAACAAAGCATGAAATTTGGTTGGAGGTAAGAAATTGTTGGCTTTAATATTGGGGTTTTATTTTTGTAAGCTGACTGGCAACCTTGGGAGTAATTCAGGCATAAGAACATAAGAACAGCCTTGCTGGAAGAGGCCACAGGCCATCCAGTCCAGCATTCTGTCTCCCACAGTGGCTCACCATTTGCTTCAGGATCTTCCCAAGCAGATGTCTTCACCTGCTTGTGATTCCCTGCAATTGGCATTGAGAGATATCCTGCCTATCTCTCCATCCCGGAGGGTGTCCTTAGGCATCCATCATGATAGCCATGGATACCCTTGTTCTCCATGAACTCATCTAATAGGCAGCCATATAAATTTTCTAAATAAATAAACAATGAAATAAAATAATTAACAAGATAAAATAAAATAATGAGATGAAATAATAAGTAAAATATAGGTAAAGAACTAAAAATTTTGGCCTATCCATTACAACATAGATGCTAAACTCGTGGCATCACACTGCTGTGATGCATTTGTGACATTTCATGATGCATTTTCCTTCGCAGAGCTGGGGTGGGCGTGGCCTACACAGGATGCATCCGGCCCATGGGCCACCAGTTTGACACCCCTGCGTTACAAGATAAAAGAATTTTCTTTGTTAGCTTCAACTCATCCTGAATGTACTATTTAATAAAACATTATTTTCTAAGGAAAACATTCTGTGCACCTGGCAGGATTTGTTAATGCTAAGCAAGCGTGTTTGTTGATAGTAAGTGAATCTAGAGCTCACCAAATTCTACCTATAGCAAAAGTCAAAATCCAACCTCATTATTTTACTCTTGATTTCAGGTGATTTATTTATGATATTCTTATTCTCTTTGTCCAGAATCATTTTAACTATTCAGGGAGTCCTTAGCTTATCACCATTCCTTTAGTGACCATTCAAAGTTACAACGGCATTGAAAAAGAGAGTTATGACTGCATTTCACCCTTACAACCATTGTAGCATCCTTGTGGTCACCTGAACCAAATTTGGATGCTTGGTAACTGCCCAATCCTACCTGTTCAGCTCAGTTTAGCTGAACCAGTAGAGATATGGGGCCTGGGTTGCTGGAACTGACAGTGAGCCAGGCCTACCACGCCCCTGAACTGGTTCCCTTGTCTTGCCGCTGCCATCTTGTTTTTTAGTTGTGCTCATGCACAGAACAATTTTAATTGACAGTTGCAGTGTCCTGGGGTAATGTGGTTCCCTTTTGTGACCTTCTGTCAAGCAAAGTCAATGGGGAAAACAGATTCACTTACAACCGTCTTACTACTAAGTTACAACTGCAGTGATTCCCTTAACAATGTAATAAAAAAGATCGTAAAATGAGCAAAACTTATTTAACAGATGTCTTGCTTAGCAATGTAAATTTTCGGCACAGCTGTGTTCATAACCCGAAACCTACCTGAAATATGGCCTCCTCACTAATATAATATATTTTTAGATTTTTTTTAAAAAATAGAATATAAAAAGAAACTATTTAATTATGCCTGTAGAATCTAATTCCAGCTTTATGTTAGCTACTCCCTATTTATATTTTCAGTGACATTCTAAAGAGGATATGACAAATATAAAGTTTCTTGACCTTATGAATTGCTGCCTTAAACATATCAGTTCACACTCACAAAGCAATTCTTTAAAATCAGAATTAATATTGATTTTTTTTCTTAAGAAATTGATCAGAAATAATATATTACCTTTTCTAATCATATAGAAATCAAAGTTATTTAGAGGCAGTAACATTATTCTATGTTCTAAGTACATGTTCACTTTTAAGCAATCTTAAACAAGGGTTTTATTTTGTTTTTTGTTAACTAGGCCTATGAACTGAAAAGAATGAGAAATGAAATCAATGAACAATTTTGAGAAATCTACCAGTCAGTAAGTCAGACAGTAGGGAAAAGTATGGAAAATCAAACATAAATTAAGAGTTTTGCAAGAAGACATACAATTCTTATAATTTTGTGCTGGATTTGTAAGGAGTAGCATTGAACTGAACTTGTAATTGGTAAGATGAAAAATTCAGGAGGAAAAAACTGAGAATCTTTTGTACCATCTAGTATTGGACTGAATGATAAAAATCATCTGAACTTAAAGACAACTGTTATTATTCTGCTACTGGGCCGGCAGGGTGGCTTGCGGTGGCAGCGCCGAGGCTTGAGCAGGTGCAGGCAGGGCGGCTCGACAAACCCGGGCTGGGAACATCGGCTGCAAACGGCGGCCCGGAAAGGGCAGTCCGGCCGCTGGTGGTCTCCCCCGCAACGCAGGCAGAGCGCCCAGGCAGGTAGACAGACAGGCCTGCGGGCAGCAACCCACAGACTTTCCACTCGGTCCTCTAAGTCGAGATCCTCCAGTGGAGCGAACTTGTCAATGAGGCAAGCCAGGTCGGAAGGTGGCCAGGCCGGCTGACAATGGAACATCTCTGCCGTGGAAAGGTCGACGAGTTCTGCTCTTCCACGGCCTGCTCCAAAGTCAGTTCAGGCTTAGCCAGTAGGCGGTGCCGGAGGCGAATGTCCCGCAGCCCGCAGACAAATTGTTCTACAAGGGACTCCTCAAGGAATGCCGCAGGGAAGTCACACGGTATAGCAGTGGCCCGCAGAGACTGCAGGAAGTCCGAAACGGACTGTGAGGCCAGCTGCCAGCACTGTCAAAAAGCATAGCGCCGGGCGATGCGGGACGGTGTCGGCGCGTAGTGGCTTTGGAGCCTGGCGAGGAGGGTGTTCCACGGCACCTCATAGACAGGTGTTGGGGCAGTGATGTTCCTCGCAGTCGCAAAAAGGTCTGGCCCTCCACAACCAAGAAAATAACTAAGTTTGCGTGCTGGAGAGAGTTTGCCCAAGTCATTAGCTATAAGGAAGCATTCAAAGCGCACCAGAAATGACGCCCACAGTTCCTTAGCTGCATTGAACGGCGCGAACGGGGGCATTGTTGCCATCATGGTCGTACCGCAAAAGAAAGAAAAACGAGAGAAAAAAATTATGTCTTCGCAGGTGGAAGCACTAGGACACGAACCAGACCTGGTCCCCAGACCTCGTCGCCGGTGTTGTAGCTTAAGGGAGGAAAGGAGTCCGACACAGGTAGGTTCAAACTAGCCGTTTATTGGCAAGGTTAACAGAAGGAAAACACAACCGCAACCAAAAGCTAAAAGGTGGGGTAGATAGGGGCTTTCCCGTTTGACAGCTATTTAAATGAGAGCTGTCAAACGGGGAACCAATCAGGAGGCCTGGCAACCTAATTCCAGCCAGTCGCATCTGACCCAATCAGACCCGACTGGCTGTTACCAAGCCTACAAGGGTGAGGTCGAAGACTTGCGGCCGGTCGCAAGTCGAGGACCTCAACAGCAAGTAATTCAGAAATGTAGGAATATCAGCAGAAATATTGATTCTTATGTCAGGGTTCCAAATAACACCCCTAACAAATGAAGACCCAAAGTAAAAGATGGCTTCCAGGTCTGACATTTTGCTTAACTAAAAAATAATCAATAGTTGGTTTAGGGGGTGCATTTGCGGAAACATAAAAGCATACAAAAGTATAAAAAAATTTCAGGGGAAATAAGTATAGGGTATTGGAAACAGTGTTGGGATTCTGCCAGTTCGCACCTATTTGGGAGAACCGGTTGTTAACTTTCTAAGCATTTCAGAGAACCGGTTGTTAGAAGAAATCTCCTTTTGTTTTTTCCCACTATACAGGGCTAATCCTGTAAGGAAGGCAGGAAGAAAACATTCTGGTGTTGTTTCTAGCCTAATCTTTATTGCCCTGCCAACAGAAACTGCCTCTCCCATTAATCCTTATTAAATTGTAATATCTAAGGCCAAGCGCCCATCAATGTGAGTGACATTGATTTGGCTACACCCACCCAGTCACATGAATACTGAGCCCCACCTGGTCATAAAGGCAGAGAACCAGTTGTTAAATTATTTGAATCCCACCAGGGGTGGGTTCATGATGGCACTACTACCAGTTTGGCGCACAAAAAGCTTTTGTACCTTAGAACAGTGTTTTTCAACCTTTTTTGTGCAAAGGCACACTTTTTTCATGAAAAAAATCACGAGGCACACCACCGCCATTAGAAAATGTTAAAAAAATTTAACTCTGTGCCTATATTGACTATATATAAAGTAATTCTCTTGAATAGGAATCAAATAAACACAAAGAAATTATTTTATAATTACTTTATTATGAAATAATAAAGTATTTTATAATTGTTCATATTTCTGTTTACTTACTCAGTGCGAAACCTGGGCCTTTTTGGCTGAACACAAAGCTGATATTGGAATTGGAATTTTTCCCACGGCACACCAGACAATATCTCACGGCACATTAGTGTGCCACGGCACAGTGGTTGAAAAACGCTGCCTTAGAAGGTCTGTGCATGCGCACAGCATTAGAAAAGGGGGGGAAATTACATTTTTCCAATGAAGATAGTTCTGTGCATGTGCAGAACAGAAAATCAAGATGGCGGCACTGAGCATAGAATCGGTTCACATGTGTGTCCGGTCAAGTTACTACCTACTCATCCAAACCGGTCCGAACCAGTAGGAACCCACCTCTGAATACCACCACTGATGGGAAGAGATAATAAGCATCTATATGATTTCATTCAGCAGCCATAGAAAATTCATTGGAGGGAAGGAATGATTTATCAAGTTAAAATGGAATGGATGTGGAAGGACTAAATGCTACATATACACTGCCCCAGTAGCACCTATTTGTATTTCCTTGAACGCAGGTATTCCTCAGCTTACAACTATTTGTTTAGTGTCCATTCAAAGTTACAACACTGAAAAAAATTACTTGCAACCAGACTTTGCACTTACAACCACTGCAACATCCGCAGAGTCATATGAGCAAATTTCAAGTGCTTGAGCTAGATGGTACCATGATTAGAGTGTAGTACCGCAGGCTACTTCTGCTGACTACTGGCTGCCTGCAATTTCAGCTCAAGGTTGACGCAGCCTTCCATCCTTCCAAGGTGGCTAAAATGAGGACCCAGATTGTTGGGGGCAATAGACTCAACACTGACTCTGTAAACCACTTAGAGAGGGCCGTAAGTCTATTCCTATTGCTTGGCAACCAGCATGTATTTTCAATGGTTGCAGTAACCCAGATTTACGTGGTTGCAATTTGTGATTTCCAACAAGCAATGGAGGAAAGTGAAATTGCTTAATGACCACATGATTCACTTAACAGCCATGGCAAAATTGTCATAAATCTGGGCATGACTCACTTAATAACTGCCTTGCTTAGCAATGATCATTCTGATCCCGATTGTGACCATAAGTCGAGGACGACCTGGGATAAAAAAATATTTCTTATTTGGCCCTGTTGATTATTAAGGGAAGCTTAGTTCTAGACTTATCCAAAGCCAACTTTAGGAGGATCCAGGCTGCAAATGGCTGCACAGTCCTGAAAGAACCACAGACAATGGTGTTTTGGTGCCTTCTAGTGGTCATCTCGATTATTTTGCTGCTTGGATCTGGTAGCCCCCAGGCATGCTGACATTATGAGTGAAAGCAGCACATGAGAAATGTGTTTCTTAGACAAACCATGCTGTGCACAGTTTTGACGGAACAAAACAGTGTGGGTTTATTCTTATGTTGCCCTCATGGATAAATTGTGTTCAACCTGCCTCCCCCTTTCTTTTCTTCATTGTTGATATAGAGTCTAAATTAAGGCCCAGCAGAAGAGAGAAAGTCCACCTTTCAATCCAATATTCTTGGCAGGAGAAGAAAGTGTTCAGTTGTTCTTTGCACAAACGGTCCCCATTAGTGCTCAAGATGTTCTTTTCCTTCTAATCCTCATTTGTCCCCCCTTATAGCCATTTGTTTAGAATTAAATTAACTGCAATTTGGGAGATGTGGATGAAAGGTAATGCATTGAGGAGATATCACATGTTTTCTGAATGGAGCCTGTCCTGTCTCTTTTCACAGCCATTCAGCGTGCCTGAAAGGGTGCAGTGTGTGAATTGTCCGAGTGTCACTCTGTGGTGAAGCCTGGTAGCCAGTATTGCCATGGAAACAGCAGGAAAAAGACAATTAACAAAATGGTTCTGATTCTTCAAATCCACCCCCACCCCCCTTTCCAATTTCTTGGAGGGGAA
Source organism: Rhabdophis nuchalis (assembly GCA_039707465.1). Taxonomy (NCBI): domain Eukaryota; kingdom Metazoa; phylum Chordata; class Lepidosauria; order Squamata; family Natricidae; genus Rhabdophis; species Rhabdophis nuchalis. The sequence goes on from CM077647.1 coordinate 21,226,924, forward strand.
CATGTTCATTAGTGATTTTTGTTTTGTTGTGTTTTTTCCCCCTGGAAGAAGAAACAAGAAGCTCAAGGGAAGGATTCTCCTCATTAAATTAGATCTTGCCATCATTGTGGAAGAGAAATTTGTGCTTGTCTAACAAAATATGGTTTTTTTAAAAAAACTGTTGTCTAGTGTTATTCCTTTCTTCCCTTCCAAGGCTGAAAAGAATTATCTCAAAATATTCTGAGGTGAATGACTGTTAATGAGCGGAGCTTGTGAGTTTAACCCTCACTCATTCATGGATCTTTTAATTAGCTTCTCACAAAATCTTCCCTATGACAGAAACACAATGTACTCTGGAGAGTGTGAACGAAAAAGGACTGTGTATAGAATTTCCTCCCCCCCCCACCCCACCACCACCATCCTTAGTTGGAAATCAAATTGGTATGAATAAAGGAGCATTGACTGCTGCTAATGTCAGATTTGTATGCCTAAAGGGTAGTCCGTCATCTTTTGCATCCAGAAATATAGTCATACCAGAATGTAGCATCTTATCAAGTCAAAAGGAAAATGGAAATCTAAAATTGCATGTTCCCACTGCTTTTTTTTTTTTAATAGTTGCTCATATATCACAAATGGAGAACCACATGACAGATAACTACCATTGTTTTACAAAGAGGCTATGACTTCAGACCTCTTCCATATTGGCAATAGAAACTATTGCAAGGAGTTGATCTAGCAACGCTGTAAATTCCAATCTCACTATATCTTTAAGAGTCCACCTGCCTAATTCATTTTAAGGACAGTGGAAGCTGAAATGCTTCCAAATTCTTCTGGATTCTGAAGGGATCTGATGATTATGAATGACAATCATATTGTTAATGGGCTGGCAGATTTGTAAATTAGTCCCTGATCCTAGACCTCGACAGTATTGTTCTTGTGATAAAAGACATCCTGGTATCCTAGGGATTAAAGGCAATTATATTGTCTTCTCGTGTGGCTTTACATCATTTTGAAAATGCAAAGACTTGCTAATATTTAATGTTCATTGAACTTTTTTTTTGTTCTTCCTTTCAAGCATTGGCACTCAGTCAGTCCACTATTATGCTCTTTGGTTCTTTAAATATTTTTAAAGGTAAAATGAAGGGTGAAATTTTTCAACTGTCATTGGCAATGTAATTTCAATATGCATCCTTTTTGATAATTAATCTGCTACTGACTGATGCAATAATTAGTGCAATAATTAGCGGGTCAGATATATATTTCTTTCAAAACATTACAGATATAATACCAATTGTTGTTTTGTTTGATTTTATTATGGAAGAGATGGTAAGGAATGTTGACCAAAAAAAAAGAATTTCACTGTCTTAATATAAAAAAAAAAGAAAATCATGTAATAGCTTGTTTTTGAAAGTTATTGCAAAGTTGTATTTATTTTCCATAAAAATCTCAATAGTATTACACATTAGTTGCAAAATGTATTAAATAAACATCCTGGAAGAGTAGATTTAGAAGATAACTATGATTATTAATGTATTTATTTAGATGATACTCAACCACATAACATATGGATGCTTTTTCTCTTAGTACTACATTAGTTAATGTTGAAAAATAATCATGGAAATAGGTTAGATATGATATCAATTCGAATATATTAAAGTATTCACAGCTAAAAATTACACACAAATGGCCCCTTTTTCACAAGAATGAAATGGACATTTTCTAGTGTAAAAAAGGGTTTTTAAGAAGCATAATTATTTCAAATACAAAAAAATTGAAATATGATTTTGATGTTTTTGATACTTTGTTATTTTTGGAGCAACAAAACCTTCAACAGATGAAGTAAATTCCATTCCGTTCGTCCTGGCATGTTAGAAACTAATCTCTGCTTCTGAAATTTGGAACTCATCTTTCAAATTCTTTATACTGCAATAGCACTCAGACTTATATACCACTTCATGGTGCTTTTACAGCCCTCTCTAAGTGGTTTATAGGGGCAGCATATTGCCCCCAACAATCTGGTCCTCATTTTACCTTCCATCGGGAGGATGGAAGGGTGAAACAAAATGTATAGGCACATTTATATAAAATCCAAATGCACGTTTAAAACTCACTTAAGAAGTCTGGAAAAAGAGAAATGATTTTTGGTTGATGATCCCCTGCTGCCATTTGTGGGCATCCTTCCTTTTAGCTGAAGGATAAGTATGTAGAGAACAAGAAAAGTTAGAGTATTTTGATGAAATTAGAGCAGCGTCGAAGTCCAATTCTCAGAATTCCCCAGCCAGCGTGAAACTCTGTTTCTTGCAGATTTTTATTTTGCTCCATACTTTCTTGGCAGAATGTGTAGCTTGCACGGCAAGATAAAAAATAATTGGAGAAAGAATAAATAAGTATTTGGATGAGGCAAACAAAACGCAAGAGTGGTAGTTGGTGAATTGTTTGTAACTATGCTGAATGCAAATCCTGGGACCTTTCTGTTTCACTGTTCCTCAGATTATCTGTGTGGCTCTTAAGAATTATATTGGCAAAACATCTAGATCACTGAACAATAAATGGATTGTTGGAAGGATGGATGGATGGATGGATGGATGGATGGATGGAGGTAGACAGTGTGAATTTGTGTGTGAGGATATGTGAAGAATTTATAGAAACAGTGTCAGAAATACTTAAACTACAAGGTTTTGCTCATTCAGATGTAGATGACTATTATTTATTGATTTGATTTACTGTATATCTTTCTATCCAGGTATTTAAATAAGCTTATGTGGACATTTTCTTTTACTTTATTCCAAATCAAGGATTTTGTAGGTAGATTGAGACTAGGAAAAGGTGATTGACCCAAGATTTTGCATTGAGGATTAATTGTTGAGGGTAGACTTTATTCTAGTTTTCTAGACTTTATTCTAGCCAACATTTTAATATCTAAACCATTATAAGGGCCATGGTGGTGCAGTGGTTAGAATGTAGTATTGCAGCTAATTCTGCATTCTACTGCCAGGAGTTCAATTCTCACCGGCTCAAAGTTGACTCAGCCTTCCATCTTTCTAAAGACCCAGATTGTTGGGGGCAATATGCTGATTCTGTAAACAGGTTAAAGAAGGCTGCAAAGCACTGTGAAGCGGTATATAATTCTAAGTGCTACGGCTATGCTACACTGACTGAATTATCTTAGGACCATGATGGCAAACCTATGGCATGTGTGGCACACGGAGCCATTTCTGAGGACATGTGAGCTGTTGCCCTGTCAGCTCCAGCGCACATGCCCATGCTGTCCAGCTGATTTCGGCCATTTTTTTTGCCTCCGGAGGGTAAGAAACAACCTAACATGCAAACTGGAAGTTTGGGGGTGGAGTTCCGGTTTGCGTGTTAGGGCGTTTTTTGTCCCCCAGAGGCTCCTAGAAAGTCTCTGGAGCCTTGGGATGGAGAAAAACGGATCTACCTGGCCCACTGGAAGTCAGAAATGGGCCATTTCCAGCCTTGGGGTGGGGGAGGCCATTTTCGCCCGCCCCAGGCTCCAAGACAGCCTTGCTTTTGGCACCCAAGGTGAAAAAGGTTCGCCATCACTGTCTTAGGATAAAAACCAAAGTGTGAATTCAGTAAAGCACTGCCAGAGGACCTGAGCAAAAAGTTTTAATAGTATACAGATAGTCCTGAATTTACATCCATGCATTTTCTGACCATTCAAAGTTACGACCAAGCTGAAAAACTCCATTGGTGTCCAGTCCTCGTATTTCTGTGTCCCATGGTTATACATGCCATTTGGCAACAGGAACATATTTACAATAACTGCAGTATCCTGGGGCCATGTGATTGACATTTACAATCTTCCTGGGGAGCTTCTGACAAACAAAAACACTGTGGGAATCCAGCTTTTTTATTATAGTTATGCATCTGTTAAGTTTTATTCAAACATGTATTTTCTGGGCTACATGTAGTAGTATCTCTGCTTTAATATATTGAATAGATTGTTCTTAGGTACTGTAGATACTGTAGCTTGCATTCATTATCTATCTATCTATCTATCTATCTATCTATCTATCTATCTATCTATCTATCTATCTATCTATCTATCTATCTATCACATGTGGGTTGCTGCTGGTTTGGCCCGGCAAATCAATAGTAGAGGGGGCGGGAGAAGTCTGCAGAAGTGTCATACGCAAGCGTGCATGCACAAGCAAACTGGTGTGTGTGTGTGTGTGTGTGTGTGTGTGTGTGTGTACTCTGGAACACCTCCAGCAATTTCAACCAAACCTTGTACACAGATGACTTACTCTCTGGAAACAAATACTGTGGCGATAAGACACCTCTAAAGCCCTTTGGATATTGTATTCTGTTAACATACAGCCTGTTGTGCCATAAAATGGCTTCTACTGAAGCACTCCCCACTCCTAGAAGAAAAAGAGGGACCAGGGGGGGCAGCGGCTCCGCCCATTGAGAAGAAGGCAGAAGAAGAAACTATTGCTAAGAGAATAAGATCTCAAAAATAATTATGTTTTGAAATTCACTATTACCAAGATGGATGTTAAAAAAATAATATGATTGAATGTATGAAACATAATATGATATGTTTATTTCTCACCACTATATATATTTTTTTTTAAAAATGTATTTGTATGAAGCCCCGGAGGTGAACACCGACCCCGACATGGAAGTCCTAAAATGTTATCATTATACCTTACCACTTCCCCTTTTCCTATAAAATTGTAAAAATCAATAAAATTGTTTGGACAAAAAAAAAAGGCTTCTACTGCACTGCCGTAAAATAGTTTCTACTGTACAGCGCAGTGGAGTTGCCATGGTAATGGTTTCACAGTACTCCACAGGGGGCTCCGTCTGGTAAAGGGGAAAATCCAACATTAGAAATTGCATTTGGTCTGGGCATTTCCCCCCCTATAAATACCCTGGCAACGCTGGGTTATCAACTAGTTTGGAATATTTTAAATATATATATATATTTTCTCCCTAATATGCTGGAACTCCATTTTCTGTATTTCAGGGAAATGTTTATATTGTTTTCTTCTACTTCATAATGTAACTGGAAGGAAAAGAATCTCTAGAATAGGCTTCAAAATACTTATTATGCTTCCAAATAATGCAAATATTTCCTGTTACATTACCAATCACTTGAGTCACCCAATTTGGTAACAGTGATTTTACAGAACTAATTGGTGGATACATCATCCCTGTCCACCAAACTGTTTCCTTCCTGGGGCATAACAGAGAAGAGATCACCTGGTGTCCTATTTTCCATCTCTATTCTGCTATTAGTATGTAACAGTGGTGGGTTTCAAATTTTTTAGAACCTACTCTGTAGGTGTGGCCTATTTTGTGGGCGGGGCTTGGCAGTCATGTGACAGGGTGGGAGTGGCCACCTTTTAAAATGTGGTGAAACTCATTTAACAACGCTCTTGCTTAGCAACCAAAATTTTGGACTCAATTGTGATGATAAATTCTTTCTTTCTTTCTTTCTTTCTTTCTTTCTTTCTTTCTTTCTTTCTTTCTTTCTTTCTTTCTTTCTTTCTTTCTTTTTTTCTCTTTCTTTCTTTCTTTCTTTCTTTCTTTCTTTCTTTCTTTCTTTCTTTCTTTCTTTCCTTCCCGTTGGGTCACTGGCAGCGGCGGGCCAGATTTACTTCCAGGTATGCCGGTGCAACCCCCTCTCACCGGTTCTCTAAATTTCACCAACCGGCTCTCGCGAGTAGGTGCGAGCCTGCAGAAACCCACCACTGGTATGTAAGTTAATTGTTTACAGCTGTATTCCATTGGATTGTCCATAATAATTAGTAAAATAATTAGTAATTATTATTAAGTCATCTGTCCTTTCTATCTCTTGCTTGTTGTTCATCTCTCTCTTTCTCTGCCTCCCTGGTTTCATGTCATTTTTTTCCCAGTTAACAATTTTGGGAATTTGTTGATATTCAATAGCCAAGTAATGAGGTTGTTTATTATTTGATTAGTCTTACAAATATAACACAGCATAGCATAGCATAGCATAGCATAGCATAGCACAACACAACACAACACAACATAATAATACAAAAAATAAAAATAAAAAACATAATATAATATAAAATGAAATAATAAAATAATAAAATAATAAACATAACATAACATGCAACGCAATGCAACACAACACAACATAAAAATACAGGATCTAATTCCAAGGGGAAAAGGGATAATGGAAAATGCAGTAATAAAATGCATAGGTATAAATACAAAGAATCAGCATTCAGATAAACATACCATCCTTACATGACACCCCCACCTGTTCAATATAAGGGTGCTTAGCTAAACTTCCTTGACTATAAACTTAGCAGTTCTGTTCACAATGTATACATTGGAGCCCAAAAGGAAATAGAGCAATCAGCAATTCAAGTTCCATTGGGCAGCTTCTTCAAGTAGGGATGTTAAATATCTAAGCCTAAAAGGGCCATAGAGTTGACAGTTAAACAAAGCATGAGTAATATCTTCAATGACTGGAACATTGCATATACACATCCTCTTCACAGTATGGCATATGATATAAGTGCCCATATTTGGCCATGGAATCCAACATCTTGCTCTAGAATCAGCCCTTTTTAAGAATTCCATCAAACTCATTGACAAGTATTTTCAAATTGGAAAATGCTTTTGTTCTTAGCCAGTTTAAATATCTATTATTATTATTTTTGCCAATAACTCCAGGTCTGTTTGGCCACTGATATCTAGGACTCTCTGTTTAAAAATATCTCTTGCCTGGGAGTCTGATGAAAGTAAATACTGGTTGAAAAACTCATGCTGTGAAATAACTTTGATAAATCAGATTACCCAGGAGGTGGGCTGAGCCACACTTATCTGTTCCAGTAAACATATTTTGGATAGCCTATCAGGGTCTATTGAATGGAGCCTCTACCAATATGTCAAAACTCTAATTATTGATCGGCTATGTGGAATCTATACCTATTTTTGCTCTGGCTGCTGGAGCTGAAGTGTTCTTATGCTTTTTAATAAACAGGTCTGAACTTGTTCAAATGAAGTAGGTTTTCTAATTCATCACAATTCCATACCATAATTCAATAAGGGAACTATTTTGTACCTGTGAAGTTATAAGTAAATAATAGTTCTCTAGGCCACTTGCCTTGGTCCATGTCAAGCTTCTTTTAAAGTGATTTCCCATTGTCCTGTATTGGCAAAAGCTACTTCTAAATCAGTCAAAAAAATTCACTTATTTGATAGGCTCCCCATTTAACTTCCAGTTATATTTCACACTTTCCCCCCTAAACATCATCACTCACTTTATATTTTATTTCATTGATATTTAAAAGAGGAGGAAGAGGAGGAGGAAGAAGAGGAAGATGAGAAGAAGGAGAGGGAGAATGAAAAAGAGAAGGTGAAGGAGAAGAGATGTTTAAATAATTGAGAACACTCAAAAAAGAGAATATTTGTAGCTCAAGATTGAAATGAGATGCCCTTGGTGCTCTCTCACCTTGATTGCTTCTTGCAAATGTTTCATTACCCCAAACTAGGTAACATCATCAATTAATCCAGAAAACAACCAAGTTCAGAGAGCATCAAGGAACCTTCAACTGAGAACACTGTAGATATTTAGCTTTTGCAAAGTCTTTTTAGGTCTATTTGAATACACACTATTAGAACTATATCATCTACATATAAAAGGTTGCAAATCCTGTAATATCATTGCTGCAAAGATTGGAAAGCACTGGGGCTAGAATACAACTCTGCCTAACACTTTTATGGTCAGGGGGACTCTTAACTACAATTCAGATTTTACAGCCATACAGATTTTCAAGTTGGTGTTGATGTTTAGTAAATCATACAATCATAGGACTGGAAAGGATCTTGGAAAACACGATATATCTTTGTGCTCACCAAACTGTAAATTTTAAGTCAATTCTCATCTACAGAGTATGATTTTGTGTATCCTTGAAGCTTATGTCTTTTATATCTAGATGTCAATTTCCACTTAAGGTAAAGGTAAAGGTTTCTAGGGGGCGGTGTTCATTTCCATTTCAAAGCCGAAGAGTCAGCATTGTCTGAAGATGTCTCCGTGGTCATGTGGCAAGCATGACTAAATGCCAAAGGTGCACGGAATGCTGCTACCTACCTTCCCACCAGTGGTGGGTTTCTGCAGGCTTGCACCTACTCGCGAGAGCCGGTTGGTGAAATTTAGAGAACCGGTGAGAGGGGATTCCACCGGTGTACCTGGAAGTAAATCTGGCCCGCCGCTGCCAGTGACCCAACAGGAAGGAAAGGAAAGGAAAGGAAAGGAAAGGAAGGGAAAGGAAAGGAAAGAAGGAAGAAAGAAAGAAAGAAAGAAAGAAAGAAAGAAAGAAAGAAAGAAAGAAAGAAAGAAAGAAAGAAAGAAAGAAAGAAAGAAAGAAAGAATTTATCATCACAATTGAGTCCAAAATTTTGGCTGCTAAGCAAGAGCGTTGTTAAATGAGTTTCACCACATTTTAAAAGGTGGCCACTCCCACCCTGTCACATGACTGCCAAGCCACACCCACAAAATAGGCCACACCTACAGAGTAGGTTCTAAAAAAAATTGAAACCCACCACTGCTTCCCACCAAGGGTGATTCCTATTTTTTCTACTTGCATTTTTTACATGCTTTAGAACTGCTAGCTGGGACAAGTAACGAGAGTTCACTCCATTATGCAGTGCTAGGAATTCGAACTGCTGAACTGCCAACCTTTCTGATCAATAAGCACAGCGTCTTAGCAACTGAACCACTGTATCCCATTTCCACTTACACTTTCCCAACTTACTAAACATTCCAAATAATTTATCTTGGGTACTCATGTGACTCCCAACATAAATAGGTTGGCTGCCTCATTCAATTCTTGTCTTTAAAATTACTTAAAAGTCTCTCTTGCAATCCAATCAAGCCCTTCATTAAATTTACATATTTCCCAGCACGTTAGAACCCATTTAGCAGGATCCTGTGTAGGATGTCAACACTTTTCAATCAGAAGCTAATTAAACAGCAGTCCGGAATACTTTTACAGGGGGAGCATAAGTGGTATCCTTGAAAAACATCAGCGCTAGAGGGCAGAGGGAATTTGACTGGATCTTACTGGCAAGCTTACTGGGTGATTTACTCCTAAACTATTTAGAAAGGATGCCGTTCAAAGGATCTTGATTGTCACTTGCAAACTTGTGAAATATACAAGTATTTTTTTAAGTCCCCTTTCCTTCTCCCACTCCGCCCCCCCCCCCTTCAGTTTTCTGAGATTTACATGAAAACAGAGCAAATAATGAGTCCATCAACAAGTCTTTTCTTACTGGTGTTGTAATTTTCTCTGTGAGATTCTTTTTCTTGTTTAATTATCAGCTCTTTAAGAGACTCATCTTTCATCTGACTTGATTACTTCCTCCATTTTCCAGATAATGAGTAGCTTAATCCGGTGTGCTGTAAGACATATCTGTTTAATTCCCCCCCCCCCTCCCTCTCTCCCAAAAAGTTGTTTCGGTGTCCATCTTGTGAAAGTACACAAAGAACCTGATTCCAGAGGCACACACTCTTGTGTGCTGATTTACTTTTAAGAGAGTGAAACAGCACACAGGATGCTGTCCTAAATACCAGTATTTCTAAAAAAAGTGTTTAATTAATTTTTGTTGGTGTGTGACTGGGTGATTATTCTAGATGCGCTAAGTTAATCTTGGAAGGGAGAAAAACATCTATAATTCAATACCTTAGTTTGGTTTGGCTTTGTACCTATGAATGGTTGAAGAAGATGGCTTGGCAACGATTCCTTATGGGCTTTGGATCTCAGCATGGATGGAGGTTTTGTTGCTCATATTTATGCAGTTGGCTCTAACAACCTGGATTCTATGTGCTGTTCCTGTATAACAGCCAGCCACTTGGCTGAGCTCATATGCTGTGGCTCCATCTGGAAGCTTATCCACTTTGACTTTAAAAAATACCCTATGCATACCCAACTTCTAATTTCTGAATTGGCTTTGTTTCCATAATCATATTTAGATGGACTCCACATTAATTTTCTCTGCTGTCTCATGGAATTGGGAAACCACTGGCCACATGTTGGAAGGGTTTTCCATTGTCCAATCAGCAATCCATCAGGATAAATATTGATTGCATGGATGAGCTTGGGGAGTACATTATAAAACAATTTTTTCTCTGACTCCTTAAATAATATGAAGAATCAACCACAAGTGGTGTGCAACATTTTACAACAGAGCCAGACGTAATGGAGAAGGAACAAGGAGATCCAGGATCTACTCTTCCCTTGGGTACTACACAAGTTAGCCAACTGTTTTTGGACCAATCAACCTCCCTCAGCTTTAGTCTATGTAGTCAAATTTATGTATCTTCCACCAGGATTATATTTTAAGCTTCTATGGTTAATCTATGGTCCATAGCCTTCAATGAGGCTTTCAATCCTGCAGTGGATTGATTTATCCTGATGATTTCGTGTACAAATTGTGCTTCCAAGTGTGAAATACAGCAACCGCTAAAAAAAAAGCTTCCTAAAAAAAGGCATGAGTCATGAGTAAGCATTTGATATAGTCACAGTGGAATGAATCATGAAATAGTTAATCAGAATAAGATGTTTGAATACTACGAATTATTGCGCAGTGGACCTCACGCACATTATGGACTTTTGAGTAAAACTAGTTTTAAAAATGAAAAGATGGATGTGGCCAAATATATCTGGATGTAGACAGTTAGGAAGAATACTAGAGGAAAAGTGGTTTGTTGAAGGAATGTTGGTAATATGCTGGGCAAAGTCTCGGGGATTTTCAATATTAATGAAGTATTAGCATATGTAATATTTTATCCACCAATCTCTATGATGAGAATTTAATTTAGGAATAGTTAAAGGATATAAATAAAGAACATAATGGAAGCAGTGACCTTAGATAATAATAATAATCTTTATTGTCATTGTAATAATATAACCATTTCATTTGAGTAGAAGCTATTGCTTAGCTTCTGGTTTTGACTTACTATCATGCTGAATATTTTGTGGAGCTATAATCTGCTCCCTAACTGGAAGTAATAATTGAACCACGAGCAAAGTTAGACCATATTGTCACTCAGAAATAGGGAAGTCATTAACATTTATCTGACTCACCACTGCTTATTGCTCTAATGTAATTTTTATAAATTTCAATTTGGTAAAAGTCGCATACTCTATGGAATTGAAATACAACAGTAACAACAAAGAGCAATATTTATATGATGCTGCACATAACATGTGGCTGCTATGAGATGCCACAGGCTTCCCAAAACAAAGTGGGAGATTAAACCACAGCCTTAGGCAGAAATGGAGAAGATCTGGTCTATGCCTATTCCTGCTTGACAGGATAAGTCATCCATCCTCAAGCAAAACTCTCTCCAATTTTCATTTCCCCCTCTCCCCACCCTTACCATTGCCAACTCCCTCTTGTGCTTTCCTCATCCTTACTGCTCAAGGGCTAATAGTAGAATTTAGGTTGGTCCTTTCTCCTTGAGAGGAAAAAAATAAGATACTGTATATTCTTTTTCTTCTTGTGCCATATCCATCTTCAGACATTGGTGATCATGTTGGCGATCCTATTTTTGTCAAGAGCCACACAAAAAAGTGCTGTTGAGTTTTGTCCAAATCAGTCCTTAGATTTCGAAGCCATGATGTTCTCTTTCTACCTGGACCTTATTTACCTTCAATCTTTCCTTGGAGGATTAAAGCATGCTCTATTTTTCTGGGTGTCACATCACATGTCCAAAATATTCTAACTTTTGTTTTTTTAATGGTTTTGATGATTTCCCTTGGCTTTCCCAGGTAGCTTATCACCTCCTCATTTCTGATTTTGTCAAATCAACTTATATGTAACAGCCACCTGTAAATCCTCATTTCAAATTTCTAGTCTGTTCAAGTCGCTTTCTGTCCTTTCCACTCCATAGATGCAGGATAGAAAAGATGTAGCACCTGACAAGCCTGATTTTCAATCTTAGGCTTATGTCATGACTGTAGAAAATCTTTTTCATTTTGAAGAATGCTGTTTGAGCTTTCTCTATCCTTGCTTTTACTTCAGTGGTCATGCTCCAGCTTTGATGTAAATTAGAACCGAGAAACGTGATCCTTTCTTGTGAGTATTCCTCTCAAAGTTATCAGTGCTCAATTAATGAGTTGTTTGCTGTGCTATATATAAGAAGCCCCAAATTTCACTTTCTGTGTAGGACAATCTTTCATGGAGAAATCCTTGCAAACTTTCCATGAGGTTCAGTGCCAAGAAGCACCCAGGTGCACCATTCTGAGAAGAAACAACAAACCTTGAGCAGCCTTGTCCTGAAAAAGTCAGGTGACCTAATGGACAAAAGGGCATAATAAGAATCCATGAAATTTCTCTTTATGAAATGACATTCTTGCAGTAGCTTCTTACCCAGAGTATAATTTCCAGTCAATGAGAGACACAAAGCTTTTTAACTGCACATTCTTCTACAGTATGAGACTTATACTATTAGGTGTGAAGGAGGATATCAAGGAGGACAGGTGGGAGCTGCTAGCAGATGTCAAGCCAGATTAATGTGAAAGAAGCAGAGTGATAAAGGGGAAACCAGACACCTCCCATCACAAAGGAAGAAAGCAGGCAACACAAAACAGATGTTGCTTCATTGTTCTTCTGGGAAATGTTTGTTTATTTGTTTGTGTTACATCAAGTGACTTCGGCAGCTTCAGCTGTTGTTACAATGGGTTTCTTTTAATTGGGAAAATAATTACATAAGATTCAGGATCAGGATTCATGCCGCAGTTAGCATATGATTGGTATCTCTTATGTTTCATGATATTGGATTCTGACTTAATGATGATGTTTTACAACCGTTATTGCTAGTTTGCATCTGTTATTTTATAGGTTAATTGTGTTGAAGCACTCTAGATGCTGCTTCAACATATTTTCCATCATCATAATCGAATAGAATTCTTTAGAATAGAATTCATTATTGGCCAAGTGTGATTGGATACACAAGGAATTTGTCTTTGGTACATATGCTTTTAGTGTACATAAAAGGAAAAAAAACCCTACATTAATCAAGAAACAAGATACAACAGTGATAGTCATAGGTTACTAATAAGCAATCAAATAAAATAATACTAATTGTAGAGATACATGCAAAAAGGTTATAGTCATAAGTGGGAGGAGATAGGTAATAGGAAGGATGATGATGATGATGATATCTAGGACACTGGCAGCATCCTGTATCAACCATTAATCTCAGACAATGGTATTTGTGATACATTTTTGAATGTTCAATTGACTGAGTTTTGTGTTTAATGAATAAAGTATAATAATAATAATCATCCTCCTCCTCCTCCTCCTCATCATCATCCTGGTTAATACCTAGGATGCTGGCAGCAATCTGTATCAACCATTAGTACCAGTCAATGAAATTTGTGGCACATCTTCAAATGTTGACTTGACTGATTTTCATGATTAATGAATAAAAGAAATAATAATAATAACAATAATAATAACCCCTCCAAGGAGCTTCACCTTGTCGTGGTGGAGGGGCTTGCACGCTCTAGTGATCCTAAGGGCTATGCTGAACAGGTGCAACCATATCAGACAGGTCTTAGGTGAAGGGCCAGACAAAATTTGCTCCACAGCCCATTCAAACATGGTGAATACAAAAAAAAATAAATATGAAATTTATGCCAGCTGAACCGTCGTCCAGATTAACAAGGGTTCCATTGGATGCTATGGCTCCTGGGCATTCTGCACAAAATGAGCTACAGGGCTCAGCTCCCTCTGCTAGGCAACCAGGGCATGAAGCTGACAAGCTACTGGAAGAAAAAGCAAAAAAGCGAAAAATCTGGACTAGGGAAGAAAACATCTCTATTATAGAAGCTTACTATCAATCTGAGCCACCAAAACGTGGATTTCAAAAATGAATGTATCAGATTTGGAAGATAAACCACACAGACAGTGATATCAGTGAACAATGGCTAATGGACCAATGATGTATAATTCTAAGCCACAAATTTTTTACTAATGCAGAATTAATAGGAATCGAACAGAAAGCAACTAATGGTCTGAGTATACCAACAAAGAAGAGTAACATCAAGAATGATTTGCAGACTCAAAAACAAACTGACGAAGAAAGGGAGGAAGAGGCTGCTGAAGTGGATGAAGATAAAGAACAAGGAAGCACTGAAGAACAAACACCAACAGATAGTGTTCAATTAGCTGAGAAAATAAAGCATCAAATGGAAGATGCTGAAAGAACACCTTTGCCAAAGCTGAACCAAGTGAACCGGAAAGAATTGAGAAAGATACTAAAAAAGGTCAATGAGGCTTTGCAAACCATTCAAACCACTACATTAGCTGAAACAAACCAGCTGATGTATGCAGCAGCCTTCATAACCACCAAAGAATTGGGTTTGAAAATACAAAAGAACCAAAGAGGCAAGAAGAGGAAGCCTAAGTGGAAAATTCGGTTGGAATTCAAGATCAAAAAATTTCGTGGAAACCTGAGCAACTTGAAGAACCTAAGGCAAGGTCAGCTAAAGAACAAGCAGGTCAAAAGCAGCCTGGAAGCAAGATACAATTTAGAGAATAAGGAGATTGCGGTAGTAATTGAAGAGCTGAAACAGAGGGTTGTTGCCATTGCTGAAAAGATTGCAAAGCTATGCATAGCCAATACTTGAAAAGTATTGAAGACAAAGCTGACCAAAAACTAACTTGGAACTGGTTAAGATCGGGAGTACTGAAAAAAGAAAAAGAAGGCTTTATTTTGGCAGCTCAAGAACAAGCCTTAGCCACAAACTGCATGAAGGCAAAAATTCAACATGTTACCACCAACAGCAAATGTCTCCTCTGTAATGAGAAAGATGAGACAGTTGACCACCTGATCAGTGGGTGCAGCAAAATTTCACAAACTGATTACCCTTCGGGGAGATAGGGCGGTAGATAAATTTGATAAAAAATAAATTAATTAATTAATACCTACAATGCCATGACCGCATTACTAAGATCATTCACTGGAAATTGTGCCAGAAGTTTGGATTTGAGTACAGCAAAAATCACTGGGAACATCAGGTTGAGAAAGTTTTAGAGAATGAGAAAGTCAAGATCTTGTGGGACTTCAGAATTCAGACTGACAGGCACTTGGCCTACAGCATACCTGACATAACAGTAGTCGAAAAGAAAAAAGTATGGTTCATTGACATTGCAATACCTGGTGATGCACGAATTGAAAATAAGCAGCAAGAAAAAGTCACAATGTATGGGGACTTGCAAATTGAAGTTGAGCTACTATGGAAAAAGAAATCAAGTGTTGTCCGAAAGGGCTACCTCGCTATTTAGAAGGGGAAACAATATAAGATGAGCGCCTTCGATTAACAATTGCTATTAGAAAGAACAGGAAGTTCCTGTTCGTATTGTATAGTGTAAATGTAGTGTATGTCTAAGTTTTGTGTGAGTGTATTTTATATGTATTTTATATGATTGTAAATAAAATTTATTTAAAAAAAAGAAATTCTAAATTTACCAGACTTGAACATTCTGACTTTACAAAAAACAACCCTACTTGGAACAGCTTATATCCTCCGACATTACCTTGACAGTTCCTAGGTCCTTGGTTAGGACTCGAGCTGTTCGGCTACCAACCAGCCCCAAAGGCTGTGAATCTCACCAAAGATTAACCACAGAATAATAATAATAATAGCCTTGAATTGAATAATAAATAATAATAGCCCTGAACTCTCAAATGATCAACTTGTAAATATCATACAACCTGTATCACCTGACCTATAGTTTCTAATAATTTCTAAGGTTTCAATTATAGAATTGGTTTAACCCCAAAAGGGCAAAATAGTTATATGGTTATATGGGAAGTTGCCGTTTACAATGCAATAGCAGAGTTGGAAGGGACATTGGAGATCTTCTAGTCCAACCCCCTGCCTAGGCAGGAAGCCCTATACCAGTGATGGCTAACCTTTTTTGGCCTGCGTGCCAAAAGTGGGGGGAGCGCAGGGGGGTCGTGCATGGGCGTGCCACACCCATAATGCTATGTGCGCGACCCCCTGCTTTTGGCATGCTTTTTCCACCTTCCCCAGGCTCCAGAGGCTTTCTAGGAGCCTGGAGAGGGTGAAAACAGTCTCCCCACCACCTCCAGAGGCTTCAGGAGCTTCCCTGAAGCCTCCAGAGAGCGACAAACGGCCTCAAAAGAAGGCCTAAATCAGCTGGCAGGTGCACACATGCGTGCTGGAGCTGACAGGGCAATGCCTCGCGTGCCCTAAGAAATGCTTCGGCGTGTCACCTGTGGCACCCGTGCCATAGGTTCACCATCACGGCCCTATACCATTTCAGACAAATGGCTATCCAGCATCTTCTTAAAGACTTCCAGTGTTGGGCATTCACAACTTCTGGAGGCAAGTTGTTCCACTGATTAATTGTTCTAACTGTCAGGAAATTTCCCCTCAGTTCTAAGTTGCTTCTCTCCTTGATTAGTTTCCACCCATTGCTTCTTGTTCTACCCTCAGGTGCCTTGGAGAATAGCTTGACTCCCTCTTCTTTGTGGCAACCCTTGAGATACTGGAACACTGCTATCATGTCTCCACTAGTTCTTTTTTTCATCAAACTAGAACAATTCCAGCAATTGTTTTTTATATATTTTAATCTGCAGTTCCCTAATCATCTTTGTTGCTCTTCTCTGCACTCTTTCTAGAGTGTCAGCATCTTTTCTACATTGTGGTGACCAAAACCGAATGCAGTATAGTCTAGTGGTAAAGGTATAAAGAAAACCCATTGTCTTAATGTGCATTTTAGTCCCACCTTAGGCATGGAAGCCAGCTGGAGGACTTTAGGACAGCCACTCTTAGTCTAACTCATTTCTCATGTTTCTTATTGTGAGGAAAATACTTAGATTGAGGAAGGAGTATTAGGTATGTTTGCCACCTCGAGTTAGTTATAAAAATTGTAAAGAATGAATGAATGAATGAATGAATGAATGAATGAATGAATGAATGAATGAGCGAGCCTAATTTCCTTCTGGCTTTGCACAAACTATTTTACATTTTTATTTATATAGATGGACAAGTTCAAATCATCAGGCCCAAATTGATTACATCCTAGGGTTCTGAAAAAGCTGACAGATGTGATATCAGAACCACTGAATAAAATATTTTAAAAGTCCTGGAACAGCCAGAGAACTGCCAGAGGATTGGAAAAGAACTGATATGTCAAAAAAGGGGGGAAATGGATCCAGGAAACTACACAATTAGCCTCACATCAATATCTTGGAATCAAGCAATAGACTTGTGAGAATCTAGAAATAAGCAAGTGATTACTAGAAGCCAATATGGATTTGTTAAAAGCAAATCATGGCAAACAAATCTTGGTGCCTTGTTTGGCAAAGTGACCTAATTAGTGGATCAGGAAAAATGCTATATACATAATTTACTCAGACAGCAGTAAGGCATTTGATAAAGTAGATCACATGATAAACTATTTCTCGGTAAGGTAGAAAAATGTGGATTTGCAACTGCCTGTCTAACCACGCTCAATGTGTAGTCTCAATGGAACTATAATTACAGCATGGAGAGAATCATGCACTTCAAGGGGTATTTCAAGGCTCTGTCTTAGGCCCAGTACTCTTAAACATCTTCATAATCAATAATCAATCAATCAATCAATCAATAATTTAATTTATAGACCGCTCCTCTCCCCGTAGGGACTCGGAGCGGTGCACAGGGAAAACTAAAACCACAATACAATAAATATACAAATATAATTAAGAACAAATTAAATCTGGGCCTGTGCTAAAATCCCCTTAACATGCTAAAATACCCAATTAAAACAGCTAGACCCTATAGAGAGAGGCTACCCAAGGCCGGCCAATGATTTAGCTGAGGAGAGGGAAGGGGAACTCATCAAATTTGCAGTCAACCTCAAGCTAGAAGGAATAACCAACACTTTAGAAGATAGGCTTGAAATCCAGAAGGATTTTAAAAGACTTTATTGTTTCTCTCCAATAAACTGCATTTCAATGGGAGAAAAGTATTACACTTAGGTATGAAAAATAGAATGTACAGGTATGGAATAATACAATACAATAGCAGAGTTGGAAGGGACCTTGTAGGTCTTCTAGTCCAACCCCCTGCGTGGGCAGGAAGTTGTAGTGCCTGGCTCAAAAACAATTGTGAAATGTTTCTAGGTTTCCTAGTGGGCCACTTAAGTATGAGCTAGCAATGTGCTGTGGTTGCCACAAAACAAAACAAAAACAATGAAGGCATAGGACACATCACTAGAGAGATAGCATCAATATCACAGGATCTACACTGCATTAGTGAGACACACTTCAAATATTGCATCCACTTCCAGTCACAATGATACAAAATTATATAGAGGTCCTAGAAAGAGTGCTGAGAAGAGCAACAAAGATGATAAGGGGTCTTGAGGTCTAATTAATTATGAATGGTTAAGGAAACTGGGCATGTCTAGTCTAACAAAGAGAAGAATTAGGAATGACATGATAGCTATCTTCCAGCACTTGAGGGGCTGTCACGGGGGAAGAGGAGATAATGCTGTTCTTAATAACATACGAATGACTCAAATTATATAGTTCATGTCATAATGTGCACATTTAATATGTATCATTTGCATGCACAAAAATATTTGAATTGTCAAACTGATTTCATATGACAGCTCAGAATATTCCAACTACTTGAAATTGATTCAGTTCAGATTGTAATGATTTGCTTTCACATAAAATATCCAAATCAAGGCCTTATTTCTCCATCTTCCCACCTCTTATTGACCAGTTAGTAGAAGACTCCAGTTGTGGATGGGCAAACTAGCCATGGAAATATGGTTTTGGGACAAAAAGTGTCACAGCTATCTGCTTTTATATATGTATGGTGATAAAGTTTTGGTCTAACTTTCAGTATTCAAGAAGACATTCAATTTTGTGACTAGGCAGAAGTATATTCATGAGAACGCAGCCTATTGTCATCCTGCATTAAGTTTGAACTACATGGCATCAAAAGTTTTAAATACCTTCTGTAGCTTGGAATTCAATCATAGGTTGATAATAATCCTATTATTGGGTATATCATTGGTCCCTAATAAGATCGACTTGGACAACCAATTTTCTGCTTAATCATAGTGCTGAGTGATAGAAGTCAACAGTATTAAGGAAAACTTGACACTGATACCTCTTTCAAAATTCTCACTGCCTTCCACAGAAGTGACAGATAATATCTTCTGGATTATTCTACACTATCAACATCTGTGCTCTCAATTGCTGTTTTTGAAGATACCATAAAATTAACACTAATCACACCAATAACCATGAAATGCAGAGACAGAGACAAATCCAAAGTTGAGTGAAATATTTAATGTAAGCTTATAGTAGATTTTACAGATGTAAATCCCAGATGTGAGTTTGCAATTCCTACTAAGTAAAAAGAAGTCACCTGCTTTACATTTCTAATTCAGAATCCTTTATACATGCCTGCCTCTTCTGCATTCAAATTTGCTTCTCTTAAAACTAATTTTGAAAAAATCATGACAAAAATGCTTCGTAAGCTTTAAACACTGTACATCCAATTGAACAATTTAATGTATCTGGTAGCATTTGGGTAACCTAAGGATCTTGTGTTCTCTGGCAAAAGTCAAGTGCTCAGTTATAACAGCCACATGATCTTGGTATCTTCGCCATATTACTGTTTAGAAGTTTGGAGCACTGCTGTATCTCACTTATAAAACAGACTGTAGCAAGCCAGTTTGAGTTATCTCTCCTTTGAAAAGGAGCATGGCAGAAATAATGAGCAGAAAATTACCTTTATGTGACCCTCAGCATGAGGTGCCTAAGCTACCAAAGGATGATTCCTCACACTAGGAATACTTTCAACATTATTTATGGCATTGTAGGATCAAAAGTCTCCGGCGCCATCAACCAACTTATTCTATTGAAAAGTGCAAAGTGAGCGGAGGGATTTGAAATTCAGTTTGATTATTGCAAACTTCTCCAACTTGGATTGTCTCCAGATGTACACAAATTCACCTTCTCCATTGCTAGGAATTCTGGGAGTTGAGTTCCAAACATCTGGAAAACAATCAGATTTCCAAAAAGATCAGTTTTAGCTTCCTAAATTCTTGTAAAGGTATATGAGAGCATTAGTGTTGGGTGGCCAATTTTTTTTTTTTTACTACCGGTTCGAGTGCTCTCCTGCATGTGCAGAAGTGTCTGAGTGGATGGGGAGAGCCTCCCACCACCGCTACTACCAGTTCTCCCAATCCAGGCTGAGTCAGCAGCAGCCCACCTCTGGAGAGTATCACACACATATCTAACTGATAAAATACCTATGTATATATGGGATGCAATGGGTCAGTGGTTTGCTGAGTCTGAGACAAAATGGTGAGCTTCCATTACTTCCCTCAGCTCTTGCCCACCTAGATGCTTGAATGCATGAAAAGAATTGCAAGTATATAAATAAATATCTTTTCAATGATAAGGTAACAATGTTCTCTGTCCTTTGGTATACAGCCATGCTATCTGACCACGGAAATTGTCTTCAGACAATGCTGGCTCCATCAGCCAAGAATTGGAAAAGAGGTGAAGACTATGCTTTAGAGTTGGACACAGCCGACAGGGAAATCTTTACCTTTTTTGCCTTTATATATGTAATTTGTAAAGTGTATATGTAAATATATGTAAATAACAAGCAGTGCCCCATTGGGTCATAGTTTCAGAGATATTTTCTTGCCTGAACAGAAAATCAGAAGGATCATAAATAAGCAAAACAACAGTGAGGTGGGTTGAAGTAACTTCCAGCTTCCCATTGAATTTTCTTGCAGAAAACCTGCAGCAAGCATCAGATATCTCATCCCTCCCTCCTTCTCTTCTTCTCTTCCTCCCTTGTTTCCTTCCTGGGAATCAAATAAATAAATCCTTCTTGCAGTTTTTCAGTAGCTCAACTTTCAGTATATATTGGTGTTTTTTTTTTACAAACATCTCACCATGTGTTTATTTAAGAATCAGCATAGTATAGTAGTCAGACTGGACCAAGAAAAACCAGGTGCAAGTCCATCCTTGGGCAGGAAGCTCTAACGAATAACTGCTTCGCAGCCCTTAACATTTTCTCAGCCTTGGCCATCACACAGGGGAAAGGAGAAGAGAAAGTTATTAATGTTGCCATAAACCTATGGAGAAGAAAAGGTACAAAGCCAACAGAATAGCAGATACTTGTTAAGAACTCAATCATTTTATGCAAAGGTTCCAGACATCAAACAAGAGCCTTTCCAACCTAGAAATTCCTGGGTGGGGGGGCATAATCAGGTGGAACAATGGCTAATGACCTCTTTCTATCGGTCCACCATAGAAAGTGTCCTCACATATTGCATTACAGTATGGTATGCTGGTTTAACAGCTGGAAGGCACTACAGAGGATGATCAATTCGGCACAAGAAACCATTGGTTGCCCTCTGACACCACTGGATGACATCGCCAGATCTCGCTGCTTTAGCAGAGTAAGGAAAATACTCAGAGATGTTCACACCCTGGTTGGTGTCTCTTTGCCCTTCTATCATCGGGCAGAAGACATCAAAGTATAGCTAGCCAAACAAATAGGTTTAAAGATAGTTTCTATCCTTAGACTGTCAGACTTTTAAATACAACCACCACAATCACTCCATGCACACACTAGTTTTCTTTCTTTTTTCATTTTTGCTATAATTTTGCACGAGTGAGGTTAAAACCAATTTTGTTGTATTTAAGTACAATGGCAATAAAGATTATACATATACTTATAATGGGGTGGGGTGGGATGGGATGGGAGGGGTGGGATGGGGTGGAGTGGGGTGGAGGGGAACGGAACAGAACAGAACAGAACAGAACAGAACAGAACAGAATAGAATGTAGGGTCCTTGGAGGTCTAATCCAAACCTATGTTCAAGACAGAGACCCAATACCATTTCAGACAAATGACTGTCCAATCACTTCTTAAAAACCTCCAGTTTTGGAGTATCCATGACTTCTGAAGGCAACAAATTCCATTGATCAATTGTTCTCACTGTCAAGAAATTTATCCTTGGTTCTATGTTCTATTTGTTAGGTTCTATCTTGGTTCTATGTGATAGGTTTCCATTCATTGTTTCTTGTCCTGCTTTGGAGAATAGAATCACCCTTTCTACTTGGTGGCAGCCCCTCAAATATTGGAACTCTGCTTTCAGATAATCCCTAGTCCTTCTTTTCATTAGTCTAGATGAACCCAGTTCCTGCAATCATTGTTCATATGTTTTAGCCTACGTCCCCCAATTATCTGATTACATCTGATTTAAATAAAATCTGAGCCATTAGTTAGGAAGTTAACATTCTAACATTGAAATTCCACCATTCCTCCGCTGTAATTGAACTTACTCAAAAACAGATATCTAAACATAAACACGGGTCAAAAAGTACAGCCTGAACTCAGTGACAAAAAAGAGCAATTTGGATTCATTTTACTTGGAACAAAAAAAAAATTGCCACATGAATGCAACTTTCAATTGTGTGGAAACTAGTCTAGATTGTGGTGATGCTTTTAAAGCTGACTATAAAGTTTTCCAGGAGAGTAAAAACATTACTTTTGTAATTCTAGCAATCATATATCCCTCCAGGAAGAGGGTGGGGGAAGCAACATCTATTTACATGGATGGCAATTTTAAAATGTTTGTTTTGTTTGTTTAGACATGTTGATATGTTTATACATGCCAATTTTACTGAAAAATTTAATATTCACTTGGTGAATGGATCACCATAACAGTATATTTCACAGAATAGCAGAATAACAAAGTTGGAAAGGACCTTGGAGGTCTTCTAGTCCAACCCCCTGCTGAAGCAGAAAACCCAAAGCCATTTCAGACAAATGGTTGTCCAATCTCTTTTCAGAAACCTCTAGTGTTAGTGCATCCAGAACATTTGGAAGCAAGTTGTTCCACTGATCGTTCTAACAGTCAGGAAATTTCTCTTTAGTTCTAAGTTTCTAAAGTTCTAAATTTCTCTCCATTGTGTCTTGTCCTGCCTTCAGGTGCTTTGGAAAATAAGTTGACCCTCTTTTCTCTGGGACAGTCCCTCAAACATTGGAACATAGCTGTTACAGTGATCCCTCGTTTTTCGCGGCTTCATGTTTCGCGGCTTCAGTGCTTCGCAGGTTTTTCAAAAATACAGGAAAAAAATGCATCGGTAGGAGGCAAGCGCCCCCTAGTGCTTCCTTTAAACGATGTCCACCAACTCAAGTTTCCAGTGCGAATCCTACTTCACGGTTTTTCAGTTTTCGCTGAAGGTTCCGGTCCCCATTAACCGCAAAAAACGAGGGATCACTGTATATCACTCCTAGTCCTTCTTTTCATTAGACTAGACATACCCAATTCCTGCAATTATTCCTCATATGATTTAGCCTCCATCCCTTACTCATACTTTTCATCTCTGCACTTTTCTAGAGTTTTAACATCTGTTTATATCTTGGGGACCAAAACTGATGGTCTTATCCAGGCATTATAAAATGGTATTAATATTAAACATGATTTGTAACTGAGAATCCATTTTTCTAATTGAGGGTTATCTACAATGTGTAGCTGTAAATAGAAAATTATCTCCATGAATTTACCAATATTTAGATTTCTAAATTTAAATATTGTTCCATACAATAAATTAAATAAACTCTGTACAATATTTAGACTGGTAAAGGACTATGATACTGCATCCTTCACTTAATCCTTACTGGACCGGGGGGCCCTTCGCACAGTCACTCAAATGCTTGTGACATCCCGGCTGGATTACTGTAACGCTCTCTACATGAGGCTACCCTTGAGGTGCACTCGAAAGCTACAGTTAGTTCAGAATGCGGCTGCGGGGGTGATTATGGGTGCCCCAAGGCAAGCCCATATAACACCTCTCCTGCGTGAGCTGCACTAGCTGCCTGTGGCCTTTCGAGTGCGCTTCAAGGTGTTGACGACCATCTTCAAATCGCTCCATGACTCGGGGCCTAGCTATATACGAGACCGCCTCCTGCCACATACGTTCCTTCGCCCGATCCGCTCCCACAGAGAGGGTCTTCTCCGGGTGCCATCGGCCGGGCAATGCCGGTTGGCGACGCCCAAGGGAAGGGCCTTCTCTGTGGTGGGTCTGGCCCTCTGGAACGATTTACCCCCCGACCTTCGCACTATCTCGGACCTCCGCCTCTTCCGCCAACGTCTTAAGACATATCTATTCAAACAAGCCGGCCTGGCATAGCCCCCCATTTCTGATTTTTTATATATAAATTGTAATTTGCAGGGTTTTAAATGGGTTTTTAGCATGGGTTTAATAATTTAATATGTTTTTAATGATGTATATTGTTTTTTGTTATGGTTTTAATTTATTTATTTTTATTTTATTTATTTTTCACATTTATAGCCCGCACCCATCTCACCATAAAGGGACTCGGGGCACAATACCTGTGCACCGCCCTGGGTCCTAACAAGGAGAAGGGCGGGGTATAAATCTGAAAACAACAACAATAATAATAATAATAACAACAACAACAACAACAACAACAATAATAATAATAATAATAATAATAATAATTTTCCAGGGAAAGATTGAAGACAAATGAGGTCCAGGCAGAAGAAGAACATTATGGCTTCAAAACCTAAGGGACTGTTTTGGACAAAGCTCAGTAGCACCTTTTCTTGGAGCTGTTGACAAAAATAGGATTGCCAACATGATCACCATTGTTCAATGACAGATTGAACAACGATTGAAGAAGAAGGAGGAGAAGGAGGAGGGGGGGACTATGAGAAAGATTGATCCTCAAAGAGTCCAAATTTATTTGTTAAATTACATTGCCTAGTGGACGGCACCCGAAGAAGTCCCTCTCTGTGGGAGCGAATCGGCCAAAGGGATGTATGGGGCAGGATGCGATCCCGCAGATAACTAGGTCCGGTGCCATGGAGCGCTTTAAAGGTGGTAACCAACACCTTGAAGTGCACCCGAAAGGCCACAGGCAGCCAGTGCAGCTCACGCAGGAGCGGTGTTACGTGGGCAAACCTGGAGGTTCTCATAACTACCCGCGCGACTGCATTCTGGACTAGCTGAAGCCTTCGGGTGCACCTCAAGGGGAGCCCCATGTAGAGAGCATTGCAGTAGTCCAGACGGGATGTCACGAGTGCGTGAGTGACTGTGCGCAGGGCGTCCCGGTCCAATAAGGGCCGCAACTGACATAGGTAACATCATCAATGACAGTAAGGATTGGGATTTGGATGGATGGATGGATGGATGGGTGGATGGATGGTCTTGCAGACATTTCATTATCCAAACTAGGCAACATTATTACTACCAGTAAGAGTGGGATTTGTTTGTTTGAATGAATGAATGAATGAATGAATGAATGAATGAATGAATGGGTACAAACATGTCTTTGCAAGAGCTGCATCTTTATCAAAAGAAGCTAATTTTTTAATGGGGCCAAATTTTAGCACAGGACAATTAGAAAAAACTGTCTGAAACAGTCCTGTCTTAACCACCAGCAAGTGATGTTTTCAAATGCATCAATGTTGAGAAGAGCAGCCGATTCAATACTATTTTGCTTCTGAAGGTACATAATTGGGGCTTTCTCTAATAGGAAAAGAAAAGTCTAATTGAAAATTTTCAGAAAATATTCTTGTATGCATTCAGAAGAAAAGAGAGAAGAACACTCCAATTAAATGGCATACCTAATTTTGATTGCATATGTAATTTAAAATCCATAGGAAAATTCATCCTGGAACTTAGTTTCCTTAGTGATGGACAAAATGTTCCAATCTTCAGTGATCCAAATCTATAATAGCCTATTTTCCATACAAATCAGGCCTATCCAAGTACTTGAGGCTACCTCAGGACAGTGTGAAATACTTCCAGTTGAGTACAATTCACTTCCAGAAATGAAAATGGCCTGGATCAACCGATTCCAGGGGAAACCAAGGCATTCTGAAGCTACATCATTCCAACCCAAAGTAGGAATAAGTAAATAATTGCATATCCCATTTCAAGAAAGGAACCTTCTGTTTAAGAGAACACAGCCCAGCATTTTGAAGCTTAAAGAAAATAATAATAAAAAAAATATTTCAGCCACTTCCTCAAGTTTAGAAAGAAATGCCTCTATCTGCTCTTAGAACCATTTCTGGTTATTCCCTCTAGTGTAAGTACTTCTTTTTTATTTATTTTTTTAAAGATATTTCATTCATTACTTTTATAATTGGAGATTCAGGTAGTCCTCAACTTATGTCCACAATTGAGCCCAGAATTTGAGTTGCTAAGTGAAAAATTTGTTAAGTGAGTTTTGCCCCATTTTATGACTTTTCTTGCCACATTTGTTTTGTGAAATTTGTAATC
Source organism: Rhabdophis nuchalis (assembly GCA_039707465.1). Classification (NCBI taxonomy): domain Eukaryota; kingdom Metazoa; phylum Chordata; class Lepidosauria; order Squamata; family Natricidae; genus Rhabdophis; species Rhabdophis nuchalis. The sequence goes on from CM077647.1 coordinate 21,253,235, forward strand.
ATTACATTAGTATCACGGTTGTTAAATGAATCTGGTTTCCCCATTGAAACTAGAATGTTTTCTGGTCAAAATATCGCAAAAGATGACCACATGACCCGAGGATCCTAAAACTGTCATAAATATGAACCAATTGTCAAGCACGTAAATCACATGACCATGGAGATGCAGGAATGGTCATGTGTGAAAAATGGTCATAAATCACTTTTTTCAGTTCTGTTGTAATTTCAAATGGTCATAAGAACATAAGAACATAAGAACAGCCTTGCTGGAACAGGCCACAGCCCATCCAGTCCAGCATTCTGTCTCACACAGTGGCTCCCCATTTGCTTCAGGGTATTCCCAAGCAGATGACTTCACCTGCTTGTGATTCCCTGCAAATGGCATTGAGAAATATCCTGCCTATCTCTCCAACCCGGAGGGTGTCCTTAGGCATCCATAATGATAGCCATGGATACCCTTGTTCTCCATGAACTCGTCTAATCCTTTCTTAAAGGTGTGGAGGCTGACAGCTGTCACCACTTCTTCTGGCAGGGAGTTCCATAGACCAGGGATCCTCTGGGTGAAAAAGCACTTCCTCTTATTTGTTTGAGGTCTAGTTATCAAATTAAATGAACTATTGTAAGTTGAGGCTACCTGTATTGCACTTTAGGCCTAATTCTAATTTGTCATCTAATTGGGCTCTGAAGGACTAGAATTGACTATTTGCTTCCTAACAATGATGTTCAGTTGCAATGCATGGCTGTGAAAGTTGGACCATAAGAAAGGCTGAGCACCAAAAATTGAGGCCTTTGAACTATGGTGCTCGAGAAGACTCATGTCTTCTTTGGATCAAACTGGACAGCCCTAGAGGAGATCCACCCTGATTGCTTTTTAGAAGGCCAGATCCTGAAGAGGAAACTCAAATACTTTGGCTACCTCTAACGAGAAGGAAGGACTCACCGCAGAAGAGCCTAATGCTGGGAAAGATTGAGGGCAAAAGAAGAAAGGGACAACAGAGAATGAGGTGGCTGGATGGAATCACCGAAGCAGTGAGTGTGAGCTTAAATGGACTCGGGGGGGGGGGGGGGATGGATGGTAGAGGACAGGAAGGCCTGAAGGAATGTTGTCCATGGGGTTGTGATGGGTCAGGTATGACTTTGCAACTAACAACAACAACAACAACAACAAAAGATGCCCAAGCAATAGTCGGATTTTATTATCTGTTTTACATAGTTGTTAAGTAAATCACTCTACTTGTTAAGTTAATTACATAGTTGCAAACAAATCTGGTTTCTCTCATTTACTTTGATTGTTGGAAAACATCAAGGAAGATTGCAATTGGTGATCACATAATCCTTGGGTTGTTGGAACAATTATAAATATGTGCCAGTTGCCAAGACCATGGTGATGCTGCAGTAGTCATAAGTGTGACGACTGATCCCAAATCACATTTTTTTCATCACTGCTATAATTTCACACAGTTGCTAAATTAATGATTCACCTAATGATCACTTAAATGTCCTCCTATGTTTTCACCCAAAAGCAACAATAGAGATGATGTTCGGGTGAGAAATTATCTCCTTTTAAAGGAGATAATCATTGCTTTTAATGCCTCTACAACTGAAGCAGCCTTTTACAAAACTCATCTGTTACACACATAATTTCCTTCCTTTCGCAAAATAGTTCTGTGGATTTGCACACACACACACACACACACACACACACACACACACACACACACACATGCATATACTACTTCATGAGCATGGCTCAGGATTGCATCTGTATCTCATAAAGTCTCATTCTTGCTTCTTCAAGAGGCCTCCATAATTCCTCTAATTGAGGGTTAGGTTAAACTTGTCCATTTGGGAGTCTTGCAAAAGTCAGCATTTTATACTGACATTTGTACCAATTTGTACATTTGGACCCCTGTTACGCAAAAGCCACTATTTCAAAGCTGCACAGTTAAATATTCATTATTTTTCTCTTCCTGCCCTTAAATATCAGTAAATAACCAAAGAAACAAAACATAAAATATAAGGCTCCAAACTGAAATTCAAAGCAGGCAGCAGACCGGTGGATAAATAAAAATAAAGTATAATAAATCTGTCATTCTCGACTGGATATTTTTTTGGTTCAGAGCCAAAAACTTCTCTTTTATGAAGTTTATGAAAGATCTATACACCTAATGATAGAATAAGAGTCTTTAAAAAATGCGAAGTGCAACCAAGAGATGCCAGGAAAACTAAGGAAGGAATTTCCATTATATCACCCTCTGGAGGTTTTTTTTTTTTAACTTCTTAATTGAAACAATCAGAGAACAAAGAGTATTTTTTAGAGGTGGAAACACCAACCGCTTGCTGGATGAGGCCATGATCCGAATCATCCAGGAATAAAACATCTATGCGGGGGTTTTCTTTAAAGCTGAAGTCCATACAGTGGTACCTCGGATCACGAACTTAATTCGTGAAATGACTCTGGTCGCGATCCGATTTGGTTGTGATGCGAGGCACAATTTCCCATAGGGTTCAATGTAAATCCGATTAATCCGTTCCGACCTTGTTTTTTGGTTGTGATGCGAGGCACAGTTTCCCATAGGGTTCAATGTAAATCCGGTTAATCCGTTCTGACCTTGTTTTTAAAATGTCCGCGGCTCCGGTTCGTGAAGCGAAACGGAGGTCGTAAATCCGGGCATTTTTACGAACTTTTCCGTTCATGATGTGAGGGCGGAGTTCGTGATGCGAGGCAGAGTTCGTGAAGTGAGGCAGAGTTCGTGCAGCGGAGCATTTTTTACGAACTTTTCCGTTCGTGCAGCGAAACGGTGTTCGTGAACCGGGGCACATTTTTGGGGAAATTTTTGGTCGTGAAGCGAATTGGACGTGATGAGAGGCGTTCGTGGTCCGAGGTACCACTGTATTTGGCTTTCAAGCAGATTGTCAAGAGCTTTACTCCCCAAAATAGAGGGTACCCAGGACCAACACATCTAGTGGAAGGTATTAAAAACATCTAATTACATTTAATCCATGCGGAATTGCATTAACAAAGCTACTGATAATATGATTGCTTACATCTATTCATCAATGGCCCAATGCCTGCAATAAAATAACAAATTTTAAAAAGACAAGTCTCTGATTGTGCATTCTTTATTTAATTCAAGAAGTGTCCATTAATTCCCAGGTATTTACAGAAAGCTCATATAGAATGTAATTGAGACAACCTCCACCATTTATCCCCATTGTTAGCAGTAGACTCCTAGGGTTGGGTAGGCAATATATAATACCATAATGACAAATGGTCATTGTGGCTTTAAGGATGTTGGAATGTTAGAGTGCAATTAGTAAGTGCAATTATCTCTAACTATAAGAGGAAGCCAGCAGAGTGCATCTCTCTCTCTCTCTCTCTCTCTCTCTCTCTCTCTCTCTCTCTCTCTCTCTCTCTCTCTCTCTCTCTCTCTCTCTCTCTCTCTCTCTCTCCCTCTCTCTCTCTCTCTCTCTCTCTCTCTCTCTCTTGCTCTTCTGGATTTGCTGTTTGATAACTGAATTGCTCATGTGCTGTGACAAACTGAGGAAGAAGAAGGAAGATTGTTTTTGCTGACTGTAAGCAATTTGATATTTGTTGAGACTTTGTTTTTGACTCGATTTAACATCACTGCTTGTTGAGCAGTAGTTTAGTTTAGTAGTTTTTACAACCTAAGTAAAAGCTATTTTATTTTATTTAACAGTGTCTGTTCTTCTAATTGTGTGTACACTAGCAACGTTCCTTTAGCTGCATACTCCACTGCACACTCTTTGCTGTCTCCCAATGGAGATATCACCTAATACCCATTGATTGCAATCATTGATGATTGAGCATCAAAGCTTGGATCTACTTATGTTCTCTCAAGTTCCAAGGCTTAGTTTGGAGAAAAGGACAGAGAAGCAAAAAGGAGTGGTTAAAAGGATGATATTCAAGGCTTCAATTGATACTCATCAATAGATTAATATTATTTCATATGAAAGTCCATTGAAATGGAATGGAATGGAATAGAATACTGTGATTGGACACACAAGGAATTTGTCTTTGGTGCATAAGCTCTCGGTGTCCGTAAAAGCTATAAGTGATAAATCATGATCAATCATCATAAAAATACATTCCAATTCATTCATAGAGCAGAGCAGAGCAGAGCAGAGCAGAGCAGAGCAGAGCAGAGCAGAGCAGAGCAGAGCAGAGCAGAGCAGAGCAGAGCAGAACAGAACAGAACAGAACAGAATATAGGTTTTTTGTAGGTCTAATCCAAACTCATGTTTAAGCAAGAGATCCAATACCATTTCAGACAAATGGCTGTCCAATCTCTTCTTTAAAAGTTCCAGTGTTGGAGAATTCACAACTTCTAGATGCAAGTTATTCCTTTGATTAATTCTTCTATCTGTCAGGAAATTTCTTCTTAGTTCTAAGTTGCTTCTCTGCTTGATTAGTTTCCACCCATTGCTTCTTGTTCTGCCCTCAGGTGTTTTGGAGAATAGCTTGACTCCCTCTTCTTTGTGGCAACCCCTGAGATATTGGAAGACTACTAGCATGTCTCCCCTACTCCTTCTTTTCATCAAACTAGACATACCCAGTTCCAGCAATTGTTCTTTATATATATTTAGCCTCCAGTCCCCTAATCATCTTTGTTGCTCTTCTCTGCACTCTTTCTAGAGTCTCCACATCTTTATATCATGGTGACCAAGACTGGATGCAGTATTCCAAGTGTGGTCTTACCAAGACATTATAAAGTAGTATTAATAATAATAATAATAATAATTAATAATAATAATAATAATAATAATTAATAATAATAATTAATAATAATTAATAATAATTAATAATAATAATAATAATTAATAATAATAATTAATAATAATAATAATAATAATAATAATAATAATAATAATAATAATAATAATAATAATAATAATAATAATAATAATAATAATAATAATAATAATAATAATAATAATAATAATAATAATAATAATAATAATAATAATAATAATAATAATAATTATTATTATTATTATTATTATTATTATTATTATTATTATTATTATTATTATTATTATTATTATTATTATTATTATTATTTTATTTCTAACCCGCACTCTCTCCCCGAAGGGACTCGAGGCGGGGCACAGGGAATTAAAAACAACTAAAATCAACAAAGTACAAAATTAAAAATACAAATATAAATAAATGACTAAACTAAATAAAAATAGATTAAACAAATAACCCTGCGCTAAAATCCCTTATAATATCCCCTAACCTTAAAAGAGACTACCCTAGGCCGGCCAAGCGAAAAAGATGTGTTTTTAGTTTTAGGCGGAAGGAGCGGAGGTCCGTGGTTGTTCTAATGTCGGGGGGAAGGTCGTTCCAGAGGGCAGGGCCCGCCACAGAGAGAGCCCTTCCCCTGGGCGTCGCCCGCTGACAAAGTCTAGTGGACGGCACCCGGAGAAGTCCCTCTCTGTGGGAGCGAATCGGCCGTGAGGATGTATGGGGCAGGATCCGATCCCGCAGATAACTAGGTCCCGAGCCATGGAGCGCTTTGAAGATGATAACTAACACCTTGAAGCGCACCCGAAAGACGACAGGTAGCCAGTGCAGCTCACGCAAGAGCGGTGTAACGTGGGTAAACCTAGAGGTTCCCATTATTGCTCGTGCGGCTTCACGTGATCTTGATTCAGTTAATTTATACTTTTAATTTATAATTTTAGCAACTTTCTGGTTTCCTGCTCCATACCTCTAAAGTGTATAGGGAAGGATACACATAAACACATTATTTGAGGGCGGGGCGGGGGAGAAACATGCAAAACATGAAATTTGCTTGCAAATATGAGTGTATTGTATCAGAAAAATTGCACTAAAACTGTATCTTCTAAGATGAATATGGAAAATGAGGGAAGAAACAATGAAATGTTAGCAAAAATGCTGTATTTAGACATTACTGTTAAATGCAGCATTCTAATATATACGATTTACAATATGTTACTTAGTATGATTCTTCACAAACTCAACCTACATGTTTAGTCTGGTCAGTTTTACTATACAAGGTCTGATCCACTTGATCTAGATGAAATATGTTTCTTCTATAGAGGCAATTGACCCTTGATCAGGTAATCTACAAACTATAGATTTAAGCAGTGGTGAAATCTAATTTTTTTTTGGCCACCAGTTCTGGGGGTGTGGCTTGGTGGTGGTAGGGTCATATGACCGGATGGGTGCGGGCAACTTTTTTCCACTTAAAAAAAAAAATCCTACCTATTCGCCCAAACCAGCAGGAAAAAATGCTTTAAAAAGTGGGCTGAAAAGGTTCCGATGATCGCATGGCACTGCTGAGTGTCATAGAATCTTTTATTTTCCACTATTAATTTTTTTTACTTCCACTTCAGGCAAACCTTAGCATCTTTTGGTACCCATTCTAGCGAACCAGTCAGAACCAGTACATTTCATCCCAAGATTTAAGTCTGTAGGGATTCTCAGTCATCCAGGTCATGGTTGGCCCAAAGGTGCTTTTTCAGGAAGCAACAAGACTTCCTTTCCAATTTCCTTTATTTTTATTTGTTTGTTTGTTTGTTTATCAAATTTTGAAACAAAGGCAGCAGTACCAGTTCTTAACTTTGCAATTCATCAAACATAAAGTGATGTTCTGTAGGCTGGTTACAGAAGATATCCTGATTTCCAGGCAGGAGAAAAAAAATTAAGATAGACACTATTGAGAAAGCAGAAGAGTTCTTCGAACACCATCTGGCAACTGAAGACCGAGAGAGCAGAGTAGAAGTTGAGAGCAGGAACCAAGAGGAATATGGAACAGAGAAGAATGAGGGGGAACGAGAAGCTTGGAAAAAAACAGGAGAACAAATAGGAAAAAAAGGTTCAAGAGGGAAAACACATAGAGACACAAGGAACACAAGGAAAAAAGATGGAAGAGGAAATTAAGAAGATCTCCATAAACATAAATGGATTAAACTCTCCAGGAAAAAGAACTCAGATATTCACAAAAGATGGGATATGGACATTACATGCTTGCAGAAAATCTATTGCTATTCCCACACTATCCAAGGGGTGTTCATCCCAAATTGTATAGCTAAAAGTCTGTAGACTTTTATTTTTATTATCACAGTTGCATTTTTAGTGTAGGTGTAACATATAGCACCCTGTGGTTTGAGCTCACTAAAGAAATATAAGGGGGAATCGCAAAATGTGTGAACATACTGCAGGGGTTCATCAGCCCCTCTTCCTCATCCAGTGTCCATGCCAAAGAGCTGAAGACCACTCTTTCTGAAGTCCTCCCTCTGCTTCCTGGAGTGGTGGGACCCTCATAGACTGCTGTGAAGATCATCCTCTTTAAAGCAAGAACAGGCATATGTCAAACCACCTTTCCCACTGAGCCTTGGGGCAAACACCCCCCCCCCCCCCCATCACTCTTTGGCTGTTGTCAGTGACTGAACTAATCACAGATAAATGTGTTGAAATGTCACCAGGCCCCAAAGGGACTGAATTAAATTTTCTACCTTTTTGGTTTCAAGGGAGATGCCAAATAGAAGTGCCACTCTTTCATTTGGATGGGCTTACTAAACATGCTAATAAGCATGAATCTACACACACACACACAACACAACACATACACACACCGTTTTATCCCCTTGTAATAAGTCCACACTAAATCTCAAGGTGGCAGAGGTTAAAGATGTGAATGTGAATGATGGTGTTAAAAGGTTTTCGGGGCTCTATTTATTAATAGCTCTCACCTTTTCACCTCAGCAACATCCATCACAGCTTGGTTGAAATACCATCTCCCTTCATCCATCACCAAGATTCTTCCTGTCCATGTGAAGAAGTCTCATGCCAAAGAAATCTTAAGGAATTGCCTGTATGGATGCAAAGTTACTTTGTAATAGCAATGCAAAAAAAAAAAAAAAAGGAATTTTATGAACTAGGAGGAGAGATAATTGTTTCAGATAAATTATCTTCTAACGTGGGGCAAGAAACTATATCAATGGATAATTTTGGGGGTTTCTTGAAGGTCTTGGTGGAGCCATTGATCATCAAAGACTACTTCAACCCCCTCCAAACAAAATATAAACTTTCCAAAGTCACAGACTGATGAGGAGGGGGTCTTCTGTTTTAATTTAAGTTGCCTCTCCGTAAATTGTTTGACTTTGGTCATGAAAAATGGAAATGGCAAATAGCCCTGTGCTATCAGGAGTATATCCACTAAATGTAGCTGTGCACAAACAAATTCAAATGCAATTGACTTTGATGTCCAGCATTGTTGTCAAGCCTGGGTGTATCACAATGCACAAATTAAATTTGGGGTTTATTATTTTTAGATTGTATGAATTTTGTTTCTAAAATAAAATATGTACCAGGTTATTTCATGATGAAATTGTTTACCTGAAGAAGAAGATTATAAGGAGATGGAGAGATATCACAAAAAGATGGATGTTTCTGTGAGACTACTTATGAAAGGTAGCAATAGTTAGAAATGATAGTATCTGAATGTAGGTGACAAGATAAATTTAGAAAAATAATCTATTAAAAATAGAGATTTTATGACACTGATTATTGCTTCTAGTTTTGTGCAAATGAATCAAAAATACATCCAGAGAAGCAGAGGTTGTATTCAACAGATTCTGACCAGTTCTGGAGAACCGGTAGCGGAAATTTGAATAGTTCTGAGAACCGGCAAATGCCACCTCTGACTGGCCTTGCCCCCATCTATTCTCTGCCTCCGGAGTACCAGCTGATTGGGAAGAAATGGAGATTTTGCAGTATCCTTCTCCTGCCATCCACACAAAGCCACACCCACAGAACTGGTAGTAAAAAATTTAAATCCCACTACTGCAGAGAAGGATTCCATAGACTAATTCTAGTTATTCTTAGTCAGCTTCCTCTGTTGAGGAGGAAAGTCTGAAAGGAACATTAGCACATTCAGCCAAATGCTCTTACAGAGTTTTTTGTAAGTAGATATAAAATTCTACAGGATTTCTGTATGCATGGGAGGAGGCAGGTACGGGAATGTCGTGCATGCATGCGTGGGGGTTGGGGTGCATGCAGGGGCACACATGTGCATGCATGGGGTGGGGTGCGCATGGGGGGTTGCATGCACATGCATGGGAAAATGCAGGGGTCACATGTTCATTGCATTATGGGTGCATGCGGGCACACACACACACACACACACACACTTTCAGCGCACAGCAATGAAAAGGTTAGCCATTACTGCTCTATAGTGTTGTTTTGAGGCTAGAAGTTGAAACAATTCATGTCCAGGATGTGAAAGGGTCTGTAGATATTTTCACAGCCCTCTTTGTGATTCGTGCAATATACAGGTCCTCAATGGAAGGCAGATTGGTAGCAATTGTTTTTTCTGCAGTTCTAATTATCTGTTGAAGTCTGTGTCTGTCTTGTTGGGTTGCAGAGCCAAACCAGACATTTATAGAGGTGTAGATGACAGACTCAATAATTCCTCTTTAGAAGTGTAGAAGTGTCTACAATAAAGACCATTCTTTTTTTTTTTTTTTTTGTATAACATTCATAATTTTTTAAGTTTTTGTTCATTCCACTCTGATGTGCCACCTGTTGAATTTGTGACTTCCACTTGCTAGTTATTCCTTGGGCTGAATTTCTGATCTTCCACCTGCTAGTTATTCCTTGGGTGCATTACTCACCGGTGGGCCATATGCTTTGTATGAAAAAGGTGCCAAATTCAATTCCTCATATCTTCAAGCTAAAATATTCCCTGTTCATATTTTGTCCTAAGAGCCACAGGCAGACACTCTGACCCAGTTTGTGCAACTACCAAATGATAGGCTATCCACTTATCCTCAAGCTGACAGAAAACTATACTGACATGCAATTTACTATTCCCCTCACCAATCTCTCTATTTCCTCTCCTGCCTGTGTATTAGTTACTTCCAGTCACTCAAATCCTCTCCAAGACGATGGGTAATGAAGCACTAAGAGAAGTCACCTGCTTTGTGACTGGCCTTGGAAAATGTCAGAATATGGGAGAAAATAACACCACTATAGCTAAGAATGATTTAAGCCTTTGTCACTCATGGAGAAAACAAGATGAAGGCAACACCATGGGGAAAAATGCATTGAGAAACTTGGATCTGCTATGGTTAGATGGAAATGTGGGTAACAGAATTGGAAAGGACCTTGGAGGCCTTCTAGTCCAGCCCTCTGCTCAAGCAGGAAACCCTATAACATTTCAAATGAATGGTTGTACAATCTCTTCTTTAGAATGTTGCTCAACAACTGTTTTGCTTAACAACAGAAATTCTGGGCTCAGTTGTGGTTCTGAGAATACCTCTATCTTCCAACTTCCTATGGGTTTCATCCGAAGTGTCAAATTTAGCTGAAAAGGCTCAAGTGGTTCTTTGTTTTGGGACCTGGTTTTCCTGACATCACACATGACCAAGGTTCATGTGTCTTTGATGAAGCACTCATAACTTCTGGAGGCAAGTCACTCCACTGATTAATTGTTCTAATTGTCAAGAAATTTCTCCTTAGTTGTGACTTAAAACTTAAGTTTCCATTCCTGATTAGCAATAATTTGCCCTTCACTTTTGTAACAACACTAATTGTTAATTTGGTGAATGGAGCCTATAAAGGACATTATTACTCCCAATCCTTCAAAAATATACAGTACAGTACCATTGACACAAGATGAAGCTTTAGCATGTTATGTTCAGAGATTCACATATACTATTAAATTTGTGTATGACATGACAGTGGTGGGGCTCATTAATAAGAACAATGAGTCTGCTTATAGGAAGGAAGTACAAGGGCTGACATTGTGGTGTAAAGAAAATAATTTTACATTTAACACCCAAAAAAACCTAAAGAACCTATCATTGATTTCAGAGAAATGTACATTTATCATTGTACATAAATGGCGAGGAAGTGGAGAGGGTTGGTAGTTTTAAATTTCTGGGCATTTGTATCTCGGAGGACCTCTCATGGACCATGAATGCACAGAAGAGGCTGTACTTCCTGAGAAGGAAGATAAATCTATCTCAGCATCTACTTCTGTCCTACTATTGCAGCACTATTGAGAGTGTCCTGACATATGGCATTCTTGCATGGTATGGGAGCAGCTCTGCAGCAGACAAAAATGCTCTACAGAGAATCATTAAAAGTGCCCAGAATATCACCGGACTCCAGCTACCAGCCCTGGATGACATCTTCACATCTCGCTGTTTGAGGAAGTTGTATAACATTCTCAGATTCTCTTCCCATCCTGATTATAATCTTTTAAGACTGTTGCCTTCTGGCAGAAGATACAGAACAATTAAAACTAGGACCACACATCTGAATAGCTTTTATCCCAGAGCTATATTTGCACTCAACAATGAACTAAACAGTCACCATCAATGAGATATTGGACAGCACTATTTGGTCTGTTGTGTAGATGTTTGGGTGGTTTAGGGGAGGGGATTTTTTGGTGGGTGGATTGTTATGGGTGTTGGGCCTGATCTCTGGGTGTTATTTGTCCTGGGAGGTGACACGAGGCTGGCTCCAGAAAGTAGTGAACGCTTCTCTGAGTGAGGGGTTCTTACCGGCCGCCTTGAAAGAGGCGGTGGTGAGTCCCCTCCTCAAGAAGCCTTCCCTGGACCCTGCCTTGTTATCTAATTATCGTCCAGTCTCCAACCTTCACTTTCTGGCGAAGGTTGTTGAGAGCGTGGTGGCACAACAGTTCCCTCGACATCTGGAGGAAACTGCTTATCTAGACCTGCGCCAGTCCGGCTTCTGCCCCAGGCACAGCACTGAGACGGCATTGGTCGCGTTGGTGGATGATCTCTGGAGGGCCAGAGATAGAGGTTATTCCTCTATCCTTGGTCCTTGGTCCTATTAGATCTCTCAGCGGCTTTTGATACCATCAACCATGGTATCCTATTGCATCGACTGGGGAGGTTGGGCTTGAGAGGCACTGTATTACAGTGGTTCTCCTCCTACCTCTCCAGTCGGTCCAGTCCAATTTGTGTTGACAGGAAGGCAGAGGTCGACGTTGAGGCCCCTAACATGCGGGGTGCCTCAGGGGTCGGTCCTCTCGCCCCTCCTGTTCAACACCTATTTGAAGCCGCTGGGTGAGATCATCCGTGGTTGTGGGGTAGAGTACCACCAGTACGCTGATGATATTCAGCTGTACATATCTACCCCCAACCACCCCAACGATGCCGTTGAAGTGATGTCCCGGTGTTTGGAAGCCATGCGGCTCTGGATGGGAAGTAACAAACTTCGGCTCAACCCGTCCAAGACTGGATTCTGGGAGCTTCTCGATGCTCCCACGTAACACCACTCCTGCGCGAGCTGCACTGGCTACCGATGGCCTTCCGGTGTGCTTCAAGGTGCTTGTCACCATCTTTAAATCGCTCCATGGCTCGGGGCCTAGTTACTTGCGGGACCGTCTCCTGCCACATACCTCCCTCCGACCAATTCGCTCCCACAGGGAGGGCCTACTCATGGTGCCAACCGCCAGTCAATGCCGGCTAGCGGTGCCCAGGGGTAGGGCCTTTTCTGTGGCAGGGCCGGCCCTCTGGAATGACCTACCCCCCGAACTTCGCACTATCACAGACCTTCCCCTCTTCCGCCACTCGCTCAAGACATACTTTTTCCAGCAAGCTGGTCTAGCTTAGTTTTTTAGATTCTAGCTGTGATATAGCTCTTGCAAATCAGGAAATGGACGTTGGGTTTTATTAGGGAATGTTAGCACAGGCTTTTAAATTTAATTCTCTTTTAATTGTATTATTGTATTTTCTATTATTTATTGGTTTTAATTTTCCTGTGCACCGCCCTGAGTCCATCTCGATTGAGAAAGGTGTGGTATACAAATCGAAATAAATAAATAAATAAATAAATGTGAATTTCATTGTATGTGTAAACTGTGTATATATGTACAATGACAATAAAATAAAGTATTAAGTAGTATAAGTATGCATCTTCAAGATTTGATTCATTCATCTAACATCAGATTACCTATATTCTAGAGATGTTAGAGGGAGAAAACTGAAGCTGAATAATTGTCAGGTCAAAGCTATTCTTTTAAAGGTGACTATTTGTAGCGCAGGGACAAATCATTGTCATGGTGGGGTGATTTATCAGGAACACATACCAGAAAAGAAGAAAAATAATTGAAACATATAGAATATATCAGCAATAGAAACCTGGACCAGACATGAATTAATTTATATTGTGATAACTTCACATTCTAAACAATCAGTTCTTTGCTGGTAGGATGTTAGGCAATGTCACATGACACATTTTTCTTGTATTTGCTAAACAGGTATCTCTTACCTTGGTCTGTAATGTAACTTTTTTCTTCTTCACACTTAAGTCTAAGGCACGTATTCTTTATTTCAACATTTACTTCCATTCCTATCAACCCCTCCTACACCTTTCAATCCCCTCTAGGTACAGTGGTACCTCGGTTCACGAACTTAATTCGTGAACTGACTCTGTTCGCGATCCGAATTGGTCGTGAAGCGAGGCACAATTTCCCATAGGGTTCAATGTAAATCCGGTTAATCCGTTCCGACCTTGTTTTTTGGTCGTGATTCTTGAACTGACTCTGTTCGCGAACAGAATTGGTTGTGAACAGAGGCACAGTTTCCCATAGGGTTCAATGTAAATCCGGTTAATCCATTCTGACCTTGTTTTTAAAATGTCCGCGGCTCTGGTTCGTGAAGCGAGGCGGGGTTCGTGAATCCGAGCATTTTTACGAACTTTTCTGTTCGTGATGCGAGGGCGGAGTTCGTGAAGCAAGGCGGAGTTCGTGAAGCGGAGCGTATTTTTACGAACTTTTCCGTTCGTGAACCGAAACGGTTCGTGAACCGGGGCACATTTTTTGGGAAATTTTTGATCGTAATCCGAATTGGTCGTGAACAGAGGCGTTCGTGAACCGAGGTACCACTGTACAGCTACGTTTGCCTATATTTTTAAACATCTTAATTCTTCTCCTTCTCTTCTTTCCCTCACATTGCTAGAATTTATAGAATATATTTATTTATTTATTACATTTATATTGCCGCCTATTCGCCCATAGCAACTCAGAATTGTTGTCAGACCTGCAGCCATCTTTTAGTTTGGATCTTTGGCCTGCCACGCTTTCTATTATTCTAGTATGCATTTTCTATTGTGGGAAAATGGGAGGGGGGATTGTATGGAGTTAGATGCTATGTAGCCATAACAACATTCTTTCTAGAAAGCCAAGGTCATCCTTTGTCTTTGCATCTCTGCACCTGACCTAAACTGGATGGGTGGAAGCTTCCAGCATGGCAGTGGAAGATTGGATCATGGGATGGACTTGTGGGTGTGGGGCAAGATCTTGAACTTTCAGCTGGGTGAGTAAAACTGGGAAGCTTTCAGATTTGATGACCCAGATGTGCTAACATGGCTCTCTTAATAAATTGGAACTTTGAGCAATACTTTGCCTTGGACTCTGATGTACTTCTGGATGCTATTTGGAACCCTGACAATTGTATTGTTAGAAACTAAAAAACTTGTGCGTAAGGGGATACATCTGGCAGGACCCAGAAGAAGAGCCTTCTCAGTGGTGGCTCCACTTCTTTGGAATATCACCTCTGCAGAAATCAGACTTGCCCCCACTTTGACAGTCTTTCCGAAGGCCTTAAAAATGTGGTTTTGTCAGTAAGCCTGTGGAACCCAGAGTGTGATAGAACTCATCTTGTTGCAGAAAAAGAGAGCACGAGACTTGGACTCCTCAAAATCAGGAAAAGTTTATTATGGCTGCCATAGTTCAGAAAGCTAGTCCAGGCTAGCATCCAAGAATTCTGAATCCCTTCCAAAAGGGAATACAAAGTTTTATACTTCACTACAAGCAACTTTCATCCTGGCTAGTTTCTGATTGGTTAAATGATCGTCATCAAAAAGAAAACCACAAACATATCCTGTTTTTGCTAACCAGCCTTTGTGGTTAAGCTCGTTGTCTCACTTGCCATCTAACTCGGCCTATTTACAAGCAAGTGTTTGTGGTTCGACATTTGAATTTCTTTTCAAGCTTCCTGTTGAAATTCAAAGCTAAAAAGAGACCCCTCCGGGTCATCTACTCCAACCCCACATCATTTCACACTTAACAACTAAGTCTCACTTTATGCCCTGCCTCAATCTAGTGGCTTATTCACTGTATATTTAGGAGTGTAAGACGCACCCCTTTCCCTCAAAAAAGAGGATGAAAATCTGGCTACATCTTATACACTGAATACAGCATTTTCGGCCTCCCAAAATCCCACCCCCTTTGCAAAAATGGATGTGCAGAGGGTTTGGGAGGCTTGTAAAATGCTCTTAGAGGCTGGGAAGGCAAAAGAGAGAGCAAAAACACACGCACTCTAAAGCCTCCCAAAGCTCTGCGTGCCCCCTCCCTTTTTTCTCTCCAAAAAATGGCCCATTTTTGCAAAAAAAAATGGGCTGTTTATTGCTTGTTTTTGCCCTCCCAGCCCCCAGGAGCACTGTACAAGGCTCACAAACCTCTGCATGCCCCCCTCCTTTTTTGCAAAAAACGAGGCCTGCAGAGTGCAAAACCTTTTTTTTTTTAATTTAACTCTTCAAAACCATGGTGCGTCTTATAGTCCAAAAATACGGTAATCATATGGTGTCACTAAGGGTTGGTAAGTGGAAGATTATTGTTTTTTACATTTTCTATTTCTGATTCTATTTTGTGTTTTTACTATTTGTAAACTGCCTGGAGTCACTGTGAGTGAGTAGGCAGCCATCTAAATGTCCTAAATTAAAATTAAAATATGTACATTAAATAAATAAAAGCCTCCATGATTAGCCAGGCTACACGATAACCTTGGTCATGCCTCACCTCAGGAAATCCCAGGTCCAAAACAAACAAACAACAACAACAACAAAAAACCCTTGAGCCTTTCAGCCAAATTTGACACTTCAGGTAAGTCACTGAGAGAAGGTACAGGTAGTCGTCAACTTAGAACCCAACATTTCTGCTGCTAAGCAAAACAGTTGTTAAGTAACTTTTGCCCGATTTTATTATCTTTCTTTTTTCATGGTTGTTAAGGTTATCCCTGAATTGTTAAATTATCAATATAGTTATTAAGTGGATCTGGCTTCCCCATTGACAACCAATTTCACTGTAATTTTATTACAATATTATTACAATGACAATAAATATTATTATTATTATTATTATTATTATTATTATTATTATTATTATTATTATTATTATTATTATTATTATTATTATTATTATTATTATTTTACTTATCAGAAAGTGATCACATGGCCCCAGGACACATCGCAACCATCACAAATATGAGCCAATTGCAAGCATCTGACTTTTGATCACATGACCGTGGGGATACTGTGACAGTTGTAAGTGTGAAAAGCAGTCATGGGTCACTTTTGTCAGTACTGTTGTAACTATTGTAACAGTCACTGGACAAAATGGTTGTAAATCTAAAATTACTGTATTTTTTGCACCTCCCCCCCCCCTTAAAGGGCGTGGAAATGTTAGTGTGTCTTATACACCAAATGCAGCCATTTTTGGCCACCCAAAGCCCGCCCCTGCATCCCATTTTTGTGAAAAATGGGCCGTTTTTCACAAAAACTGAGGCTTTTTGCCTTGCTCCAGCTCTGCTGAAGCTCTGCTGAAGACTGGGGGCTGAGGGAAGGCAAAACGTTTTTTTTCTTACTTACCTCTTCAAAATCTTGGTGCGACTTATATACTGGTGCGTCTTATAGTCCAAAAATATGGTACCTGCATTCAGTAAATCAATCAAAACCATTAGAAATCCCTTCAGGATATGGAAATCCTTTACACACATACAAGATTCCCCTAACCTTGACCCATCACCCAAGGTCAACTCCCAAGGCACACAAAGAGGATGAAACTGGCAGCCCATTAAGGTAAACTGTCCATCCACCATATTAATTAAGCAGGAAGCCAGTCGATATAATAAATAAGTGGAAATACCCCACAAGCTCAGCAGGGTGCTTAATCACCAAACTCCCCCTTTTGGCCTTCCAGCTAATTACAGTTTCCAATAATTCCTAGCGGGCAGGCAAATAAGGGAAAAGGTGTACAGGTGATAACACTAACTTTGTTGCAATCTTCAATTGCTGCACTTCATGTTATGCCCACAAATAAACATTGCCTCTGTTCCAAGCAATTTGCCCTGTGTATTCTTTGCATGGTCTGGCCTGATTTCGAAACCCAAAACTTACTTCTAGCAATATTACAATCTGTTTTTTTAAAAAAAAAAATCCATCAAATTATCCTTTCCTATGGTTCTCAGGGACACGGTGGCTCAGTGGCTAAGATGCTGAGCTTCTCGATCAGAAAGATCGGCAGTTCGGCAGTTCGAATCCCTAGAGCCGTGTAACAGAGTGAGCTCCTGTTACTTGTCCCAGCTTCTGCCAACCTAGCAGTTCAAAACATGTAAAAATGCAAGTAGAAAAATAGAAACCACCTTTGGTGGGAAGGTAACAGCGTTCCGTGCATCTTTAGCATTCAGTCATGCCAGCCACATGACCATAGAGACATCTTCGGACACCTCTGGCTCTTCGGCTTTGAAACAGAGATGAGCACCACCCCCTAGAGTAGGGAATGACTAGCACATATGTGCGAAGGGAACCATTACCTTTCATGGTTCTCAACTCAACTCTTTCTAAATGCAATCAAGACTCCCCAGCGCAGAATATTTGAGATTATCATCATTATTAGCTGTGTTATGTTTTTTGGATTCTGCAATAATATTTTATTTGTAAAGGAGAATATTTGTGGCTCAGGATTGAAATGAGGGGTCCTTGGTTCTGTCTGAGTATGGTTGTTTCCTTGCAGATATTTCCTTACCCAAACCAAGTAACATTAGCAGTGCAAGTGGAGAGTAATGAAACAACTGCAAGAAAACAGCCAAGCAAAGAGACCACCAAGGACGCCCCAATATTTTATTTGTTTTATTTCTTCCAACATTGTCTGTCTTTCTGCCACTATACGATTGTGCCCCTGCCCCTCTCTCTCTCCGTTACATAAAGCAGATCTGTAATACCCAATGTTGGGGCAGTTGCAATTAACCCTCATTATGTCTCTTATTATCAGAGCAAAATGAGCAGGCCACGGGAGCGTAGAACAGACTCCCTTGGAGTAATTCAATTTAGATTTATCTGTTTACTAGGAGCATGAAGCATCATGCAAACCGGAAGAGGCTCTTTAGCACATCATAATTAGAAGTCTCGGTTCCACGCATGCAATTACATGCTTGGTGATTCCCTTTCATAAAGGGTTCCTCTGTTTGGATATCTGCCAAATTAGTTGCACGTGTGAATGTTTTCTCAGGGCCATCACCTTCAGCAATTGGGGACCGAGGAAGACATCACTGCATTAACCTCACAATTAACCCTAGTAACGTGCAGGTGCATGAATCTTTCTTCTCTACCAAGGGCAGTTTTGATGGATGGGTAGAGATCTGCCTTGTGGCTGAGGATGAATCTATGCACATCTGCTTTTTGTTTGCGGAACGACTGCTTTAACAGAGTTGTGCAAGTGAAACCAAAGCCTCAAATCTAGTCAAATGCTATTGGAATGACTGACGTCAAGTCTGTAGCCAAACTATCCAATCAACCTGGATCAATAAAAACTGTGGCCACAGTGGAGAGCGCTCTGAACAGGGCAGGGAAAAGATGCCCAATCCTTGACTTAAATGCAACTTGAACTATTACAATGCAGTCTAATATCTACAGAGCATCACACCGTAATGAAGACGGTCGTCTGGAGAGGAAAAGTGTCTACTTCATTTTATTTTTCAGAATTGCAAAACAGTTGTAGAAAGTCAGCACTCATCCCCTCCTAGAAGAATGAAATATTTTGAGGAATATTAAAAGGCAAGATATTTCCCTAAAGGAGAAATGGAGAAACATGTCTTTTTTAGAGGCTGAAAGCAACCCCCACTTTCCTTAATAGCCCACAGCAGATGCCAGCACTTAAGAGATAAAGAGCTACCCTCACCCAAGAACGAAAAAGGGAGTCATCAAGCCACAATAGGAATTATTGCATCACCCTCAGAGTAGTCCATATGTCAACCAAACACCTAGGATTAGTACTTTGCCCATAGAACCAGGTATGACCCCCCTACATGGCCCCATGGGGGTCTGACAACAGAATGCATGTTGTTGTACAGGAACAGGAAGCTCAACTGCAAAGCCCAAGAGAAGATATAAAAACCATCAATTCCATGTGGTCAGCTGTAGAGAACACATGTGGTTCTACTTCATCATTAAACCATCTAGCCAATCAGCCTCCATGTTTCCAGTGTCCTTTTCACGGTTTAGTTTGGTTCCTTTGTTGTTTTAATCTACGTTCCTGTTTTGTTTATGTGTATATGTTTTTAAAATTGTGTATGTGTGTATGTGTGTATGTGTATGTGTATATGTATATGTATATGTATGTATGTATGTATGTATATGTATACACACACAAATATATACATACATACATACATACACATACACACATACATATACATACATATACACCAGGGGTGGGTTTCTAAGGGTTCGCCCGGGATCGCGCGAGCCCTTTCGTCAAATTTCCCGATCCCGAGCGTTCCCTTTCGACCGTGGACCCGGAAGTAAGTCCTCCGCGTTCGTCCTCGCCCCCCTCCCAGCCCCGCCGCCCAGCCAACGCTAAAATCGCTGGACGCTGGGGGGGGGCTAACCGCCGCTGCTAACTGCTGCTCCCTCAGCTGGGCGGGCAGGCAGGAAAGCAAGCAAGGCGGCTGCGTTGTCTTCTTTTTCCCTCAGCGCCGCGCCGCCCCAACCCCTGCTGCTGCCGCCGCTGCTGCAGAGAGGAGGAGGAGGGGGCAGCCCCCTGGGCAGAGCGCGTGATTCCCTTCCTCCCTCCCCCTCCCTCCCTCCACAGCCGGCATGCTGGCCACTCATCATTTCCAGGGGCTGCCGTTCCACACACACACACACACACACACACAGGCTTCTCAGCTCCTGGAAGGAGCCTGAGCGCGCGATTCCCTTCCTACCTCCCCCTCCCTCCCTCCACAGCCGGCATGCTGGCCACTCATCGTTTCCAGGGGCTGCCGTTCCTCACACACACACACACGGAGGCTTCTCAGCTCCTGGAAGGAGCCTGAGCGAGCGACCAAGCAAGCACGGCGGGTGGCCGGGCAGCTGGGGCAGGCTAAGGCAAGTGACCTGGGCTGAGGAGGCTCCGCGGAGGTGGGGGCGGGGCGGGGACGACGACAGACAGAGGCACAGACACAGAGAGAGACAGGGAAGGAGGGGGGCACCAGAGAGTGACAGACACACACAGAGACAGAGAGTGGGAGGGAGGGAGAGAAAGATAGACAGAGACACAAAATGAGTGATTTAAGTGCCTGAATGCGAGACAGACAGACACACACAGAGTGACAGATGGGCAAACAAAGGAGAGAGAGACAGAGAGAGAGAAAGAAAAAAAGAAGGTGGGAGAGAGAGAAAGAAAGAGAGAAAGAAAGACAGACAGAGAGAAAGAGAAAAAAAGAAAGAGAGAGAGGGAAAGAAAGAAAGAGACAGAAAGAGAGAGAGAGAAAGAGAGGGAGAGAGAAAGAGGGAAAGAAAGAAAGAGAAAGAGAAAGAAATAAAGAGAGAGAGAAAGAGGGAAAGAAAGAAAAAATGAGAGAGAAAGAGAGAGAAAGAGGGAAAGAAAGAAAGAGAGAAAGAAAGAGAGAAAGAGAAAGAAATAAAGAGAGAGAGAGAAAGAAAGCGGGAAGGAAAGAAAGAGACAGAGAAAGAAAGAGAGGCAGAGAAAGAGAGAAAGAAATACAGAAGGAAAGAAAGAAAAAGAGAGAGAGAGAACTTATGACCACAATTAAGCCCAAAAGTTTGGTTGCTAACCAAGACCATTGTTAAGTGAGTTTCACATTTTCCAAATTGGCCACTCCCACCCGGTCACATGGCCGGCAAGCCACTCCCACCCGGTCACATGGCCAGCAAGCCACTCCCACCCGGTCACATGGCCAGCAAGCCACAGAACCTGTTCCAAAAATTTTGAAACCCACCCCTGATATACACATACACATATACATACATACATATGTGTGTGTGTGTGTTTTCATACATTAGGAAAAAGGAAAAACAGTCCTTTTTATTTAGGCCCAAACTAATAATATAACAAATAGGAATTTGTGCTTAAACTGTAGTGCTATACTGGCTTATTCTGGGACAGTGTTTTTTCAAGCTTTCTCACCCACAACTGGCTGGGGAATTCTGGGAGATGAAATCCACACATCTTAAAAGAGGTCAAGGTTGAACAATACCGCTCTAGAGATCGTGTTATCGGGCACAATCTGTTTTCTATAAAATGAGATTGAAAAGAGAAATTGACCAAAACTTAACTAATTACCACTTCCTGAAATCTTCCATTAATGATGGATTTATATTTCAATTGTTCAGCAATACAATTGTGGGAATAAAATATGATCCCATAATGCACAGATTAGGAGCGTTCCACCAGACCACAGGGATTTAGCCTATTCTTAATTATTTCTCAGGTTCGGCTGAAGTTTTTGAATTAATGTATTTTTGATGTCTCGGTTATTTTTAGGGCTTTATTTTGTTCTCATAATGCTCACTGTTATGCATACTCTTTTCAAAGTCAGGAACAAGTGACTCTTACCTCATGGGGATGTCATTGAATCATAATTAAAAAGTTAAAGGTTCCACTCACTCTTATGTGCTAGTCGTTCCTGACTCTAGGGCAGTGATGGCGAACACAGGTGGCACACGAAACCATTTTTGAGGGCACGCGAGGCGTTGCCCTGTCAGCTCCAGCGCGCTTGTGTGCGCTGGCCAGCTGATTTAGGCCTTCTTTTGAGGCTGTTTTATTCCCTCTGGAGGCTTCAGGGAAGCTCCAAAAGCCTCTGGAGGTGGGGTGGCGGAGGCTGTTTTCACCCTCCCCAGGCTCCTAGAAAGCCTCTGGAGCCTAGGAAGGGCGAAAAAAGCACGCCAAAAGCAGCGGGTCACGCATATAGCATTATGGGTGTGGTATGCCCATGCACGACCTCTCTGTGCTGCCTCCGCTTTTGGCACGCGAGCCAAAAAAGGTTAGTCATCACTGCTCTAGGGGTGGTGCTCATCTCCATTTCAAAGCCGAAGAGCCAGCATTGTTCAAAAATGTCTCTTGTGGCTGGCATGACTAAACGACGAAGTTGTACAACCACTGTTACCTTCCCACCAAAGGTAGTTCTTATTTTTCTACTTGCATTTTTACAGGCTTTCAAACTGCTAGGTTGGCAGAAACTGGAACAAATAATGGGAGCTCACTCCGTTATGCGGTGCTAGGGATTCCAACTACCGAACTGCCAATCTTTCTGATTGATAAGCTCATTGTCTTAGCCATTGAGCCACCATGTCCCTCATCCATAATTACCTATCCTTAAATCATGGGTGTCAAACTTGTGGTGTCACGTTGCCGTCGTGTGACGTTTCACGATGTTTTCCCCTTCACAGAGCTGAGGTGGATGTCGCCTGCATGCGCGATGCAACCGGCCCACCGGCTGCCAGTTTGACACCCCTGCCTTAAATGGTCAAACCCAGAAAAAAAAGGCAATTGATTAAATGATAATATAGGAAATGTTCTATGGATGCTTTATTGCAGAGGTGTCCAAACTTGGGAACTTTAAGACTTGTGGACTTCAACTCCCAGAATTCCCCAGCCAGCATAGCTGGCTGGGGAATTCTGGGAGTTGAAGTCCACAAGTCTTAAAGTTCCCAAGTTTGGACACTCCTGCTTTATTGTAACTTGTACTTCTTCCTTAGTCTCCTTGAGTTTCGAGTCTTCCCTTTCTTTCTTTCTTTCTTTCTTTCTTTCTTTCTTTCTTTCTTTCTTTCTTTCTTTCTTTCTTTTTGAGGAGAACACATAAGCAAGAAAGCACAAATGCATTCAATATGTTATGTAAATGTGAATAAATATAGAATTATAGGAAGTCCTAGAGTTTATGGCCACAATTGAACCCATAATTTATGTTGCTAAGTGAGAAATTTGTTAAGGGAGTTTGTCCCATTATACGACTATTCTTGGCACATTCGTTAAGTGAATCACTGCAGTTGTTAAGGGGAATCTGGGCTTCCCCTTTATGAGAAATTTGCAAAAGGTGGTCACACGAGCCAAGGACACTGCAGGTGTCATAAATATGTTAGCAGTTACCAAGCATCCAAATGTAAAACGCATGAGCAAGGAGATGCTAAAGTGCTCCTCACTTTGAAAAATGGTTGTGAGTCACTTTTTTGAGGGCTGTTGCAACTTTGGACAGTCACTAAATGAACTGTTGTAAGTCAAAGACTACCTGTATACTAGCTCCTTGGGATGACTTCTTTGTATCTGATTCTCTTTTTCAGATGAGATGCTTTAGTCTGGGTCACTGCAATGGGGGGGGGGGAGAGGGGGGAATCACAGGTCTTATATTTATAACCAACTAGCAGAGTGGAATAAATATAATGCTTACCGAATAGCTTTGTTCACTACCACTAGAGGGCGCTTGTAATATCTATTATATTGCATATTTAACTGTGTTAAATAGAGGAGGGGCCCTCTTAAAATAAAGGTTTTCATTGCCTACCTTTCTTCTATAAAGATTGTTTTTTTTAAAAAAAAATATCTACCTGTTAAATTACTAGTAAGTTTTGTTTTAGGTTTGATTTTGTTTAACTTTTACATTTTTTTTAAATTTAACGGTAGAATTTTTATTTTAACCTTAATTGGTTTCAAAATAGAAATTCCATTTTAACAGTATTTTGAAGTTGATGTTGCCTTTGGAATATTATGGTGGTAGAGAGAAAATTAGGTCCCTATTAACACAGCCTTGTTGTTCTATCTTATCACAGGATTTATTCCATAGCTTCTGATGAAGAAATAATGATTAAATGTAAAATGCACCATCCACCAAGATGTTCTGTCGGCTCCTTGAAATAAAAATAGATCGAGTTTTTAGTTGAAGAAAGCAATACCGGAGAGAAAGAATTCTTCATTGAAATTCAAATGATACATGACAAAGTTTTGTTGGAAGAAATGTCCTTCTGGGCTCAGTTCCAAGTGGGGAAAAAGATACTGGAAACATGGAAGTTGCTTGGAAAGATTTATTGATGATGGACTGGACCACTTGGTTTGAGGTCCTGGGAAAAAATGCCTGGAAGATCTTGGGGGGGAAAAAAGGGAAGAGATTCTGAGGGATCCTGAGATTTATACCATCTCTTGAGTCCCACCTTGGAGTTTCCTGTTCTGTGTATGAAATGTATTCTGATTAATTTGATTTTATATATTTATGATGCTTCTATGTTTGTACGCTTTTTAATCTCCTGTGCACCGCCCCAAGTCCCTTCGGGGAGAGGGAGCGGTCTACAAATTAAATTTGATTTGATTTGATTTGGTGGTCAGACTCCCATGGGGATGGGTTTTTTAGCTAACTGTAGGCTATCTGTCTCCCAGGCTTGGTTGAGCTATTGCTGGGTGATGATGTAATGAAAGGACTTTGGGGTTCCTATTATGGCTTTGCCTGAAGGAGGTAGATCTTTGTTATGTAGAATACACTGGCTCAGGCCTTAATGACCCATTGACAAAAGGGGTGTGTGAGTTTCTGCCTCTTTTTTAGGGGAAATATTCTGCCCTTTTAATATTTCCTAAAATATCTCTTTTTCCTAGGAGAGGGGTGGTTGCTAACTTCATACAGGTTTTAGAAGGAACTTTCACTACATTTCATAATGAATTTTAAAACTCAAGTTGCTCAATACAAATACTCTTTGACATACAGTTACAATGGGCCTTGTCCATTACGGTTGTATGCCATGTATGTCAAATGGGCTCCTGTATTTGTGTACACAATTTGTTATGAAAGATGACACACATATCTCAATTCGAGCATAGGGGAAAATTTGAAATGGCAGCTTCCAGTTCCTCCAGCCACAAGTAAGAAGAATTCAACAGATGCAACATAAGATAACACAGTCCAGAGGTGGGAACTCCAGGGAGGAAAGATTTCAAAAAGACAAACAAGGCCTGAATTGGCTTATTATAAGTCTGCCTGGGAACTTACTTTTACAGTTTTTAAGATGATGTGCTAACTCTGACTAGCGACAAGGGTGTCTTCTTAAAATTCACATGGTTCTTGAGTTTGCCAACTCTAAGATGCTTGTTAAGCCTCTCTTTTCGCAAACCTTAAAGGGAATAACAGAGCCTTTAAAGGAAGCCATAAAAGTTGACTGCTTTATTTATTTGTTTGTTTGTTTGTCAAACATGTACAAGATAGCAGGTATAAGTAATGAACATGGGCATGAACAAAGGAAATGAATACAAATACATTGGGAGAGTAGGACATGGACGGTAGACACGGTGGTGCACTAATGCACACCCCATACAACAACGGGAGGAAGGAGAAAGAAGAGGGAAGGTGAAAAGGAGAGGAAGTAAGGGAGAGGTAGTAAGAGTAGGAGAGAGAGTAGGGAGGGGAAGAAAAGAGGAGGACTGGGGAGAGGAAGGGGAAGAAGAGAAAGGAGAGGAGGAAAGAAGAAGGTGGAGAAAGGAGGTTGGGAGAACAGAAGAAGAAGTAGAGTTGTAAATTAAGATGGATGTACAGGATGGCAGGAAAACGACTCCGATTGTATTTTTAAAAGAATTGTGATAAATGTTAAAAGACAACATATAAATATTAATAGTACTTATGAGAATGTATATTTGTGAGTGTATATATGAGAATGAAAAATTAAACTTTTTATTTTAAAAAAGGAATGGGGTATGAGGTAGACAGTTTAAGGTTGAAGCTGTGGAAGTTTGAGGATTTAACCTCAGGTAGCGATTCCAGGCGTTGGTCACTCTGTTGCTGAAGTCGTATTTTCTGCAATTGAGTTTGGAGCAGTTTACCTTGAGTTTGTATCAATTGTTTGCCCATATATTATTGTGGTTGAAGCTGAAGTAGTCGTCGTGAAGATGAAGTAGTTGATGAGGCCTAGTAAATGTGAAAAAGCCATAGTGATGTATGAATAAAGCTATCCGCTCCTCAGGTGAGAAAATGTGAGTTCCTATCCTCTCTTAGGCACAAAGGAAGTGACTTTGGGCCAGGCACTCTCTCCCTGCCCCAGAGATGAAGGAAATGGCAATGTTGCCCAGAAAAAATATATGGATTTTCCCAGGAAGCTTCTAAGAATTAAGACTAACTTGAAGGCCCCAAAGTAGATATGAACTTATGCTGTCTTTGAATAGGTAGCAAAATTATTTTGGATTCTTTCATAACTTACTAAGATGTGTATGTCCCTAAAGATTCTCAGTCATCCAGGTCATGGTTATCCCAAAGATGCTTTTTCCAAGAGGCAACTAGACTTCTTTGGAGATATTTCTCTTCTCATCCAAGAAGAGCTGAAGAATCTTCTTGGGTGAGAAACAAAACATCTTCAAAGAAGTCCAGTTGCTTCTTGAAAATAGCACCTTTCGGATAAGATCTGTATGCTAGTCTAAAATTTACCAGATCTCTGCATGAAAAGGTCCAAAGAAAAAATAGATCCTGATGTGGTCTATAAATGATGTACAGTCATCTCCCTTCCTGGGTTTCTGCTTATATGATCCATTTATATTATCTATGTGGCTTACTTTTATGGTGGATGAAGGAAGGAAACTATTCAGCAATTGGAATTTTCACCTCCCCCCAAGGCACTAAAATACATTTGCACACTAAAGATGCAGAAGTGTGCCCCTGAATTTGAGACAGTAGTGTGCAGAACAACTCTTTTTTTCCCCTGCCACATACTTTAATTAAATTGATGTCCTGTAACGATGTATCATTTTAACTCCAGCATAATAATTTAGAAGTTATTCTAAATTAAAAATAGCCCTAAGAAATTGCTGGATTATTGCCAGTGTTATACTAGGTAATTTTCTCCTTCTCTTCTCTGGCTTTCAGTTTTGTATGGATTGAAGACTGCATAATCCTGAACATTTAAATCCCTGAGTATTTAACATACCTTGGCAAGGTGTTCCACTTTCCACCCCCCCTTTTCATTTAAAGATTAGCAGCTAGCCTCACTTAAAAGACCCCTTTGCTGAAAATTTGGAAAAGCAGCAATGGATTTGCTTCTTTAGTTAAAGCATTAAAAAGTCTGGGGGTGAATGCCCTAGTATTGTGATAGTCTAAGTCAGATCTAGAGGTTGGCTGAAATCTTTGAAATTACATTTCTCTGAGTCTGTAATCTTCAAGATATGATTATTGGCCAAAGTCACAGAAATAAAAGGTTGTATAAAGAATGGGAATAAATGTTACTGGACAAATTTGGAGAAACACGAGTCAGATTATGGTGGAAGGTGAAAGGGGTTTATTGTAGATTTTTCCAGCAACAAATCATCATAATTTCCAAACAGGCAGGACATTGGATTAAGAATATTAGAATGTCAATGTTGAGCTGTACTAGTGTTTTCCAAACTTAGAAACTTTTAGGATAACTGGATTTCAACTCCTATAATTCCTCAGCCAATTTTTACATCTTGAATGCCAGCATATATTGTCTTCATCTAGGGCAGTAGTAGTCAACCTGGTCCCTACCGCCCACTAGTGGGCATTCCGGCTTTCATGGTGGGCAGTAGGGGTTTTGTCTGATACTGAAGCACTTTCCTTTTTTTAATTTAATTAACTTCCCTACTTTATAAATCACCATTACTGTGGAACCGGTGGGTGGTTAGAAAATTTTACTACTAACAGAGATACAAAAGTGGGCAGTAGGTATAAAAAGGTTGACTACCCCTAATCTAGGGGAAGAGGAAAAGAAGAGTAGGGGAGAGGTAAGGGAAGAAGGAAGGGAAAGGAGAGAGAAAGGAAGAAAGTAGGGAAGGGAGGGAAAAGAAGGTGGTGTCAAAAGAGGCGAGGAATGGTAAACAAAGCAACCTAAATGGTATGTTATAACCCTGTAAATGGAAAGACAAATGTAAAAAAGAATAATAACTATGTGAATGTATACCTATAATTGTATATAGAGAACAAAAAAATTAAAAACTTTTCCAAAAAACATTGCCTTCATCTGGGAATACTGTACGTGAAGACCTCTATACACAGAGAGGGCATATTTCAATTTTATTTCCAGCCCCTTATTTATAAAAAAAATGTCACCACCATTTCAATTTCTGCATTAAAATAAGCATGTGCTTACGCAAGCGAAACTAGAAACAGAAAGTTAGCTTCAGAATCTATCGTTTACACACTGTATAATTTGCTGCTAAATTTGGCTAAGATGAACTTTCCTATTTGGAATTCAAGGTTTTCTTCTGGGAAGCAATAACCAAAGAATTTAGAAGGAATGGAGAAGGGTATTGATAAAACTGGAAAACGAGTAGAGGCTGAAGTTCCAGCCCTTGCTCAAAAGTCCTTTCATCCATGGCTACATACCCACCTATTAAGGATAATTTAATGTGGATTTTTGTATGGAATAAGGACAGAAGTCATCCTCTCAGTTCTTACCTTACAACTTTACAAATGGCAAGATAATTTCACCTAGGATATAAAGTTAACTAGACAGACCAGTATGGGAAGTAATACATCCTTTCTTCCAGCCTCTTAAATTAGAATTTAATAACTAATAACCCAGCGTTGCCCAGTATTTATTTATAGGGGGAAAATATCCAGACCAAACTTAATTTCTAATGTTGGATTTTCCCCTTTACCAGAGGGAGCCCCCTTGTGGAGTACTGTGCAGCTGTTACCATGGCAACTCCACTGCGCTGTATAGTAGAAGCCATTGTGTGGCAGTACAGTAGAAGCCATTTGAAGGCACAACATGCTGTAATGTAATAGAACAGCCATCCCAAGGGGTGTTAGGGTTGTTTACCCTCACAGTATTTGCTTCCAGAGAGTAAGTCATCTGTGTACCACGTTTAGTGGTACACATTTTAGCACAGGTATATGTTTAATTTGTTTTTAATGTGTTTGTATATTTATTGTTTTAGTTTGCCCTGTGCACCGCTCCGAGTCCCTTTGGGGAGAGGGAGCGGTCAACAAATTATTATTATTATTATTATTATTATTATTATTAGTTGAAATTGCTCAAGGCATTCCAGAATTGTGCTGGAACATACTCACCAGTGGTGGGTTTCTGCAGCCTCGAACCTACTTGCAAGAGCCGGATGGTGAAATTTAGAGAACCGGTGAGAGGAGGTTCCACCAGCGGACCCAGAAGTAAGTCTGGCTGCCGCTGCCAGTAACCCAATGGGAAGGAAAGAAAGGCAGAAAGGAAAGAAAGGAAGGAAGGAAGGAAGAAAGGAAGGAAGGAAGGAAGAAAGAAAGAAAGAAAGAAAGAAAGAAAGAAAGAAAGAAAGAAAATTATCATCACAATTGAGCCCAAAATTTTGGTTGCTAAGCAAGAGCGTTGTTAAATGAGTTTCACCATATTTTACAAGTTGGCCACTCCCACCCTGTCACATGACTGCCAAGCCACACCCACAAAATAGGCCATACCTAGAGAGATTCTAGAGAAATTCTAAAGGAATTTGAAACCCACCACTGATACACACACATAGATTTAATGATGAGTTATTGAGTACAAGTCACACAACTCATACCATACATTCCAACCTCAGTGCCCAAACATGCCCAAGCAACCATGTCTAAGAACCATGGTTAGAATTCAGTATTACAGGCTATGTCTGCTGACTGCCGGCTGTCAGCAGTTTGGCGGTTCAATTCTCACCGGCTCAAGGTTGACTCAGCCTTCCAACCTTCTGAGGTCGGTAAATGAACCAAGGTTAAATGGTCTTTTGCTTTCAATTGTTACAAGAAACTTTCTGCCCAGGCAGTTTTTCAAAATAATCTAAAGATAATCTCAAAATATATAGATTTGTTTGGTTTGGAAGAGGTTGCATGACTGGAAACAGACACAGTAGAAGAAAGCTGTGGAATAGCAATATGGGGGGGGGGGGGCATGTTATTGTTGATACCACTAAATTGTTTAGGGAGTAGCAGCTGACTTTCTAAATGTAGATTAGCATGGGTATGCTTGCTTAATGACCAGTTCTATCTTGTTTAGCAACTGTTAAACCTGTGGAAGTTGACTCAGCCTTCCAGCCTTCCAAAATGGGTAAAACAAGAACCCAGACTGTTGAGAGCAAGATGCTGACTCTGTACAGCCGATTAGAGGGGCTGTAAAAGACTGTAAAGCAGTATATGTCTAAATGCTATTGTTAATGTTCACTTAATACACAAAAAGGATCATAAAATCAGGG
This sequence comes from Rhabdophis nuchalis, assembly GCA_039707465.1. NCBI lineage: Eukaryota > Metazoa > Chordata > Lepidosauria > Squamata > Natricidae > Rhabdophis > Rhabdophis nuchalis. The sequence continues at coordinate 21,283,449 of CM077647.1, forward strand.
CATGGTGACATGGTAACCCACTTACCCAACTAGAACATCTTACAACTGTAATTCCAGACACAATTTTGGTAGTAAGTTGAAAACTACCTGTATTGGTTCCAGTGGTGGGTTTCAAATTTTTTAGAACCTACTCTGTAGGTGTGGCCTATTTTGTGGGCGTGGCTTGGCAGTCATGTGACAGGGTGGGAGTGGCCACCTTTTAAAATGTGGTGAAACTCATTTAACAACGCTCTTGCTTAGCAACCCAAATTTTGGACTCAATTGTGATGATAAATTCTTTCTTTCTTTCTTTCTTTCTTTCTTTCTTTCTTTCTTTCTTTCTTTCTTTCTTTCTTTCTTTCTTTCTTTCTTTCTTTCCTTTCTTCCTTCCTTTCCTTCCTGTTGGGTCACTGGCAGCGGCGGGCCAGATTTACTTCCAGGTACGCCGGTGGAACCCCCTCTCACCGGTTCTCTAAATTTCACCAACCGGCTCTTGCGAGTAGGTGCGAGCCTGCAGAAACCCACCACTGATTGGTTCTGGACAAAATAGCGTGTAAGAGGGGAGAAAACTATCTCCTGATTCCACTACTTATTCCGCTACTAACACATACTGAATTATGTGCTAGCAATAGGTTTAGCAGCAACTGTGCTTAACTTCTCTTTGTAGCTGACAAATAAATGTGCATTCAATGCCTTGTAAAATAATGATCCACTGTCAGATCTATATGAACAATCACAGTGATTTTTACATCCATACAGTGCTTGAAAGATATCAAAGAAACTGAGCCCTTAGATCTGTTGAGGGCCCAGCTGGGCTCAACAGGACAAAAAAAAAAAAACAGGAAATATTTTAATTCTACTTCTTGACAGATAGAATAACTTAAGCAGAGCAAAGATATGTCATCTTAGTGTACCTATGCAAAAGACAGTTTTTGTGTATCCTGTTTTAGTTAGATTGCGTCAAATCCTTTTTTCCCCCGTTACCATATTTATTTATTTATTTTTTTATGCAAAAAAAAAGTTTTATTGGTTTTAACAATTTTTTTACAGGGAAAAGGTATATAGGGTGTAAAAGAACATTTTAGAGGCATCCATATCGGAGGTGCAGGCCGCCTCCAAGGCTTCATACAAAGATTAATTATTTTTCCATTTAAGGTGGCAGGAGTTACATATGTATCATTTCATAAAATTCATGCATTCAATACATCGTTTCTACAAAACATCCGAAAGAAAAAGTTACAGTATATTAAAGGAAATCATTTATGTAATCTGAGTCTTGTAAATATTGTATCCTCATCCTCCCTCCCACCAGTGGGTGGTGCCATGGCCCCTCCCGTTCCCCCATTTTCTTCCTCCAGGATTGAGGCATATTATTTTTTTGAAAAAGAAAAAGGCTTGCGCCTCTTCAATTGTTTTAATTTTTACTTTCCCCCCCCTCCCAGAGCACCAATATTCCTCCAGACATCAACCATCTATGGTGTAAATCAGTGATGGCTAACCTTTTTTTTTGGATTGTGTGCCAAAAGTGGGGGGAGCACAGGGGGGTTGTGCACTGGCGTGCCACATCCATAATGCTATGCATGCAACCCCAGCATGCATGCACATGTGCCCACCCCTCCCAGTGGATGCACACGCAATCAGCACTCTCCTCGCTTTTCCAGGTGACTTTGAATGTGTGCCAT